>CM066984.1:4805000-5502500 GCA_033977485.1 Hydrangea macrophylla | reverse complement strand
TCGTTCGAACTAGGTAGGATTCCCCTGTGATCATCCTGTGCTTCCTTTGCCACGTGTCCTTTTATGATGGTGGGACTAAACGATGTCGTATCAGCTACGCCCCCCATTGGTCCCAATTCGTATCCTTGGATTGGGACTTTAATTTTAATGACGTGAGCCGCTCCGCCCTATGCAAACGCGGAGTGACAGGAGTAATGATGCCTTTTGGTATTCTCTAGATTAGGGTTTTAAAAAGGAGGTTCATTTGGTTTGATTGTTGCTTCGTTCGGTTTTAGACTATTCTTCTAAGCGTTTGGAGATAATCTTCCGAGTTTCATTTCCTCGTGTGTTTGGTATCTTAGGTCAGATCTTCCTTTCCTTTTGCCATGTCTTCCTTATCAATTTCTTTCGAGGATACTAGTTTTGAGGAACCGTCCAGTTCATCCCCTCATACTAAGATAGTAGACGAGTTTGGGTCAGATAGTCAAGCCGGGGGATCCCATTTGAGATTTGATGGTCCTTCTAATATATCTTCTTTAAAGCAGAGAAAATTGGACCTTCTTAGAAGATAGTAGACCGTGCTTGACTTGGAGGAAGGGGAGATAGCGTTTTACCATTACGTTTTAAAATTGGGAGTTAGGCTTCCAATTCACCCTTTTTTCTGCGAATTTCTGACATTTAATGGATTAACCCCTTCCCAACTTGTACCGAATAGCTGGGTAACCCTTCTAGGGCTTGTAGTTTTATCTCATTTAAATTCGGTAAAGTTGGACTTGAAGTCTCTCAGGACGGTTATGAATGTTTGGAGTAAACCAGGGTCCGGATATTTTATTTACATGGCGCCTGGTCACCATGTCGTTAACGACTTGGAGTCGGCCCATAAGAAGTGGAAAGACGAATTTTTCTTTATTCGAGGCCCTATTGGGGACGTTCCTCGCCTGGCAGGGGCTTCGCGTAAGAAAGGATTGCCTTCAGGCCCTTAGATTTCCCTTTTTTTTATTCCGAAAGCTGTTTTGATTTTGATTTTTTCCTATTTTTTTTAGCACGCTCCACGCTTCGAAGTCCAACTTCATCCAAGGCGACGAAAGGATTGCTGGCTGTCCTTTTCCAGCAGCTCGTGAGGACTCGGGCTGTTCTTCTTTCTGGTAAAAACCTTGCTGACGCCGGGCTAATTCAGATGGACGACATTCTGGAAAAAATTCTAGCTGCTACTGGCGGGAAGAGGAGGGACGTTCCTGACGCGCTGGCCTCTGCTAAGGCAACTCCTCGCCAGTCCAAGAGGAGAGTCCATAAGATTACTGATGATCCGGTACTTTCTTCTGCGGAAGAGGGTGAAGATTCGGATGTACCTCCTTTAGCCCTTATTTCATCAGAAGTCCCTGCTGCTCTTCCAGCCCTTCCCGGGGGTTGAGCAAGGGCAAATCGAAGGTGGCCTCCCAGCCAATGCTCTGGGGGAGGCAAATCTGTTGACGCCTATATCAAGGCGCATTGCAAAAAGCTAGCCGCAAAGTTCGCGGGTTTAGTGGACCTGGTTAAGAATTTGGATTTTCTTCAATCTTGCATCAACGCTCAACTTGAGGTATTTCCTGATTTTGTGCCACTTTTCTTCTTTGACACTTTCTGAGCCTTTACTTATTTCAGGGGGCTTTTATAACTGCGGTCATTGGTAAGGTCAATTTTGAGGGATCCAGCATGGAAGACCTTTTGGCAGAGCAAGTAACGAAGGTTTCTGCTGAGTCGGCCAGGGCTGATGCCCTCTAAGCTGATCTTTCCAGAATAAGCTTGGAGAAAGCAACTGTGGACTCCCAGCTCGTATCAGTTCAGCTTAAGTTGGAGGAGGCCCTAAAAAGGGCCGAGGCCGCCGAGACGCTTCTTAAAGCCGAACAGGAGGTTGTGACCAAACTGAGGGAGAACATAGAGGAGGAAAAGAAGGCTGCAGCTGTTGCTTATTTTAAGGAAAAATGGATGAGCTGGTAGCCATGGGCACTTCACTGGTGAATAGGACCAGGACGCGGGCTGGCTTGAGTGTGAGCAGGCTATTTTAGTGAAGTTAAAGCACCAGTATCCTGACCTCGACTTCGGCACAGTATTTGCTGCTGCAGAAGACTTGGATGAGGCTGAAGCACCGGGTCCTGACAATATTTCTCCTATTGAAGAGAATGCTGATATTGCTGATCCAACCCCTCCTAAGTAATAGTTTTTATGTATATATATATATATAGACTCTACTCCCCCTTTATGTAACCGATATGGATATCAATCGATTACTTGCTGTTGGTGGATGATGTCACATATGATTTTACTTCTTAGCTGATCTATAATCATAAAGATAAATCTCTTTTTATGCGAGATTAGATCTATAAAATGTGATATAAAACTGTATTCTGATTTTTCAAGGTCAGGTCTGAAGAGTTTTAACCTGACCTGAGCTGAATACTTAGCGTTAAACTTTTGTTTTCTCTAGATTTGAGGTCAGGTTAAAACGCATAAGCTTCACCTGAGCTGAACACTTGGAGTTAAACTTTTGTTTTCTCTAGATTTGAGGCCAGGTTAAAGCATACAGGCTTCACCTGAGCTAAACACTTAGAGTTAAACTTTTGTTTTTCTCTAGGTTTGAGGTCAAGTTAAAGCGTACAAGCTTCACTTGCGCTGAACACTTAGAGTTAAACTTTTGTTTTCTTTAGATTTGAGGTCAGGTTAAAGCGTACAAGCTTCACCTGAGCTGAACACTTAGAGTTAAACTTTTGTTTTCTCTAGATTTGAGGTCAGGTTAAAGCGTACAAGCTTCACCTGAGCTGAACACTTAGAGTTAAACTTTTGTTTTCTCTAGATTTGAGGTCAGGTTAAAGCGTACAAGCTTCACCTGAGTTGAACACTTAGAGTTAAACTTTTGTCTATCTTCGAGCAAGTGTTAATTACGTGGGCTCGCGCCAGTTTAAGCCGTCATGTCACAATTAATGCATTTGATCTCATAAGATCTCAACCGCCACGTTTTTTGGTAGATTCTTTGAATCCAACCGTTAATATGCAAGCCGATGAATCTGATGGTGTGGGTTCTTTGCGCCGTTTAATACAATCATCATTTGCCCACGTCGGGAAACGCACCCTAGGGGGGTTTCATAAGTCGTTTATATAGGTTCTTGTGCTATCGCGGTTGGCCGCACGTCTTTTGTTACCCTCTTCCTTGCTTCGATTTGTAGCTTCAAATTCTTCCTCCATGGCTTCTCGAGTTAACTTGTCCTCCAACGAAGGACTTGCTGCTTTCAGGAGGGATTGCGAAATCCCTTCTGATGTTGATATTCGCCCGTTTATTGAAGGAGAAGAGGTGGCTTTTCCTTCGGTCATCATTAGCAGCTATCTGTTGCTAATAGTGGGGGTTATGTTTTCCTTTTTCTGCCTCGTTCTGTGACCTCCTGCAGGGACTACGCTTTCCATTGATCAAGTGTCATCCAAATCTGGCCCGCATTCTTTGGGGTATAGCGGCGTTAAACCAGCGACTCCGAATATTCCTTCGCTCTGTTGACGTTGCCAGGTGCTATACTCTGAATATTGATCGTGGGGATCCCTACTTGTGGGTCGGCGTGGAAGGAAAACATCTTGTTCGAGGCATGGATTTCCCAAATAAGAACTGGCATCACTTCCCTTGGGTCGTCGTATATGGCAACTGGCTGGTGGACCCTTCCATTTACCCTCCTTCTGCCTTTGACCCTGAGCTTTGTAAGGTGTCCTTTACTGCATTTCGCAAGATCGCTACCACTATAGCTAGTGAAGAAGCGATTAACCGAGCCGTTGAAGCTGGCCTTAAGTTTTTCATTTTGGTGCGCGTTGCTGAAGGTCCCGATGATGGGGCTGGCGGTGAGGTTCCTGCGGCAGTTGCTTCTGGGTCGTGCCAGTTTACCAGGTCCATGGCCTCCGATTTGCTTTTAACAAGCCGGGCCGCCCCGCTTGAAGGGCCAATTTCCCTTTCTGCCAGCACTGGTTCCTCTTCATCAGAGGATGCTAGCCCGCCGTCAATCCCGCCCAGTAAGGGGAAGGGAAAAGTGACTGAGGAGGATATCCAGTTAAAGAAAGCTCGGCCGGGCTTGCCTGGCTCCTGGGAAGGCCTCTCGCTGGGGAATCTGGAAGAGCGCCTGCAAAAAGTGGAGAAGCAGGGTGCCCTTCTGCAGACGGACTCTGCTATACAAGAAGTGAATTTTCACATTCTAGAGCTTATAGTCAAGGATCTGGTGGCCAGGATGACTGCTTTAGAGGAAGAAGTTAAGGCCTTGAAGGAAAAAAGGACCTGAAGACCTCCTTTTTTTATATATATGTTGTCTCTTTTTTTTTATAAATAAATAAAGCCTTTTTGCGATGGTTTGTTTTCCTTTGCCAGTACTTGCGTTTCTTGTTTCAGAACTTTAGCAAACTTAGGAAAACATAGTTGTCAAATAAGAAAAAATGCTTATCGGCTTGTTTTATTGCATTGGAGAGAAATAAACAACCTGATTAGTTGTGCTTTGAAGAAAAGAAAGCAAAAAGCAAGAGATGCTGAACAAAAGAAAAATGCATGAGATGCTAAACATAATACTTTCTTAGGTGTTCAGCATGCCACTGTCTCGGGACTGGTTTGTCATCCATGTCTTGCAACCAGTATGTCCCTGGCCTGTTGATCCTGACCACTCTGTACGGCCCTTCCTAGTTAGGGGCCATCTTCCCTTCGGTAGGGTCTTTGGTATTTGGAAAAACCCTTCTTAGGACCAGGTCCCCAATGTTGAATGTTCTTGACTTTACTCTTTTGTCAAAATAACCTGTGATTCTCTGCTGATAGGCTGCCAATCGGAGTTGGGCCTGATCTCTTGTTTCTTCCAATAAATCCAAATTCTGTTGCAAACCCTGATTATTTTGTGATTCGGCGGCGATCTGCAAGCCTTGATCTTCCATGGCTGGTATAGACTGAGATCTAACAGTGGGCATACCGATTTCCACCGATAGGACTGCCTCCGTCCCTTAGGTTAGGGTAAAGGGGGACTCTCCTGTGGCTGTTCTCCTCGTTGTTCAGTAAGCCCATAGTATTTCTGGTAGTTTGTCCATCCATCATCCCTTTGCCCCTTCCAGCTTCTTTTTTATGGCGCTCAAAATGGTTCGGTTCATAACTTCCGCTTGGCCGTTAGCCTAGGGGTGCCCAGGGGATGAGAAGTGATGCCTAATCTGCAAACCTTCACAGAATTGTTGAAATGGGGATCCTTCGAATTGGGTACCATTATCCGTTATCAGGACATGGGGGACATCAAATCTGCATACCACATTCTTCCATACAAAGCTTCTCATATCGGCTTGTCCTATCTTAGCCAATGCTTCCGCCTCTGCCCATTTCGTAAAATAATCTACAGCGATGACTACAAACTTCTTTCCCCCTCTGGCTGTAGGGAGGGGCCTCACAATGTCCATTCCCCATTGAATGAATGGCCAAGGGCTCTGAATTGGAGTCATTGGCTGCGGTGGTTGATGTATATACTTTGCAAACCTTTGACATTTATCGCACTTTTTTACCGATTCCTGAGCATCTGTCTTTATACTGGGCCAATAATATCACAGCGTCAGGGCCCGATGGGCTAGAGTCCTGGTACCCACATGGTTTCCACAGACTCCTTCATGTATTTCCCTGAGCATGTAATTTGCCTGATATGGGGTCAGGCATCTATGAAGCGGCTGCAAAAAGGATCTTCGGTACATCACCCCATCTAGAATCACATAGCGAGCTACCCTGACCCTCAATTTTCTTGACTGCTGCTTGTTGTCGGGTATCTTTCCCTTACTTATGTAGTCGAAAATGGGCTCCATCCATGACCTAAGAAGGTCCTTAGGTTCACTAAAATGTATCTTCCTTGGGGGTTGGGTGCTCGGAGCTTCTTGAAACCTTATCTTGATTGTCGAATCCCGAGATGGCTCCCCAGATGCTGCTAGTTTGGCTAACCAATCAGCCCGACCGTTTTCTTGTCCTGGGATTTTCTGTAAGGTGAACCCATGGAAGTCCTGGATCAACCTTTGGACGATCGAATGATAAGCCTGCATGCTTTCTTCCTTTACTTTGAACTCGCCATTGGCTTGGCCGACCACTAACTGTGAATCATAGTAGGATTTGATAATCACTGCCCCGCATAACCTGGCTAGCTATATGCCAATGGTCAAGGCTTCATATTCGGCCTCATTATTCGAGGCCTTGAAGCCAAAAGCTACTGATTTTTCCAGCACTTCTCCTTGTGGGGTTTTTAGGACATGCCATCTCCAGATCCCTTCTTATTTGACGCACCATCAGTGTATAACTCCCATTGCTGTGACTCTGGAACAGGGCTACGGGAGAGCCTCCTCTAGTAAATTCTACCACGAAGTCAGCCAAGGCATGGGCTTTTATGGCTGTCCTAGGTTCAAATCGGACATCAAATTCACCGAGCTCCACAGTCCACTTAGCTAACCTTCCAAAAGTTTCCGGCATGTGGAGTACAGATTGGATAGGATGATCCGTAGGTGCGACGATAGTATGCGCTTGGAAGTATGGCCTGAGCTTTCTCGCCGATACGACTAAGGCATAAACCAGCTTTTCAAGGCATGTATATCTTTTTTCATCTTCCAAGAGTGTCTTGCTCACATAATAAACTGGTTTCTGTATTTTTTGTACTTTCCTGACCAAAGCCGAGCTGACTGTATAGTCTGAGATGCCCAGGTATAGATACAGAGGCTCATGAGGCTCTGGTGTTGCCAGCAGCTCTGGACTGCCACGATATGTCTTCAGGTCCTGGAAGGCTTTTTTGCATTCTGGTGTCCAGTTAGACGTTGCTCCCCCTCTTAAAGCTTTGAAGAAGGGAAGACATTTGTCTGATGCCTTAGAAATGAAACGGTTTAGGGCTGCTAATCTACCGTTTAAACACTGAATGTCTTTCTTTGTTTTGGGGGACTTCATTTCTATCAAGGACTTAATCTGAGTTGGATCTGCTTCTATTCCTCTTTTACATACCAGAAAACCCAAGAATTTTCCTGCTGAGGCCCCGAATATGCATTTAGCCGGATTAAGCTTCAAATGGAACCTTTGAAGGAACTCAAACGTATCCCTTAAATGGCAGATGTGGTCTTTTCCATGCTTGCTTTTTATTAGCATATCATCAATGTATATTTCCATGATCTTTCCGATCTGATCTCGGAACATCATATTAACCAGCCTTTGGTAGGTGGCTGCTGTGTTCTTTAACCCGAATGGCATAACTTTGTAACAATATAGACCTATGTCGGTGATGAAAAAAGTTTTTTCCTGATCCAGAGGGTCCATCTTGATCTGATTGTAGCCTGAGTACGCGTCCATGAAAGTTAGCGATTCATTCCCTGCTGTCGAATCGACTAACTGATCTATCTTGGGAATGGGAAAGCTATCCTTTGGGCAGGCTTTGTTCAAATCGGTATAGTCTATATAGACTCTCCACTTTTCTCCCTTCTTAGGGACCACTACCGTGTTTGCCAACCACGGTGGGTAGTGGACTTCCCTAATGTGTCCCGCATCTAGAAGTCTATTCACCTTGGCATTGATTATCTCGTTCCTTTCTGGGGCAAAGGTCCTTGTCTTTTGCCTGACCAGAGGATGGTTAGGATTGACCGAGAGGCGGTGTGTGATGACCTGAGGGTCAATTCCAACTAGGTCTTGTGCTGACCAGGCAAAGGCCGACATATGGTCTTCCAAGAAGGAGATGACTGATCGCCTCTGCTAGTCATGGAGCTATGTTCCAATCCTCACTTTTCTGAGAGGGTGGTTCTTGCTGATCGTTACTTCTTCTACCTCTTCATTGGGTTACAACACTAAGGGCCTTTCTATGTCCAGGTCCTTGTCCACTTGAGAGGTTGGGTTATGCAGACCAACCTGCTCGGGGTAGAGAGGGTTCGGTGATTGTTATTTGGACGATTTAAGAGCAGTGCAGCCGCATTCTCTATCTTCTTTCTGATCGCTTCGGATAGTGACGACGGCTTCCCGGATGATCAGCTTCATACACTAATGGAAGGATGAAGGTATTATCCCCAAGTCATGAAGCCACTGCCTTCCCATAATTATAGTATAAGGAGAAAAAGAGTTTACTACGTGGAACTCATCCAGGGTTGTGACGTAGTTCGAACCTTCTCCGATGGTGATGGGTAGCATTACACGACCCTCAGGTACTTTGACCTCCGCACTGAAACCGGTCAGGCTAGACTTGGCCGGCTCTATTCTTCTCATATCAAAGTCCATTTGTATAAGGGTAGACAGGAAAACTACATTGACCGAGCTTCCATTGTCGATGAGAATTCTTCTAATATCGAAATTGGATATTCTCAAGAAAATGACCAGAGCATCCTCATGCGGGAGGTGGACTCTGACCAAATCCTGGTCAGTGAAGGTGATGCGTGTCTCCAACCTGGGCTCTCTTTCGAAGCTGAAAATGCGCATAGGAGGATATCGGGCTTCACGAGCAAGTCTTTTTTTGGCCCTGTTAGACTTCCCTACATTTTTAGAGCTTCCATGAACGACGTGTATGATGTTGGGCTGATCACATTATGGTTAAAGAACCTGCTCTTGATTCCTATCCCTTCTGGTATCACGGGCATCCCTCCTCTCTTCTCGCCTTCCGGGTCTGTCATCACGCCCGACAACGTAATGACGGAGCCTTCCCCGTTTGATGAGTTCCTCAATTTCTCACTTGAGGATTTTACATTCGTCTGTAGTATGACCATGATCTTTATGGAAGTCACAATACCGTGATCTGTCTCTTTTTTTAGGATCCACTTTCAAACGTTCAGGCCACCTGAAATCTTCCCTTCCTTTGGACTGATCCAAGATCTGGGAGAGGGGCGTGTTGAGTGGAGTGTACATTTCTGGATTTTTTAATCTGCCTTTTTGGGGGGTCTATCAGGTGATTGCTGCCTCTTTCTTTCATCCTTGGGATCCTTCTTCGAGGGTTTGGGATCTATCGTCTGCCTTAACTCTTTCCTAGCTAAGTTCATATCTTCCACTAGAATATACTTATTGGCTCGTGCCTATAACTCTGCATGATTCTTGGGAGGATTTTTGCTGATGGAAGTAAGGAAGAGCCCAGGGTAAAGCCCCGCTTTCAATGTTAAATTGGCGAAGCCTTGGTCACATCCTTCGATTGTATTGAGCTCAGTGTTAAACCTTGTGATATAATCCATCAAACCTTCGCCCTTGGGTTGGCGTATGGTCAACATGTGATCCGGTCCCCTCCTGATTTTCTTACTTATAAGGAACTGATGTATAAATTTTACCCCCAGGTCTGCAAATGAAGTGATCGATCTGGCCAGGAGGAAATTAAACCATGACAATGCTGTGTCAGTAAGCGTATTTGAAAAAGCTCGGCACATTAGAGCATTGTTGTGGCTGTATAAGGCCATAGCGCACTGATAGTGGCTCAGGTGCTCTGTAGGGTCAGTTTTTCCATCGTACATGGCTAATTTCGACAAAGTGAACCCCTTTGGGGGGGGGGGGGGAAAGGGTTCCTCGGTGATTGACTTGATGAATGGGGGTCCTCCTTGCCCTAACAACTCCTGCAACTCTTGTTTCACCTTAAATTGCATTGATTCAGGTGTATCTTCTTCCACTGGACCTGCCTTTAGCTAGTCATTTGAATTATTCTTAAGTCCGTTCAATAAATTGCCTTCGGGATCCTTGTAGTGATGTCCAGATTCATCAACCTGTTCCCCCTCTTTTCGGATCTCATTGGTGCGCTTGTTTGTTGAACTATGAGCTGTCTTGGTGAGGTGGTCGTCCTCTTTATGCTGAAGGGGAGGGTCGAGTCAGCTTCCTACCAGCTGTGACATTATTCGTTGTTGCTGAACCAGAGCTTGCACTATATCTGTCAGGCTTTTAATTTGTTGCACCATTAGTTCTTTTGCTAGTGGTTGAGTGGGCTGACGCACTGGGCCTATCCCAGTGGATGTTTCTAGAGCTATAGGATTTTGGTTTCCTTACGGAAGATCCTGCTCGTCGTGACTGGAAGGCTTAGACGAAGTAGATCTCGTAGAAACCACCATCGTGCCTAAATCAAAAAGTAGAAAGGAAAGGAACTGATTTCTTTCCCACAGACGGCGCCAATTGATGTGGTTGGTTTTGAGTTAGCTGGTGACGGGCAGGAGCAGCTGAGGATAACTCCTTTGATGGTGAAACCTGCACACAAGGAGAAAGAAAGCCTCACAGGGGGGTTAGGACCCCTGAACCTCCTCCAATGGCTAAATCAGTTGATTAGGAAAAGAAGTAATCAGTAGTGTTCTAGTATTTTAAAAGATTGCGTACCTTCTTTGTTTATTTGTAGTAGTATATATAAGGAGTGGTGTTAACGAATCATCGGCTTTTGCGGCGCAGTCCCCCACTAGTTCGTTGGGTTGATCTACCACAGAGTCTGCCACCTGTCCCATACTTACGCATTAGGGGCTACCTGCCTCCTATCTTTCCAAGATGAGCCTGACCACGTCTTCTCGGTCCAACGGCTACATGGACTCGTTCGAAATAGGTAGGATTCCCCTGTGATCATCCTGTGCTTCCTTTACCACGTGTCCTTTTATGATGGTGGGACTAAACGATGTCGTATCAAAGACCCACACCCAAAATCAAGATTTCACACAACTTGGAATCTAATGAAGACCCTCATCCAAAAAATCAATTCATCAAGATAGAGAGACAGTGATATAGAGAGAGCCGGAGAGGATGAGATCGACAGTACCTTTGGATGGAACTATGGCTGACGGTGGAAGGGGGCGGCGCTAGTCGTTGGTGCTCTGGAGATCGAAGCGGCGGCATGTGTGACCGGAGGTGGTGCTGGTGAGTGTGTTGGTTCCGATATGGCCATGTGGTGGCTCTGGTGAGGCGCTAGGTTTTTGGTTGGAGAGGAGATAAGATAGAGAAACGGGTGTGAAAGAGAGGGGAAGAGTCAGAGACTGTAGAGTTTCCATATCTCTCATTATTGATTGGGAAGATGAAAAGAGGCGTAACATTCAAGAGAGAGAAAATACTGAACATGATCTGAATTTAAGAGGGAGAGAGAGAGAGGAGAATAATTTCTGAGCTATGCTACATGCACTCCTAAATGCACAATCAAATGTACAATCCTGTTTAAAAATGTTGAATCTTGTGCACAATCAAATGCACAACCCTGCTTTATTTATGTGAGAGGAGGGTCTTGTGGTTTGCCACGTAGGATTTCTGGCCTATTAAGGCTTAGTTTGGCCCCCACGGGGTGCTTTTCCTTTTTTAAAGTACAATTTTATGTTAATTAATTTAGTAACTAGTTTTTGAGTTTCCCGAAATTGAACTTTGGACTTTTTTGGAGGGAGCTTTTAAAACTATTCTAAAGCTTTTAAAAGCTCAAGGTTGCTTTTTGGTTTCATGATGTCTTTTTGAAGAGTAGTGTATCATTTGTATAAAGTTATCAAATAACTTAGTAATAGATTTCATAAGCTCCTTTTAAAAAGTCACGTGGAGGCCAAACTAAGCCTAAGAGAGAGAGAGAGAGAGAGAGAGAGAGCTGATATGGACAGGCTGAATGAAAAGTTTATGCTTCAGGCTTTATATATACTACTCCCTCCGTCCCATTTTATGTGTCCATCTTTCCTTTTTGGGATGTCCCAAAATTGTTGTCCACTTTCCTAAATTAGTATGTAAATTTTACCTAGTTTCCCAAACTAACCTTCCTTAAACTCAACACCAAAAGAAAGCAAAAAAAAAAAGTACAATGATTATGGGCAATTGTGGAAAGTAGGTGTAGATTCTTTTTGTCCCCTTAAAAGTTGGATTTCCCAAGATGGACACATAAAATGGGACAGAGAAAGTAGTCGATAAACCCGTGCAAATGCACGGGCTCAACAACCAAACGAAGCCTACTAGTGATGGAAAGTGAAAAATTGGAAACTTATAAAATCAACGCATTCTTCTCAGGCTTGTCAACAATCTCCATAAAATCATATACTCCCTCCGTCCCATTTTATGTGTCCCCCTTTCCATTTTGGTGTGTCCCAAAATTGTTGTCCACTTTCCCAAATTAGTATATAAATTTTACTTAGTTTCCCAAATTACCCTTCCTTACAACTAATACCAAAACAAAACAAAAAAGAAAGTGCAATGATTATGGGCAATTGTGGAAAGTATGTGTAGATTCCTTTTGTCCCCTTAAATAGTTGGATTCCCAAAAAGGGACACATAAAATGGGACGGAGGGAGTAGAAAATAAGCACAAAAAAACATTAATGTAGGCCATCTTGCAATGTATCAGGTCTGGTGCAACTAAACTATTCTTTGGTATCCATTTTTGTCAAAGTCCCTTCTCTCTCCTTCTACATTAGATGACTCCTCACAATATTTAGGTGACTCTTTATAATTATAAATAAAGAAAAGAAAAGAATACAAGCACATTTAGTATTATCTAACTTGTAATATTTATTGAACTTAAGAGTTAGAGGTATGAATAGAATGTTTCTCTCTCTTTATTTCTGGTACAGTCCACAAAAGTAAAGTATGTTTTAGTACATGATGATGCCAAAATTTGGTTAAAGTAAATTAAAGCAATGTAAGGGGGGAGAGAGTGAGAGACTGGTTTTTTGTATGTGGTTCGGCCCTGTTAATGAATGAACCTACGTCCACGGCTGTGTCTGAGCACGTTTACTATACTGTAGAAGAGACGGGGGCCTGTGGTGAACCAACAAGTCTGGAGCTACCTTAGGCCGGCCGGGCATGTTGATGAATGTTATAGAGGTGCTGTGTAGACTGAAAAGTCGGCCCCTTCAATGGGGGGGTGAGAGGTCTCTTTTATAGATGTAAGAGACCTACTCATACAAGGAAAAGGAAACATAATCCAATTGATACAGATTGGCATTAATTGTAGAGGTTTCCTAATTGGATTAGGAAATAGTTTGCACTTTCCATTAGTCTTCTAGCTTGAGTAAGAAATTGCCCGAAATGCTCATGATCATGCCTGTGGGCCCAGATGAGTTGTTCCTGCGGTGGGATGTGCTTGTGCGGTCTTCCCGACCTGTTGGTCGAGTCGTGGATGAACCGCTCGGGAGGCATCAGGTGGACCAAACCGCTCGGGATGATGCTTGTCAGTAGTTGCAGAATAGAATCGCTCGGGCATGGGCTGATTTTGGGTGTATCAGTTGCCCCCCATTTCCAAGGTTGGCTGGATGCTATGTCGGGGAAAGTTTGGAAATCTGCTTGATGCCATCTGCCACTGTCTGAGTGCTCGGGGAAGCTGCCTTAGCGCTTCTGAGTCTTGTGAATGCTTGGGAACTGACCAAGAGTTGAGACTTAGCCTAGCTCGGAGTCTTGAAGTGCTCGGGAACTGACCCGGAGTTCAGACCCGGCCTAATTCGGAGTCTTTTGCTTGAGTTAGCTCCCTATGATTATCTTCTGCCCGTAAACCTTCATCAAGGTTGTGGCTAGAAGAATTTGATCATGTTGGAAAAGCTGACCTAAAGTGTATTGCTTTAGTGTCCTTTTATGTTAACTCCCCAGGATGGTTGTCTTCCGCCCAGCCAGCCTTCATGAAGATTGTTGGGAGAAGAGCTTGACCATGTTGGTGGAGCCGACCTAGAGCGTGTCGCCGTAGGGTCCTTTTTACTCCTCTATCATAGGCTAACCTAAGAGATTTTAGTCACCTCTATCGTCGGTTTGGACCGGTGTGATTACCTGTTTAGTTCACTGCACCATCCTGCCCCCAAGCTTTTGCTAAGACGAGGGTCTTACAAAGGCTATGACTGTAGGTAACCGACCTGGAATATGGTAGTTGCAGGGTCTTTTGAAGCTTGCCATCATCAGCCACCTAGAGGGTTTGCCCCCATCGTCGATTGGACCTAAGCGAATCTTGTGCCTCGGGGTTAGGCCCGAGGTCTTTGTATGCCTTGGGGTTAGGCCCGAGGTCTTTGTATGCCTCGGGGTTAGGCCCGAGGTCTTTGAATGCCTCGGGGTTAGGCCTGAGGTCTTTGTATGTCTCGGGATTAGGCCCGAGGTCTTTGGATGCCTTGGGGTTAGGCCCGAGGTCTTTGGATGCCTCGGGGTTAGGCCCGAGGTCTTTGCATGCCTCGGGGTTAGGCCCGAGGTCTTTGGATGCCTCGGGGTTAGGCCCGAGGACTTTGTATGCCTTGGGGTTAGGCCCGAGGTCTTTGGATGCCTCGGGGTTAGGCCCGAGGTCTTTGAATGTCTAGGGGTTAGGCCCGAGGTCTTTATGTGAGCTCTGACAATTGGTGGAGCCTCATGTGGTGATCAGGCAAGTACCACTGCAGTTGGGCTCATCTAGACCGATGGAGACAGGGGGTCAGATCAGGATCGTCGGGCTCCTGATTTCTATGTGCTGGAGACAAAGTTAGAACTGCTTGATCCTGACCGATGTGAACTGGAGGTCAAATCAGGGCTGCCGGACTCAGACCACTGTGAACTAGAGGTCGGGTCAGGGCTGCTGGACCCGGACTGCTGTGAACTGGAAGAACTGTCAGAACTCCCGGGCTGATCTCGCTTTCGCTTACTTCTGGAAGACTCGTTGCTTTCTTTCCCGGGGTCTTTGATCTTTAGAAATTCTTCAATGTCAATGTATTTTCCAACCCTCTCTGCGAGTTCAACCAAGTTTACCGGTCAGTTTCTATTAAACGACGTGGCACACTTGGTGTGTTGAACTCCTGAGCAGAAGGCTATAATAGCGGTGGTTTCATCAAGATCATAGATGCCGAGCTTTTCTCGATTAAACCGGCCGGTGAACTCCTTGAGGGTCTCATTATCCCTTTGTATGACTATCAGTAGCTGCATGTCAGGCTTTGGTCGTTCATGCGTACTGATGAACTGGTTGATGAACTGGTTGTCGAGTTGCTTGAAACTGCGAACCGATCGGGGCTCCAAGGAGTGGAACCGTTGCACGACCGGGCCTTTCAAGGCGCTGGGGAAGGCTAGGCAGTGTAGTTCATCAGAGTTGGTGGCTAGGGCCATCTGAACCTTGTAGGTCCGGACGTGGTCGATCGGGCTTCCCGAGCCGTTATAGGGATCTAGGCGAGGCTGCTTAAATTTGTGCGGGATGGCAAACCTCGTGATCTGGCTGGAGAACGGTGACTCTGTCTGGGTAATGGCCTGATTCTGAGCGCGGTTTTGACCAAGCTTTTTGGCCACTACGTCAATCTGCTTCTGCAAGTCCTTGATTTGGGCTTCAACTTCTTCTTGACCAGTATCTGAGGGGTTGGTCGGGTTGGTGGAAGAGGCTTCTTCTTCATGGCAGTGTACTGTCCTCTGGGATCGGGCTTGGCTATGACTCCGGTTCATCGTGTGCCTAAGGACAACTCGGCTCTTGACCGAGTAACCCTGGACTGATTCCGAGGCCATATGCTCCTGCCTTTCCTCTCGGGCAATACGCCTACTGTTGATGTCTCTAGCATCCTCAACACGGGATGGGTTGGCTCAGGCACGTTGTCTGATCAAGATCGGTTCCTGACCATACGCAACATTCCCGGGTCGTTTCCCGGCCACTGGAGGACTGCTTTGCTGGGCTAGCAGGGCTTCGATCTGTTGCTAGAAAGTGACAACTTCCCACTTTTCCAGCCCAAGTAAATTCTCTCCCCCTTCTATTTTCTCGAAACTAACCGTATAGAGATAGATGTATTGAACACTGTATACGCAGATTCTGCATATCAAGCACCTCTTAACATAACTTGAAGTATGTTATATAGAAAAAATAAAATCTTTTTAAAAAACTCATGTCCTCTAGCCTCAGAGAAGTAGTTTTCAGCAATTCACTTGTTTATTTTTTTTCCTGTGTGTGTGTTTTTATTATGAACAACAATATCCAACATACTAAAAAGCACAATGATTACAACCACATTAGGGCATGATCGCCGGGGGAAAAAAACCCCATAGAGAGAGACATGGGACTTGTTTTGAATCCTCTTCCACTCCCCAATTTCCTTCTGCAAAGATTCTCATTTATTCGTAAGCAACATACGAATTTGAGATCCCAAAGATTAAAAAGTGATAGATTCAATTGAAAAAAGAAAACATTTGAAGCAAGTTAAGGATTCAATTCAGGAACCAAAAGGGCAAGAAGGTTGAAGGCGTAGTAAACCTCAACTTAGCCAAAAATCTGAACAATTACAGTAGTAGAAGCAGCTCCAAACCGAACCAAAGCTGAAAACTCTTTAAAAACAAAAACAAAAACGTCAATTTTTTAACTCACAAATTGAAACCCACAAAATACATACATATATATACATATATTTTTAATTCAACCTAAGAATTACCTTGAAGTAGTTCCACAGATTCAAACACTTCAAAGCCCTAAATCAAAGACTCCTACACCAAAGCTTCAATTCTTTGATGTCATGGTTATAGTGTAGAGTTTACCAGGTAAACAATCACAAACGATTAATAAAATACATATTTTTTTAAGTGTTTGGAAAATATAACATATCACCAAAGAACAGAATCAGAACAGGCTCTGATTGTTTGTGAGAACGAAAACAGTCAGAAAACAAAATAACACAGAGGGTAGACCTACTAATGCTATGGATGCAGAAATGATAAGAACACAAAGATTTGAATGCTTTGAATACTGCTTTGAGTGTTGTATGAGTGCTATTTTTGAGGATGACGCGGAGTCCTTTGCACGGTTGGCCTGCTTCTATATTTATAGCGGCCTCTGGCAGTCCTGATAAGACAAGGATTCCCTAGATTACACCCCAAGTAGTTGATTGATTGTAGAATCCTACCTAATCCCAACTTCTTGCCTTATCCAAATTCTGATTGAATCAATCCCACTGTTTTAGGGATTAGCCTTCCATATCCAGCTGGACATGATCTGATTGCATTCCAAAACAGACTCGGATTCCCCACATCTAGGATGCCGCCACGAATGACAGCTAAGAGCTGAACCGCCTTCATGATACACCCATTGTCCTTACGACTGTTATTCTCAGCTTCTTCGGGCTCCTGCAACAGCTTGTCACGCCTTCTGTCTCTCATGCCCAATGACGCATTACAAATACTTGTGGCCGATCGGGCTCATGCAAGCCCCGCTTGTCGTGCTTTCTTCCATGTCCGACGACAATCTTCTGATTGCTTATGACCAATCGGGCTCCCGTCACCGGCTTGCCTTGTTTATCTCAATCACAGTGTTCGATCGTCGTGTCCATTGCAAGTCTAGTGCTCGATTGGTATTGTCCATGCCTAACCACCTGATCGGTCTTCCACGCCTGCCTTTGTTGCCGTATTTCAATGACAACGCCCGATTGGTAAACCCATGACTTACACCTCCAATCGAGCTTCACCAGCTGGGTAATAACCTTACCATTCTGAACCACATGATGTTATCCTTCAAGCCCGATGGACCTTAGCAACCTCCGGGCCGACCTCACATAACCAAGTTCCTGGACGACCATCCTCAAGCCCATTTAAACTCTCCATTTGGGCTCAAAAACCTTTGGCAATTTTTGGGTGCAAACAATTGCCCCCCAAAAGGCCATGTCAATCATCCCGCCCTTGATTGACGTGCCATTTTGAATTTTAAAATCTTGCCACGTGTCTTCCATGCAGTGATTGTCAGATTTCAAAAATCTCTTCACCTCCTTCATTCGCATCTCCCTCTCTCTCTCTAGAACCTGTATCTCAGAGCCTTTCTCTCTAGAACCTCCATCTTTTTTGGTAAGCACACTTCATCATCATCCACTATAATGGCCCCTAAAACTGCTCTGGTAGTCACCTCTAAAGGCAAGAAAACCTTCATGGATTATCCTCCCCCACAAAACCGTTGCAAGGAAATTAGAAACCTAGCTAAAGCCCACACTTCGGAGATCTCCACAGAGTTCTTGACCCATTACAGTACTTCCGATGGTATTCCGGCGGCGCCTGGCCTCGGCACGGCGTTTTGCGGTGATCCACCGACAGCGTTCATCCCTTATTTCCCCCAATGGGAAATGAGTCTTTTCTCTAAGTACCTGCCTACTGGGGCAAGGTTCAGACTGCTACTCCTCCCATCAAAGGTTGGCCGACCCCCGTTGCTGACTGGGACAAATGGGTGACGAGGGTATCGGCCTCTAAGGCTGAGATCTAGAGGCAAACGGGCATCTATGATGCCATGCTCAGTCGGACCAGGATTGATATAGACCGACCTCTTATACTCTCTGCTCTATTGTTTTGGTCTTCATCATGTAACAAATTCCTCTTCCGTTGTGGACCAATGGCCCCAACCATCAAGGACATTAGCTACTTGCTCGGTCTTCATCCTCGCGGGTAGGAAATTATCCCCAGGATATACGTTGGAATGGCCAGCTTCACTTACCCCCAACAAGAGACCGTTAAAGATGGGGCCATTTCGTATAGGCTGATTACAGCCTACGGAGGCTTTCTTACCACCTGCATCAGTGCAGATGAGACGGAGGTGTCCGATGCCGAGCACACCGCCTTCCTATATACTGGCACAACAAATACCTCTTCTGCCCGGCCAGCCAAGCCATCACCAAAGAGTATACTACCTTAGCATTGGCTCTTGCTTTGGGGAAACCCTTAGCTCTGGCTACCCTGGTCTAGGCACACTTGGTCCATGGTGTGACAGACTTTGTTCACTTAGGCTTTAGTGCTGGTGGAAGCCCAATATGGATACTTTAACTCTAGTTTTATTCTGATTTCCCAGAATTCCAACCAGCCATCCGCCATCTGGCCAATGTCCCTATTTCTGCCGTCCAGTACATGGACGTTGCACCTTCCTCCCACTTCTTCGAGGAGTGTTTCACCTTCTTCTACCAAGGGTGCTCACCTCGAGCTATTAACCTCTCCACCCCTTTCTTTTCTCTTCAATTTTCTTCGTTTCTTTAACTTTCCAATAACCCATACAACTGGGGTCCGGGTACTCAAATGACCTACCATGAGAACTTCTCCAGCTACTTGGTGGCTAGAGATGTCATATTCAGCCCGACTATCCCTTCCGCTAATAACAAATGTGGGGTAGAGTTCTACTTCTGTCACAACCCATCCCACTACGCGTGGAAATAGGACACGTGGCACGCCACCAAGGCTCATCCAAATGTCGTTTATCTATACGCAGCGAAAAGAATTTTAAAACAACCCTGGGTATTTAAAACTTAGGGAACATTACCCTCTGAATTTATAAAATCCATTAAAATCAGAGTTATAAAAGAGATTTGTTCAATTAAAAGCGTTCACAAGAATCCATTTCAAAATACAGAGGTTCAGTCGATTGCCCAGTCGACTGGGTTAAGCAGAACCCAAAATGCAGCAAAATAACACAAGGGTCCAGTCGACTGCTTTTCCATTAATAGAAGCAGTAGCCAAAATCTACAGTGGTTCAGTCGACTGATCAGGGATCCAGTCGATTGCTTCTCTTACTATTCACTTTCAGTGCCTCAAACACACGAGATCCAGTCGACTGACCCTGGGTCCAGTCGACTGCTCCCCTGCTGGCAGCCCTGTGTTGTAAATACTAACAACTCATGCTTCTTAATCCAACACCAATTCAACCACAACTGATTTAACATTTAAAACATAACTATAGGCGTTCAATTACAAGATTCCCATACTACAGAACAAATCCATGTTTATATTACATCATATTACAAAATCCCAATCCTTACACCAGTTTTGGGATTTAAAACAAAAACATATACAAAGGTGATTCCCCGGCGTTCATCGGCCTCACTCCACACACTTCTTCTTGTCTTTCTTCTTACCTGCAATGGAGTACATCTCCACTGCTCAGCTATATGCTGAGCGTACAATTCTAAATGTATGCTTATATGACAATTCATGGTTTAAGCATCTAAAACACATAGAAATAGTCTCTAGGGTGAGTGGTACGCATTCATCCGATCGATGCCGTAGGAGGCCCACCTCTCCCACGCATCTCGTACACTGGTTGGGCCTTCCTCCATACCAGGTACCGTGTACTGGTTGGGCCCACCTCCAATCCAGACACCACCACAATTCCAATTTCATCAAAATCACAATCCTCAAGGTTCGAGGAGCTTACCCCGGATGAATTTGCACCAAACTCCCCTTCGACCCAAGTAGACATACAACATGCTCACATAAACAGTTATACGTGCTTTTATCATAAATTCACCTGCATAATTAACGGGCCTAACTAATACATGGATTTCGCCCGGATCCAAGAATATCAAAGTTGATGTTCAAAACATGAAAATCCATATATTTCATAGATCTAGAATTCATACCTCGTGCGAATCTCTTCAAACTTTAAAGGATCGTCTAGGGGCTAAATAATCGTCGGATTTCAAATTTGGGACGGTTCCTATAAGTTTTACCTGATTTTTCCCAAAAGTCTAGAATTAATATTTTTACAAAAATTTTCCAAACATGGCCTAAGTAGTATCAAAACGTAGCTCTTACCTCCACGAGTTCAAATTTGAAATCTGGAGAAAATCTGACGGACGAACGGTCGTCGATCGGCGTCGCAAAGCCCGTTGGCTCCAAATCTCCCTTCTCTCTCCTCTCTCTAGATATTTAGCAAGTGTTTGGATGAGAATGAAATCTCATCCTCATCTATATATAGACAAACTTTCGGGGAATTACGTTTACCTCCCCGCAAGTTTCTCAAACTTCTAATTAATCCATGAAACTATGCACAAGTCCATTTTATAACTTTACGAGTGAATATTATAAATTCCAGAAGTTTCTGACTAAGTCTCGTTTGGGTCCAAAAATAGCGTCCGAAAACTATATTCTGTGGAATCTCTACACAACCTACCTTTTTAATTAACGTATCTCTCACGTTCTCACCACAGTTCTCAAAATGATACTATCATATCCAAATTTACCAGAATTATACTACACAGGTATAATTACTATTCATAGAAATACCAGATAAGGTCAAATAACATTTAAATCATATAAATGTCATTTACTCATGATTATGCAATATGAACTTCCATGTTCCCGTGTCCTCACTGACACCTTACCGTTGACTCACAGTCAACCTCAATCCACCATTATCAACTAACATTGATAATCCACAAAATCTAAATATGCATATTAAAACCATGAAATTTTTGGAACGGGTGTGACAACTTCGCTCCACTCTATGCTCGTCAATGCGGGCTTACCCAATTGGTGCCCGTTCCTTTGTCCATAACCGTCAACGTCGATTGGGTTGAACGAGGCCTGATCATAAATGATGATCAAGTGAGAAA
The DNA here is from genome assembly GCA_033977485.1 of Hydrangea macrophylla. Lineage (NCBI taxonomy): Eukaryota > Viridiplantae > Streptophyta > Magnoliopsida > Cornales > Hydrangeaceae > Hydrangea > Hydrangea macrophylla. The sequence continues at coordinate 5,481,333 of CM066984.1, read as the reverse complement.
GATCAAAGATCAATTGGCCAAGTTGAAGACAGCATTCAAATTCACTCCATTCTCAGCCCGACCAGTCGTCTCTGTTGCATTCGACAAGTGGTAGTCCGATCGGGCCGCCGTGATGTTCAGGGCTACTGTTGCTGAATTGCTGCAACAATTTTCCATGTCATCAGCCACTGTGGCCGATGTACCTGTCCCTTCACTGGTTATAGCCCGTAGGAAGCAGGTAGCCAAATGGGCAGCTCCTAAGAAAGCACCCGGACAAGGGCCGACCAAGAAGAAGAAACAAACCACAACATCTTCCACTTAGGTATTTCTCTATTCTTCCTGTGTTGTGTTGTTCGATTACATCCTCCTATTTATTACCTTATCTTTTGTTTCAGCTTGTGGACGAAGGCTCTGAAGAGGACATACTGCCGACCGGGCAAGATCAATCACAACCATCAACAACTCAACCCTCCGCTGCCCGGTCTCAAACCCTTCCGGCCAACAACCTGACTTCTCCCACTCAGGCAGCGACCTACCTTGAGCGGATTGCTAAGAGAATAGTTCCCCTCCGAGTTGTCCCTTCTTTGCACCCCTCGGATGAAGATGACGAAGTTGATCCCACTAGAGGCTCTGTCCTAGAACAAGTGGTCCTTTCATCCAGCAGCGAGGATGTGCCCGAGGCTGAAACTGAACTAGAGAAGAAGTTGAACAAGTTGCCCCGATCATAGCTGAAGCCCTTTTTGGTTAGGTTGACAAAACCGCTGCTACGGTCTAGGCCTCTTTGCCAACGGGGGAGCATGTCGAGGCTGACCCTTCATCTACTCCTGTGGACCTAACAGCTCCAAATGTAGAGGGTAGGGCTATGGCTGATGACTCGGGCTCCACTCTTGGTGTTCAAACTTTAGCAAATGAGGGCATTGCTAGCCCAATGGTGGAAACTATTAATGCTTCCTCTCTTGAGCCCAGTCAATAGCCACCTCAACTATCCAATTCTTAGCTGAGTGGTGAGTCCGACGTTCATCAAGAGATCTCGGCCTCACTATCCTCTCATGCCTAGGTAGTGTAGCCTGACTTTCTAATTTCATTCATGAATACTTTATCCTCTTTTGACCCCTAATGTTTTGAACAGGCCGTTCCCATAGGTCCAGATCCATACATCCCCTTTGATGACTTTTTCTCTGGCCTGGACATGGGAGCTTTTGAGCTCAGTCTTCTTGAGCCCGAAGCGGTCTCTTCTTCTAGCATTCAGCGATCAAAGGACCTTCTCCTCGGGCTGGCTAACCAGGACCTACCTAGCCTCCTACCAGCTGCTGAAGTGGATGCTGCCTTGAGCACAATTTTGGCCGATCAATCTCTATCAGACAGGCATCTATCCCTAATACGAGAGATGCAAGAAAGACTCCCGAGCTACCGTCTCTTGGACCGATCGGCCTCCGTGGTCAAACTGACGCCGAAACTCATCTTGGTGCCCGGGAGAAAGCAGTGCAGTTCCTCCAGGCCGCCAAGGTTAAATATAAGGCTGGGAAAGCTTCTCGGGCTTAAGTGATTGCTCGAGACACCTGGTTACAAAACTGCATTGCCACACTCAAGGCCCAGCTGGCACAGTACGAGGCCGAGGTCATTACCAACGACGCAGCCTTGACAAAAATTAACGGTGTCTTGGCTCAGCTCAGCGGGGATGCTTAGAAGTGCAGTGAGCAACTTCAGGCCAGCCTTCCTGTCTCTCGTTCTTGGTCTCTCAAGCTCGATAAAGCTAAACAGGATAAGGCCGCTACCGTAAAAATCTGGGAGGATCTGAAGACCAAGCTTAGGAGTTTTGGGTCGGCCTAGAAGCCGACCTCTATCTTGTATACTTGTAAATATATTTCTTTTGTACTTGACCACTTGTAGGTAAGCTCTGCCCAGCCATTCTTAATATAATGAGTATTTTGATCATTCCAGATCAGGCTCATATTCAAATGGTTCATACTCTAACCCCGGATTCGGTCTGTATTCCAAATCAATAATTTCCCACAAAGTAGGATAATAAGACTTTAAGTACTGACCGTTTATTAATCTAGGGTGGATACCTCCATCCTTATCACGCAGCCTGTATGCTCCACCCTTCTTGACTTGATGGATGATGAAAGTACCTTCCCAGTTGACTGACCATTTACCGTACCCGTTGTCCGTGTCTGTGATAGGCAAGACGGCTTTCCACACCAAGTCTTTAGTGCAGAAAGACTTCTCTTTCACCCTCTTGTTGTATGCTTGGGTAGCCCGTTGCTTTTGTACTTTTAGTGAGTCCAAGGCCGTGAGCCTTGTTTCGTCAAGCCCTTCTAACTCAGCTATCATAGCCCATGTGTATTCAACGGGCTCAAGCTGATTCTGTAAAGCCCTTCTGGCCAATCAGATAGTGACTTCCATAGGTAACATAGCATCATGCCTACAAGTTAGCATGAACTGTGTGACTCCAGTGCTTAACCTTTTAGATGTCCGATAGGCCTATAGGGCTTCGGACAACATCTTATCCCACTCCCTAGGGTTCTCATTGATCATCTTCTCAATGATCCCCTTAAGGATCTTATTAGTTGACTCAGCCTGCCCGTTGGCCTGGGCATAGTAAGGGGTGGAATTGAGAATTTTAATTCCCCTGCTTTCTGTAAAGGCCGACGTTTCAGTCCCTGTGAACACAGACCCTTGATCGGTCGTAATAGTCTCTGGCTGGCCGAAACGGTGTATGATATGTTCTTTAATGAATTTTATTGCCATGGCCTGAGTCACCGTCCTACATGGTATGGCTTCAGCCCACTTAGTAAAGTAGTCTGTAGCCACGATAATAGAACAGTGCTGGCCTGATGATGGTGGTAAGACTTTTCCAATTAGATCCATAGCCCATCCTCTAAATGGCCATGGTATGATTATTGGCTGTAGCTCCTTAGCTGGCACATGCTGGATCGGGCCATGTTTCTGGCAAGCTTGGCATCCCTTTGCATAGCTGATACAATCTTTCAGCATGTCAGGCCAGTAATAGTTATACCTTCTCAGAAGCCACTTTATCTTTGTGCCGGCCTGATGGGCTCCATAAATCCCTTCATGTACCTCGGCCATAATCTGCATAGCCTGCTTCTTGCCTAAGCACTTCAAGATCACATCATCACCAATGGGCTTTTTGAATAATTCTCCATCGAGCACCACGAATCGGACTGCGAATAGTCTGACTTTTCGGTCTACCCTAACATTTGGGTGATTTAGGTATTTGATGATACAGATTCTCCAATCATCATCATCCATCAAGACTGAATTAGTTGTGGTATACCAGCCTCTCCTTGCAACTGAAGGTAATGATCGGACACGAACCGTGATGACTTGGTCCTCTAAATTCTTTCTAGAAGACGAGGCCAATCTCGTCTTTGCCAGCTTATTGGCCTCAGTGTTTGTGGATCTAAGGATATAACTCATACTAATATCATCAAATGCTTCCATGAGCTGAATGGCCACAGAGTGAAATGGGCAGAGTTCCCAACTTTTTATCTGGAATTCACCTGATATCTGTCCGATCACCAGCCCCGAGTCTCCCTTTATATGTACGGATGATGCCCCCATCTAAAGGAGTATCTCTAGTCCAATAATAAGCGCTTCGTATTCGGCCTGATTGTTTGTGCACTTAAAATCGAGCCGAAATGACACTTTTTTCTTTTTATACTTGGGTGATATTTTGACCACGCCTGCCCCAGCACATTTTGCATTTTTAGACCATCAAAGATTAACGTTCATGGGACCAAGGACGTGTTTATCACTTTGGGTGTCAGTGGCAACTCTCCCAGATCTGTAGGGTTTAGGTGGTCGGCCAGAAAATTGGCTATGGCTTGGCCTTTAACCGATTGCTGCGATCAGTATTGGATGGCAAATTCCATCAAGGCCAAGGTCTATTTTCCAATTCGGCCTCTCATAATCTGTCTTGACAACATATATTTTATCACATCAGTTTGACATATAATGTAAGTGGAAACGGGGAGCATGCATGTTCTTAATTTCTGAGATGAAAAATATAATGCCAAGCATAGCTTCTCAATCGACGCATAGCGCTGGTCGATTGGAGTCATAATTCTACTCAAATAATAAATGGCCTGCTCATTCCCTTACTCATTATCTTGTGCTAACATACTTCCTATTGAGCAATCGGAGGCCGAAATATACAATATGAGATACCTACCCTTTTTGGGTGGCATTAACACTGGAGAGGTTGACAAATATTGCTTAATTCCTTCAAAGGCCTATTGATGGCTGTCTTCCCACTTGAATTCCTCGTCAGTCTTGATCTTCAGTAGCGGGGTCCATACTTGGGTCTTCCCCGCACAGTAGGATATAAATCTTCTCAAGAAATTGATCTGCCCGAGTAGCCTTTGAAGCTCCTTTTTGTTGGCTAGGGGCTTTGCTGCTTGGATAGCCCGAGCCTTGCTTTTGTCTATCTCTATCCCCCTCTGGTGTACTAGGAAACCTAAGAAGTTCCCTGCTGAGACGCCGAATGCACATTTGAGAGGATTCATCTTAAGTTTGTGAGCCCACATTCTTTCAAATGCTCTTTCCAAGTCCCTCAAATGATTAGCGTTATCACCTGACTTTACCACCACATCATCAATGTAGACCTCCATGAAACGTCTGATCATATCATGGAAGATTGAATTCATCGCCCGTTGATAGGTGGCTCTAGCGTTCTTCAAACTGAAAGGCATGACAACCCATTCAAAGGTTGAAAAGTTGTCTTGGGGACATCCTCTTAGGCGATGTAGATTTGGTTGTACCCCGAATTTCTGTCCATAAAGGAAAAATTTTGTGTTTGGCGGCTGAGTCAATCAATTGATCGGCCAAAGGCATGGGGTACTCATCTTTGGGGTAGCCAGGTTTAGATTTCTGAAATCAATGCATACCCTCAGCTTCCCATTTTTCTTCACCACTAGGACTACGTTTGAGACCCGTTCTACATACCTGGCAATTTGAATAAAGCCAGCCCCCAAAAGCCTCTCAATTTCTTCCTTCACCTTTAGCGTAACTTCAGGTAACATGCGCCGGGGAAGCTGCTTGAACGGTCTAACCCCAATTTAATTGGCAATCGGTGTTTTACCAATTCCCTGGACAGTCCGGGCATCTCATCGTAATCCCAAGCAAAGCAATCTTTGTACTTGTGTAGGAGGGCAATCATCTTGGCCTGAAACTGTGGCTCGAGCGCCTGACTTACATATGTGGGCTTGTGCTCTCCTTCATCGCCCAGATTGACATCTAAGAGTGGATCTTGTACATCGGCTTTCATATCATCAATCTTTGCTGTGGCTGTTTCCAGTTCACCCATTTGGATCTCTTCCTCTCTCGGCGTTTCTTCCTCATAGTCAAGTATGCACACCATATGGTCATGTTGGCCTTTGAGGCCAGCTGTCTCTCAACCTTAATCGATTGTGAATCCATCGATGCCTTCTCACTCATTAATCTCTATCAGCCTTGATTCTTCTGTCCGATTGAGATTGTGGTAACCAGACTTCAAGTATGGTAGAATTCCTTTACGCAATGTGGTTGTGTTTGGTCTGCCAAACTTGCCACATCCTAATAACTTGACCTGTCCGATATTGTCCTCGTATAATACTGCATCAGCCGTTTGTACCCGTGCTACGAACGGCTTTGTATCGGCCCCTACTACTTCCACTTCGTCGTCTCTCCAAAAAGTCAGCAACTGATGGAGGGTGGAGGGTATGTAGTAGTTAGGATGTATCCAATCTTACCCTAACAGTGTGTTGTAAGCGGCCGATGCTTCAATGATGAAAAATACTGTCATGACTGTTTTAGTTCCAACGATCAGCTCTAGAGGTAAGATACCCTTTGTCTTGGATGGTGTACCTGTAAAGCTTTGAACATTCATCTCGATCAGAATCAACTCCGCCTCGGACTTCTGAAGAACCCTCAGCATTATCTGGGGCATGATGTTGATGGTAGATCCCCCATAAACCAATATTCTGTTTATAGGGATTCCTTTAATGTGTCCCTTTACGTAAAGTGGCTTCAAGTGCTGAGACATCTGATAAGTAGGTTTTTTAAAAACCATTTTGACCGATCCCGCTGGCCTCAGTCCTTCTTTAGTTTGGAACCCTTTCGGCCTCAAGATAGTGATCTTAGGGCGATCAGTTTGTAAATCGGTGGCATCCACGTTTTTACTCGTGGCCTCTGCCACGTTGGGTTTGACGGTCTCTCCACCATTCCAACACAAATCTTCTATCATGGCTGACTCTTTGGTCTGGCCTTCGATTATATCTCCCTCCATAGCTGTTGGCTGATCTGGCTTGGCCATGAAAGACATTGGAAGAGTAAACACCATGTTTGAAGACAGATTCTTTGGGATAGTTCTGAATTGAATCGGTGATTCATCTTTATCCCCATAATCATCAAATTTTTCATCCATTGGATCGTTCTCGGGCTTACATTAGCTTTTCTTGCTTGAAGATTTTCTTCAAGCGTTTTGTGGCATGCATCGCCCCTTTACTCGCTTTTTTATCAAACACGGGTTCTTCTTATTTTTCCAATAGATGTTCGTCGGCCTTAGGGAAGTAAGGTTTAAGGAACCTCGGAGGATTATATGCCCGATCCTCTTAGTACTACCGTTCCCTCTCTGCCTGTCTAGCCCTCTAGAACCTCCTCTTTTGAGACTTGTTGTATTGAGGCATCGATAGGAATTTGGGGTGTTCAGCCCTATACCATCTCCTTTCATGCACCCATGGTGGTAGTATCATCCTAGAGCAGATGTCCGATGATGGCCCTGTCTGGCGCGGTCATCTTTGGTCGTGGCCGGTGACGCTTTTCCTCCGTATGGCTTGAACCCACCATGCCGCTCGCTGATGGCAGCATTGGCTTAGGTTTCCAATCAGGCTTAATCTGCCCTTGCTTGGGTAATGAAAGCCTTTCGTGTATAGATCTTCTTGGGCTAAGCTTATTTGCCCTTGGCCTCTTGCTTGGGCTAAAGGCCTTTTTCTTGATATCGGCCTTGCATCTTGGGCAGAGGCCTTGTTCTATAATATCGAGTTGGTGACGTAGATCAGCAATCAGACTGTCAGTGGTTGACCGGGCCGTTTCAACGTCGGCCTTCCATTACGCTTTCTTTCGCTCCTGGTAAGTGTTGTGGAGCTCGCGGATTATTACCCTCTGCCCATCTGTGGCCGAAAGGGCAATCTACTTTCCTTCTTGTTGCCCTTTTGGCAACTGCTCTTTCATCTTGGACAGGTCCACCTTCCGCCTTGGTCTGGTCAACTTGGTCAAATCGGGCACGACCATGTTGGTTTCGGTGATCTGTGGGAATAGATTGGCATCAACTCCCATGGCTTTATCCGAGAATTTGAATACTCCCTTTTCAACGTTCTCCTGTATCATGTTACGAAAAACAACACAATTATTAGTAGAATGTTTCCAGGAATTATGCCATTTACAGTATTCTTTGTTTTTGATTTCATCGGCCTTAGGGATCCGATGATCATCACCTAGCCTGATCACCTTTTCGGCCAAAAGGGCATTGAAAATCTGATTGGCCATAGTTATATCAAACGTTTAATTTTTTCCTACCTCGAACGCCATCTTTTTAGTAGCGGCGTTATTGTTGATGGGTTTGCTCAAGGCATTACACACAATTGGCCGTTTAGAGATTAGCTCGGCCGTATCAATCTCTGCCTCAAGGTCGCAATCTGCTAAGTGGACCTCGCAATTAGGTTCTTTATAATATGTTCCCTTGGATGAGTTCTTCTTCTATTGCTCGTCCAATAGGATGCGCTCAAAACGGGCGGCCCTCGTGGCCAGCTCGAATAAATCACGAAAATCGGTCCCTTCGAACCTCTTACGCAGTTCGAAGGACATTCCACCCATAGCCATCTTTGCATATTCTTCTTCGGGCAATACCGTCTTTCACTTGTACTTTGCCTTCCAGAGGCGGGCTATATATGTCTCAACGGTCTCTCCCACTAATTGTAACATCCTTGACAAATCTGCCAGTGATGTTTTGGGCTCAGTCATATAGAACTTGGCATGGAATAGCTCTTCCATCCCCTGCCAATTTTGTACAGAATTGGCAGGAAGATTAACATACCATATAAACGCAATGCCCGTCAGCAAATTTGGGAACAACCTAAGTTTTAATGGTTCACTGCCACCCACATGGCCGCATTGTACCACAAAATGGCCAATATGATCCACGGAGGATTGTTCACTTTCCCCGGAAAATAGAGTAAAATTTGGAACTTTGTACCCTTGGGGAAAGTTGACTTGGTCAATTTCAGGTGGGTAGGGCCGTCTGTGTGTAGGCCTCTCAACTCTTCTCATGAACGGGCCATACTCGTCGTGTATGGCCGCTACCAACTCCTCCCTGTTAATAGGTTGTCGGGGTGGTGGCTGGGCTATCACCACGGGGGGTGGTAGTTGCTGTTGGTGGTTATTGTTCCGATGAGGCCAAAAACCATCATTGTTCCTTTTCCCCCTAGCAGCGTGGCCTGGAGGTGTTTGTTGGCCCGTTTCTTCATTAAGGCCATCTAGTTGAAAGGTCACTGGTGGCACCGATCCAGTGGGATCGGTGACAACTGACCCACCGACGTCCTCGAATTGAGACTCGGGTTGCTTGTCGGAACCATTGGAATCCCTAAGATTTGGGATCATGTATCATAGCTCCTTTTTTGTCTCAGACGCGCCTGAGCCCGATCCCGATCCTGATCCTGAGGCTTGCTGATTATCGCCCTTGGCCTCAAGAACAGTTACGAGCCGGCCTATCCAATCAGTTAGGCCGGCCAACTTCGAGTGTGTTGTCTTAGCAGACGAGACTAGGTTGATCTGCCCCCGATGTATTTTGGTCGTTTGGCCCATTAAGTCTATTAAGATTACCCATCGAGCCTATCAAGGAGTTATAGTCTCGCCTCATAGGTTCAAGGTTCATCCTCAGGACTTCTGAAATTGCTTCTAGAGTCACGCCGTTGTCCACAGGGGAGCGGCCTGTACTTTCTTCAGTAGATGGGTCAGTGACAGGATCTTCCTGTCCGTTCTTCCCGTTCTTCTTAGGAGCATATTCTACCACTATGGGTCCCACCGGGCATGCCAAAATGTTTGCTAGTAGTTTTGCACGGGAGTGCCAGAGCCACACGGGCTCGGTGTGTATGTGTGCAAACTAATTTCCTTATGCTTGAGTGAGTGATACTCAAGGCTTTTAAGATCTGACTTCTAAACAGAGTGATGTGTGTGATGAGTAGGAAAGTACCCTCACCAAAAATCCCTTGGTAGTACTGAAGCGCACAAGCCAAATAGTGTAGAGTTTACCAGGTAAATAATCACAAATGATTAATAAAATACAGATTTTATTAACTGTTTGAAAAATATAACATATCACCAAAGAACAGAATCAGAACAGGCTCTGATTGTTCGTGAGAACGAAAACAGTCAAAAAATAAAATAACATAGAGGGTAGACCTACTAATGCTTTGGATGCAGAAATGACAAGAACACAAAGATTTGAATGCTTTGAATGTTGCTTTGAGTGCTGTATGAGTGCTGTTTTCGAGGATGACGCGGAATCCTTTGCACGGTTGGCCTGCTTCTATATTTATAGCGGCCTCTGGCAGTCCCGATAAAAGAAGGATTCCCTAGATTGTGCCCCAAGCAGTTGATTGATTGTAGAATCCTACGTAATCCCAACTTCTTGCCTTATCCAAATTCTAATTGAATCAATCCCACTATTTTAGGGATTAGATTCCATATCCAGCTGGACATGATCTAATTGCATTCCAAAACAGACTCGGATTCCCAACATCTAGGATGACGTCACGAATGACAGCTAAGAGCTGAACCGCCTTCTTGATACACCCATCGTCCTTACGACTATTATTCTCAGCTTCATCGGGCTCCTGCAACCGCTTGTCACGCCTTCTGTCTCTCATGCCCGATGACGGCATTACAAATACTTGCGGCCGATCGGGCTCATGCAAGCCTCGCTTGTTGTGCTTTTTTCTATGTCTAACGACAATCTTCTAATTGCTTATGACCAATCGGGCTCCCGTCACCGGCTTGCCTTGTTTATCTCAATCACGGTGTCCAATCGTCGTGTACATTGCAAGTCTAGTTCCCGATTGGTATTGTCCATGCCTAACCACCCGATCGGTTTTCCACGCATGTCTTTGTTGCATATTTCAATGACAATGCCGGAATGGTAAACCCATGACTCACGCCTCCAATCGGGCTTCACCAGCTGGGGAACAGCCTTACCTTTTTGAACCACATGATGTTATCCTTCAAGCCCGATGGACCTTAGCAACCTCCGGGCCGACCTCACATAACCAAGTTTCTAGCCGGCCATCCTCAAGCCCATTTAAACTCTCCATTCAGGTTCAAAAATCTTTGGCAGTTTTTGGTTGCAAACAACACCATTAACGACGCATTTTTTTTCTCTCATTTTTGTCTTCTCTAACTTTTAGTTTGATAGCTATTATGTTTTGTACTTTTTACCCTCATTTGTTGTGCAATATTCCTTTATTTCGTTCATTAATTTAAAGGGAATTTTAGGCAAATTTCCTCTAGAATAGATTTCGGTCCAATCAAATTTTTTTAATTATTTTTTAAATTTTAGTAAAAGATATGTGAAATTTGGTAACACAGAGATTTGATTTGATTTGATTTAATTAACTTTCACTTATCATGGACTTTTGACTTAAAAATGAACTGTCCTTTAACATCAATTATAATTCAATAGGAGACATTATTTGACCAAAATTCTATTAATTTAAAGCTGTGTTATTTTCTTTTGTCTTAAATTGTAGTTTCTCACAAATTTTTGTGCATTGCAATACTTCATAAGTCTTTAATCATTATGATTTGGAGTAAAAACTACGAGTTCGCATTTGCTCATTCTAGGTGAGCATAATCCAATCATTCTATTGGCCAATGTAGTAGGACCTACAATTAACTTTAATTGTAGATCTCATGCGTTGGCCAATGGGGTGCTTGGGTTATGCTCACACAATCTTTAAATGGGTGAGCAAAAATGCACTCAAAACTACTTAAGACTTTTGTCAATTACTTTACCAAATATTTTTTAACCAATTGTACGCAAGGTAGTTTTCTTCTTTTTCTTCTTCCTTTTTTTTTGGCAATTATGCTGTCACTAATTATGGTGAAAACCCCAAACAAAATTGTTTACTTCCCATTTCCAATTAGATTTTACCAACGTATTTCAATTATAATTAATTCTTGTTATGATTTATTTTTTAAAAAAAAAAAACTTATTTTATGGGACACGTGCCCACTCGCCCACTCCCTCTAGTTGGAGATAAAACAATTCAAGTTCCGCGTAAAATTAGATAATTTGAAGGGAATCTTATGTCATCAAAACAAATATATATATACTCCCTCCGTCCCATAATAAGTGCCAACTTTTATTTTGCACAATATTTAAGAAAGTTGTATTATATTAATTTTTTTAGTTCATTAAAGGGTCACTTTCTAATTTTACCCATAGATGTGATGGGTGTTTGACTTTTTGCTTGTTTTAGGATCACAAATAAATGCTACTTTGTCTTTATAATAAGGGTAGTTTTGGAAAGCATGTAAAAGCTATATACCAATTTAGGAAAGTGGACACTTATTGTGGGACATCCAAAAAAAGAAATATGAACACTTATTATGGGACGGAGGGAGTATATCCTAAATATTTTTTGGCTTCTGTTTTAGTCATCATTTCCATGATAATTAAACGATAATTAAACAAAAAGTACTTTGAACCCCAACCCCCCCCCCCCCCCCCCCTAAATCCACAAACCTAGCGATAATCTTAAGGTCTAATTCCATGGTTGAGGGTAATTATTTGTAGTGCATATAGGATTAAAATATCACACAAATATAGTGACACAAATAGAGCAAACCATCCTTGGTTGGTACACAAAAGTCTCACACATTACATGATTGAAGTCTTCCCGTAGCTAAAATGAACAACATATTATTCTTACTCTTACAGAATTGCAACTATTGTTTTTTAACCTTCTTAAAGAACAGAGAATTTGAATATTATTTGGAGGATTCACGAAGCAGTTGTCAAGAAGTTCATCTAACAAAAAGTAGACAATTTGGGTTTTGGAGGATTAACCAAGCAAATGTCAAGAAGTTCATCAACAGAAGTATATTTGTAGTCAGGATAGAGCTTTGAGGCCTCCAAGTCTTTTTCTGTAAGCTCAAAACTCATTTGCTCACCTTCTATGAATATGTTGTGAAGTATAGACACTGGTATGTTGTCTGGGAAAGGTAAGGCTGCAAAACGCACAACAATTCATCAGATTCCAACCACGATCGCTGACATAACATGTGGTACAACTATCAGAGCATTTAAGAATCAAATTTAAATTTTAAATTTGGGAGCCATAGCATTACTCCTTACTTTGTCTTTGAATATATATATATATATGAGTAAAGATTGAGGCACACCCAAAGACACAATTTTTGGGACACAACCCAAGAGATGTGTCTGTCTCTCTCCTGTGTCTTTGAATATATATATATACAAAGATTCTCTAAAGAGGGCTACCTCTCTTTATTAAAGAGAGGACCTCTGTTTTGGCCGTTGGATTGTGTTAAAAAACTGTGAAGTGACAAAACTGTCATTAATGAAAACACAACTTTTGGGACACAACCCAAGAGATGTGTCTGTCTCTCTCCTGTACACAGGAGAGAGACACAGGAGAAAGACAGACACATCTCTTGGGTTGTGTCCCAAAAATTGTGTCTTTGGGTGTGCCCCAAGTATTACCCTATATGTATAGTTATCATATTTGAAATTCCAAATTAGTTTTTAACTCATGTGGTAGTGGGATCACATCAGCGACATTGGGATCATACATAGGTGGAGGGACATAGGGACCACGAAGACGCCTCCCTCGACTTTCGAAATTATTTTTAGGGTAAAATAGGTTTTAGCCCAACATGCTCTACTTTTCTAGAAACAGGTCATTCGTAGAACTTTATTTTTTTTTTAATATATAAGTATATTAAAAAATTGAATAAACGAAATTAACCCTTATATATATATATATATAAAGTTGACTGAAGCGTAATTAAGGACCCTTATTAACATTATCCTACTAACTAGTACTCCCTCTGTCCTATATTTAGAGTCTTTGATGCCATTTTTTGATGTCACATTTTAAGAGTCTTCTTTGAAAAGTCAAAGTACTTTAATACCCACTTTCCAAATTTGTCTTTTATTATATCCAACTCTTCTTTTTTTTTTTTTTTTATGTGACACTATTATTTTGAATTTCAAAAAGGGCAATATTGGAAAATTGAAAATCTCACCAAAATCAAGGTTATCCCCTTAATAAGTTGGAATTCCCAAAAAAGACTCTTAAAATGGGACGGAGAGAGTAATAAAGTTGACTGAAGCACCCTTATTAACATTATCCTACAAACTAGTAGAATATATATATATATATATATATGTATATAGAGCAAGACGATGTAATATGCATGCAAGGACGCAATTAGAAGTGTTGCTTCATAGGTACATTTGGTAATGTTAAATACCTAAGACACCCGAGTAGCACTGTTCTAATTAATAGATTAATGCTATGATTTTTAAAATAGGTTTTTGAACTTGATTTTTAAATATTTTAACAGTTGTACTACTTATTATAACAGTGACAAATGGTGTCACATACATGTAACACAACTGAATAAGAACCAAATCAAAATGTGGAAATGATAGTTTTATACTGACTAATTGAAATCTTACTTTGAGAGAGCTTGACAATTTCTTGGTCAGGAACATGAATGAGTTTGAAAGATCTATTAGTCTTTTTCTCCCAAAGAGAAACCAAATCAAGCTGTGAAACAATGTTTCCGAGGGGCCTACACACTATGACACGATTAGCCACCCTTTCATCTGTCACCGCTTTAACCGTGTACGATGCCACGTCTTCCTCATAATTTAGTACAGCTGCAACCACACGTTCACATTTTAGGTGAGAGAATATGTATGAATATATATATACATATATATACAGAAATGATCTAAAGCGGGCCAAAAAAGAAGGTTTTGAAACGGACCATCTTTAGCGACGGTTTTTTCACCTTTTGTGACAGTTTTTTGTTCGTTGCAAATTTGCAAAAGTTGAAAGACCGTCGCAAAAGATAAAAAAACATTCGCTAAAGATGATCCGCTCCAAAACCCGTCCCTATGAGTCTGTCGGAGATCCGGACTATATATATACATTCGATGATCAATTATTAAATGTTGTGAAATGAAGTTATGGGTCGTAATGTAATTAAGCTGATACAGGAGAATTATCTCGTGTGGCCAACACACCTCTGTGATTTCTAGATTTAAGTATTCTGTGGCACCCCACGTTAGTTCTAGAGATCACTACGGTCATCAACGAGTGTGGCGGTCACATGGTGTAATGTTGCCTGTCGCCTGATATAAACAAAGTTGAACATGCATGCCAACTCTAGCTCTAATTGAAATATCTCATTTGGCAACAATTTGTGCTCAGGTGATCCAATTAGCAAAGATTTGAGGTTGTGACTCGTTGTTCTGCGATTAAATCATACAAACAAATTTCTGAAATGGTTTCATTTTAGCAATTGAGGATCGACTGTGAAAGCTGGTTTACCAGTGTAACACTGGCTCTCAACAATCACTTGTGCTAAGGAGAAATCAGATGAAGTGAAGCCCAACCAACTCTTTTAGGAATTTTTTAATTCTTGAATTTTTGAGAGAAAATAAAAGGAAAGGAAAACAAGAAGGAAGAGTATTTCCCTCAAGCTTACCTCTATGTTTAAATAACATTAAAAATAAAAATATAAAAAATATAATTGTAATATATGAATTATGGAAAGAAAAAGACTCATAACATTCAAAACTTTATTTAATTTCTTAACTTATTTCCTATTCTCCCCATCGTTTTCTCATCACCCAAACCAAAAAAAATGTACATTTTCCTGTATTTTTTCCCTTCCTAAATCCAGGGCCGGCCCTGGGCATAGGCCACATAGGCCATTGCCTAGGGCCCCCAATTTTACTCACATTTTAAGGGCCCCCAATTTTATGCTACTAGTATTAGACCAACCCAAAAGTATTTTCAGCCCAACTGAAAAAAGCCCAATGTCCAATGCAAACTAGAGGCCAAATTCTCCTAACCCTTTAAGATACATACGTATCCTGCGCCCAAATTTTCAGTCCCCCCCCAAAAAAAACTTTAAAACCACAGCCCCTAAATTTTTGGAAAGTACAAAATTATGTGTAGTAATTGTAGATTTTATAAATAGGCTCTCTTAAATTTCACACAAGCCCCCTTGGACTTCTGAAAATTCTAGATTTACATATAATATTTTACAAGTTTTAGACACAGGCCCCCCCTGCACTCTTGAAAATTGTAGACTTACATGTAATATTTTACAAGTTTTAGGTATATGCCCCATGAAATTACATAATTTACTCCAAATTAGGGGTGTTAAACCAATTCTACAATTTTACAAATAATTATGTATAGATATACCCAAAAAAAAATTGCCTCGGGGGCGCTGCCCCCGATTCCCTGTATAGTCTAGGCTCCCCCCGGATCAAAAATCCTGACTCTGTCTTTGTTCTATACGGTATACCAAAAGCATTCCTAGCCCAAACTGAAACGATGTGCTTGCTTCGTCTCCGACTCTGCGTCTCTGGTAATCTCTCTCTCTCTCTCTCTCTCTCTTAATTGTAAAGTAGATTGCTCTAAAGCTAATTGCATGCAAGGTTATTTTTGTATCGCATTTTAGTTAAATACGTTGTGCTAATAAATAGAGGGCCCCATTTTAAAAGCTCGCCTAGGGCCCCCGAAAACTCAGGGCCGGCCCTGCCTAAATCTAATAGTCAAACAATGCCTTTGCTGTAATTGATAGCTCGTATCGCAACACCTTCTGCGATTCAATAGAAAACAAAAAATGATTTTGGCCAAAATCTGGCCAATTGCCATTTTTTTTTTCCCGATTTACACACTTTTCCAACATAATTTCGCAACTTGGAAACTCCTTTTTAACGAATTTATTTTAAAATTCACTGGAAGATCATAAAAAAAAAAATCCAGTATTGGTTCAAGCCAACTCTAACCTTTGACATTTTAATTTGCACAAAATGACCATTCTTAGACAATCTTAAAAGAAAATCAAGCGATACAGCAAAATCTTAAAATCAGAGTTAATTATGAATGTGACGCAACACAATTTGTTGTACGAAATTTGATGTAACAAAACAAGAAAATATACAAAATTTGGTGCATGAGTTGGAGTGATAAATTTTGATATATCAAACATCAAACATTTAATTTGACTTTGATGTATCCTTTGGAGAGAACATTACTTAAACATGTAATATGTCACTTGTAAGACTCAGCTATTATGATTTGGACATGATGCTTAAATTCAGCAGTAAACGTACCTTTCATTTCGCATATCATGTCTCACCATTTTTTCCCATGCATTCAAGTATTGATTTTGAATAAACACCATATAATACTCTCTCTTTTCCCATGCATTCAAGTATTGATTTTGAATACACCATATAATACTCTCTCTCTCTCTTTCTCTCTCTCTCTCTCATAGTTTCTATTGGAGTCTAAAACTTTAGACTCAAAACGGGTAATACTTGGGGCACAAACAAACACACAACTTTTGGGACACAACTTAAATAATGTGTCTATCTCTCTCATGTGTCACTGTGGGGTCCAGTGACATCACAGGAGAGAGATAGACACATTATTTAGGTTGTGTCCCAAAGGTTGTGGGTTTGTTTGTGTCCCAATCTTTACTCAAAACTTTATCAACAATGATACGAATACCCACTAAATGACACATTAAACGAAATGCATGTACCCTGTGCTGTTTGAATTTTTCACACTTTTTTGTGCATCACTTACACAGCACAGGATACATGCATTTAAAGCTAGTGTGTTGTTTAGTGTGTCTTTGGTGTGTATCCCTATCATTTTTGAAACTTTATTTGGTTTGTAGATTTATTGAGGAAAAAGAAATGCAAAACAATAAGGAAAATTACTTCTCTTGTGTATGATTTCTTTCATGCTTAAATAACATTATAAGTCTAGAAATCTCAAAACATCATGGAATCCTAAGAAAACATGGAATAAGGTGACTCACAAAATTTAAAAATTTTAAGCTATTTTTCATTATATTTCGTCGTCCTTATTTATTTCCTCACTATTTTCCTTAGTAACCAAACAAAGAGAAATGATTTTCTTTGTGTTTTATTTTCATTTTACTCTATAATCTATGAACCAAACAGAGACTAAAGATGCAAAAAAAGTTGTAAAAAGTTGACAACTTACCCTTGGCTTCACCACTTCCATAGACAACAACTTGGTCAAGCCTTTCATGGGGATGAAGCAAGTAATCAACAAAATAGGCTGCAAGTGAATTAGCAGCTACATAAGTGTGTGGTATTCCAGCCTCTTCTGTTGCCCTTCTGATCTTCTTCTTGTTATCAAGCAGAGCCTTGAAAGGTGGCAAACACCCCCTAACTCTGTCAACTTCATTGCCAAATTCGGATGGAACAAACCTCTGATAAAAACATAAAAGCATATGTTCATTTGGGAATTATTAAAATATGACCAAGTTCAGACATCTATAGTCATATCCTTATATCTTATTCTTATTAAATTAATCTTCTGTTGATTTGATAAAGAACCAATTTTCAGGTATTTTTAGGAACTATTTGAAATTTCAAAGAACCAAACTATGGTTCATAAGTGTACCGATTCTAAGAATACAAGCATTTGGCAGATGTATATTTTTAGCACAGGAGTTTCGGGGTTTCGTTGTCTGCCTACTATATCCCTTAGAAGTTAGAAGTACTGGTTCTTTATTAACCAACATGACATTGGTTCTCAAAAAATCAGATAGAAAGTGAAACCTGAACGGAACCAAATCTTATTTCAAGTATTCTCAAACAGGGTCATGTTTAATCTGCTACTTGTCAAAACCAACTTCCTCATATATGTTGGTTTGATACGGAAACAGTAGAGCCAAACTATCATGCAAATAAAATGGCCTAAACAAACACTTTAATTCGTAGAATCGGTACAGTACTTGTACAGAACCAGTTCTGCTTCTTCCCAAACAGTCTCTTAAATACAAACCCCAACGTATATAACCATAAAATAATTACGCAATCACTGAACTATTCATAACCGGTTTTTGTATTACCCAAACAACTTCTTAAAGTATATATTATAACACTAGGTAAAGATTAATTAATTTACAAAAACCAAATAAGTTGTTAGAAATCGATCACCTTTATGTTGCCGGCCTCTTTCATGGCGCTTATTATTTTGAGTTGATCCATATGTTGAGGAACGGCAAGTGTAGATATAACTATATCTACTTGCTTAAGCACGCCAACAAGCTTCTCATGTTCATCCAACTCACCCTGTCTCATGAAAATTGAACAATATGATACGTATTGCTATGCATTACATATACAAAGTAAAAGTCAATTACTTTATACATACATATATATTCTATATATTTATGTGTATATATATATATATGAGTAATGCAGTGGTTTCAAATTTGGGATATCCCAAATGTGAGTACTACATACCACTACCAAAATATTTAAAACTAAATTTAAATTAAATTCAGATTCAGGAACGATACCATTCCTATGTACGTATAGAGAGATATGTATAAATATATGGATAAATATGTACATAGATGTGGGAGTAATTAGTACTTGGAAAATGGTGACTCCCATGGATTGAAGTTCTTTATGCAACTCTAGCTTGGAAGGATGAGAATTTGAATTGATTGGTCTCACATAGGCATAAGTTGGATGGCCCATGGAGAGACTGGCCTTGACCATGTATTTCCCAAGGTAGCCAGTGGCTCCAAATATGAGAATATTACTCTTCTCAATGCCCATGGCTATGGAAACTGAAAATCTTGTCTTAATTTCCTTTGCTTGCTAGAACGTTGTGTGTTGTATACTAGAGAGCAAGGGCCTTTTATAGAGCCAAGAGGGAACGAGCTAGTTGACTAGCAACTATCTTTCTTTAAAAATAAAAAACAAAAGATTAAAAAAAGAAAAAAAAAAAAAAAGAAAAAGGGAACAAATATACCTTAGAAAATTACCTTCCATTAGATTTATGATACAATCCAATTGTACAGTGATCTTTATATTAAATTAAAAAACTCCACTTGAATTAAATTATTTCGTTTCTTACGTTTTATGTCATTCCTCGCCCATAATTCTGATTTTATTATATTTTTTCATTAAATATTTATACAAATTTAGGCGAAAGTCATAAGAAACTGCTAAGTGCATGTTTAAAGTACAATTTAATTCTTAATTTGTTAAAAGGTCTCTGAAAGTTGAAATTTTACTTAAAATTCATGTACGGTTTAGTTAAATTTTACTTAATATTAATGTATATATGATCTTGTAAACTTTTACTCAATATTGGGGACTTTTCTCTAACGAAGAGTTTTAATTATACTTAGCTCTAAACTAAAGTCGCAAAATGTAATTATCGCTATTTTGCCCCAAATTTTGTTGCTTCTAGATCTTGTGCACTTTTCTAATCCACGTTTTTTTCGGTCAAATATGGAAAAAGAAAAATGAAGAATGGTATGAATTGAATGTGTTTGCTGATTTTTCATGGTCTACAGACTACATTCATTGGATTGAGTCGGATTGACCATAAGATTTTTTTTTTTTTTTTGCTTGGAAGATTGACCATAACAATGGCTTGCCTATAGTTGAGTTTAATGTTTTTTTGGGGCGGTTGGTCACAAGTCCCTACATTGACTAATAATAGGGGATTAGTTCTCGTACTTTTTTTTTAGTGTTAAAGGTCGTTCAGTTTTTCTTTAAATCAAAATAGCCCTCAAATACAATTTACATGAGTCTTTCCCAACAAATCAATACGTTTTCCAAAAACAGTTTTTCTTAGTTTTTTCAATCTTCAAAATTTCATAACTTTCAAAACACAAATATATTTTTGATAAATTTTATATATCCGTGATCTACAAGACATGATCTACAAAATAAGATGCATATTGCCCATAAAATTCTTCAAAAAAAAAAAAAAAAAAATTACAGCTCAAAAATAGATGTCAAATTTTATTTTTTAAATTTATAAAATCGACACTTCCATTGCGTAGATCTCAAAAAATTAGCCCAATTAAAAATAATATCCAAAACGGCCACAGAATCGTAAAGTTATGACTATTTTAGAACATGTTACTGTCTTTTAAGTGCTGCTTAGGTAATGTTATTGTCTTTAAATGCTACCCAGGTAATGTTACTATCATTTTCCGGGTAAAAACAGTAACATATCATCAAATACAAAATATTTTTTGTCGCAAAAAAATTGCCAAAATTAGAGTCATTTAGCATGTCACTGCCTTTAAATACTATCTTAATAAGAAAAATAATATGTCGTTGACAGAAACATTTCTTCAAAATTGACCAATAAATTGCAAAATTATGGCCATTTTTCAGATCTCAATGTCTTTACAATACTATCCAAGTGAAGACAATAGCATATTATCAAAAATAAAATATTTTTTCAAAGATTACTACTATATACATGTCACTGTTTGCGATATTGACATGCAAATTAAGACAATGATATAACGCTACAAACAACATGTCACTGTCCTATTTTTTTTTCATATTTTTTTTCATAATCACTATGGATCTTGTTTGATAGATCTTTACTCACTACAAGAAAACAGGCTTTTTGTGACGAACGTTTTTTGTGACAGACTCAAATCTGTCACAAAAAAAGTTATTATGACGGATTCTGTAACGGAAATATGTTCGTCACAAATAACATTTTTTCGTGACGGAAATGTACCTATCCGTCACAAATATTTTTTTTTTCGTGACGGAAACGTACTTATCCGTCACAAATATATTTTATTTGTGACGGTAATGTACATATCCGTCACAAATATATTAAGTTAGGGAAAAAAAATAGATATATATAAATACAAATGTAGGTGCCACATGGCAACCCCATGTACATGGAATGCCACATGGCATTGCTACACCATGTATATATGTGTATATATATGACTGTATATATATATATATATTTGAAATTGAATGAAATTTAAAAAGTTATTAAAAAAACCCTCCTAGCCTCCTATAATTTTGCAGTAACTTCTCTCACATTCATTGTAACTTTCTCTCTCCCGTCATATATTCTATTTTTTTCAATTTTTTTTTTTAACAAATTTCATGGGTGATATATATAAATTTTAAAAAAAATATACACATATATTTAAATGATACCCGTGCATAGCACGGGCAAATGCTAATATATATATATAGATGTTTTTATTTATTTACTTATTTATTTAATATATATTATATATATATATATGTATTTTTTCTCCTAGGGTGAATGAAAGCATTAAATATTTTTCACGCCTACTATTGCAAATAATTAATTCAGCAAGTGGAAGAAATGCATTCCCATAACCCTTTCTGCAAATTTCCAAGGAAGATATACATATATACATATATATAAATCTTACCTTTCTCCAAAAAAAAAAAAAGTATATATATATGCTATGTATGTTCTTCCACTAGCAAATTGCAATGTATCCATAACAGGAACATATGTATTCACAGATGTACATTTTCCCTAAAAGTTAGGGAAAAAAAAAAAGAAAAAGAAAAATGTGTAGCCCTAAAATGAAATTCATTTTCCCTCTTCTCTCATCACTCCCGCTCATATCTCTCTCGCCGCTTGCCCTCTCTCTCGCCGCTGTCCTCTCTCCCTCTCTCTGTCTTTCTCTCGCCATTGTCCTCTCTCTCTCTCTCTCTCTCTCTCTCTCTCTCTCTCTCTCTCTCTCACCTCGCCGCCGGTCGCCGATGCCTCCGCTGATGATGCCGCCGCCGATGAAGCCGCCGCAGCCCTGAACCAATCTCCCTCTATGTATGTATTCTTGGTAGCCTTGAACCTATCTCTCTATTTGTCATTTTTTTGTTGATGTTTTGGGGGAATCTAATTGGATCTATGAATAAGCATGTATGTCTAGGTTTTGGGGAAATCTAATTGGATCTATGAATAAGCATGGGTGAGACTTCTTTGGATCTTGGGCATCAGTCATTAATATCTATTTTCATGGTGATCCTTTGAGTACTTGTAACAGCTTTGCATGTGCCTTCTCTGAACACTCATCTTAAATAGAAGATCTTCAATAGCATTCTTTCAAGCCATCATCGTCTTCATCATTCACCATTCTCAACTTTCAGGTATTTATATTTATATACATATATATATATATGTATATGTATATATATTACAACTCATACTCAATCGAAATTATAATTTTTCCTAACAATTTACGATAGTTTGAGATTGTTAACCATTGATATATGTTTGTTAAGTAATGCTATGTTTTTCAAAGAGTAAAGCCACTGAAATTCCACTTTGTTAACCATTGAAGTCATATGTATTGATTTGCATTTGAACATTTAGCACGTCTTATTGAGGATGTTTGGATAGCTTGAGAACCAATTCTGTGGATCAAATCTCTGATTCAAAAAATATTCAGTTCCAAATAGTTTTGTGTTAGAGCAGCTAGCTACTTTTTGGCTACATAGGAGTCGACCCAAAAAATAGTTCTCTTGCAAACCAATTTATACCTTGTTTTTAATATTAAACCAACTAAATGTAAAGATGGAGTTAAATTTTATCCTGTTTTAGGCATTCAAAACAGGCCCTTACTAAACAAAAGTGTGACGCTAATTTGTCTTGACCACCTCTTTATTGAATTGAGACCAATCCTAAGCCAGAAGGTAGGAACCGCCAAACTCTAGATTTGTTAAGTAATGCTATGTTTTTCAAATACTTTGATAGTTGTACCGCATACAAATCATTTTCACAACATGCGGTACCAAGTTCATAAGACCCAGACTATTTTGGATCAATGAATACTAGAGGATGCTTAAAATAGTTGCATAAAATGTATATATGTGGTAGATTGAAGTTCTATGACAAAATCACATGGAAAACAGAGAATTCAGGTCCGAGTGTTGAAACAATTAGCCTTTGTTTGGTTTGAGGGTTTATTTGAACGAAAAGAAAAGGGAAAGTAAAATTACTTCCCTTGTGCTTTCTACTTTTCTTTCATGCTTAAATAACATTAAAAGTTAAAAATACTCTAAAAACTACTACAATAAGTTGAGAGAAAAAGGGAAGAAAGTGAGTCACAAAATTCAAAAGTAAAATTTTCTTTCTCATCTATAGTTTCCCTCTTCCTATTTTTCTCCCAACTTTCCCTAGTAACCAAAGTAAGGAAAAAGTTTTCCATAGTGTTTTCTTTTCTTTTCACACACTAAATCTATGAACCAAACAATGCCTTACTATAGCATCGAAAACTAAATACTATGGCATAAAAAAAATAAGCGGCCTAGGACCATCAAATGCAAATAAGAAATTTTGGTTTAAAAAAAATGGTCACTGTGCTACATAGTTCATGGTAAGGAGGTAGCTATTTCAATTCCAAGTTTAGTTTTAATCTGGGATTCACCACTCATTCTCTTTATTTACATGTTTTATAGTTTATTGATTATTATTGCCTCGTTTTATCGCTTTGATTTACATTGTAATTTGTCAGAGTAAGTTTTCTAGTTAGGATTATGTGATGAAATGGTAATCCTACTTGATTTCCATGCAAGATCTTAATTGAGCAGCCCTTTAAACCGTGGTTTTGACTGTGATTTAAGTTAAAGTTTATTGAGTTCATGTTTTCTAACAAATTAAACTTGAATTTGGTGGTTTTAACTTAGATTTTAATTGGTTCTAATCCACACCTCAGTTATTGATTTTACATATATGTTGTGTTTGATAAAATCGTTGATTTGTGTTCAAAAGTAATATGCTCGGACTTAATTAAAAGAGATTATTGAAGTCATTTCACATCTAGTACCACTTATTTGGTGTTTTACGACTTTAATGAAATTTACGTATCAAAAGGCGTGTTTGTGGAATTCTTGGAATGTTGTATCTTTCCTTAGGCGTGGAGATTGAGTTGATTAGCATGGATTCACATATTCCTAACACCTTTCGTATTCAATTTAGTCAATTTGTTAGTTTAGTTAATTTAATTAGAATTTGTTTATTTTGCTTTCTTTAGGAAGTAGTTTAGTAAACACCATGAGCTAATCCTTCGTTGGGGGTTCGACCTAGACTTATCTAAGCTGCATTACTTGCATGGCCAACTACACTTGGGTACGCACAATTTTATTCTAACCATCAGAGGGACTTTGGTGACAATCTCACCAATGTTTTTTTTGCAGGCTCATTTCAAGCAAGGATCAATAGAATTCAACCTCACAGTAGTGAAACTCTAATTGATTCAAAAGGTACATTTCTGTGATGTGAAGTTGTACATTTCTGTGCAGCATCCCAAATAAACATCTTATTTACTCTATTAATGATGGGGGTTTGTAGATTTTCTTTTTGAACATGTTAAAAACTCTTTACTCCATCAGCTAAATTAATTAGTTGGAAAAAAAAACATATAAACACAACTTTATTTTTTTGTAGATATTCTTTTTGAACATGTTAAAAACTCTTTGCTCTTACCGTACAACTTGCCACCATGGTTGTGCATGAAGCAACCTTTCTTCATTTTGTCGGTGCTTATTGATGGTCCAAAAGGACCTGGTAATAAAATTGATGTATACCTCCAGCCACTAATTGAGGAGTTGAAGGAATTGTGGGATGAGGGACTGCAAACTTACGATGCATCAACCAACGAGATGTTCAAGTTGCATGCAACATTGTTGTGGACAATCAATGACTTTCCTGCATACGCTAACTTATTTGGATGGAGCACAAGAGGCAAATTTGCTTGTCCTTATTGTAATAAGGACACTCGTTCTACTTGGTTGAAACATGGTGGTAAGTATTGTTACATGGGTCATCGTCACTTCTTAAAACCATCACATAAATTTCAAAATGACAAAATGTCTTTCGATGGTTGTCGGGAATACGGAGGCAAGCCCAAAAGGTTGTCGGGATCAGAGTTATTGCAACAGTTGAGTGACATTGAAATGGAAACCGAGTGCAAGAAGGATGATATTATCAAAAAAAAAGGAAAAGAGAGGAGACTGAGAAACAAAAAACAAATGTAGATGTTGAAGGGCCTTCAACTCAGAGGAGAGACAATTGGAGGAAAAGAGTATCTTTTTTGAACTTCCGTATTGGGAGTTCAACCTCATTCATCATAATCTTGATGTGATGCATATTGAGAAGAATGTGTGCGATAATGTACTATTCACATTATTAGGCATTCCAGGAAAATCCAAGGATAACTTGAAGGCTCGGAAGGATCTTGAAGAAATGAGACGTAGGAAACCCTTGCACCCTCAGCCACGAGGGTCAAGAAAGGTGTACTTACCTCCCGCTTGCTTTACGATGGATAAGAATGACAAAGATATCTTTTGTAGTGTACTAAAAGGTGTCAAAGTTCCAGATGGTTATTCTTCTAATATTTCAAGGTGCGTGCATTTGAAAGAGAAGAGTATATAGGGTCTAAAAAGTCACGACAATCATATTCTAATGCAACAACTACTTGCTCTAGCTGTTCGGAGGGCATTGCCTAAGAATGTGGTTGAAGCCTTAATCAAGTTAACTAATTTCTTTAGACAATTATGCTCCAAAGTCAACACGGCATCCGATTTAGAGAAAATTCAAGATCGCATTGCCATTACGCTTTGTAGTCTTGAGAAGATCTTTCCACTGGCTTTTTTTGACATAATGGAGCACTTGCCTATACATTTAGCATACGAGGCATTAATTGCCTGGGCAATTCAATTTCGATGGATGTACCCCATAGAGAGGTATCAATGTATTTTTAAGTAATTAACATATGTGTTGTTGGCCTATTTAGTAATTATTTTAATTATAGGTATCTGCTCACACTAAAGCTCTATGTGCGCAACCGTGCTCATCCTGAGGCTTCAATTGCCAATGGATACATCATGGAGGAATGTATGCCATTTTGTGCGAGGTACTTGGATGATGTGGAAACCAAGTCTAGTCGACCAATCAGAAACTTTGATGGAGATGACCGATTGGGTCGTTCTGTGGGAAAAGGAAACCGTTTTCACATGGATGATGTTACACGAGCACAAGCTCATCAATATGTGCTTGCGAACACTGATGCAGTGACACCATTCCGAGAGTAGGTTATCACTTCATTAATACTTAAAAATATCTCTCTATATATATACATTTCAAAATTAGAATGAATAGGAACCATGCTTTTGCTACCTTTACAGTCAGCACTATGCACTTATTTTACGCGAAATGAGAAACTTACCAGAGCATCAAATACAATGTATTCATAATGAACAATTTCCCACATGGTTCAAGAATCATGTAAGTTATTTGCAAATAATTTTTCAAAAAGAATCATCTTAGTTATGCCTATGTATTCACAATTGAGTTTTTTTTTTCAAAATAGGTTCATAATTTGCAAATGACAGATAATGAACAAATCTCAGAGGAGATCAAAATTTTGGCTAAAGGTCCTGACTAGTTTAGAAGGAGATTTAAAGCATATTTCATTAATGGCTTTCGATTTCGCACAAAAGATCATGATAGGAGTAGAAGTACTCAAAATAGTGGAGTTGCTATTAAATCACATACAATGAGTTATGCTAGTCGAAGGGACAGGAATCCTCGTGGTGGTGATGTTACCTTTTATGGAGAGTTGACAGATATCGTTGAATTCCGTTACACTAATGCTAAGAAGTTCATGTTATTCAAGTGCAACTAGGTTGATAATAGAACAGGGAAGAAAGAAGATGAGTATCAGTTTACTTTAGTGAACTTTAATCATACATTATACCCAAATAATCGGGCAACTGATGAGCCTTTCATCCTTGCATTCCAAGCAGAGCAGGTTTGGTATGTGCAAGATCCTATGGAGCCAGACTGGCGTGTTGTTGTTCGGATGACACTTAGGGATTTGTTTGACATGTATCCAAAAGATTCTTCATCACATATGAGAGTAGTTCCTCAAGTCGAGCCATTTTACAATCAAGAGGTGGATAAAACTATTTTTATTCACGATGATGAAGTACCCTTGGTGAGACAAGGAATGACTGGGACAACAGTCGACCAAACTATTACAGAACCGCCAAACAATGATGAAATGGACATTTTATGATGATAATTGATATGCTATTATGATGTTTTATGTTGATGTTTATGATGAGATGACTTCTATGATAATGCTTATGATGAGATGACTTTTATGACTCTATATGTTTATGATAAGATGACTTCTATGACTATGTTTATGATGAGATGACTTTTATGATTATATATGTTTATGATGAGATGAGTTTTATATATGTTCCTTATCAATAGTCATATCATGGCACGAATAAAGAAGATACGTGGTAGAACAATATTAGACTTTTTGCAATCCGAGTCCCAGTAGGAGCCCGAGGCACAAGTAGAGGTACAACCCTAAGCCCAGTCACATCCCCATACTCGGGCTCGAGCACAGGTACATGTACAAGTGCAACCACAACCACAAGTATAGGTACAACCCCAAGCATAGACACAGGTACATGTACAGTCACAAGAACATACCCATTCTACAAGCATGGGCTCTCAACCAGAGGCCTCACAGTCCACTCAGCGTGATGGTACATATTTTATAACTATTGTGACGTCCCTATATTTATAACTATTGTGATATTCTACAAAATAAATCAAAAGGTTTGGAGAATATGGACTGAGGTTAAGGTAACTATTGTGACATCCCTATATTTATAACTATTGTGACATCCCTATATTTATAACTATTGTGATTTGTTATATATTTTCTTTTCACTATTCAGCAGGTACTTCAGTTACTGGATCCACTTCTACCAGACGGCGAGGTAGAGGAGTAGCAAAAGGTTTGGAGACGTGGGGTACAAATCAAAAACTTCATTTGGTGTTATATGACTTAGGGCAAGCTATTGGGAAATCTTCTACACAGTTAGTGACATATATTGGAATCATGGTACGAAATGGGGAACAAGTTTCTCTCCATTACGCGCGATGGGATGATATGCCAGAGGATGCATTAGACTATATATGGACTGAGGTTAAGGTAACACTTAAACACATAAAATAATTATCCCTACATGATTGAATTGTCTCAATGTTTATATGTAAAATAACTTGATTGAATTTTATTTAAAGGACAACACTGATGCTCCTCCAGAATTTAGAGATAATTGTCTAAGCATTGCTGGGGCGTTATGGAGACGTTGGAAGGGCTAAGTGAAACATGATTACTACAACAAATATGACACAGATGAGGAGCGTTTGTTGAATAGGCCAAGCTGTGTCCAGCCTGATCAGTGGGAAAAACTTATAACTTATTAGGGGAATGAGACAATTAAGGTATTAATTACTTTATTAAAGTTTCTATATCAAATATAAAATATGATTAGTTTCTTTTGTAGGAAATTGCTATGAAAAATAAAAGGAACCGTGAACATCAAGTACTCAATCATACAACTGGGAGGAAAAAACATGCTCAAGTAAGGGATGAGGTATGTTATAGGGTATTTGTGTTGCTCATTCATTATTAAACTTGCTACTACTATTAAAAATCACATTTTTATAAATTTGTTTGTTAAAATAAACGTATTAGATGGAGGCACGTGGAGAAGATACCGATCGAGTTAATGTGTTCATTGAGACACATAAACCCAAGGAAGGTCGCCCGCAAGCTCCAGAGACTGCTGCTGCAATTGTATGTTTCGACTATCATATGTTATTATATATTTCTTCTCTTTTGTTAAATGAAAGGTAATGTTGAAACGACATAGTATTTTTTTCATGTATACTAAACTCATGTAACATTGTAGGCTGAGATGAAAAGTCGACTGGATACAGTTTCAGTGGAGGAGCGTACCACAACCATTAAGGAGAAGGTATTTACGGAAGTAGTAGGACCTGATATTCGTGGTCGAGTTAAGATTTATGGGGCAGGTGCCACTCCGAGGACTGTGTTTGGCACAGGAGCAGGGTCGCAAACCAGATCTAGGGATATGGAGTTGGAGCAGAGAATAGTTGAAAAGGTTAGTGCATTGCTTGATTCACGGATTGCTGAAATGATGACTTTGTTTCGATCTGGGATAGAGGGAGATAGTCGACGAGTTGGAGATGGCCTATCTAGTGTTGGTAACCAAATAACAAATATTAATATTGCACTTATATTTCTATTTGAGAAATTTGGAATATTTTATAAATTTTGATGTAATATTTGTATTTTTGTAGGTCCCTACTTCATCAAGTGTGCACCGCCCAAACTCTGAGGCTGATAGAGATACGAACCAAGGTGATGAGGTAATTTCTTTGTACATGTAGTTTACGACAAAATTGTTAGATATAGCTCTAGTTTATTTCCTATTCATTATTAGTTGTGTTGATGAGCATAATTGTGAGTTGTAGTGTGTGAGTGTATATTTTTATGTAGTGAAAGAATATGGTTGATTATCTTGTATTAATGAGCAGAATTGTGAGTTGTGGTGCATTCACAATTAGGGTTAGTGATCTTCAATTGGTTGTTGTATAGCATGAAGTAACATTGGACTCATCATGTTATTGGTAAAACTTTGAGATAAGAAATTTGTGCTAAAATTTATTATGCTAGATCATAAAAGTGCCAAAGAGTTGTATGTTGATTTTGGGTTGTGATAAATTATTTACACAGGTTAATGGAAATTTTCGGATGTTGTAGAAACAGAGGAAACTCTGCCGATTTCTTTTAGGAATCTTTGCCCTTTTTTTTTTGTTCTTGTGTTGCTTGTTTGGATAGTTTTTTATTTGTATATTTGGTCTTGTTTTGCTCTTTGGGTTACTAGGTGGTTGCATTATTATAATTTTAATTCAAGTTTCGTTTTCTGTTTCAGGTTGTGGCGAGGGATTGGAGAATTAGAGCATAAGTTGCTGTTTTTAATTGAATCAATTATGAGCGTAAAGACTTTATTTAGATTATTATCATTTTTATTTTTATTTTTATTTTTACTACTGTCAGCTATGAAACTGTCACGACCCATCCCACTACGCGTGGAAATAGGACACGTGGCACGCCACTAAGGCTCATCCAATCATCCTCTAACGATACGCAGCGGAAAGAACTTTAAAAACAACCCTGGTATTTTAAAACTTAGGAAACATTGCCCTCTGAGTTGACAAATCCATTGAAAATTTGAGTTATAAAAAGTTTTGGCCAAGTGAAAACACATTCAAAAGAATCAGCTCTGAAAACAGAGGTTCAGTCGACTGTGTCTAGGGTCCAGTCGACTGTGCCTAGCAGAAACAAAGGTCCAGACGACTGCTCAGGGAACCCAGTCGACTGCACTAGTTACTATTTGGATTAGTAGCTAAAATCTACAGTGGTTCAGTCGACTGTGTTAAGCAGAACCAAAATCTCCCTTCTCTCTCCTCTCTCTAGATATTTGTGAGTTTTGGATGAGAATGAAATCTTATCCCCCACCTATTTATAGAAAAACTCTTCGGGAATTGCATTTACCTCCCCACGAGTTCCTCAAACTTCTAATTAACCTATGAAACTTCGCACACGTCCATTTTATAACTTTACGAGTGAAAACTATAAATTTCAAAAGTTTTCGAATAGGTTTCGTTTGAGTCCAAAAAATAACGTCTGAAAACTATATTCTGTGTAATCTCTACATAACCTAACTTTTTAATTAACGTATCACTCACGTTCTCACCACAGTTCTCAAAATGTTAACAAACAATACCGAAAATACCAGAAATTATACTACACATGTATAATTCACTATTCACAAAATACCATATAAGTCAAATAACATTTAAATCATATAAATGCCATTTATTCATGCTCATGCCATATGAACTACCATGTTCCCGTGTCCTCATTGACACCTTACCGTTGACTCACAGTCAACCTCAACTCAAATTATTAATAACATTAATAATTTCAAAATCTCAAATGATGCATTTTTCAGAATCATAAATTTCTGGAACGGGTGTGACAACTCTCCCCTCCAAAAAGGAAGGTTGTCCCCAAACTTTACCTCATGCGTCGAATAAGTACGGATACTCATTCTTCATGTCTTCCTCACTTTCCCACGTAGCCTCTTACACCGTGTGACTACGCCACAATACTTTTACCATCGGAATCATCTTAGTTCTTAAGACTTGTTCTTTTCGATCTAGAATCTCGACCGGTTGTTCTACATAAGTCAAGTCTCCCTGAATTTGCAGCGGTTCAGGTACAATGATCTTACTCGTATCAGTCATACACCGTCTCAACATCGATACGTGAAATACGTTATGCACATGTTCCAACTCTGATGACAAGGCCAATCGGTAAGCCACTGGACCTACCCTCTCTAGGATCTCAAAAGGTCCTATGAATCTCGGATTGAGCTTTCCCCTCTTTCCAAATCGTACAATGCCTTTCGAAGGCGATGCTCGTAAGTATACGAAATCTCCAACTTCAAAATTTACCGGTCGCCGTTTCGAGTCTGCATAACTCTTATATCGGCTCTGAGCTACCTTGAGTCGCTCTTGAATCAACTTCACCTTCTCAGTAGTCACCTGTATTAACTCAGGTCCTAATAACTTTCTTTCTCCAACCTCGGTCCAACAAATTGGCGATCAACACTTGCGCCCATACAAAGCTTCATATGGTGCCATACCAATACTTGACTGAAATCCATTGTTATACGCAAATTCAATTAACGGGAAGTGGTGCTCCCAATCATTCCCAAAGTCTAATACACACAATCTCAACATATCTTCCAAGGTCTGAATCATACGCTCTAACTGTCCGTCAGTCTGAGGATGAAATGCAGTACTGAAACTCAATTTCGTACCCATAGCTTTTTGTAAACTTCCCCAAAACCTTGACGTAAAACTACTATCACGATATGATACAATCACAGCTGGGACTCCATGTAGTCTTACAATCTCTTTCACATACAATTCTGCCAACTTGGACAGTTTAGTCGTCTTGATCGGTAGAAAATGAGCTGACTTGGTTACCACTTCCATTCCGATACTGGCAATGGCTGTAGTAACCCCGCGGGTACTTGTCTCTTTACTTTGACCTGTTGACATGCCGAACATTCAGATACAAATTTAGCAACTTCACGCTTCATACTCTTCCACCAGAAGTTTTCTCTCAAGTTTCTGTACATTTTATTACTTCCCGGGTGCACTGAATATCTAGTACTATGTGCTTCCTTCAAAAGTCATTCTTTCAAATCTTTCACATTTGGTACGCATAATCCGTTCACAAGCATCAACGCCCCTTGTTGCAAGATAAATCCCGGTCATTTTCCCAAAGGTATCTCATCCTTCATTTTGCACAAATAGACATCATTAAATTGTTCTTCCTTGATCTCATCAATAATATCTGGGTGTGCCATGATCGCCATCATTAAACCACCACTAGTCTCTGGAATCACATCCAATTCTAAGCGTTCCATCTCTTTTATCAACTCTTTTTGTTGTGTTAGCTCCTCGGCTAAATTCCTCGGCGTCTTCCGACTTAATGCATCGGCTACCACATTCGACTTTCCCGGATGGTACTCAATCGAAAGATCGTAATCCTTCATCAATTCTAAACATTGTCGCTGTCTCATATTCAAATCTCGTTGGGTGAAAATGTATTTCAAACTCTTGTGATCTGTGAATATCTCACACTTTTCCCCGTACAAATAGTATCTCCAAATCTTCAAACCATAAATTACCGCAGCTAATTCCAGATCATGAGTCGGATAATTAATCTCATGTGTCTTCAACTGTCTAGAAGCATAAGCAATCACTTTACCCCCTTGCATCAACGCGCATCCCAACCCTTTGTGTGAAGCATCACTATAGATTACAAATCCTTATGTTCCAGATGGTATTGTCAAAATAGGCGCCCTTGTCAACCTCGAGTTCAATTCCTGAAAACTGTCTTCACATTCCTGACTCCATTCAAAACTAACACCTTTTCTCATTAACTTTGTCATCGGCAATGAAATCGTCGAGAAATGTTCAATAAAACGGCGGTAGTATCCCGCTAATCCCAAGAAACTTCAAATTTCAGATACAGATGTCGACCTCTGCCAATTAGATACAGCTTCTACTTTGTGAGGATCAACTGATACTCCATTCTTGTCAATCACGTGACCAAGAAAAGTAATACTAGACAACCAAAATTCACATTTCTTGAATTTACCAAATAATTGTTTCTCTCGCAATCTCTGAAGTGTCAACCTCAAGTGGTTCTTGTGTTCTATCGCACTCGGTGAATAGATAAGGATATCGTCAATGAATACAATCACAAAGTCATCCAAATAATTCTTGAATACTCGATTCATAAGATCCATGAACGTGGTTGGTGCATTCGTAACTCCAAATGGCATAACTAAGAACTCATAGTGTCCATAACGCGTTCTAAAAGCTGTTTTCTCAACATCTTCGGCCTTCACTTTCAATTGATGATAACCCGATCTCAGGTCTATCTTGGAGAATACTTGTGCCCCACGAAGTTGATCAAATAAGTCATCAATTATGGGTAACGGGTACTTATTCTTAATCGTTAATTTGTTCAGTTCCCGGTAATCAACACACATACGCATTGAACCATCTTTCTTCTTTAAGAACAATACTGGAGCTCCCCATGGCGATACACTTGGTCGGATGAAACATTTATCAAGTAACTCTTGTAGTTGAACTTTCAGTTCCTTCAATTCTAGTGGTGCCATTCTATACGGTGCTTTGGATACGGGTCTTGAGTCTGGCTTTACCACAATGGTGAATTCAATTTCTCTCTCAACAAGAACATCTGGTAGATCATCAGGAAAGACATCTGAATATTCTCGCACTATCGGAATGTCTTCTACTTTGAATTCGGTCGCTGAGACATCGGTCACTGAACATAGGAATCCTTGACATCCCTTTTTCAATAACCTTCCCGCTCGGATAGCTGAAATCAAATACGGTGGCCGTATAACCCTATTCCCTTGGAAATAAAAGTTCCCATGCACCCGTGATAAAAAATTAACCTCTTTCCGTTCACAATCTATTGTGGCTTGGTTAAAAGCTAACCAATCCATTCCCAGTATCACATCGAAATGGTTCACCGCAATTAGTATAAGGTCTACGGTCATCAACTTCTCGCCTAGTTTGATCTCACAGTTCTTATATATCGTAGACGTCATTATCAATTTACTAAATGGCACAGAAATAGACAATTCATATCCTAACGGTGCCGATTTAATATTCAAATGTTCAACAAAGGCATGCGATACAAATGAATGCGTAGATCCCGAGTCGACGGGTATGCGTGCTAAGTGTGAACGTCATACAAGCACCATACCTGAGACAACTATCTCGGAAGCAGTCATATCTCCTGGGTTCATCTGATATGCCCTTCCTTGACGTTGCTCCATCCTTTGTCCCCCGTCATTAGTCTGCTTAGGCTTCAAACCACTAGAAGCCAAAGAACTAACTCCTTGCTGAGGATACTTCCTCATGCAATCCTTGGCTTGGTGTCCAAATACTCCACAATCATAGCACTTGCCTCTCATCTCGAGTATAGAATTAGCACTACCCCCTCCTTGATTTATGTTCTGGGGTTTAGTCATGAAACACCTGCCTGAGTGTGGTCGGTTGCAAAGCGAACACAACGGTATGCTACTTGTCGTTCTCCTGAAATCACTGGAACTAGAACCAGAGCCTCTTTGAAACGGCCTCTTGAAAGATCCGCCTAGGTTCTGATCCCCACCCTCATTGCTTCGTTTACCGTGTTTGTTCTGCCTTGACCTTTCCATTCCGCCCTCGGCCACTAGCGCCGTTTGTTGTACTGCTGCCACGGTCGAATGCTCGTAGGTTTCTACCCTCAAACGGATATTTTCCCTTAAACCCTCTTCAAATTTCCTTGCCCTATCTTCCTCCTCTGGCACTGAACCCTTGCCAAACCTCAACAACGCGTTGTACTTGGAAGTATATTCGGTTACAGTCATATCCCCCTGCTTCAAGTTATCAAATTCTCTCTTCTTTGCATTGTAGGCGGCTCGCGGAAAGAACCGGCGATTGAATTCCGCCTTGAACCCTTCCCAAGTAATCGGTGCCCCTTGATCCAGAACATTTACCCACTAGTTCTGGGCTTCACCTTTTAGCACATCACTTGCATTTTCCATCTTCTCTCTGTCGTTCATCGGAATAGATCGGAAAATCCTCTCCATGTCCATAATCCAATGTTCTGCAAGCGTTGGATCGGGTGTCCCATAAAATTTCGTTGGTTTCTTTCGAGCGAATTGTTCGGATACGGATCTTATGCCTCTAGTTTCGGGTGCATGCACTACAGTTATTGGTTCTACTTCGATTTAGGGTGTGGGAGGCAGTCGCTCCGCTATATTCCGTATCATTTCCCCCATATTGCCCATCATCTCTGTCATTTCATTCATACGTCGAGTGTGTGGCAATAGTTCTCGCTCTTCGTCACTCATGATTACAATCCTGTAGTTCTCAATGCATAAACACTATGCATGTACAACAATAACAATATCATGTATGTAAAACAACATACATATGCATCAAACATCTCTAATATGTATGGATGCAATTTAGAACATGTGACAATTTACTCAACACTCCACTCGTCGTCGACCGTTCCCAAAGTTTTGTTACCTATTGCTCTGATACCAATAAATGTCACGACCCATCCCACTACGCGTGGAAATAGGACACGTGGCACGCCACTAAGGCTCATCCAATCATCCTCTAACGATACGCAGCGGAAAGAACTTTAGAAACAACCCTGGTATTTTAAAACTTAGGAAACATTGCCCTCTGAGTTGACAAATCCATTGAAAATTTGAATTATAAAAAGTTTTGGCCAAGTGAAAACACATTAAAAAGAATCAGTTCTGAAAACAGAGGTTCAGTCGACTGAGCCTAGGGTCCAGTCGACTGTGCCTAGCAGAAACTAAATCCCAAAATTCTCAACAGAGGTCCAGTCGACTGCTCAGGGAACCCAGTCGACTGCACTAGTTACTATTTGGATCAGTAGCTAAAATCTACAGTGGTTCAGTCGACTGCTCACTCCCCCAGTCGACTGTGTTAAGCAGAACCAAAATACAACATTTTCAAAAGGGGTCCAGTTGACTGGTTTTGCCATTATTAGAAGTAGTGGCCAAAATCAACAGTGTTTAGTCGACTGATAAATGGTCCAGTCGACTGCTTCTCTTACTATTCACTTTCAGTGTCTCAATCACACGAGATCCAGTCGACTAACATAGGGTCCAGTCGACTGCTCCCCTGCTGGGCAGCCCTATTGTGAAAATTAACAACTCATGCTTCTCCACACTAACAATAATCACAACCACAATTGAATTACAACATTTAAAACATAACCACAGACGTTCAAACGCAGGATTACCATACTACGGAACTAATCCAAAGATCTATTACAACGTATTACATAACCTAATTCCTTGCTACTAGTTTAGGAAATAGAAACAAAATATAAACAAATGATTTCCCCGGCGTTCTTTAACGGCCTCACTCATCACGCTTCTTCTTGTCTTTCTTCTTACCTGCAATGGAGTACATCTCCACTGCTCAGCTATATGCTGAGCGTACAAGTCTAACATGTGTAATATATGACAAAACATGCTTTAATCTCATAAATCATATGAATAGTCTCTAGGGAGAAAAATACGCATTCATCCGGTAGCGGCAAGTCCAAGCCTTAAACCGCGATGTCAATGGCAAGTCCAAGCCTACAACCATTACATCCCCACAAGTGCCATGGAAAGTCCAAGCCTACAACCATGAACAGTAGCCTTCGCTACTCAAATTCTCAAACATCGAGAAGCTTACTCCGGCATGAATTTGTATAAGACTCCCCTTTGACTCACATAGACAACTCAACGTGCTCGCGTAAATTTAGACATGCTTTTCACAAATTAGCGCGTGCATAATTAACGGGCCTACAATTAACACATAGATTTTGCCCGGATCTCAATTTCGACGTCGAAATATAAAACATGTATTTATCTATATTTCACAAGTTAGGACTTCATACCTCGTGCGATTTCCCTCAAACTTTGAAGGATCAACTAGGAGGTTGAATAATCGTCGAATTTCGAATTTGAGAAAATTCCTACAAGTTTATATATGTTTTTCCCAAAAGTCTAGAATTTAGATTTTTACAAAAATTGGCCAAACACGGCCTAAGTAGGATCAAAACGTAGATCTTACCTCCACGAGTTCAAATATGAAATCTGGAGAAAATCTTATGGACGGAAGGTCGTCGTATGTCGCCAGCAAGCCCGTGGCAACCAAATCTCCCTTCTCTCTCCTCTCTCTAGATATTTGTGAGTTTTGGATGAGAATGAAATCTCATCCCCCACCTATTTATAGAAAAATTCTTCGGGAATTGCGTTTACCTCCCCACGAGTTCCTCACACTTCTAATTAACCCATGAAACTTCGCACACGTCCATTTTATAACTTTACGAGTGAAAACTATAAATTTCAAAGTTTTCGACTAGGTTTCGTTTGGGTCCAAAAAATAACGTCCGAAAACTATATTCTGTGAAATCTCTACATAACCTAACATTTTAATTAACGTATCACTCACGTTCTCACCACAGTTCTCAAAATGTTAACAAACCATACCAAAAATACCAGAAATTATACTACACAGGTATAATTCACTATTTACAAAATACCATATAAGTCAAATAACATTTAAATCATATAAATGTCATTTACTTATGCTCATGCCATATGAACTACCCTGTTCCCGTGTCCTCACTGACACCTTACCGTTGACTCACAGTCAACCTCAACTCAAATTATTAATAACATTAATAATTTCAAAATCTCAAATGATGCATTTTCATAATCATAAATTTCTGGAACGGGTGTGACAACTCTCCCCTCCAAAAAGGAAGTTTGTCCCCAAACTTTACCTCATGCGTCAAATAAGTACGGATACTCATTCTTCATGTCTTCCTCACTTTCCCACGTAGCCTCTTCCACCGTGTGACTACGCCACAATACTTTTACCATCGGAATCATCTTAGTTCTTAAGACTTGTTCTTTTCGATCTAGAATCTCGACCAGTTGTTCTACATAAGTCAAGTCTCCCTGAATTTGCAGCGGTTCAGGTACAATGATCTTACTCGTATCAGTCATACACCGTCTCAACATCGATACGTGAAATACGTTATGCACATGTTCCAACTCTGATGACAAGGCCAATCGATAAGCCACTGGACCTACCCTCTCTAGGATCTCAAAAGGTCCTATGAATCTCGGATTGAGCTTTCCCCTCTTTCCAAATCGTACAATGCCTTTCGAAGGCGATGCTCGTAAGTATACGAAATCTCCAACTTCAAAATTTACCGGTCGCCGTTTCGAGTCTGCATAACTCTTATATCGGCTCTGAGCTACCTTGAGTCGCTCTTGAATCAACTTCACCTTCTCAGTAGTCACCTGTATTAACTCAGGTCCTAACAACTTTCTTTCTCCAACCTCGGTCCAACAAATTGGCGATCAACACTTGCGCCCATACAAAGCTTCATATGGTGCCATACCAATACTTGACTGAAATCCGTTGTTATACGCAAATTCAATTAACGGCAAGTGGTGCTCCCAATCATTCCCAAAGTCTAATACGCACAATCTCAACATATCTTCCAAGGTCCGAATCATACGCTCTGACTGTCCGTCGGTCTGAGGATGAAATGTAGTACTGAAACTCAATTTTGTACCCATAGAATTTTGTAAACTTCCCCAAAACCTTGATGTAAAACTACTATCACGATCTGATACAATCATAGCTGGGACTCCATGTAGTCTTACAATCTCTTTCACATACAATTCTGCCAACTTGGATGGTTTAGTCATCTTGATCGGTAGAAAATGAGCTGACTTGGTTAGTCGGTCAACTATAACCCAAATTTTATCATTCTTATTGAATGATCGGGGAAATCCTGAAACAAAATCCATCGTAATCTCGTCCTACTTCCATTCCGATACTGGCAATGGCTGTAGTAACCCCGCGGGTACATGTCTCTCTGCTTTGACCTGTTGACATGTCGAACATTCAGATACAAATTTAGCAACATCACGCTTCATACCCTTCCACCAGAAGTTTTCTCTCAAGTTTATGTATATTTTATTACTTCCCGGGTGCACTGAATATCTAGTACTATGTGCTTCCTTCAAAAGTCGTTCTTTCAAATCTTTCACATTCGGTACGCATAATCAGTTCACAAGCATCAACGCCCCTTGTTGCAAGTTAAATCCCGGTCGTTTTCCTAAAGGTATCTCGTCCTTCATTTTGCACAAATAGACATCATTAAATTGTTCTTCCTTAATCTCATCAATAATATCTGGGTGTGCTATGATTGCCATCATTAAACCACCACTAGTCTCTGGAATCACATCCAATTCTAAGCGTTCCATCTCTTTTATCAACTCTTTTTGTTGTGTTAGCTCCTCGGCTAAATTCCTCGGCGTCTTCCGGTTTAATGCATCGACTACTACATTCGCCTTTCCCGGATGGTACTCAATCAAAAGATCGTAATCCTTCATCAATTCTAACATCGTTGCTGTCTCATATTCAAATCTCGTTGGGTGAAAATGTATTTCAAACTCTTGTGATCTGTGAATATCTCACACTTTTCCCCGTACAAATAGTGTCTCCAAATCTTCAAAGCATAAATTACCGCAGCTAATTTCAGATCATGAGTCGGATAATTAATCTCATGTGTCTTCAACTGTCTAGAAGCATAAGCAATCACTTTACCCCCTTGCATCAACACGCATCCCAACCCTTTGTGTGAAGCATCACTATAGATTACAAATCCTTCTGTTCCAGATGGTATTGTCAAAATAGGTGCCCTTGTCAACCTCGACTTTAATTCATGAAAACTTTCTTCACATTCCTGACTCCATTCAAAACTAACACCTTTTCTCATTAACTTTGTCATCGGCAATGAAATCGTCGAGAAATGTTCAATAAAACGACGGTAGTATCCCGCTAATCCCAAGAAACTTCGAATTTCAGATACGGATGTCGGCCTCTGCCAATTAGATACAGCTTCTACTTTGTGAGGATCAACTGATACTCCATTCTTGTCAATCACGTGACCAAGAAAAGTAATACTAGACAACCAAAATTCACATTTCTTGAATTTACCAAATAATTGTTTCTCTCGCAATCTCTGAAGTATCAATCTCAAGTGGTTCTCGTGTTCTATCGCACTCGGTGAATAGATAAGGATATCATCAATGAATACAATCACAAAGTCATCCAAATAATCCTTGAATACTCGATTCATAAGATCCATGAACGCAGCTGGTGCATTCGTAACTCCAAATGGCATAACTAAGAACTCATAGTGTCCATAACGCGTTCTAAAAGCTGTTTTCTCAACATCTTCGGCCTTCACTTTCAATTGATGATAACCCGATCTCAGGTCTATCTTGGAGAATACTTGTGCCCCACGAAGTTGATCAAATAAGTCATCAATTCTGGGTAACGGGCACTTATTCTTAATCGTTAACTTGTTCAGTTCCCGGTAATCAACACACATACGCATTGAACCATCTTTCTTCTTTACGAACAATACTGGAGCTCCCCACGGCGATACACTTGGTCGGATAACACCTTTATCAAGTAACTCTTGTAGTTGAACTTTCAGTTCCTTCAATTCTAGTGGTGCCATTCTACACGGTGCTTAGGATACGGGTCTTGAGTCTGGCTTTACCTCAATGGTGAATTCAATTTCTCTCTCAATAAGAACATCTGGTAGATCATCAGGAAAGACATCTGAATATTCTCGCACTATCGGAATGTCTTCTACTTTGAATTCGGTCGCTGAGACATCGGTCACTGAACATAGGAATCCTTGACATCCCTTTTTCAATAACCTTCCCGCTCGGATAGCTGAAATCAAATACGGCGGTGGTATAACCCCATTCCCTTGGAAACAAAAGTTCCCATGCACCCATGATAAAAAATTAACCTCTTTCCGTTCACAATCTATTGTGGCTTGGTTAAAAGCTAACCAATCCATTCCCAGTATCACATCGAAATGGTTCATCGCAATCGGTATAAGGTCTACGGTCATCAACTTCTCGCCTAGTTTGATCTCACAGTTCTTATATATCGTAGACGTCATTATCGATTTACTAAGTGGCACAGAAATAGACAATTCATATCCTAACGGTGCCGATTTAATGTTCAAATGTTCAACAAAGGCATGCGATACAAATGAATGCGTAGATCCCGAGTCGACGAGTATGCATGCTAAGTGTGAACATACAAGCACTATACCTGAGACTACTGTCTCGGAAGTAGTCATATCTCCTGGGTTCATCTGATATGCCCTTCCTTGACGTTGCTCCATCCTTTGTCCCCCATCATTAGTCTGCTTAGGCTTCGAACCACTAGAAGCCATAGAACTAACTCCTTGCTGAGGATACTTCCTCTGGAAATCCTTGGCTTGGTGTCCAAATACTCCACAATCATAGTACTTGCCTCTCATCTCGGGTGTAGAATTAGCACTACCCCCTCCTTGATTTCTGTTCTGGGGTTTGGTCATAAAACACCTGCCTGAGTGTGGTCGGTTGCAAAGCGAACACAACAGTATGCTACTTGGCGTTCTCCTGAAATCACTGGAACTAGAACCAGAGCCTCTTTGAAATGGCCTCTTGAAACATTCGCCTAGGTTCCGATCCCCACCCTCATTGCTTCGTTTACCGTGTTGGTTCTGCCTTGACCTTTCCATTCCACCCTCGGCCACTAGCGCCGTTTGTTGTACTGCTGCCACGGTCGAATGCTCGTAGGTTTCTACCCTCAAACGGATATTTTTCCTTAAACCCTCTTCAAATTTCCTTGCCCTATCTTCCTCCTCTGGCACTGAACCCTTGCCAAACCTCAACAACGCGTTGTACTTGGAAGTATATTCGATTACAGTCATATCCCCCTGCTTCAAGTTATCAAATTCTCTCTTCTTTGCATTGTAGGTGGCTCGCGGAAAGAATCGGCGATTGAATTCCGCCTTGAACCCTTCCCAAGTAATCGGTGCCCCTTGATCCAGAACATTTACCCACTAGTTCTGGGCTTCACCTTTTAGCACATCACTTGCATTTTCCATCTTCTCCCTGTCGTTCATCGGAATAGATCGGAAAATTCTCTCCATGTCCATAATCCAATGTTCTGCGAGCGTTGGATCGGGTGTCCCATGAAATTTCATTGGTTTCTTTCGAGCGAATTGTTCGGATACGGATCTTATGCCTCTAGTTTCGGGTGCATGCACTACAGTTATTGGTTCTACATCGATTTGGGGTGTGGGAGGCAGTCGCTCCGCTATATTCCGTATCATTTCCCCCATATTCCCCATCATCTCTGCCATTTCATTCATACGTCGAGTGTGTGGCGATAGTTCTCGCTCTTCGTCACTCATGATTACAATCCTGTAGTTCTCAATGCATAAACACTATGCATGTACAACAATAACAATATCATGTATGTAAAACAACATACATATGCATTAAACATCTCTAATATGTATGGATGCAATTTAGAACATGTGATAATTTACTCAACACTCCATTCGTCGTCGAACGTTCCCAAAGTTTTGTTACCTATTGCTGTGATACCAATAAATGTCACGACCCATCCCACTACGCTTGAAAATAGGACACGTGGCACGCCACTAAGGCTCATCCAATCATCCTTTAACGATACGCAGCGGAAAGAACTTTAAAAACAACCCTAGTATTTTAAAACTTAGGAAACATTGCCCTCTGAGTTGACAAATCCATTGAAAATTTGAGTTATAAAAAGTTTGGCCA
This sequence comes from Hydrangea macrophylla, assembly GCA_033977485.1. Classification (NCBI taxonomy): domain Eukaryota; kingdom Viridiplantae; phylum Streptophyta; class Magnoliopsida; order Cornales; family Hydrangeaceae; genus Hydrangea; species Hydrangea macrophylla. The sequence goes on along the minus strand of CM066984.1, from coordinate 5,438,426 downwards.
AGTGAAAACACATTCAAAAGAATCAGTTCTGAAAACAGAGGTTCAGTCGACTGTGCCAAGGGTCCAATCGACTGTGCCTAGTAGAAACTAAATCCCAAAATTCTCAACAGAGGTCCAGTCGACTGCTCAGGGAACCCAGTCGACTGCACTAGTTACTATTTGGATCAGTAGCTAAAATCTACAGTGGTTCAGTCGACTGCTCACTCCCCCAGTCGACTGTGTTAAACAGAACCAAAATACAACATTTTCAAAAGGGGTCCAGTCGACTGATCTAGAAGTCCAGTCGACTGGTTTTGCCATTATTAGAAGTAGTGGCCAAAATCAACAGTGTTCAGTCAACTGATAAAGGGTCCAGTCGACTGCTTCTCTTACTATTCACTTTCAGTGTCTCAATCACACGGGATCCAGTCAACTGACATAGGGTCCAGTCGACTGCTCCCCTGCTGGGCAGCCCTGTTGTGAAAATCAACAACTCATGCTTCTCCACACTAACAACAATCACAACCACAATTGAATTACAACATTTAAAACATAACCACAGACGTTCAAACGCAGGATTACCATACTACGGAACTAATCCAAAGATCTATTACAACGTATTACATAACTCGATTCCTTACTACTAGTTTAGGAAATAGAAACAAAATATAAACAAATGATTTCCCCGGCGTTCTTTAACGGCCTCACTCATCACGCTTCTTCTTGTCTTTCTTCTTACCTGCAATAGAGTACATCTCCACTGCTCAGCTATATGCTGAGCGTACAAGTGTAACATGTGTAATATATGACAAAACATGCTTTAATCTCATAAATCATATCAATAGTCTCTAGGGAGAAAATACGCATTCATCAGGTAGTGGCAAGTCCAAGCCTTAAACCGCGATGTCAATGGTAAGTCCAAGCCTACAACCATTACATCCCCACAAGTGCCATGGCAAGTCCAAGCCTACAACCATGCACAGTAGCCGTCGCTACTCAAATTCTCAAACATCGAGAAGCTTACTCCGGCATAAATTTGTATAAGACTCCCCTTTTACCCACATAGACAACTCAACGTAAATTTAGACATGCTTTTCACAAATTAGCGCGTGCATAATTAACGGGCCTAAAATTAACACATAGATTTTGCCCGGATCTCAATTTCGTCGTCGAAATATAAAACATGTATTTCTCTATATTTCACAAGTTAGGACTTCATACCTCGTGCGATTTCCTTCAAACTTTGAAGGATCGACTAGGAGGCTAAATAATCGTCGGATTTTGAATTTGAGAAAATTCCTACAAGTTTATACCTGTTTTTCCCAAAAGTCTAGAATTATGATTTTTACAAAAATTGGCCAAACACGGCCTAAGTAGAATCCAAACGTAGATCTTACCTCCACGAGTTCAAATATGAAATCTGGAGAAAATCTGACGGACGGAAGGTCGTCGTATGTCGCCGGCAAGCTCGTGGCCACCAAATCTCCCTTCTCTCTCCTCTCTCTAGATATTTGTGAGTTTTGGATGAGAATGAAATCTCATCCCCCACCTATTTATAGAAAAACTCTTCGGGAATTGCGTTTACCTCCCCACGAGTTCCTCAAACTTCTAATTAACCCATGAAATTTTGCACACGTCCATTTTATAACTTTATGAGTGAAAACTAGAAATTTCAAAAGTTTTCGACTAGGTTTCGTTTGGGTCCAAAAAATAACGTCCGAAAACTATATTCTGTGGAATCTCTACACAACCTAACTTTTTAATTAACGTATCACTTACGTTCTCACCACAGCTCTCAAAATATTAACAAACAATACCGAAAATACTAGAAATTATACTACACAGGTATAATTCACTATTCACAAAATACCATATAAGTCAAATAACATTTAAATCATATAAATGTCATTTACTCATGCTCATGCCATATGAACTACCATGTTCCCGTATTCTCACTGACACCTTACCGTTGACTCACAGTCAACCTCAACTCAAATTATTAATAACATTAATAATTTCAAAATCTCAAATGATGCATTTTCAGAATCATAAATTTCTGGAACGGGTGTGACAGAAACAATTATGTATGAACATATGTTTTATTGTCTCTTATTTTATCTTTAATTAATATGCTTTTAAATTTTATGTGGTTCTTGTCGTTAAAAGTAAATATGGCATTATTTATTGTGATGTAGAATTAATGATTTTGGGTGACAATATATAAATTTCCGTCACAAATAATATTTGTGATTATTTGTGACGGTTTTGGTAATAATTGTTGTGGTCAGAATATTAAAATTTCATCACAAACACTATTTATTCTGTCACAAATACTATTTGTCCAAAACCGTTACAAATAGTATTTGTGACGGTTTCGGGTCGATACAAATAAAGTGCTTCAAATTAAATGTGACCGCTATTTGTGTCGCACACAAATCCGTCACAAATACTATTTGTGACAGTTCGGGTCGACACAAATAAACTGTCACAAATAATATGTATATGTGACACTATTTTTTGTGTCACACGAAAATCCGACACAAAATCCGTCACAAAAACTCTTTTGGGACGGATTTTGACCGACACAGACTTTTTGTGACTCCTTTAACTTGTTTCGAGCACAAATCCGTCACAAAAGGTGCATTTCCGTCACAAAAAGTATTTGTGACGGAATTGCACCTTTTTTGTGACGGTTTTTTTCCGTCACAAAAACCCTATTTTCTTGTAGTGACTTCTAGATTACAAATATATCAATTTTATTCAAAATGGAGTTGTGGTTTGAAAGTTAAGGCATTTTAAAGTTTGAAAAACAAAAATAAAAACTACATTGAAACGCATGCTGATGTGGCAAAATAAAATGTTATACGTGTGTGAAAAGAGGACACACTTGTCAATTAACTTTAAAAAACTGTTTAAAATTGGACTTGATTCTAAACAACTCAAACACTCATGTCCTTAATCACTTTAAAACAAAAAATACAAAAAACAAAAATAAAGCAAAACAACAGTAGCACAGGAAATTTATTTATTACCCCATATTGGAGCCTAATATGACCAAAAATATAATTGGTTGACTCTTCCCTCTTTCTTAAAATAAAATGTTCTTGAGGACATAATTAAAGGGTACTACTATTGTTAAAGTAATAATGGATGCTGACAAAACAATAACTATTTTCAAGAAGTAAAGTTACTTTTGGCAATAGGGATGAACACGAGCTTGCTCGCAAGCTTTACCACGAGCTCGCGATCGCGAGCTCAAATGATCCGAGCTTTCAAGTGATCGCGAGTTTTCTCATGAGTTTTCTCGCGAGCTTTTTAACATGCTTTTTCATGTGCCCTTGAAACTATATAATTTAATGATAAATCAGTCATTTATCAAGCCTATTCACGAGGTTTGTCATATTTTTTCTAAAAATTATATAGTTTTATAATAAATATAAATACAAAGATATATATACACTACAACAAAAAACCCTTATTATGACTTTAAAAAAGAGTCATAAATGTATATTTATGACTTTTTTTAAGCTTTTAAAATAAGTCATAACATTGCAGTCATAAATAAGTTCGAGTTTGTTAAAAAAGTCATAAATAATTATTACTTTTACAACAGTTGTAAAAAAATAGTCATAAAAAATGAGTGCTTTCAAATTGTTTATGACTATTTTTTAATTGATACAGTCATAAATAATCTTCAAAAAAGTCATAAATAAGCTTTAAAAAAAGTCATAAATAATCTTCAAAAAAGTCATAAATAACCTTTTAAAAAAGTCATAAATAATCTTCAAATTAGTCATAAATAACTATTTAAAAAGTCATAAACAATCTTCAAAAAAGTTATAAATAACCTTTAAAAAGTCATAAATAATCTTCAAATTAGTCATAAATAACCATTTAAAAAGTCATAAACAATCTTCAAAAAAGTCATAAATAACCTTTAAATAGTCATAAATAATATTTAAAATAGTCATAAATAACCTTCAAAAAGTCATAAATAATTTTTAAATAGTCATAAATAATCTTCAATACAGTCATAAATAACCTTTTAAAAAGTCATAAATAATGACACTATTTATGACTTTAGTAGAACTATTGCTAATTTATGATTGTTTTTTATGAAACAGTCATATATAATATAAAACACATTTAAAGAAAAAAAATATTTTGTTGATAATCCAATAATCAAGATTACACAATTCAAATACATCAAAACATGCATGTTACACAATTTAGAATGTATATACATATGCAAATCAACTCAAGAACCATATTCAAATATTATCTTCCTTCCAATCAAAATTTTTCATTAATCAATCTAATAATTAGTTATGTACAAGAAAAATGTAACAGTAACCACTAAGTATGTATTAAACCAACAAACCAATAATGTATATGTAACATTGTTAAAAAAAATAAATAAATAAATAAAAACAAGATTAGTGTCTATTTAAACTCTTCAATCACCGCTAGTACATCAACTTATTTGCGATATTTGTTCCATGTAGTCTAACTGTGTAACACTGAAACAAAAATGAAATCAATATATTAGATTCTATATAACGAGTATATAATTTTCTTAAATTGTAAAAATATAGATTACCTGGAAAAAGGAAAAAATGTTGAAAAAAACAAATAAATGGTCCAAGTCAAAAACAATGGTATCCATCTATATTAACAAATCCATGTGAAATGTGAACAGGAGCGAATGAGATAGACAGAGAAAGAAAGAGTAAATTACCTTTATCCTGAAGCTAGAAGACAGTGTTCTTGATTTGTCTGAATTCCACAAATTCCTAAAACGCAAGCCAAATACCCAATTTCAAAAAAGAAATCACCCTATTCAGACATCTGAGCGCAAAGTTATAGCCTTTCAAAGGTTTGATGTTTTCCTAAATTTTCAGAAACTGACCTAAACAATTTACTACTTTGCAGACTAACCTACCCTTGATTCTCATCACAATATTTGTATTTATTGGAGGGCCCCACATGAGATGGCTCATTTATTTAGTAAACCAATTATTCGTGAATAAGAAATTAGTAAGTACACATAATGATCGAAATTCTCATAATGATCAAAGGTATTTTTAAAATTTGGGAAGCTATGATTATATGATTTTTTTGAAAATACACATAATGATCGAAATTCTCATAATGATAAAGAGTTATACTCTGGACCATTGCTTTTGGGTAGTTAGTATTTGTTGACAAAGAGTAATGCAGCTTTTGCTTAATTAGTATTTACCATAACACTTTTTAGAAATTTTCAGGGGGTATAAATGAAAAATAGCAAGAGAGAGATCACAAACAGACACAGAGAGAGGGAGAGTTTGGCGAGACCGAGATCATAAACAGATCGTCCCTTAATTAATGATCATAAATATCAAATCAATAATGCTAGGCATACAATACATTCCATAACATGGCTTTAAATGCATGTACCATGTGCTGTGTAAGTGGTGCACAAAAAAGTGTGAAAAATTCAAACAGCACATGATACAACACATTTTAAACCAGTTGCAAACTAGAACGGGGATAGAAACGTGATGCTAGGTGTAGAGGGTTTTCGTGCCTGCGGACACATATTTTTACCCATACTCGTCATGTTGTCGCGAGACACTTTCGAGGTGATAGGAGGGTTCATCTAACCTAGTTCGTGACAATGCAGCAACCTATATCTTTTCCTCTTATTCCAGGACCCAATTAGTGTGCAACTTTGTAGTTCCCTCCTTCCCTTGTCATCTTATCTTATTATATTATTATAATATGGAAGCCTCAAAGTGCCACGTGTCAAACAAATGAGCAACCAAAACAAATCATGTTATCTCTCTTATTCAATAAAACCAAGGGGCTTTTCAGATATCTTATTTTTACAATATGTTTTATTGAATTCAATACATAAACGAATTTGTATCAAACGGGAATATCACATTATTTCCAGCCCAAAATTACCCTATGTGTCCATAGACTCAGGAGTGTAGTTTAATGGGACCAGATTATTTCCCCACTAGATTTTTTTTTTGGGTAAAAATAGTATAATTTTATGTGATTCATTGTACAACCTAATTTATCCCATAAATGACTTGTAATCTTTTAAACAATCTGATACACTTAAAATTTATAATAATTTGATAATATCTTATAATCTTTTAAACCACACGCTAATATCTTATAATCTTTTAAACAATCTAATACATTAAAGCTGGACACACACTGTCACACAAATATCAAAGTAAAATTGATAAAAATAAATAAAAAATTAAGCTTATAATACAAAATTTCCATGAAAAAATTATGGGATAGATTAGTTTGTATAAAAAAAAAATTTATACTATTTCTACTCCAAAAAAAAATAAATATATCGGGTCATGGCGTTGCACCCGATCCCCCGTTTAAGCTTCTGCTCCTACTGAACTACACTTCTGGGTGAGTCCCTACACATGGGGTCATTTTGGACCGGAAATAATGTGATATTCCCATTGTGCCCTTGCTTATTTTGTAATTGGGTGGATTTTGCACAATTTTCAAATTATATGGTGTAAATTGCCAAAATTGAAACTATAGGGACCAAACTGTCACAACGCTTAAACTACAGGGGTGTAATTTGCAATTTACCCTAATTTTTACTAACTTTCTAAAACTACCCTTCATTGAAATCTACACTAAGACAAAACTAAAAAAATTGTTGTAATGATTAGGGGCAATTGTGGAAAGTAGGTGTAGATTCTTCTTGTCCCCTTAATAAGTTGAGTTCCCGAAGGTGGACTCACAAAATGGGATGAAGGGAGTACTAACAAGGTCTTTTCTTTCTATCCAAACAAACCATAACAAGCTTCCAAGCAATTTGAATGAAAAAAATTAAAATTGGTGGATTGTAATGTGCTGTATGTTCTTTGGTCTAACACTCTAACATAAATCAAACAGTCATGGTATGTGATCAATGTCATGATTTTTTAAGATTGTTGATGGGTATTTGAACCATCAAAAGCTTAAATATGCAACTTGTATCACCTACATGAGTCAAATGTGGGGCGACACATGCTTATGTATCAAAAAGTCCTAGAAATAATAAACCAAAAGGAACAAAAACGTTTGTACAATCTTTGGTTCCAAATAAGAACAAATCCTAGCTGAAAAGCGGAATAGATATACAAGAAGGAAAATACCATTTCAAGTATTTTCTCTGTAGTTAATAGTATTTCATATGGTCAATGTCACCCAGTTAGTACCAATTGTCTCACATGATTCCAGCACCCAGTGCGTGGTGGGTATCAGCACTTGCCCCAACAAGTTTCTACCCCTTGTGATATGCTTAATATGCCTCTCACTTACCCACAATTTTTTGAGATTTACTTATACATAATTGGCGATTTTTTTGGGGTCTACTTATAATATGAGTCTATTTGTGAAACTTAAACATTGTATGATATCTTTCAAAATTCTAGAAGGGCCTATTTCTAAAACTCAAAAAATTCTTACACTAAAAGTGCAATTTTCAAAATAGACAATTGACAGCAATACTAACTTTTCCATATATCTCTTACTTATATAAGTAATTGTAGATCATGCTTCATATTTTATGCTTGATAAACATAACTGCACCAGTTGTTTCTGCTTTGACCAAAAAAAATAGTACTAGCAGAATGAATTTTATTTTGAAGTTTTATATTAATACCGATTTGGGGAAACAAGGGAAAACATTAAAATTTCCCAAGGAAAAAAAATATCATTGTTCAAGATTTACCCCTACCCAAAAAATGTGAGATACATAAACATAGACAGAAAGGCAAACAGAAAGAGCACCAGATTTTACGTGGTTCACCCAAACACTAGGGAAATGTCCATGGAGCCACTTACATTTTCACTATGCTTAAAGACATTTATACATCAATGGCCTCCCTTACTTTGTTAAAGACAATACTTTCTTCAATGGATGTTGATAAGAAAATGGCAGTTAGGATGGCGATGGAAATTAGAAACAGGAAAATTTATTTTGGAATGCAAGCTTGATTCATAAGTCAATATGTGAGGCTACTGATCCAATCATCTTCATAGGCTTCATTCAGAGAGAGTCTCTAACAGAATGACCTCCAAGAAATGCAAGTAGCTATCGTAATACTTAGATGGGAGTTTCCTCAATTCAAATGCGAAAAAAGTGCTAATTAGTCTAAGAGGACAGGCCATCCAAGTTTCATTCAATGAGTCTATTTGTGAAACTTAAACATTTGATAGAGGCCATCAAAATTTTGTGAACTTTGGCAGCCCAGGACGGTTGCCCCTTTTGCCACCCCCCCCCCCCCCCCCCTCCTCTTTAGGCCGGCCATGGCTTCCACCAAATTACAACATGGCCATCCTTCAATTCTTTTTCACTTCTCCTACTAGACTTAATCTTCAAAACCATCAGGTATAGATATACACACTTATAGCATACCCAGAGCCGGCCCTAAGATGCCAATATTTGGCCGAGGCCTCAAGCGAACATTCAAAGGGGCCTAAAAAATGAGGCCTCTGTACTAAGTTTCATAGAAATTAGGAAGAAATTAGAGAAAATAGGCCTAAAATTGAAAAGTTCCATAAAAATTAGGAACAAATTAGAAGAAAATAGGCCTAAAAACGATAAGTTTCATAGAAATTAAGAAGAAATTAGAAGAAAATAGGCCTAAAAATGATAAGCTTTATAGAAATTAGAAGAAAATAGGCCGATAAATGAGGCCTAAAAATGAAGCCCCATGCGGCGGCTTCGCCGCTTTGCCTCAAGGTCGGCCCTGAGCATACCTTCTTATTCTAGCTAGTGATAACTGAGTCTCTCATTCCTACGGGCCGTTAATTGTGTATTTTGAGGAAAATTGTCATCACTTTTAATCTGTAGTTGATAATTCTTGTACACGTTCATCCATAGTTGTTAGAAGTTTTACTAAATTTGGTACTTGGCATATTGTAAACTCCTATGTCATTGCTAAAAAGTGTTAATTGAACTAATGATCTGAAGACCTTAGCCCAACAGACAATCTTGCTTTAGCTAGCATGATATCTAATTATACAGTTTCTATATATACTTGGAATTCTTTACTGATCATCCCGAAGCCTATTCTTAAGGCTTTGTAAAAGAAATTGCACACTTATCAGTGTATGTATGTGTCAAGTTAAGATTAAAAAAAAAAAAGTCCCAGTTTCATGTCAAGCATGAGGTCAGACAAAAACAGGGCAGGGCGCAATAACAGAATCACAGATATAGAGAGATACAATAACTATGAATTAAAACCAGAAGATATACTATACATAGAGAGAGAGAGAGAGAGAGAGAGATACCTTGATTTGCCGAACTGAATAAGGAGCCGACCTGAATAAGGAGCCGAATCAGTGGCGATATGCGGCGGCGAGGGGTGGTGGCGGCGATATGCGGCGGCGAGGTGTGGTTGAAGCTCGAAGAAGAAGGAGTAGTTGAAGAAGAAGAAGCCGAATTGATGAAGGGGTGTGGTATTCTCTGTTAGGGTTTGAAAAAAGATGAAGCCGAACTGAAGGAGGAGTCTGATGAAGGGATTTGATTCAATAGGGTACTGAAGTTAGTGTTTTGAAGGAGTCTGTGTATTTTATCTCTGTGTTATTTTAACGCGCGCAAGTATTAAAATAAATTTTTTTTAAAACATATACATATGTCAGTGTTTTGATAACCGACATAAAAAGTCTTATGATTTATAACCCTTTCCAAAATATTATTTACGACACTTTTTCAAGAATCTTAATTATTCTTACAAAAAAAGTTAGGCACACAATACATTCCACAACACATTGCACAATAGGGTTTTAAATGTATTGTACCCTGTGCTGTTTGAATTTTTCACACTTTTCTATGCACCACTTACGCAGCACAGGTACATGGATTTAAAGCCCTATTGTGAAAAATGTTGTGGAATGTGTTTGTGTGCCTAACATTTCTCTTGTTCTTAACTTCAAAAAATCTTATCATATTGTATTTTTTACTAATTTTTCCAAAAATAGTTTTATGTTTAATTGATTCTATATATGACTCAGAGAAAAAGTCATAAAAATTAAGAATAGTTCTGACTACCAAAAATATAGCCATGAATAAACACTACTTACCAATCTTATGACTATTAATAGAAAAAGAGTCATATATGTTAGGAAGAAGTACTTGTTATGACTATTTTTTTAAAAGAGTCATTACGTCAAAATTTTAAAAAGTCATAAAAAAATGGTTTTTTCTTGTAATATTGCTCTCTCTCTCTCTCTCTCTCTCTCTCTCTCTCTCTCTCTACAGAGGACTTTCAGAACTTAGGGCTTTTTAATTTAGAGACGGCTTTCAATTTGGAGCTTTTTAGTTAAAACTTAAACTTACTAGTAGGGCCCCACTCACTATACGAGGGAAGATAAAAAAAAAAAGGAAAAGGATAGAAATTAAGGCATTTTATTACAAGTAACTATAATACTATGCTTTAATTTCTAAATCTTAATCCCAAAAATACATGCGGTAGTGAGAGTACCTTCAAATATAATAAAGGGACCACTTCAACATCATCCAATCAAAATTCAGTGGACCCACTGCTACATTATTTGGGATGAGAATTTGGGATTAGGATTTGAGAAGCATTGCATTACTCGTTAATTTATTTACTTATTTTTGTTAGTTTGAAGATGGTTTTTATGACTTTTTGAAAAAAAAAAAAAAAACTTATTATTTATGACACTTTGCAAAACATAACAGATTTGATTATTTATGACACTTTTCAAAATACTGACATAATAAATCTTATTAATTATGACAATTTTTTTTAAAAAATTTATTTTTATGACACTTTTCCGAACACTGACATAAAAAATCATATTATTTATGACATTGTTTAAAACACTGACATAACAAATCTTATTAATTATGACACTTTTCAAAAAACTTATTATTTATGACACTTTTCAGAACACTGACATAAAAACAACTTATTATTTATGACATTTTTCAAAAAAACTTAATTATTATTTATGACACTTTTTTCCATCATTGAGTCATAAAAATAACGAATATTTATGACTACTCCAAAATGTAGTCATAAATTAAATACCATTTGCCAATCTTATGACACTTTTCAGAATACTGACATAAAAAAACTTATTATTAATGACACTTTTCAAAAAAAAAACTTATTATTTATGACACTTTTTCAGCATTGAGTCATAAAAATAACGAATATTTATGACTACCCAAAAATGTAGTCATAAATTAAACACCATTTTCAAAAATCTGTCATAAAAAATATTATTATTTATGACAATGTTCAAAAACCTGTCATAAAAAATCTAATACGATTCTTAGTAAATCTAAATTTATCATGACACTAAAAGTAATTATCAACAAGTGTTAATATATTTAAAACAAAAATCTTAAAAACTAGTCCCTCAAAGGTCAATTTAAGTGAAATTTTACTTAATATTCATGTACAGATTCAGTGAAATTTCACATAATATTCGTGTATGCCAAGTGAAATTTCACTAAATATTTTTGTACAGAGGACATTTCCCTAATCAAGAATCTTAATTAACTTTAAAAAATCATAGCATACTATCTTTTTCACTATTTTTCCCAGATACGGTACCGATTCTAGAACTCTAAGAAAAAAGAGTCATAAAAATAAAGAATATTTATGACTACCCAAAAATGTAGTCATAAAAGACTTGTTATTTATGACATTATTCTAAATATTTATTATATATGACACTTTTCAAAAACCTGTCATAAAAAATCTTATTATTTATGACCAGTTTCAAAAAATTGTCCTAACAAATCGTATTATTTATGACCATTTCCAAAAAACTGTCATAAAAACTCTTATTATTTATGACTATCTTATTATTTATGACCATTTTCAAAAAAACTGTCATAAAAAATCTTATTATTTATGACCATGTTAAAAAAACTGTCATAAACAATCTTATTATTTATGACTAATAAAAAAAATGGTCGTAAATAAAACACCACTTACCAATCTTATGACTATATTTGCAAAAAGAGTCATATATGTTAGAAAAAAGTATTTGTTATGACTCTTTTTTTAAAATAGTCATTAGCCCAAAATAAAAAAAAGTCATAAAAAGGGTTTTTTCTTGTAGTGATATATATAAATATATAAGTCACTGTACAAACTCTTTATCAAACCTATTAACAAGTTTTTTAACTAGCTTGCTCGCGAGCCATAATCGATCGTGTTCACGAGCTCAAATGAGCGAGCCGAGCCTAGCCCTGGCAACATCCAATTTGCTCTGCCAACATCCACTATTATTTTGACAATATATAGCGCGGTACCCTAATTAAAAAGGATAACTTAAATACTTAAGTGGGAAACCATATTAATGCCCGGACAGTTTCCTTTAATGTCTGAGCAAATTCTAATACTTTTTTATTAGTAACGGAAAAAATTCGTTTGTAATGTCAAAAATTCATTAGAAATATTATGGGCTACTCTGGCATTATAGAAAACTGCTTTGGCAATATGGGCAGCCTGCTGAATTTTCAAGAGGATGTGAATGAACGCGACACCATATTATTATGTTAATATGATATGACATGCCAATCATACATGTCCATGTGTTATAATCATTTCCTATAACTACCCTTTCTCTAACAAAAATATTTCAATGTGCTAATACATTAGCATAATAACATGGTATAACGGTACCGCCAAATAATTTCTTCATTTTCAAAGGTGCATATTTGACATGTCAATCTTTGCTTGGCAGCATGAAGTCTCATATATGCGATGTTATGTACTAAACCAGACATCTATTTTACTGTTGGCATGATTAGGTTTGTCGAAACTCGATCAGAGCTCTTATAATGTGTCCAAGCTCCCCAGCCGGACATATGGCCCAACAAATCAAGCAAGTCAACTCCAATCTCAATTTGCTATACAAACCTAGTTCGGGTTTATGATTTATTACTCGACCCATCCGCAATTCATAAAATGTTATTTTATTTATTTATTTTTTTTAATACCCGCTTTAGGTGATGTTTGGTTTGCGAACTTAGATAAGAAAACAAAAAGGAAAATAAAAATAAGAATGAAAACGAGTACACTCATGTTTTTCTTTATGCTTAAACAATATTAAAAATTAAGAACTTTTAAATTTAACTTGAAGTAAGAAAAAATAAAGAAATGACTCCTCAAATTTTGAATTTTTATTTTATTTCTCCATTTAATTTCTTTTCCTTCTTATTTTTCTCATCAATTCCTTACTAACAAAACAGAGCCAAATGTTTTCTTTCAGTTTCTTTTTCCTGACAAAATCCATGAATTAAACAAAGCTTTAGGGTATGTTTGATAAAATTGAAAAATTAGTGCTGAAAATTAAGTGCTGGATTTTAAGTACTGAAAATTGTAGGTGATTGAATTTGTAATATTGAACTAGTGCTTCAACTATTGAAATGGAATGCATGCAGTGATTATTTTCAGTAGAAATTTTTCACTTAAAATTTCACTACAACAAAAATGGCGTATATTTTGAGATAAAAAAATAAAAGTGTCCTTAGAAGTTACTGGTAACGACACATAATTTTCCGTCTCTACAAAAGAAAATAATTGTCTTTAAAAGTAACTTGTAAGGACACATAATTTTTTGTCTCTACAAAAGAAAATAATTGTCTTTAGAAGTTACTTATAAGGGCATATGATTTTTGGTCTAAAAAATTAAATAAGTGTCTTTAGAAATTCCTTGTAAGGACATACAATTGTTCGTCTCTAAAAAAAAAAAAAAACCATGACTTTAGAAGTTACTTGAAATACACATAATTTTCTGTCTCTACAAAAGAAAATAAGTATATTCAAAAGTACAAAATAACGACATTTATTATTTTTTTCTTTATAAAATGAATTGTCTCAATAAACAAGAAAAAAAATTAACATAACAAGAAAAACGGCATATCCCCGCGTTTAAAAATATACCTTTAATTAATAGCATTTTTTTAAAAAAAAATAAGTGTTGTTCAGTACCAAGATTTTAAAGAGCACTCGCAAATACCAGCACTTGGTAGTTAAATGTCGATACTTAACATCGTTTCATACAAAATACTGATAATTAGCGGCGTTTGTAAACCAATGTCATTAATTAACAGCATTTGAAATTTAAACGTTTTCCCTCTGTCCTACCTTAATAAAACAACGTCGGTAATTCTGTCTAATTTTTCTAATCTTTAATGTTATTTAAGCATGAAAGACAACACAAGGAAAAATATACATCCCAATTATGGGTAGTTTCCGCTATGCTATTGCAATAGCTTTGAAATTACTTTTGTCAGAATATATTAAAATAGTTGTGGTGTTTGGGTAATGAATTGTAAAAGTGGTTACGGTGGAAGAATATATTATGTAGGTGTTTGGTGACATAAAAATAAGGTGGCTTTAAATGTTTAAAAAACAATTATGCCCCCTGGACTGTATTGAATACATAGTTATTTTGTATACATAGTTATTTTAAATAGTTCTCCATGTTATTAATTTTAATAAAAATTAATTATTTAAATAATTAATTAAATAAATGTATTTGATAGTAATAACTATAGTAATATAATATAAAAATAAGTAAATATATTAGTAATATAAAATATATTACTACTGGTGTTTAATATTTTAAATATATGTTAATAGTACATGATTTTATTATATACAAATAAATAATTTACATACTTATAGTTGAAAGTTGGCTACTTGGTCAAGCGGATTCAAGACTGCAATATATTCAAGGAGGTCTTAAGTTCAAAGCTTGATAAACTGTTAGGAAAAAAAAATTGGTGCAATTTCTAGTGACACTCATAATGACACAAAAATATATGTGTTAGTGAAAGTAACTTCTAGTGACAGTTCTAATGACACTTTCGTTTTGTCATTACTCACGATTATATGTCACTTCAAAAATAACATTTAGTGACACTTTTAATGACAAATTTTTTATTTTTTTTTGTCCTTACAAAGTAACATTTACCGACAGTTTTACCAACACGTGAGTAAGTGTCTCAACAAGGCTTAGCAACAACACCTATTATGACACTTAAGTAAGTGTTGGGAAAACAACTAGTGACACATTTTATGACCTATTGCAATACATTTTTTTGTTTTAAAAAGGCCTATTTTGTTGTAGTGTTTTCAGTGATTTTTTTGTTGCTGTTTCAATTAAGTGGTACGTTATCAAACGTACTGAAAAAAAAGTGTTGAATCTTTTCATTTTCAACACTTAATTGGGTTATCAAACAGATCCTTAGTCTCTGTTTGGTTCATGGATTCAGTGAAAATGAAAATTTTTACCCTGATTTGTTTACGAAGAATAATAATGAGAAAAATACTAAGGAAAAGAAAATATAACTAGTCAAAAATAAATTAAAATTTTTTGAAATTTGTGAGTCAATTTCTCCCTTGTTTATTGTTAAAATTATACATTAAAATTTAGGAAAACACAATGGAAATTAAAAGGAAATTTTCTTTCCCTTTTTGTTTACTTCAATAAATACACAAACCAGACAAAGATTTAGAGTGTGTACCTACCCTTTACTTGAAATCTTTTAAACTGCTTGTAGGCGCACGTGGAGGAAGTTATCATCTTTTCCGCAAACCCTCTCATGAACAGGTGATTAGTATTTTCTTTGACATGAAAAAAAAGGGTAAATTACACAAATCTCCCCTGAGGTTTACCTTAATTACACGGATCTCTCCTCTTGTTTTAAAAATTACACAGACCTCCCTCGAGGTTTGTAATTAGGTAACAAAACGTTCTCTCCCTTAATGGTCCGTTAGTTTTTTTATATTAGCCTCCCCTAAAAATTACAATTATCCCCCCTAATATTACAAAATTGTCATACTAAAGCCCTCTTTCTCTTATATTTTTGTGCTAATTATAAAATCCCTCCTCCCTCTTATGTTTTTGGGTTAATTTTTTTAGCATTAATTTATATCATCTACACAAAATATACACAAAACATATATAAATAGGTCCAAATTTTTTTTTTCCCCCGAACAAACCTCTATCAAGCCCCCACTGTATTAATTTTCTAGATCCGCCTCTGTCCCTATGCTTCAAAAGTGGACACTTAACCCTCTGTGATTGTGGACTAAAATAGAACTGTTATGATTTCACCCAAAGAGCGTTAACCCCAAAATTAACATCACAAAATGGGTTAAGTGTTTATATTTTTAACCAATTTTAGAATTTTTGTCAGTTTTGAGTGAAATCATAGCAATTCCATTTTAGTCCACAATCACAGGGGGTTAAGTGTCCACTTTTGAAACATAGGAACAAGGGCGGATCTAGAAAATTAATACATTGGCGGCTTGATAGAGGCTTGTTTGGGGGAAAAAAAAAATTTGGACCTATTTATATGTATTTTGTGTAGATGATATAAATTAATGCTAAAAAAATTAACCTTAAAACATAGGAAGGAGGAGGGATTTTATAATTAGAACAAAAATATAAGAGAAAGGGGGCTTAGTATGACAATTTTATAATATTAGGGGGGCTAATTGTAATTTTTAGGGGAGGCTAATGTAAAAAAAACTAACGGACCGTTAGGGGAGGAGGCGTTTTGTTACCTAATTACAAACCTCGAGGAATGTCTGTGTAATTTTTGAAATAAGAGGGGAGGTCCGTGTAATTAAGGAAAACCTCAGGGGAGGTTTGTGTAATTTACCCAAAAAAAAGTGATTAGACCATATTCATTATAATTTTTGTAAGAGCATCTCCAATAATAAAGCCAAAGGCGTATATTTTCTCCAAACTATCCTTTTAGCTCATTTTTTTGACAATTTATGCTTCAAACGAGGAGCCAAGGTACAGGAGGGGGTCATGGGCTTCCCAAATTTTTTTGAAATTTTTACTTTTATCTGTAAATTTTCAAAAATTATAAACATTGTTACTTATACTTGGCCCTTGCAAAATTTTTGAATAAATTAAATATGTAATTACTATTGCAAAGATTTTAAATTAATTTATGTATTGGTCCCATCAAATTTATAGCTTACACAAAATGTTCTATGTCAATGCATATATGTCGACGACACTAGTTGCAATCTAATATGTGCTAAATCATGGCTCAAGTCTGTGGGGTCCATCCCAAGTTGGCCGACTATAAATCCCACTATGGATGGGTTTCTTGTTTAATTTGATATACTTTCATGTAAGGAATGGTATATCAACATGGAATGGATATTAACCAATGGATTTAATAAAATCTTAATCTCAGTGAAAAGATTGAGATGGACACTTCACCAAGAGGCCCGTGTGTATCGATATCTATAAGGTATATGCGTGTGATGTATTTATATATATCACAAGTATATATATATATATATATGTGGTTTAATTCAACAAGTGTCTTGTACCATAATATTATTGATAATGTTATTAACACAACATGGTCGGATGATACTAACAAATTGCAACTGAAGCGACAGTTGTACCGATTGAAGATGGAAGAAGTCGGGGATCTCATGGAACACGTGAGTTTGTTCAACATGTATTTGGATCAATTGCGAAAAGTGGATGTCTAGATTGAGGAAAAAGACAAAGCTTTTCTACTTCTTAATTACCTCTCTTCCAGATTCATATGACTATCTCAGGATTGCGTTGTCGTACGCTAAGGATACAGTGGTTTCGTAGCATGTGGAGGCTTCACTAGTGTCTCATAGTGTCTCACGACACTAAAAAAAAAAACTAGTGAGGGCGGACTTGAAGCTACTTTGGATATAGTAGGCAGGAGTAGGAGAAGGACGAAAGATAAATCTGAAAGTCGCAGCAGAGTTAGATCTAATTCCAAACGGGGAGAAGTTCAATACTATTTGTGCAAAGAATTGCATAGGTCATATCAAGAAATATTGTACTCAGCGTAAATGGAAGGACGAAGGTGGAAAGGATGGTGAAAATTCTTTGGTTCTATTAGGATTACACCATATGGCCTCATTACTAATGGATATATCCGTTAGTATATTAGCGTTAGTAATATTACTAACGGGTAATTTTACTTACAGATATATTCGTTGATATATACTAAAGGATATATTCGTTAGTACATACGTTAGTAAATGAAGGGATTTCTAACGGATATATCCGTTAGAAAGATACTAACGGTTTTTTTAGCCAACTTTAAAAGATATATATTGAATACTGACGGGTTGTCAACTATTATTAACGGTTATATCCGTTAGTAATTGTCAAAAAATAAAATAAAAATACTAAGGATTTACTAACGGTTATATTCGTTAGTAATATGCGTAAATTTAAAAAAAAATATTATTTATTTATATGCTTCCCAAAAAAAAAAATTCACCTAATTAACAAGCATCTTAATATATACCAATCACAATAAATAACAAGATTAATATATCCATGCCTAACCAATATCTTTAAACCCAAAACAACAAAAATAATACATAATAATCATAAGTAAAGAGTTCATACATGTCTGACAAAGTCGGAAATTTAAAGAGTTCTTCCACTCAAACCTAAACTAACAAACAAAATATGTCTGAAATTTAAGTAATATAAAACTACATCCCTCGCCATTCAATCTTCTTAAACATATTTTAACCAACACTCAAGCCATATCACATACCCTCTTCAACAAAGTCTGCCAAAGTCTCGTGGTCCCCCTGAGGAGGGTCCCACAAACAAGCATCTGGCTGCATCACTTCCTCGATATAAACCTTTCTTTTCAGATTTACTAACTTGTTTGAAATAACACTTGTTAGATGTAACATTCGTCTCAATATACCCCTTTGTCAACTCTTTACCAAACTTATCACATAAGATAACTAAGGGTTTGTCGGTGGGAGCATGCATAGAATGAGGAGAATGTGGAAGGCCCATTGTTGGAAAAACATTGCTCAAGTTTTGAGCCAAATGAGTAGAGCAATTTACTGAATTCGAACCAAGATCACTTAAGGGCGTACTCACCAATGGCGGGTTACTAACAGTTTCTAGTTTCGACACTGAAAACTCAATTTTATCCTCAAAATTGTTGAGTCTTGAAATAATTTCATCCTTAAATGAGGCATCCTCTTTATTTGCCTTATATTTTAGTTCAATTTTTTACTTTGCCACACCAAATTGAACTAGTTGCTACTTAGAGATGTGGGAACCCACTTCATGAACTCCTCCCTTGCATTCCTTCCCAAATACTTCTGCTAACTCGTCACTCTCAAGGTCTTCACATATGTCACTACATACCTCGCCATTCGAACTTCTACTTTTTCTTCTATTTCCAGCAGCCTTCACTTTATCCTATAATATTCAAATGTGAAAATTTAGATAACACAATATACAAACTATCTTAAAATCAAAACAACTCAAGCAAACAAATATGCTACTTACATATATACTTTTAGCACTCTCCAACACAGTCCCGTCATTATGCTCATGAGCTGCCAACCATTTGTCTACACGACTAACTTGGGTTCCAGGATTTTCTTGTTGCTAGACATTGAAATTTAATGAGTTATTTAAAGAAAAGTTGTCAAGATTAAAAAAATGTAAGCAATGATACGAACCATTAAAAAATGTTTCTGAGCATAGGAATGACACCAAAGAGTGTGCCACACTTCAACTGTTTTCGATTGCTAGAGTTTGTAAGAGTTTGTTCCTTTTTTGGATGACTCTCATTTTCTACAAACTTTTTTCAAAAAAATTGGATCAAAACCTTTTGGACCTCCGTCACGAAAGTTACCCTTCTTCAAAAGGGCATGCCAACCTCGATATTTTCTTCTTCAATGTCTTCTCCATGAACATCTTTTACTGGTGGACGATCTATCGAATTCTTATATGGCTTTTCACCATGCAAAGCCCATACAAAATATAACATATCTATGTCACGCCTAATGAGATGTTTACTAACATTACTAGGTGTGTGTCGATACTTATTTCGATAATTCTTACACGAGCAAGTTATTGTTGGCAACTTTTCAACATTATTTGTATTCGTAAAATCAAGAAAATCTTCAACTTCCTTGTATATGGGCAAACTCTATTGTTTTCATTCATCCACTCTTTATTAATAGGTCGTGACATTCTACAATATAACATTGAAAACGAAAATAAAGCAAAGGGAATGCTACTCACTAGGCCCCTAAAGTACAAATGTTAACCCAATTATAACCTAATTCATCCAAAAACAATTAAAATAAAGCAAGAGACTAAAAATCAAGAGAATTAGGCCTTGCTTGTGTGTGAATGTGAAGAATAAGAGACTAAAAATCTATGTGATGACCCAATTCATCCAAATATCATTGCTAACAACAAAATCAAGAGAATTGGGTCTCACTTGTGTGTAAATGTGAAGAGCAAGACTACAAATCCATGTGAAGACCCAATTTATTCAACTACGGTAATGAAGCATAGATTATGTTGAAAGCTCAAAAGATGAGTCCAATAGTTGTACCTATTATACCCCAATGTAAATGGCAAACACCAAGGCAAATAATAGAGCCAAGAATTCTCCTGCTGCTGCTGAAAACATGAGAATTCGACACATCAATGGCAACAACTTGCAAATAACAAGAAACAAGCTAAACTTCTAATGAGTTTCAAGAGTGATAAAAACAAAGCACATAGACCATTCTATTAGCGGTTTTACCCGACCCACATATGAACCTCCCAAATGGTTTAACCATTTGAAAAATGCAACGAATGGGCTTAAGTCTAGATATTTAACCAGGAAACAATAAAAAAAAATAGGGGTGATCTGCTATTGTGCACTTGTGTTGTGATGTGTTGCAAGCGTGTTGTGCCATTGATCAACAATTCATAATTCATATTTTAGTTGCATAATGAAACGCAAAACATATATTCCATCTTAGCCAATACAAAGGTGATATTTAAAGAGGATGATCATAAAATTGATGTTTCTTAAAGCATGTCGAGCAGACTTAAAAAACATGTCCAGCAGACTTAAAAAGTTGATAGTCTTCTTTTTCAAGGTAGATATTTACTTTGTCAATATAAAAGGGGGCTTTAATCTTTTTGTTTTAACCAAAAAAACATAATCGAATCCAAAAAAAGTGCTGATGAAGCCAGAGAAGTAGTACCAAATGATGAACAAGAATGAATGATGAACAAGAATGAAGAAGAAGTACAAAAACTAATCAAAAATATTCAACTAGTAGGCCTACACTATCATCCCAAAGCCCTACGTGAAGCTGCAATTAGTTACACAGCTTTGCAAAAAAAAACAAGTGTTACACAAACTTTTTTTTATGTACTTAATATGTGTTACACAAACTTTTTTATGTACTTAAAATGGAACAACGATCATCTTTAGGCACTTTGAGTTTTCATTTAATAGGTCAGCAAATTAGTTGACTAATTTGGGATTCAAACAACACACGATCTACAATGGTAGACATACTTCATGGAATTTGATACAAAAACTTGCAATGGCCATCCAACTCTTAAGTAGCAAAGAAAAACTCAAACCCCTTGAGAAAGCAAGCTTACTAATACACATTTTCAAGAGAAAAATAAGAATTGGTAAAATAATCACAGCTTCTCAATATCGTAGGTGATCACAAAATGTCATCGTAGGAGAGTTATTAATCACAGTTTCTCAAGGAAAAAAAAATCAAAGTAAAAATCACAATTGAGATCATTTGTTAGGGCACCAATTTTTTAGGAACACAAAGGACAACATCCTAATAGAAACAAAAAATAGCGGAAGTATCGCAGTTGCCATTTCTAAAAAACTACAGCTACTCTATAATTATCTAGAATGCCAATAAATCAAATTTAATAGCACTCTAAAATACATATAAAAGGAAATGCAAGAACAAGAAAACATGAAAGCAAACACTATAAAAGAAAGAAAGCTAATATTTTGGAGGTATAATGCTTAGGGAATGTCGCTAATTCCAGGACAAGTTGGAGTAAAATTTTCAATCTAATGTTAGTCCACTAAGCTATTCGCTGTTACTGAAGAAAGTATTTGTCTCAATTGTTATTAGGTTCTTACGCTAAGAGTGTATTCTTATTGTATTAAGTCATTCCCATAATAAATCTATCATACTTGTAATATCTGTCCCTCTTATTTTTTTTTGCTTGATTGTATGCATGAATTGCGATAAACAGAGTGACTTTAGTCAGGCTTGCTTGCAGGTAGACAAGATATGCATCACACATGCAATCATCATACCTAAATGTACCCACAAAACCTACCCACTCCATTGAAGACTTAATTAATAGTAAAAAGTAGCAATCGTAATAAAAATCTCATTGTAGATTAATATAGCAGAAGCATTGCAATGTCCAAGCTGCAAAAATGAAAGCTCAGTTTAATTACCTGAGATAGATTTCTGAAGTTTTAAACAATGGAACAAACTTTTGAGTACGCTAGCGAAATCGTTCCATGGAAAATCAGAGCCAGGGGACAAAAATGAGACATTGTTGCAAAACTGGACCTAATGTAGATACTTTTAACTTCCTAACAATATAACT
Source organism: Hydrangea macrophylla (assembly GCA_033977485.1). NCBI lineage: Eukaryota > Viridiplantae > Streptophyta > Magnoliopsida > Cornales > Hydrangeaceae > Hydrangea > Hydrangea macrophylla. The sequence goes on along the minus strand of CM066984.1, from coordinate 5,415,980 downwards.
GTCCAGATTCTAGGAACTAAATAGCATATAGCATAAGATCAAGACCTTTTTACATAACACAAACCTAGGAAGCATGGGGGCGGCGGTTCGACACCCAGTGCGGGTTTTAATTAGTATTTACTCATTGCAAGTATGGCCACCTTTCAAAATAGTTTGTGCTTCCTAGACATAAACACATTATGATTTATGGATTAGTATACAACAAATCGATCAACGATTCAAAATGCTAGCACGGAGTGGAATTCTAAGTATATTAGAAGATTCCAACACTTGAGCAAACACTAGTTGTTAGTAAATCATTCCCCAAGTGTATGTGAGTGAGTGAGTGTATGTGTGTGTGTGTGTTATGAGAGAGAGAGAGAGAGAGTGAGAGAGGGGAGAGAGAGATGACTTGAGCGTCGTGAAGTTTCAGTGAGGATGATTGAAACTGAGAACAGTCTCGCATGACCAAATCAAAATCATGAAACAATTAAATTATCAAATTATACCTATATATATATATGAACTAGTTAAATAGAGATTTGTAAATCAACAAACAAGTGTTCGATTAAGATAGTGTGGCTATACTTGACGAAGCCTAGCATTCGAAGCCCACTAAACCCTGTTCGATTTCTTCAATCACATCATGCTTAACACAAAAATTAGAAGATTAACAAACACAACCTCTCAATTCAGTTTATATTGATTTTTTTCCCTATAGTTTGGCTTTTGAATAGATAAGTAAGAAAAAAAGAGGATTGTTGTACCACCACGAAGTTATAAATAAAGAGAGAGAGAGAGAGAGAGAGAGAGAGAGAAAGGGGATACCTGCTTCCATTCTTTGGTGTTAACGGGGTTGATGAAGAATCTTGAGTTTGGGGGGAAAGATTTGGGCTTGAATCTGATGAGAAGAAGAAGAAGAAGGAAAAAAGAAGAATTAGGACATGAATCTGATGAGAAGAAGAAGAAGAAGAAAAAGAAAAAGAAGGAGAAAGAAGGAATTAGGGCGTGTACCTATGGAGCTCGACGGCGAGGGACGACTACGAGGGGCGACCAGATCTCCTCTTTCACACCATTTCTCTCTCTCGCCTCTTCTGTGTGAGTGTCTTTGGGGGGAAAGAATTAGGGCACAATCTATATGTTATTTTTACTTTTATTTTTCTTATTTTTCTTCTTTTTTATATACTACATATAATTTTGGTAAATACATTCTAACGGATATATCCGTTAGTATTTTTTTTAAACCGTTAGAAAAAATATAAGTCCATATGAAGGGTCAGTACTAACGAACTTTCCTCATTTCTACCGGATATATTTGTTAGAAATTAGTAACAGATATATCCGTTAGAAAGCTTGAAACATGTCCATTAGAAATTGGTCCATATGGTGTAGTGTGATGGAGATGCCCTCACAGTCTTTGAAGGTATACATACTTGTTCTCGTAATGATTGGATTTTGGATTCTGATTCTACCAACCATGTAAGCTATAGGAAGGATTATTTTGATATGTTCCAAGAAATTAATTATAGAAATGTGTCATTTGGTGGAGGGCCGGTCCTGAGTGTTCGGGGTCCTTAGGCGAGCTTGTAAAGTGGGCGTTGACACTAGATTGGACTTGGGCAAAATTACTACCACACCATTAATACATAAGTGCTTAGGAATTGGGACCCCTAAATTGTCCAAATATTATATTGTGAGAGAGAAATAATATTGTGAGGGGTTTTTTTTTTTTTTTTTTGGAGGGGTGGGGGGGGGGGGGGGTGGTTATTGAGTGTGGGAGTACAAGGGGGTTGGGTTATGTGATTTAATTCAACAAGTGTCCAGTATCATTTTATTCTCAATAGTAAAAGAAAAATCTCTTGGGTGTGGACGAAGACAGATTTTTGCCGAACCACGTAGGATTCTCTTGTGTGATTTCTTTTCTTTTTTCCTATTTTATTTTCTTTCCATTGTGTGCCCGTTTATTTCTGTTGCGAAAAATCTCAACAAAGTCATGGATTCCGAATAAAGAACAAATCAATTTATTTTGGACTAGTTGTAATCCAACTGATCACCCTAGAAATTTGGTCCAACACATTTTATTCTCATTTCTCAGTTTAGCCTAATCCAAATGAGTAATGTTTGGGGCATAAACATTTTACAAACACTCTATCTCTCTTCTAGGTTGTACTACAATTTCAATTGATCCCACAATGCCACCCAGAAAAGAGATAGAGTGTTTGTGCCCCTAGGATTGTTGAATCCTAATCGATTTAATATCAGTTCAAGTTTTACAAATTGTAGGCTAAACTTAAGACTATAGTATAAAAAAAAAGTGACAATATACATGCAGGGCGAAACTAAAAAGGGGATTGGGGAAAAGAATATCAAAATTTACTACACGTAACATAGATTCCAAGCACCAAACCTTCAAAACTCTTGAAACAACCAAAAAAAACTTACGCAAAACTATAGTCTTTCTGATGTGGGAAATCCTACTCAAAGTATGTATAAACATACCAAAAAATTTCGCCTTAGGGGTCACTGTCCCCAAACCCCATGTGAACCATTTTATCGGCGAACCCATGGCCTATACAATTTGCAACACCACCACCACCCCCCCTGTCACACCCCGATTTTTGGACAACCAAATATTCAATCCAGAGCCTGTATCCGGACTAATATTCAATTACCAAAAATCACGAGAGCGACACCCTCCCATATGCTAACAGAAAATTTATTGAAAACAGTATTTAATACTCCTTAAATAAGGACATGTGATCTTGTGTTTAAAGTAAAACTCTTTATTATTAAATATGTATTCCCAAACATCCATTTCATTGTAAAAGAAATAAAGTTCCATTATAAATATTATATCACTTTTCAAATTAAAAAAAAACATCATTTTCATAAATAAAATGTCCACATACAGAGTTCAGCGGAAATAAAAATAAATAAGAATAAAATCTATACATCCATTGGTCAGAGTAACTACAACGTTCCCAATACCCAATATACCATATTTATTACCATTATACATATTGGCCCACAATGCCAGAAAATAAAATACAATCAAGTACAACAAAAATAAGTACAACTCCAATAATAAACAACACAACGACCATCTCTTCACCCAAACAGAAGCTCCAACGAAAATCTCCAAAAACTAAACCTGCACAAATACATTCGACTACGTTTCATATAGAAACGCCCCCGAATGTATAACACACTCGGGTCAGTCACATGACTGGTATGAGTTAACAAAAAAAAAATATGAAACGAGTCTTAGGGAACAATGGTGTCCCATAGACTCCCAAAAGTACTCACAAAGAAAAAAAAATAACCACCTCACATCATACAATATCGTTGCACAAAAAAATAAACAATGTCATCACACATAATTCATATCGGGTTAGAACAGTAGTTCCACGCACATTTCAGGACAGAACAGTAGTTTCCTTTAATGTGGTGGCAGTGGCTCTAACCCCGAATAAACACAATTGAATACTTACCGGTCGAATATCTATGGTAAGTCAGCCCTGCATAAAAGTTAGTAGACCCACCATCCTATAATATATAGTTATCACAAACCAAGTAAACAAGTCCGTAAACAACATTTTCACATTCTAACTTGAATGTCGCATTCATTATTCCAAACTTATCAGTCTTATGAAATACTCCATTGTCATTATTTATTAGCCTTTAATTTATCTTTGTGTTCCCTAGGTTCACCACTTGGTCACCCTCCATGGTACACCCACACATATATCCCATGTGTGCCCGGATATACTACTAACATCCACTCTGGTGCTAGTTTGGTTGGGGTATCAACCAAACCAGGTATACACACAGAAGGCCAGTCAATATGCCTAGACGTCTAACAAATAAGCCGAGCATAAGGCTTAGGCCAGCTTGATCACGAAGCCACTGGCAAAAGGGTACACTCAGCAAGTCGAGCTACCAAAAAAAAAACATATCACACAACAGGAGTGGTGAACACTAAAGAACTATGTTGCAATTATCACTTATCATTCGTATTATCCCAATAATTGTGAATTTCACATTTATCACATAGTTCCGTCTTATCATCCAATCACATCTCTAACTTTTAGATGTATTCCAATTTCTTACAATAAAGGGTTTATCAATTAACTCATAACAATCTTCCCTCAATAATTTCCAATCAAATTACAAGATCCCAATATACTATTCAACGTATCTAATTTACTCCTTTTTATCAAAATGACCACACAATAAGGTCAGTTATTTCAGGTACAATAATCTCAACCCAACATTCAATATTAGCATACATAAAGCACATAATGAGAAATCATATTCTCCAATTTGCACGTTGAACTATATTGAAAACTGCTACTGTAATCTTAAATTTCTGCCCAAACGGTGCAGAATCAGGAAAAACTTAAAACACGAAAAGTGTGCAGAATCGCGTTTTACATAAGTCACGCGGACAGAATATTCAAATTCAAAGCCACGATTGTCTAATAATTTTCTAAAGTTTCTGCGACTGTGTGAATTACACATAAAACGAATTTCACATATATTTTCTAACAAACATGAATATTTCACCTATAGTTTTGATCAAACTAACGATTCACCTAACCCTTTCGAATACCCTAATGTCATGATCGCAAAATCACACGAAGGGAAAGAATGTATCTAAATTACTTCAACAATAGCAATGTGTATCGATCCATTACAAAGATTTGACCCTAACCATTAAATTTAACATGCACTAATTTACTCTCATACACATACATATATGTACATACGTGTATATATATATACTCGGATACACAAAGTTTAACTCACCTAGTTCAATTCAAAATTGACAACCACGAATGCTCCGCGATTCCCCACGTGACCACGAATCCGGAATCCTTCTCCTTTCTCCTCCCTTTTCTTCTTCTTCTTCTTCTTCTTCTTCTTCTTCTCTCCCTCTCTCTCTCTCTCTCTCTCTCTCTCTCACACACACACACACACACGTCTGTTCTTTCTTTTGGGTGGCTAGGGTTTTTAATATAAGATATATGTACACTACACACACAACACATGTCAATAAAACACACAAAAATATATAAATCCCGTTTTTCTTCTTGTGGGCTCACAAAAGAGACCTATATGAGCCCAGAATGCAGTACAAAGTGTTAAAATGAGTAGCCCAATGGGTACCCATGACCCCGGTACTAAGTTTTAATGTCAATTACATTATTTAACACATTCGCGGGCTTGTAAACACTATATAACAAAAATACATATCAACCCTTCATTTTATTTTTTTAACAAATATAAATTAATAAAATATAACTTCCAAACTAAACACGCTCACTCATGATTTAATTTATATGTCCACCAAACACTTAAAATTTTCCAAACACATGTCTTACATAGGCACACTCATATAATATTGCTAACTGAAAATAATAATTAAAATAATTATTTACATAGAAATTTTAGGGTTGTTACACCACCACCACCCCCCCCCCCCCCCGGGCCGGGATAAGTAGCGGAAACGTGACTTGGTGATTAAATTTAACTACTTATCATGCTCCCCTAAAAATAGGAACCTCATGAACCCATACAATTGAATGATCATGCAAGGTGTGACAAGCTCAATGAATAATATCTCCAATGTTTTTGACTTACTCAAATTGAATACTTGGAAAGAATATTCTGTTTAGTTGAAAAAAACAATTCAAGTCAATAGTCTCAACTCCATCTTAGCAAAAAACCAAAAAACAATAGTCTCAACTCAAACATACGTACATATATGTATATGCATGGTTATATATATAATTATACATGTATGGGATTAGTTCAGCAAAACATTTAATCTATGTTGAATATAACATTTACCTTTTTTTTTTTTTCTCCCTCTACTCCAAAAGTCAAATTTGGCAGGTACCTCTTTCTATCTTTTTCTTGAATATAGTCTTCAATTGCCACTCTCATCCAATTTTTTTCATGGCCACACATGAAGAAGATTTTGGGTTTTGAATAGCTTTTTCTTTCACCCTGGTCTTCACAACTCACTATCATCCATATTTCTTCCAAGATCACACATGAAGAAGATTTTGGATTTTTATGAATCATTTTTTCTTTAACCTTGGTTTTCTGATCTTCCATTCATTTTTTCTTTCACCAAACTCATTTGGTGAAAGAGACATATATAAATATATATGGATAGGGGAGCTTGCCACAAGTCCCTACAATGGATAATACTAGGGATTAGTCCCCGTGCTTTTTTTTTTTTAGTATCAAAGGTTCTTCAAGTGCTATTTACATGAATCTTCCCCAACAAATCAGCATGTTTCCCCAAACAGTTTTTCTCTCATATGGTAATGTCGTCGTTTTCGGTTTTAATTTTTGTTTTCATTTTTTGTATTGATGTCTACCTCTAATTCAATACAAAAATTGAAAACCAAAACTAAAAACCAAAAACCACAGCGTTACCATTCAATCCCTTAAGTTTATTTAATTTTCAAAATGCCATAACTTTCAAAATACAAATTAGTTTTTGATAAATTTTATATATCTGTGATCTACAAAACAAGATGCACATTACCCATAAAATTCTTCAAAAAGAAAAATTCAAAATTTTGTAACTCAAAAACAGATGTCAAATTTATTTTTTGATTTTTATTTTTTGTAAAATCTACACTTCTAATGTGTAGATCTCGAAAAATTAGCACAAATCAAAATACAAAATCATCCAAAACGGCCATAGGAAGTTAGTCATTTTAGAACATGTTGTCTTTTAGTGCTGTCCAAGTAATGTTACATCCTTTTGCTCAGGTAATGGAAGGGACACAAAAGTGTCACAAAGACATGCTCACACAAGGATGTGGCATCCTATGTGGCACCTATATAGCAGTAGGACCCACCATAATTAATTCTGCTACATAGAATGCCAGATCTTTCTGTGAGCATCTCTTCGTGACTCTTTTGTGTCCCAAACATTGCCCATACTGCCCATGTAATGTTACTATATTTAAAACATTTTTTTAATTAAAGATATTAACATATCACTTTGGAAAAAAAAAAACCAAAATTGGGTCATTTTGCATGTCACATCCTTTAAATACTATCCCCATGCGAAATTAGTAACATATCATCAAAAATTAGTAAAATGGAATTTCACCAGGAGACAATCACATGCCGCTGATGGTCATATTTCTTCAAAATTGACCAATTAATTGTAAAATTATGGCCATTTTTCAGATGTCACTGCCTTTACAATGTTGTCCAAGTAAAGACAGTAACATATCATCAAATGCAAATGTGTTTTCAAATATTGCTATTATATGTCACTGTTTGCGACAGTAACATGCAAAGACAGCAAGATTATGCTACAAACATCGTGTCACTGTCTTAATTTAATTTATTTTTTCATAGCCACTATGGATCTTGTATGATAGTTCTTTCTTTCTAGATTACAAATACAAAACTGCAATGAAACACGTGCTGATGTGTCAAAATAGCTCGTTGTATGTGTGTCAAATGAGAGTAAACCTGTCAATTACCTTAAAATCTATTTAAAATTCGACTTAATGCTAAACAATTTAAAAACTCATGTCCTTTTTACTTTAAAACCAAATGTTGTGGACTTATCTCTTATTAAAGTCCCTAGTGAGTACTTTTAATTAATTCTCCCTCTGGATAATTGTAGAAACCCAGAATTTTAAAAGGGTAGTTTAGTAAATTCGGCCCAACGTGGGTCTTGATTTAGGGCAGTGTATTTTAATTTGACACATGTTAGTATCACTTTTTGGTTAATTGGATACACATGTGTGGGTATAATGCTTGTGTGTGTGTTATATATACATCCTAGACCTAACCAACACCTAACCCATCCAATCACTTGCTTTTGGGAGACAACTTTTAAAAAGTTGTCATCTCTCTCTCTCTCCTCTCCTTATCTTGGCCGGATATCTCTCTCTCTCTCTCATTCATTTTCTTTCTTTCTTTCTCTCTCTCTCTCTCTCTCTCTCTCTCTCTAGTTTTGGGAGATATAACTCCATGATACCCTACACCATCAAGCTCAAGATTGAAGCCAATCAAGTACAAATTGGACCAAGCACATTAGAGACAAAATTGCTCCTCTCATCAATAGCTTCACATCCATCTCCTCATTTACCTCTTGGGAATCCATTTATTGTGTTCTAGCTCAAGAACACAAGAGGTAGTTTATGTTGTTTTGGAACCACCTTAGTTTTCTTTACTTGATGTGTTTTATTTAACTAGGTATTGATATCTTGTAGGATATGCTTATGTTTATGATTTTGGCCCTTTGGATTTCTTTGGTGAGAGTACTTGATCAAATACTCAAGAGGTAGATTTCATTGTTTAAGTGCACTATTCCTTCTAATTTCATGGTTTGCTATATGTAGGTTAGAGTTATTATATGTTAATCTTGTTTGAAGGACTCTTCCTACATGATTTATTAAATGACTAATTGCTCTTATGTGCCTATTTGAATCCATGCCTAACCTATATGTTAATTGAGTTATTATGGTTTCAAATGATTGTAAATGTTAGAATTCTCTTCCTGTTTAAGATGTTGATTATGCTTTATATGAATTCCATTATCAATTTAGTTTTGGTGTCATGAACTGCTATGCTTATGTCTAAGCATTGTAGTCTTAGAAATGTCATTCTAGATGCATAATCACACTTTCATAATCACCAAGCCGGCAAAGCATTCATAGCATTGGCTTGGGAGTAAGAAACTGTTAGAATTCCCACGCTTGGGGAATGTCTCTTGAAATCCCTATTTGCGGTTAGTTGTTTACTAAAATTTTGAAAGCAGGTGTGAGGTGAGGAAGGTTGTTTTTGATCCTTAAAACATTCAAAAACAAAAGGTCATATTCGGTTAGCTATCGGAGATGTTGTATGCTATACTCACGTTGGAGTGGCTCACATCCGGTGTTGAGAGTGAGTGGTTATAGAACTTGGTATTAGGAAGTGCAAGGTTTGGATTTACAGATAATTGCTTTACCACGGCGGCAAATCATTGCATCACATGTCTTAGCATGATTTTAGAAGTAGTAGTACATTTCTTCAATGCTATCTACTGAGCCGTCGTGCTTAATGAATCTATAAAACCACTTTGTTTTAAGTGAAGTCGACAAGGGCAAGCTCCACGAGTATTCGACTTGGATATCTCTTGTGAAGATATTCCATGGGGAGTCTTGTTTTGAAAACATCTTCTTTATACATTGTTGGATTAAGGGAATTTTAATAGATGTAATCATATGCCTAGACAATGATTCGATTACTAATCTTACATGTTTTTTCCTATTCTTTTGTTTGTCCAAATTTGAGATCATGTATATTGTTTAATGATACTATGGAGTTGTGATTTGGCACATGTTTAGCCTTGCTCTAGTGACTTATTTATTTTGGGCATTATAACTTGAACTTGTAGCTACATATCATTTGATTCTTTGTTGAATGTATTATGAGTCTAATTTGAAGTGTTTCCCATAATTCCCATGAGAATTGATTTAGACTTGGGATGATTTTAAACTTGCAAACTAGAGTTTTAGCAGCAAAATTTGCTTCTGCAGAAAGTTCGATTGAGCAAAAACTTGGCAGAACCTCCCTTTGCAGAAGTTGGATTGAACAAATTCCTAGTGTGTATTGTCAAATGACTCTACTTATTGTTTTTGACTCAGAAAATATCTTCGAAAATAATTTGGTTTATACTTTGCCTATGGTTATCCTTTTTATGGGAAAAAAAGTACTTTCAAAACAAATTTTATGACTTGTCCCTTTTAAACCCTTTTGGGGTTTCTTTATTCTTTTTTACATAATCATTACAAACCAAACCCATGTTGATTGATCCTATTTGACCTGTTTGGTCCTAGTGGGTCAATCTTTGACTTGTTGACTTTTCTTTGAAATCCACGTAGGTTTCCCCTATGCTTCTTCCTTGTTGGATTGATCCACGTAGGACTATTCCCTTACTTTCCTTTATATTGTGGACTCGTTGACCTCATCCACATAGCTTGGTTTTTGGGGCATTACAAATTGGTATCAAAGCTAACTAGGTTCGAATACCTTAGTACTCTGGGAGTTAATTAGGCCTATGTGTGACCGTTGCACCTCTTTTGATTTCAATCATTTATAGTGAAATGAATCGTTATATTTCATTTATATGATGAGTTGATTATGATATTATGTTTACTTGACTACAGGATTACGTGTTAACATGCTTAAATGTTTATGTGTTTATGTGATAATATGCCTATATATCTTGACTATGTGATTTGTGAACATGAGGTGGTTTTTACTTTTCGTTTCACTTTAATGCTATACTCATTAGAACTAATTTTTGTAATACATTTGGTGTGACTATCTGTTGATGTTTGATTATTGACCGTGCAAGGTTAAAAGGTATACACATGAGGGTTTCCTTGTTTAGATTATTCGCTCGATGTACTGCACCTTGTAGGGTTGATAGTTAGGTATTGAATAGTGCCTTACATCCAGTTGTATTATTAAAAGATCTCAATTATTTTATTCACCTCATATCATTAGTTGTTTGCATTTTAGTTATTAAGGAAACATGTTATGATGATGTCAAAATTTGATAAGAGTCAAGTAGAGCAATTTAAGGAGAGAGAGAGAGAGTGAAAGACTATTTTTTGTATGTGGTTCGGCCCTGTTAATGAAGGTACCTACGTCCACGGGTGTGTCTGAGCACGTTCACTAGCAGATCACCGGCGGGCCTGGTGAGTCAACAAAGAAGGGCGGCACTACTAGTAATACCGGCCGGGTGTATGCGTATAATGTTGAATTTTATAGAGGTGCTGTGTAGACTGAGAAGTTGGCGGCCCCTTCAATGGGGGGTGAGAGGTCTCTTTTATAGATGTAAGAGACCTACTCATACATGGATAAGGAAATATAATCCTATTGATATAGATTGGCATTAATTATTGGGATTTCCTAATTGGATTAGGAAATAGTGTGCACTTTCCATTAGTCTTCTAGCTTGAGTAGGAAACTGTCCGTAATGCTCGGGATCACGCCTGTGGGCTCGGATGAGCTGTTCCCGCGGCGGGATGTGCATGTGCGATTTTCCCGACCTGCTGGCTGGGTCGTGAATGAACCGCTCGGGCTGATGCTTCTGAGGATTTGTGCATGATTTGCCCGGGGCATGGACTAGCTGCTGATTTGAACCGCTCGGTCATAAGATAGAGCCAATTTTGGGCGTATCATGTTAAATGTTGCATGCCTATATGATAAAATTGTCATCAATTTCTTTAAGTGGGAAGATGTTAAGCGAGCATGCTTAGGTGCTACATGCCTTTGAGATTATGTGTCTATATGCTTTCGTGCATTTATTTTATATATTTACACTATTGTAACATAATGTATTGGTTAGCACATTACGGGATAGATTTTCATGTTATAAATGAAAATGATGAAAAGTATGATTACTTGTCTTCGGGATTATGTGATAACATACTAATGTACATATGTGCTTTCGTGATTACTTATTTCAATATCATTGGATTGTTAAGCATGATAACGATAGCATGTGAGATAATATTTCATGTTTTACGTGTTGAGAGTAGCTCATATGCGTACTCATAGATACCTTGATCGGCATTTCATAATAAGATTTCATTGGTTAAAAAAATCCGGAGTATAAGTTTTGAACTTGTAAAAAAAAAAAAACCAACATGATAATATGTTGCGCATATTTGAAATCATATATGTATATGTACTTTTGAAAGTACTTAAGAGATGATTTATATCCTAATGAATAACTTATTGGTTCTAATAAGATGGCGTTACGTATTATTAGACGACTTATATAAGTTGTGTTTTCGGACTCAGGTATTCCTACGTTTTCGTGTACATTCTTGAGATGCTTACCTTCAGGTGGCATGGGTCTTATTTCGCACGTGATGCAAAGCCTCTCTAAAGACTATGTTGGTCATTGTGAGAGCATTCTATCTTGATGGCCCTCAATTATGATTGGTAGTCCATATATATATTTCCTATAGCTATGAATACTTGTTGATTATCGTTGGAATTGTTCTTCTTTCTTATAGGATTGTCATACTCTTTGTCTTGTGAGAATTTTATTGCTCGGATATCAGTTTGACATTGCAATTACTCTTTTGAGTAGATTATGAGTTTTCTATCACGTGGTTGGTCGGTTTACCCAAATTTCTAGTGAATGCTTAGATTTTCACAATTAAATCGTCGTTTTTCTATGTGATCATTGCATATGATCAAATTCTATCATATGAATTGTAGTGAGGATTCTAGCTTTTGAGGGTAATAAATTTATGTTCTTCCAAGTCTATTAGTTCCTTTATTCGCTGATTTTCATGTTTGAGCGAATTCCGTGACCCTGAGGATCATCTCTTCTTTCGAGACTACATATCCCGTTGATTAGTACTGAAATCTTTTTCAATGAGTTGTTTATTGAATGCTGTCGATTTTTGTTATGATTTTCATTAAGGATTCGCTGTTAACATTGCATGGTTAATGCTGTAACGTTGGTCTTCAAAACTATTACTTTCTGGTATTTCTTCTCTTATGAGTAAGTATGGATTCTCATCTCTGGTGTACTTCTTGGAAGTAGGCTTATTCTTGATCCTTATGGTCTCTGAGCTCTTGCTAGAGCGTTGTGGTTCCATTGTTTCAAATCTTTTCTTGAAAGCACGTTTGTGTCTTGTTGATTCGATTCTCGTAATTGAGGACTGTTGATTTCAACTAGTTCACCCTTAAGTTTTGATCTTGAGTATGTCGCACTATAGTGCTGTGATGACCTTTTTCTTTAGACTCGTTGATTCTTGAATCAATCTTCCTCCGATGGCTTTGCCTTACTAAATTCTTAGAATTTATTTCGTTGAATTCTAACTTAAGTTGTTGAACACTCGGATCTTTCCCTGCTTCTTGAGGGATAGATGTTGTTAGATGATTTATTGTTGAGATCCTCAATTTTGTTATCTCCGTGAATTCAAGATCATACTGGTTTTTGGGAGTGTGATCTCTTACGTGTTGTGGATCTCTGTTGTTGGCAGCCTTAATTTATTATTCACTAAGGCTTAAATTCAATTGCATCTTATTGTATGCCTTGAGGGCTTGTTGTTTCACAATTATGTGTGATCTTTTATCCCTTGAATATCATGGTTGTTCGCATAGTACCTTATTGTTGCATTGTGCAAGATTTTCGTGTAAATCTACATTAGATATATCTTTTACTGTGATTGTAAGGATTGTTTTTCCTTATAGTTGGTTTTTTTCCCTCTCTTCTCTTCTTCTTGGGTATCGGTGGTTTTGATCATGGACCCGTTTGGACTTAGTAGTTGTTTGTGAGTTCTCCGATTCCAATTCATGTTGAACCCAAACTTACTTTGTCCTTGTTAAGGGACGTTGTTGTAATTTCCATGTTATTTGGACTTTTTGGCAATTGCCTATTAATGTTTCCAAATTTTGTGTCCTATTGAGGTGGCCTATCGATGTGAACCATTGTTGCGATTGATCCGTAGGGGAAGATTTTTAGTTGATTCTATGAGTTGTCCATTAGATTGTATTTAGTTTCATCATCTTGATATATTATTGTTGATGTCATAGTTGACAAGTTTGATTCATGCACTTGGTGCATTCCTTGTTCATTGTGATTAGTAAGCCCTTTGTCCTCACCCTATCATGAGATCATTGTGATTGAGCTTTGTTCGAGTTCGTTGCGATCCATCAATTTCGTCTTTGCTTTGAGCAGATGAGGATTTTTGGTGATCATTTATTTTGAGATCACGTTCGATTAGTGTGGCAACTTCTTAAGAGTTGTCTTCATTCTGTTGAGAAACTTCGACTGTGTTTTCTTGAACACTTTCGTTATTTATGGTCCGTTTGTGACGTGAGTTTGTTATAACTCTTATTGTAGGTGTGTCGCCTAGTTTGCTTCCATCTTTCATGTGACACTTCAAGGTCACCCAGTTCGGGAACTTCTAGTTCGTTTTGATGGGAATCGAGCTTTCAATAGTTAAAGGCTTGGGAGCTGGATATCATCATGAGCATATGTTTCTTGTTTTGGGTCAAGGCGTAATTCTTTAAAATATTCTTGGTTGTCGCATGCGACAATGAATGTTGGTGAACTCGTTGGTTTATATCTGTTCGTTCACATGTTTGATTTATTGTTGTCTTGTTGATGACATCATTATGTCTTCTTAGACATTTTTCCTTGGGAGACCCTTTGACTTTCGACAGTGGCATTTTTTTTTCCATTCGGTCTTGATATGGGAACTCTCAATAGATCCATCTATTAGTAAAATCATTATAATTGACTATAGCGACGTTTATATTTTGGGATGTGATAATCATTTCTTCTATCGACTTTCCATTACCATTGTTGTATACTTTTGTGTCAATATTGATCATTGTCTTCTTATGAGGAGCGACCTACTACGAGTAAGTCTTTGTGACTCGTACCTCCTATGTGGTTAAGATGTAGCTTTGAGTCGTTACGGTCTTTAATACCGAGTATATCGTTTGCTTTATGAAGTTTTTCTTGGTTTCATTCTTAAGTGTTTAGACCATTCCTTGGGAGTTGACCCAGTTATTTAGTTTATTTTGGACCAATTAATGTGGGTCTTGATTTGGGGCAGTGTATTTTAATTTGACACATGTTAGTATCACTTTTTGGTTAATTGGATACACATGTATGGGTATATTGTTTGTGTGTGTGTTATACATCCTAGACCTAACCCACACCTAACCCATCCAATCACTTGCTTTTGGGAGAACTTTTAAAACAATAATGCTAGCCTCACTGAAAGCTACTGAAATTCTGCACCGAACTACAGGTGGGCTCCACCTACTATTCACATTTTGGTCAAGATGTCAGTTAAACAAATGCTGGGTTAGGTTTTACCCATTTCGATTTTATAATTTAAAACCCGCCCAAACAAAAAAAAAAAAAAAAAACCCCCTCCCAAATGCAAAATGTGAGATCCCGCTCTCTAATATAGTTCATTCCTTGCACTGCGGATGAGTAACATCCTTAGCAAAAGCTGCCACACCATGTTTAGAAACAACATTAGCATCCCCTTTCCCACAAGTGGGGCAAAAAATGAAATTAGCATCCACTTCTGGTGGATTGAATATTTTCGAATTTGTACCTACAACTCCAGTTAACTACAGATTCCATGAATCAATGAAGAAGATCACATCACTCAAATGTTATACACTGATACAATCCCCAAATTCTCAAGATCCAGTGTATCCTACGCATAAACTGCTGTCATCTTACTATCTTTAAGATTAGAACAGGTAGACATACAAATTGGAAAATTAGTAGTATATCATTTTTTTTAGAGAAAGCCATAAATATCATTACCTTTTCGCTAACAACAATGCTAGTTTCATTACCTTTTAGTAGTAGATAGTTGCTGATTCACTGAAATTTAAAACAAGAACAGGAAAAAAGTCAAATAATTAACAACTAAATAGAGCCATAGAAACAATTTCTTCACTTAGCCTGGACCATGTCCCAATTGGGGTCTGCTATAAATCCATGCAACATTTTTTGGATTGTATCACTTAGTATAGGAAAAGTATACCAATATAGCAACAAAAAAAAATGAAATAATGCAATGCTGGCCAAAGTTCACATATTTTGTCACCTAAATGGCCCAAATCTCATCCCGTCGCCCCCAAAGTTCAAAGATTTCATCTCCCAAGTCTCAACCTTAAGCATGATAAGAGAAAAAGATCAAAATTTTGAGAGAGATTGAGAGAGAGAGAGAGAGAGAAAGAGAGAGAGAGAGAAAGAGGGGTTCAAACCCGGCAAAGCGCAGACATGTATAAACCTAAATCGCAGCCCTTTGTTAACCTAAATCTAAACCCTAAGCATGAAGAGAGAGAGAGAGAGAGAGAGAGAGAGAGAGAAATCGAACCTGTGCTAGTCTCCTTCTCGCAGCTCTGTTCCTGGAGTGTTTTGTTGAAGATGCAAATGTATAGCATTGAGATTGGACAGGTTTCAAAATCAAGCACTTCTGGTGGACTGAATATTTTCAAAATAGGTAAAACTCGACCCAGCATTTGACCAAAATGTGAACAGTAGGTGGAGCCCACCTTTTGTTCAGTGCAGAATTTTGGTAGCTTTCGGTGAGGCTAGCATTATTGCTTTTAAAAAATTGTCATCTCTCTTTCTCCTTCTCTTATCTTGGTCGGATATATCTCTCTCTCTCTCTCCCCTTATCTTGGCCGGATATATATCTCTCTCACATCCATTTTCTTTTTCTTTCTCTCTCTCTATATATATATCTCTCTTTCTAGTTTTGGGAGATACAACTCCATGAAACCCTAGACCTTCAAGCTCAAGCTCAAGATTGAAGCCCTTCAAGTAAAATTGGACCAAGCACATTAGAGACCAAGTTGCTCATCTCATCAAGAGATTCACATCCATCTCCTCATTTCCCTCTTGGGAATCCATTATTGTGTTCTAGCTCAAGAACACAAGAGGTAGTTTATGTTGTTTTGGAACCACCTTAGTTATCTTTCCTTAATGTGTTTTATTTAAATAGGTGTTGATATCTTGTAGAATATGCTTATGTTTATGAATTTTCCCCTTTGGATTTCTTTGGTGAGAGTATTTGCTCAAATACTCAAGAGGTAGATTTTATTATTTAAGTGCACTATTATGGTTTGCTATATGTAGGTTAGAGTTATTACATGTTAATCTTGTTTGAAGAACTCTTCCTACACGATTTATTAAATGACTAATTGCTCTTATGTGCCTATTTGAATCCATGCCTAACCTATATGTTAATTGAGTTGCTATGGTTTCAAATGATTGTAAATGTTATAATTCTCTTCCTTGTTTAAGATGTTGATTATGCTTTATATGAATTCCATTATCAATTTAGTTTTGGTGTCATGAATTGCTATGCTTATGTCTTAGCATTGCAGTCTTAGAAATGACATTGTAGATGCATAATCATACTTAGTAGCATTTCATAATTGATAAGTCGGCAAAGCATTCATAGCATTGACTTGGGAGTATGAAATTGTTAGAATTCCCACGCTTGGGGAATGTCTCTTGATATCCCCATTTGGGGGTAGTTGTTTGATGAAATTCCAGAAGCGAGTGTGAGGTGCGGAAGGTTGTTTGTGATTCTTAAAACATTCAAAAACGTAAGATCATATTCGGTTAGCTACCGAAGATCTTGTACGCTACACTCAGATTGGAGTGGCTTGCATCCGATGTTGAGAGTGAGTGGTTATGGAACTTGGTATTGGAAAGCTGCACAATTTAGCCTTACGACTAATTGCATTATCATGGCTGCAAATCATTGCACTGCATGTCTTAGCATGATTTTAGATGTAGTAGTACATTTCTTCAATGCTATCTACTGAGCTGTCGTGTATAATGAATCTATAAACCACTTTGTTTCAAGTAAAGTCGACAAGGACAAGGCCCACGAGTAGTCAACTCGAATATCTCTTTTGAAGACGTCCCATGGGGAGAGTCTTATTTTGAAAACAACTTCTTTATACATAGTTGGATTAAGGGAATTGTAATAGATGTAACTGTATGCCTAGACATTGATTCGGTTACTAATCTTACATGTTCATCCCTATTCTTTTGTTTATTCAAATTTGAGATCATGTATATTGTTTAATGATACTATGGAGTTGTGTTTTGGCACATGTTTAGACTTGCTCTAGTGACTTATTTATTTTGGGCAATGTAACTTGAACTTGTATATACATCGTTTGATTCTTTGTTGAATGTATTATGAGTCTAATTTGAAGTGTTAAGCATAAGTCCCAAGAGATTTGGTTTTGGCCTTGGGATGATTTTAAACTTGCAAACTAGAGTTTTAGTTGCAAAATTTGCTTTTGTAGAAAGTTCGATTGAGTAAAAACTTGGTAGAACCTCCCTCTGCAGAAGTTGGATTGAGCACATTCCTAGCGTGTATAGTCAGATGACTCTATTTATTGTTTTGACTCAGAAAATATCTTCGAAAACTAATTTGGTTTATACTTAGCCAATGGTTATCCTTTTTATAGGAAAAATACTACTTTCAAAACTATATTGATAAACTTTCAAAACGAATTTCATTACTTGTTCCTTTTAATCCTTTGGGGTTTCTTTAATCTTCTTTACATAATCATTACAAACCAAACCCATGTTGATTGATCTTATTTGACCCATTTGGTCCTAGTTGGTCAATCTTTGACTTTTCGTTGGAATTCACTATCACGCCCTGGAATCGCGCATACGATTCTAGGATACGTAGCACGCCACCATTGCTCCCTCTATCTTCCTAAATTTCCACTATTAACAATAAATCAAAGTTATAAAATGCACTTTCCATTCTAAACACTTTTAAAACATTTCTTTTTTAGAAACAGGGTATCCATTCAACTGATCGGGGACCCAATCGACTGAATACATGAATTACAAAGAGCACAATCTTGAAAATCCCCTGGTCCGGTCGACTGGAAGGTTCGATCGACTGAAAATTGTGAGGCCCAATCGACTTAACCTTTGGTCCAGTCGACTGGACGCCCTCAACTTCAGAATTTGGCATTCTGTTTCATGTTCCAGTCGACTGGGTTACGTGTCCGGTCGACTGATTCGTACAACATAATGCAAAATTCTGCAGCAACTCCCTGTTTATAACAAGTTTCAAACCCAACCAGCCCAACACTTGATAAAACAATCCAAATCTCACACTCGCAACTTATGGATACAAAGTACAACCATTTTACAACTCCTGCTAGTTACTCAATCAAGATTATTACAAGATTTAAACCCGAACTTGATGCTGATAACACATAAAACAAGTCCCACTCACACTATTACAAGATTACAAAGTTTTGAGCCAACATTCAAACTTAACTTGTCAAACATAAGCTACAACCAAACTGATTACATTGCTTCAAAACACAAGTTATACACTTCCTACCATAAGTTCTAATACAAACATGAAGCTATTAACATTAACCATAACTATCCTCGATTTTTTCCCACGTAGCCTTGCCGATTCCATTTTTCTTATTCCTTTGCCGATTTGCCTTTATCACCTACAATGGTTATTTAATAACCACTACAATATATCAGCTATATGCTGGTGAATGCCAATAACTATAAATATGAGTAATAGACATGCTCAATCTCATCTTTTCTACAAATCACTATGGTCTCCGGGAATGCAAGTACCGGCCACCCTCTCACGTTAGCCCGTGACTACTCCATTAGTTCGTGCGATAACTGAAATCCACACATCTTTCTTTCAGGCAGGCAACCTTATGGCCAATTTTGGCACCTGGTTTCATCACTTCGATGGCAAGTAGAAGTTTCCCTTTGACCCAAATATGCAACTCAACATGCTCAAATAAATCATCACGTACACCATGTTATTGCCAAGTAATTGGGTAGTCATGCATATCATTATAAAGATAGTCTCAAACAAGGAATTATACAATTTTCATAATTATTGCCACTCATCTCAAGGATTTCGTTCCAATTAGCCAAATTAGAAACCCTAATCTCCAAGTACAATTCCTATATCAAATTAGCAAATTATGAGCTAAATTTTCGCATTGGAGCACAGAAAAACTATCTCAGAATGCATTAATATTTATACCACTGTGTTAGATTCGCCTGCAGGAGTCTAAATATGTAGCATATTTTGAAATTGAATGTCAAACGACACTTCATTTGTCGTCACGAGAGTCGTCGAATTTTGTCGTCAATTTCGTGTGACTTCCATGTCTCTGTAAATGTCCTAACCAAACAGATGGAGATGATGACTCTCAATGACTCATAGGGACACTTGTCCCTCAACATGCAACTCAAATTTATGTTTCGATGGTGGCCTCCCCAATGTTTTACAAGTTTTGTGATTATACCCCTGCCAATTATAAAATTTATTAAAATTATCCCAAACGTTAATGAGTGTTTATGTATGTCACGTATGGGTCCCATGAGTGGTCCCACATAATATTATGAAGTTACTAGTTAACCTACTGATATCGCAATGCGTCCAATTCGCCCTCACAAGGTATCCCTACTGGTCACAGAAGTGGCCTCTAACAATTAATATGCTATTAAAACAACATATTAAAATATTCACATATGTCTTAATAAACAGTTAAGCACATAAAGATTATTTTTCATATCCGTCCCATCACAGGAGGACCTATCATCACTGTCCCAAACTGGAACTGCCACATCGGTCTATCTCTGGGTTCCAAACTGGACACCCTAATCACATTATTAATTAATGCTAATGATGCATGCTAAATACAATTAAATACTTTCCATGGGAGCGGGTGTTACATCCACGTAGGATTCCCTTATGCTTCCGCCTTGTTGGATTCATGTAGGACTATTCCCTTGCTTTCCTTTATATTGTTAACTAGTTGACCTCATCCACGTGACTTAGTTTTCGGGGCGTTACAATAATTCTATGATAAATTGGTCATATGGTACGACCATTTTTTTTTTACTTTTTTGGGAGCATTATTTGTTACTTGAAGAACAACATTTTCTTATCCTAGGTATAAAATTATGGCAACAATTTTTAGTCACATTTAGGGTAACAAATTTTTGTACCCAAGATATATACAAAATGTGACTAAAATCTGTTGCCAAAATTTTGTATCCAGACACTATAAGAAAAAACGTTTTTTATTTCACCTAAAAACTGACATAAATTTGTATTTATGTGGTTTTAATTACAAATTGACATAAATGGGGTCGACATAAATGTTTGTAAAACCGACATTAAAACTACAAAAAATCGACATAAAAACTTAACAAACCGACATAATAACTAAAAAAATCAACATAAATGTGTATTAATTTTGTCAGTTTTCTAACAACCGACATAAAAACTACAAAACCGATAAATGTGTATTTATTTATGTCAGTTTTTAATTTTTTGTTTTTTTTTGGGTAGGACTAAATACACCATCTTTTCTGCTAAATACACTACCCTGCAGTATTAAAAGATAAAAAAATTGTGAATGAATGTGGTGTATTTAGCAAAAAAAGTGGTGTATTTAGCCCCACCCTTTTTTTTTTTTTTGGGTAACATATTATGTCAATTTTCTTAAAAACCAACATAAATGATTGCAATTCAAATTTTTTTTTTTTTTTTTTAAAAAAATGCTGATTGCATCAAGATCACCACCCTGTACAAAACTAAATCAACTCAATAATCAATTTCAACCAATAAAGACATTTTGCAAGATACTATTATACCAACTAAATTCAAAACCATACATCCAAATTATCCAATGTTTTTGCATTCAATATATACATTCACACAATACAGTACAACACAAATCTATTATCTCATTCAATTCTTTTCATAATAAAAATTCAAATTAAATGTAATGAACTCTTATTCTTCGAGTTTTTCACCAGAACTCCTCTAAATCCTGTTTAAAAAATAAAAAGTATGTCAAAATCATAGCCAAAATTTATTTCAGTTACTAGGAGAAACACGTGCACTAAAGTGTTTAAGGATGAGAATGTACACTTGAGAAATGATGCATGCCATGTCAAAAGAAATGTTATATATGGAATTACAAACCATCCTATTATATATGGATTCTTCTCATAGCATAAATGAAACACACATTGCTCTTTCCCCTCTTATTTTTGTAACTTCTCATAAAACAGACAGTACTTTGGGTATTGGAGGCTTGACCGGCCAAGCCAATGGCATGAAGTTCATGATTAAACAAAAACAGACAATTTGGGTCTTGGAGGATTAACCAAGCAAAGGTCAAGAAGTTCATCAACAGAAGTGTATTTGTGATCAGGATAGAGCTTTGAGGCTTCCAAGTCTTCTTTTGTGAGCTCAAAGCTCATTTGCTCACCTTCTATGAATATGTTGTGAAGTATGGCCACTGGTATGTTGTCTGGGAAAGGTAAGGCTGCAAAACCAATAGTAGTTATATAAGATTCCAATTATGATCACTGTCACAACATGTGGTACAATTATCAAAGCGGTTGAGTATTAAATTTGTGATTTAAATTTGGAAGTCATAGCATTACTTCTTATTCCGTCATGAAAACAAAAATCATTTTATGGCTCTTATATTTGTATTTCAAATTGGTTTCTAACTTATGTGGCAGTGCAACCACATCAACGATAGTATTTTATAGGGTCTGTGTTTTTGCCCCTCCTGAATATTTTAATTTACCCCTTTTAAACTCTTAAATCTCACCTTTGTCCTTAAATTTTCGGACTTACACCTAAATAAACATCTTATTTACTCAATTAGCTTCCAATATTGAAGGCCTTATTGAACATATTGAGCACTCTTCATTGTATAAGTAAAACAAGTAAATAAATAAACTTAAAACTTAAAGGTGTGAACACAATTTTTTTGAAATATTGATGGAGATATGGGCAGAGCCACATGAGGCCCAGGGGTGCCCCCACTAAAATTTTTAAAATTTTGTTTACTCCCTTTGTATGTATTTTATATTATATGTATTTGTGCCCAATTTAAGTTTTTTAAATTTATTTTATATCCTGCATATTTTATAATATGTGCACTTCTGCCCCTCCTAAAAATTTTAATTTGTACCTTCTAAGCTAAAAAAAATAAGATCACTTTGGTTAAATTTTCCCAATTTTTTTCCAAATTAACATCCTATTTACTTAATTAGCCCAAAATATATAACTCCTTATAGATATCCCTTTTGAACATACTAAGGATTCTTTATTTTATTATAAGTGAAGTTAGTAAAAATAGAAAAGAAATTAAACATATAACAATCTTTTTTAAAGAAAGTTATGGAGAGATTCGCTTATCTTTGACTAAATTATGTTTTAATTAGTCGTCAATCCTCTATGTATAAAACCCACCAAATAACCACATAATTTAAAAACCTGAAATTGTTGGAGGAAAAAATAGGTTTGTACGTCCACTAAAATCAAATCCTAGCTCTTACCCTTAGATGGAGTTCTTAAGTTTCATTGAATAATTATATTTTAACTCCCAACTCATTAGATATGAAAACGCACTTATATATCTTATCATAGCATTATTTTAGTACAACTGATTGGCAGCATATTGTGTCGTTTACTGAATGGGTAATTCTATTGGCACCCACCTCATTTACTCTTCACACCCACTTACTCTTCACACCCATCATTCTTATTAAAATTAAAACAATCTACTCTCTACACCCACCCCCTATTCCCAAAATAACCCTAACTACTTTATACATCCTCCTTTTATCTCTCATTTCATTTACTCTCTACACCCACCATATTCATCATCATCTTCCCTTTGTAATTTGCAACCAAACCCTAACTAATTACTCCAAAAAATTACAACAGTGACTCAAGTTTTTGAAAAAGCCACAGCAGTGTGATTCTCACTTGAACAAGACTCCTCCATATTTGTGATTGTCACGGTACACTACCTCTACATAGATTTTGGTGATGTCTTGTTATTTTTCCTAAAAAATAGTAGAAACAAGGTTTTTTTTTGTTGTTGTTCGATTTTTTTTGGCGTATCAGTGCTGCACAAATATGATATGTTCGGTGGTATGGGGTGGAACAATGAGATTGTGTTCTATTCTGAAGATCCGAACACTACCGATTTCTTCAAGGCTCGAAAAAATATTTTAAAATGCAAAAAAAAAAAAAAAAAACATGAAAAAGGGTTACAAATCATACCTCTTGCTCTATATTTTCCTCCAAAATATTCGAATGATGCTCCATGATGAATACATATGAATCAAACTAACTAAAATACTATCTAGAGTTTGTTGATATTGGTGAGTGTATATAAAACTTTTTTTTTTAATAATTCTTTTGATTGATAGAGGTGGGTGTAAAGAGCATTTATTTTAAAGTCTATTTGAATAATTTGTCCTTTTTTGTCATTGTGTTAGAGGGTATGTTTGGAAGATGAAATATTCATTAATAGATGGGTGTAGTGAATAAACAAGGTGGGTGCGGATAGAATCACCCTTACTGAATTTGAATAACCTCACATAACATTTTATTGTTTTAAACCAACACTTGCCCTCATAGATAAAACTAATTTGGACATAAATAGGTGACTCAATACCATATTTGCAGTATTCTCTTAAAAACAAAATATTCACCATATTGCATTATATTCTCTTCAAAATATTCCAACAACATTGCTGTCATTTTCCATATTTGTTTGTTAGTCAAGTTTATAAGTTCTTTTTTTGCATAAATTGAAAGGACATAAGCTCAAAGTAAGGAAATTAAAAAGGATTAGACTTCGGGTGTATTTGATAACCCAATTAAGTGTTGAAAATGAAAATTTTTAGCACTTACTTTTTTTTAGTGCTTTTGGCAATGTACCATTTAATAAATAAATAAATAAAATCCAAAAATCCACTGAAAACTTTAAGTTAAAAATTTCTAGTGAAAATAATCGCTGAATGCAGCGTATCTCGGTACTTGAAACACTACTTCCAGTATTGCAAATTCAATCGCTTTAAATTTTTAGTACTTCAAATTTAACACTTAATTTTCAGTTTTATCAAACAGGCATAGAACCTTAAACATTGAAAAAAAAAAAAAAAAAAGTACATGGCCATTGTCTATTTAAGAATGACGCTATAAGGGCCATGTAACTCTCCATGTAAGGACCAAATTAGGAGATAATTACAAGGACAACACTCTGGTGTTTTTGATAGGTTTTTTATGTAGTGATCTTGGGTGTCAAATACCTAAGAAACAACACCACAGCATTGTTCTAGTTAAAAGAGTAATGCTAATTGTCAAATTGAATTTTTAAATTTTGTTCTCAAATGCTTTAATAGTTGTACCACATGATGTCATGACAATGATGGACACTACTACGTACATAACACTATATCTAGTACAAATGAATAAGAACCATATTTAAATTTGGAAATTATAGTTTATATTCTAATTAAAATCTTACTTTGGGAGAGGTTGACAATTTCTTGGTCAGGAACATGAAGGAGTTTGAAAGATCGACCAGTCTTTCTCTCCCATAGAGAAACCAAATCAAGTTGTGAAACAATGTTTCCAAGGGGCCTACATACAATGACACGATTGGCCACCTTCTCATCTGTCGCCGCTTTTACTGTGTAAGACGCCACGTCTTCCTCATAATTTAGTACAGCTGTAGCCACACATTCACGTTAATTAGATGAGAGAATATGTATGTGTGTATAGATATGTATCGATGAAGAGTAATGCTAGAGTCACAATTAAAAGAGTCACAAAGAGATGCTCACAAAAGGATGTAGAGTTAAGGTACCACATGGGATGCTACATCCTTTTGTGAGCATCTTTTTATGACTCTTTAGTAACTCTATCATTACTCATCTGTTATACCAATCTCGGGATTTACTTTCATGTTAAATGCATAAGTGAATTTTGTGAATTATCAATGTTATTTGATAATTGTGAATGAGGTTGACTGGAGGTTAACGGAAGATGTCAAGTGAGGACACGGCAATCCAACAATTAATAAGGCATTCGTATGATTTAAATGACATTTATGTGATTAAATGTTATTTGAGATATTTGGTATTTTATGAATATTAACTTTACCTGTGTAGAATAAATTTCTAGAAGTTTTGATCTCGCGTTAGATCATTTCGAATACTATGGTGAGAACGTGAGTGATACATTGTATAAAAGGTAGATTATCTAGAGATTCCATGGAATGTAGTTTGTGGACGTAATTTCGAACCCAAACGGAACCCAGACGAAAACTTTTGTAATTTATTATTTTCACTCGTGAAGTAATAAAATGAACTTGTGCGACGTTTCATGAGATAATTAGAAGTTTTAAGAATTCGCAGGGAGGTAAACGTAATTCCCATAAGTCGTGCATATATATAGAAAGTGTTGAAATATTTTCATTTTCTCAAAACCTAAATTGGAAAAACCTAGAGAGGATTTAGGGATTTTGGTGGCTACAAGCTTCAAGGCACAAATCGACGAACTTTCGATCGTCAACTTTTCTCCAAATTTCATATTCAGACTCCTCGAGGTATTAGCTACGTTTTAATATCTATTAGGCCATGTTTGAAAAATCATTTTCGAAAAGCTAATTTTAAGATTTTGGGGAAAATGTATGTATGCTTTTAGGAATCGCATATAAGCGGAGATTCGACGTTTAATTGGTCTCCTAGTACTTTCCCTGAAGTTATAGAGTTATAGCTTAAGGTATGAATTCTTGACTTATGACATATAAGGAATTTTGGATGTTTTAGATATTGTGTATGAAATTGTGATCCGGGCAAAACTCATGTATAATTTAGGCCCGTTAAATTTAGCGAGTACGTATGAAAAGCATGTTTGTATGACTATATAAGCATGCTAAATGCCCATGTGGGTCAAATAGAAGTTTGTTACAAGTTCATGCTGGGGGTTCGTCTCTCGATGTTTGAGAGTTATAGTAGCGACGCCTACTTGCTTGGTTTAGGAATCAACCCTGCCAGAGTAGTTGGGTGCAATGGTTGATAGACTCTGGACTTGCCATTAGCATCGCGGTTGATAGACTTTGGGCTTGCCGATATACCTGACAAATGTGGATCTCTCTTCCCAAAGACTAAATTATGTGATTTAGATGTTTAAAACATGAATTGCCTCATATGCATTTTGTTTAGAATTGTGTACTCAGCATATAGCTAAGCAATGGAGATTTACTCCATTGCAGGTGACAAGAAGAAAGGAAAGAAGAAGCGTGAAGAGTGAGGTCGTGGGAATGTCGGGCATCACCTTATGTTTATGTTTTGTTTCCATTCCAAGTATGTAATAAAGAATTTTGGGTAGTTCGGACTATGTTCTTAACTTAGAACTTTGAAATGGATTAGGACGGTTGTAATATGTTTCAAAACTCCTTTTTGGGTTGAGTTGTGATGAATTCAAACTTGTAGGTTCACGTTTTGAATACTTAACTTGTCAAACTCGGATCCTTAATAGATGTTGTTAATGCTTTATAATTTGAGTCGAACAAGCCTTAGCTTGTTCAGTTATCGTTCTGTTCTTGGTTTAATAAGGTTTAATCATGTCCTTATAGTGGGGAAGATTGGGTTTTAAGATTTGTGTTGAGGATTGATTTTGGTGGAATAAGGTTGGATGACTTCTAGGCAAGAGTTCTTCCAGGGGGTCATTCGACCGGTCGAGGGGGTTAGTTCGACTGGTCGAAGTACCCTTTGCCTTAAGGGACTTATGCCTGAAGGGCATTTGACTGGTCGAAGGGGACCGTTCGACTGGTCGAAATGACCCCCTGCATGGAATCTTTTTATACCCCTTTCGGAAATTATTTAAATATTTGGTCGGTTCTTAGGGTACATTTGGGACCCCTTTTAACATAAATTCATCCGGTTCGAAATATAATTACGTTTTCAATTTTATACAGATTTTACAACTCGGAAGGTATCGTTTTCAAAAGTTTTAGATACTCAATGTTGTTTTTAAGTTCGTTTCCGCTGCTAGAGTTATATTATAAGTTGGATGAGCCTTGGTGGCATGCCACGTGTCCTATTCCCAATCGGAGCAAGATGGGTCGTGACATCATCGATAAATTATTAGATCAGGTGAAGTGAAGCTATGGGTCATAATGTAATTAAGTTGTGATATAGAAGAATTATCTTGTGTGATCGTCTCACCATATGAAATTTATTGTGATTATTTTGTGGGCTCATGTTGGTTTTAGAGATCACTATATATGGTCATCAAATAGTGTGGTGGTTACATGCAATTAATTCGCCTTATATAAACAAAGCTGAACATGCCAACTCTTTTAGCTCTAATGGATGGCTTGTCTGGCAACAACTTATATATGCTCATGTGATCCAATTAGCAAAGATTTGAGAGTGACTCATTTTCTGCAATTGAATCACATAAACGAATTTTTCAAATAGTTTAATTTTAGCACTTTGGGCTCCGATGGCCTAAGAAGTATATTATAAAACAACCTCAAAACAATAATTTATTGTGCCAAGGAAATCATATGAAGTGAAGAAAAGGAATGGAAAACAAAAAGAAAAATGTGTTCCATCGTGTTTACATTCAAGCGTAAATAGCACTAAAAATAATACATATCTAAATTATTATTGTAATATGTGAATAATGGAAGGAAAATGACTCGTAATAATAAAAATTTTAATTGATTTTTTTTTTAAAACTTATTCCCTTTTCTTTTCTATTTTCCTCTTCGTTATTCTTATTAGTCAAACAAAGGAAATCACTCACTAAATCTAATAGCCAAACAAAGCCTTAGCTGTATTGAGGGCTCGTACTGCAATACCTTCATCTCCGATTAAATCACTATAAAATATGATTTTTAATTTTTTAGTCAAAAGATAGCCAATCACCAATTTTTTCGATTGACCCACTTTTTAAGCATAATTTCTCAATTTGGATACTCCTTTATTTTCAAATTCACCGGAAGATCATCAAAAAATATTCAATATTAGCCTCGCTTATACTTATATGCATTATGGTAGGAAGAGGAGAATATATGAGACAACTTTAATCTTTGACATTTTTTTTCACAAAATCACTATTCTTAGACAATCTTCAAACGACGTTATCTAATGGGTTTTTGTAGCAAATTTGTTATGCTTGTAAGACTTTAATTCATAAAAAACTATCATCCGAAAATAATTTTATATGCCAAGATCTTGAATATAATACATCTTAAGAAATCAAATATAATTTTACATACCATTATTCGCCATTGATATTGAGAGACAGAATTGGAACCCCTTAGATTGCACTTTATTCTAGGCTTCACCTTCTTCTCTCTGTCTCTCAGTTATGTACACCCTTATTTCTATAATTGATTGAGATTAACTTTCAAGGGATAGGGTGTACCTTTTATAGAGGAGAGAAGAGGGCCTATTAATGACTGTCATAAAGACGGTCTTGGAATACGTAATGACTTTCATAATTACTGAATATGAAAAGTCTCGTATTTAATAACTATTGAAAGATGAACCATTCAATCATTGGTTCTCTCAACAATTAATAACGTATATCTTATATATATACATACATATATATATTAATTGGGGCAATCTTCTATTGGCTAAATAGTTAGTGGAGTCCAACTAACATAGAAGACTAGTGGGCCACATTTAATTGGACTTCTAAAAGTCACATAGGAATTTACATTCTCCCACTTGATCCACTAGACTGATTATGATACTTGACTTAGTTGGATTCCACATATAAAACTTTAATGTGATCACAAATTTCCATAATTAACCAATACTCCCAAACTGTCAGTTACTGTTATACTAAGATTAGCATAGACTATCAATGTGAGTCATAGTGGTTGTACAACAATTGTGTCGTATTCCCTTCCATGCACCACGCCATTAATAACCTATACCAACCTTAGTCTATTATTCTGAAATGCCCATGTAATGTGTCTTGTTAAGACATTTCCTGTTTATCAAACAATAAAACATAAATTGTGCACCTATAATTGAAAATAGGAAATAACATAAACAAACTTTAATTGCGCATAAGTGTCAATTACACTACAACTGAAATATCCATCATTTACATTATTGATTACTCAAAAGACCCATCCTTACAACATGTTCCTTATATATCTTTGGAGGTAATCCCTTAGTCAATGGATCAGCAATCATAAGAGTAGTGCTCAAATTTTCAATTGACACTTGCTGTTTCTGGACTCTTTCTCTAACAACCAAGTACTTCAGTTCCATGTGCTTGGAACTACTATAATACTTTCCATTCCTAGAGAAGAAAACTGCTGCGGTATTATCACAATAAATTTTTAGCGGCTTGGCAATAGAGTCAACAACACCAAGTCCTAAAATAAAATTCCGCAACCATAAAGCATGACTTGTGGCCTCAAAACATGCTACAAACTCGGCCTCTATAGTGGATGAAGCAATAATGGACTGATTCACGCTTTTCCACGAGATTGCTCTACCAACTAGCAGAAACACAAAGCCTGATGTGGACTTTCTGCTATCTAAGCAACCACCAAAATCCGAGTCTGAGTACCTGATCACTTCTAACTGATCTGATCTCCTATATATGAGCATATAATCCTTCGTCCCTTGAAGATATCGTATAACTTTCTTTGCTGCTTTCCAGTGTTCCATTCCTGGATTACTTTGATATCTACCTAACATTCCAACTGCAAAGCTAATATCCGGTCTGGTACAAGTTTGAGCATACATTAAGCTCCCCATAGTTGATACATATGGAACTTTCTTCATTTGTTCCTTTTCTAAGTCATTCCTAGGGCACTGACTTTCATTTAACTTGTCACCTTTCATGATTGGTGCATCACTGGCTGAACGTAACTATATATTAAATCTTTCCAAGACTCGATTGATATAACATTTCTGAGACAGTCCTAGCAATCCTCGAGATCGATCCCTAAAGATCTCTGTGCCAATGACATAGGATGCCTCACCCATATCAACCATCTTAAAGCACTTAGAAAGATACTCCTTGGTTTCGTGTAACAAACCAAGATCACTACTGGCTAACAAAATATCATCCACATACAGGACTAAAAAGATAAACTTGCTCCCACTGATCTCTAGACGAATACACTGATCAATAGTGTTTTCCTTAAATCCAAAAGTAGTAATGGTATCATTTAACCTTATATATCATTGCCTGGAAACTTGTTTAAGACCGTAAATAGATTTCTTTAATTTGTAAGTCAAATGTTCTTTTCCTTTCTTTGTGAACCCTGCAGGTTGTTCCATGTAGATATCCTCATCCAAATTTCCATTTAAAAATGTGATTTTCACATCCATCTGATGTAACTCTAGATCATAATGAGCTACAAGTGCCATGATAATTATAAGTGAGTCCTTCTTAGATACCAGAGAGAAGGTTTCTCTATAATCAATGCCTTCTTTCTGAGTGAAACCTTTAGCCACAAATCTGACCTAATACCTTTCGATATTGCCTTTAGCATCGCGCTTGGTCTTAAAGACCCATTTACAGCCGACTTTCCTATAATTATTAGGCAATTCAATGAGATCCTAGACACCATTCTGGTCCATCGATTTCAACTCTTCATTCATAGCATCGATCCATTTACTGGAATTATCACTTTCTATGGCTTGTGAAAATGAAATCGGATCCTTATTAATCCCAATATCAAAATCAGATTCTTGTAGATACACCACATAATCATCTAAAATGGCAGGTTTTCTTTCCCTCTGAGATTTCCTCAGAACTGCTGGTTGTGGTGATACTACATTATTTTCAATGGCAACATCCTTATGAAGTGGTGAATCATTTCCATTATGTTGTTCATTTCCCTCAACTGATTGAATAGCTTGAGGAACAGTAATTTCTCGAGGAGGAAAGGGTGGTGGGATATCCACTCTTAATTCCTCAAAATTAACCTTTCTTGATTCATCACTCCCACTAACTTCGCCATTCTCTAAGAACCTGACATTACCGATTTCCACAATCCTCGTACTATGGTTAGGACAATAAAATTTGTACCCTTTGGACTTATCTGGATAACCAATGAAATATCCAGATATGGTCCTTGAATCTACTTTTTTCTCATGTGGGTTGAAGATTCTTGCTTCTATTAGACAACCCCAAATATATAAATGTCTCAAACTAGGCTTCCTACCAGTCCACAACTCAAAAGGAGTTGTTGGGACAGCCTTACTAGGAACCCTATTCAAGATATACATTGCAGTCTTTAATGTTTCACCCCACAATGAATCATGTACAGTTGAAAAACTCATCATACTCTAAACCATATCCAAAAGTGTACGATTACGCCTTTCAGCAACTCCATTCTGTTGTGGCATACCTGGCATTGTGTATTAAGCACAAATGCCATGCTTTTCAAGAAATTTGGCAAATGGGCCAGGATTTTAACCTGTCTCATCATATCTACCATAGAACTCACCACCTCGATCAGATCTCACTATTTTAACCTTTCTATCTAACTGCCTCTCGACCTCAGTAATGAGCACCTCAAGGATGTCAACGGCCTGAGACTCTTCATGTATTAGATATACATAACCATAGCGAGAAAAATTATCTATAAAGGTGATAAAGTACTTCTCTCCAGCAAAACATGGAATGGAGAGTGGTCCACAAATATCTGTATGCATTATCTCAAGAAGCATAGTATTTCTTGTGGCACCTTTCTTAGTGTGTTTGGTTTGCTTTCCCTTAATGCATTCCACACACATTTGAAAATCAGTGAAGTCTAGGTGATCTAAAATCCCAGTTTTCACCAATCTCTCAATTCTATCCTTGGAGATATGCCCCAGTCTTTTATGCCACAAGATTGAAGAGTTTTCATTAATTAGACCTCATTTTGAACCAACATTTGAATGCATAGCTATTAAGATTGTGCAATCTCATGATTCAAGGAAATTTTGTAAAGACCGTCATATAAAATACCAGAACCAACCATAATAGAGTTATACATTAAACTAAATTTCGCACAACCAAATAAAACAGAATATCCAGCAACATCTAATCTGGATAGAGAAACCAAATTCCTAGAAATCGAAGGTACATAAAAAGTGTCCATTAGATCCATCTGATGACCCGTCTCCAAGAGTAGGCGGTAGTTTCCAACAAATACCACTTTCGCTTTGAGACGGTTCCCCATATAGATGAATCGTTTACTTTTCTTCAGGTTCCGGGATGTAAGGAATCCCTGCATTGAATTTGTTATGTGAGTTGAGGCCCCAGAGTCAATCCACCAAGTATTAGAAGGAACTTCAGCAAGATTTGATTCATAACATACAAAAAAAAGATTGATACCTCTCTTTTCGAACCAAGCTTTACGCTTGCTGTAGTCCTTCTTCACATGACCTTTCTTGCCACAAAAATAACACGTGACAATAAACTTCATTTGGCCCTGGCTACTTTTCCCAGGTCCATCACCTTTCTTTGGTAGAATTCTCTTTCCTTTCACAAACTTTCCTTTCTTCTTAGCTTCATGAATTACAACTAGCACAGAATGAGGTCCTTCTTGCCTTAATCTCACTTCCTCTTGAATACACATACTAGTCAGCTCATTCAAATTCCATTTGTCTTTATGAGTATTATAGTGAATTTTGAATTGGCCAAACTGAGAAGGGAGTGAGTTGAGAATAAACTGTACTAAGAAGGATTCATCCACTTGCATTCCTAGTGCTCCTAATTTTGCAGCTTTGTCAGTCATATAGAAGATATGTTCCTGAACCCCTCTATTACCATCATATTTAACAGTAGTTAATTCTGCCATAAGTGTGCCTGCTAGTGTCTTATCTGCTGATTTAAAACGTTCTTTAACAGCAGTCAAAAGTTCCAATGCGCTATTAGTTTGAGGAAGAGAAGTCTTAATGTTATTAGCTATGGTCATCCTCATAAACATAAGACTAAGTCTGTTCGATCTCTCCCAGGCTTTCATCATGTCAACTTGTACTGCAATACTGTCAGCAGTAACTTCCTCAAGTTTGTCAACCAACAGTGCCATGTCAAGATCTAACACACCTAGTGTGAATTGGACTTGTTCATACCATTCCGAAAAATTTGACCCATTAAGAGTTGGAATACTAGATGCATGAGAGTGCAACGAAGTGGGAACAGTCACTGAAATAGGACAATGCTCACGTTAAGGCCTTGAGTCTATCTTTAATATAGAATTATAAATTCTAAACAGATGAACTATTGACATCACTACACTTTCTCCTTTGGGCGAAACCGTAGCATATCTAGTGTCCACTCTATAGGTGCAAAATATTATCACCTATGTAGGTCTAATGTAATTTATGTCACCTAATAGTTAGTTATGTTACCTTTGGGTATCCAATTCTAAACTACTCAGTAACACAAATTATATTACCCTATCCAGTTCATAGTTAGTTGAAAGTGACTCTCCTTTGGGCTAGTTCCAATCACCCAACTATGACTGCCATTGAGAATATTATTATCTTTTATGTCACCCTTATTGACTAATCTTTAATGTAGTTTTATATTCATAAGGCTCACTATCCTAGGTCACTTTGGCAACTACTAAGTTAATAAACTATATGAAAATAAAACTAACCAATAATATTCTCTAAACTTTTATTAGAGTTATTTATTTAATTGCTAAAGTTATCATTTACTAATTCAATTACTAATTTAATGAAAATAATAGTAATTTCTAATTTTCTTTTATGTAATTGAATTTTCTGTTCAATGATTACTTTTAGCAATAACTCTAAAATTGTACATTCTCTATCACTTTTATTAGAGTTATTATTTAATTTCTAAAATTTGTCATTTATTTACTTAATCACTTCCTTAATGAAAATAATAAATTTTATTTTTCTTTTATGTGATTAAAAACTATTCAATGACAAAGAATTAACAATAACTCTATATTTTTCCATAAAATAAATAAAACATAAATTTATTTCAAAATTTAACCATTCAATTTTGCATAGTACCACAACATACTAGTAAACTGAGTTTGAACATTCTGTATCTAATACCAACAGTCAACTATACATTATTATCCAGAGTACTAGATTGTCAAGTCAATTGCAGTAGGTCATCAATACCCATAAAAGAATTGACATTATACTTGTACAGATAATCCATTATTGAAAAACACAAATTGACAAATATTCGGCATATTATGATATGTATACCGACTATCATATACATATGTATCCCAAGAACATATCACATTAATAGTCTAACTATATGTAATGCAATCCAACAGAATTCAAATTATGTATTGGGTATCCATTATGCCAATATCATGTGCTTGACACACATAACAAATATTTCATGTACATACAAGTGGATCATCCACTGCTTTTTATGACTGTACATGCACGGATATACATATGTATATGTACAAACATATATACGATTATATATATGAACTTATTTGATTAAATATTTTAATCTAAGATAAGTATATTCAAAACATAGCTATGATACCAACCGTAAGACTTTAATTCATAAAACATTATCATCCGGAAATAATTTTATATGTCAAGATCTTGAATATAATACATCTTAAGAAATCAAATATAATTCTACATACCGTTATTCGCCATTGATATTGAGAGACAGAATTGGAACCCCTTATATTGCACTTTATTCTAGGCTTCATGTTCTTCTCTCTGTCTCTTAGTTATATACACCCTTATTTCTATAATTGATTGAGGTTAACTTTCAAGGGATAGAGTGTACCTTTTATAGATGAGAGAAGATGGCCTATTAATGACTGTCATAAAGACGGTCTTGGAATACGTAATGACTTTCATAATTACTAAATATGAAAAGTCTCGTATTTAATAACTATTGAAAGATGAACCATTCAATTATTGGTTCTTTCAACAATTAATAACGTATATCTTATATATATATACATACATATATATTAATTGAGACAATCTTCAATTGATTAAATAGTTAGTGGAGTCTAACTAATATAGAAGACTAGGAATTAACTAATATAGGAATTCACAATGCTAACGAGGATAATCTTACTCCACCCAGCGTACTTGTAAGACCGAGCTTTTATGATTGGACATGATCCTTAAATCCAGCCAAATGCCCTAAACCATTCATTTTTCGTATCATTTCTCACCACAAAAAATTCTTAAGTACGGTCCCTTTTTTGCCACACGCATAATGCATTGAAAGAATTGATTTTAACTATTCTCAGAGCGTTTGTCGGTCCTTATGGTTATGCGCCGTACCATGCATATTGCGTAACAATGTCATGTTTCACCACAAAAAATTCCAAGTATGGTCCCTCATTTTGTCCCATGCATTGAAGAATTGATTTTGACTAAACACCATATCTCACTCTCTATCTCTCTATTAGTTTTTGTTGGACACTAAGGCTATGTTTAGTTCATAAATTTCACGAGTAAAGAAAAAAGGAAAAGATAAATAAGAAGAAAAATTAGTTTTATTGTATTTTCTTATGTTTTTTTTCATGCTTAAATAATATTAAATATTAAAATTTTTTAAGATATAATTATAATATATGCATAAAAGAAAGGAAATGACCCAGGGTATCCAAAATGCTCAATTTATTTGTCCACTTATTTCATTTTCTTTCTTGTATTTCTCATTGTTTTCCTTATTAATTAATCAAACAAAGGATATTTTCTTTTATTGAGAAAACAAACGAAGCCTAAGGGTAGTGTTTGGATTGTGGATTTATTGAGAAAAAAGAAAAGGAAAGGAAAACAACACAAAGAAAACTATTTGCCTTGTAATTTCTTCTATACTGAAATAAACATTATAAGTCAAAAACATTCAGAATATTATAGTCTAACCTAAGACAAAAAAAAAAAAAAAAAAAAAAAGGAGTAAGTAAACAAAGAGAAACGATTTTTCTTTGTAACCAAACAAAGAGAAAAGATTTCTTTGTGTTTTGTTCTCTTTTTCCTATGTAATCCATGAATCTAAAAGAGTGCAAAGGTGCAAAAAAGTTTGCAACAACTTACCCTTGGCTTCACCACTTCCATAGACAACAACTTGGTCAAGCCTTTCATGGGGATGAAGCAAGTAATCAACAAAATAGGCTGCAAGTGAATTAGCAGCTACATAAGTGTGTGGTATTCCAGCCTCTTCTGTTGCCCTTCTGATCTTCTTCTTGTTATCAAGAAGAGCCTTGAAAGGTGGCAAACAGCCCCTAATTCTGTCAACTTCATTGCCAAATTCTGAAGGAATAAACCTCTGATAAAACCAGAAACAAAATAAGGGCTGTTTCGGAATATTTGAACATGACTAAGTTCAGATATATAGAGTACACCTTTATCTTATTTTTATTAAAACCAGTAGTGTTTTGATTTTGATTTGATAAAGAACCAATTTTGAGATACTAACAGTCCGTTTGGTATGATTGTAAAATAGAATAGAATTGAATTGAAGAGAATAGAATAGAAAAGAAAAGAAAAGAATTGATTTGCAATTATAATTCTCTTGTTTGGTTGAAACAGAAATGAAAAGAATAGAATTGAAAAGAATTAATGCAATTTCCTAAAATACCCCAGACCTACATTACCCAAACAGACCTTAACTAACAGACGAAGAAGACGAGACGAAGAAGAAGAAGAAAAAGAAGATTCGCAGAAGAAGAAGAAGATTCGAAGAAGAAGAAGAAGAAGAAGAAGAAGAAGAAGATGAATAGATACAGAAGAAGAAGAATTCGTAGAAGAAGAAGAAGCAGATTCGAAGAAGAAGAAGATGATGATGAATAGATACAGAAGAAGAAGAATTCGCAGAAGAAGAAGAAGAAGATTCGAAGAAGCAGAAGAAGAAGAAGAAGAAGAAGAAGAAGAATTCGCAGAAGAATAAGAAGTAGAAGAAGATGAAGATTTGCAGAAGATGAAGATTCGAAGAAGAAGATGAAGATTCGCAGAAGGAGAAGAAGATATTCGCAGAAGCAGAAGAAGAAATTAGGGCTGCGATGAAGAAGATGGGGCTATTTTGGGAAGAACACATATTTAGATTGAATTCTCACCAAATCCGACCATTTTTGGTCGGATTTGTAAACAGCCCAAAACAAGAATTGGGTAGAATTCAAAATGAATTAATTTCTTGTTTTGTATCATACCAAACACAAGAATTCCACAAAATAGAATTGCAAATGAATTCTATTCTACTTTGTGTCATACCAAACGGGCTGTAAACGAGCTGGTTGGAATTCCAAACAACCAGGTTTTTGGTTGTGAACCAGTTCTATATGTATAAGTGTTTAGTGGATAAATAATATTTCTTGCACGGGAGTACTTGTCTAGTCTAGTATATCTCTTAAAATAATTTATCAAACAAATATAACATTGACCCTCGTGAAAACTAGAGGGGAGGTTTCTGATCTCATGCAATCCCAAACAGACAAAGGCTTATTTCGCAATGCACGAAATAGGATCAACTTCGGTCCCACTGCTGATTCTATCTGCTTTTTTATGAAAATTTACTTCATGTTTGTGTAATAAAGAAAGGGTGAATTATACTGACCTCGCTTGAGGTATATGACAATAACAGAAACCTCCCCTCTAGTTTGAAAAATAACACTCACCTTCCTTATACTTACGTTTTGAGTATAAGATTACCAATTTACCCCTTATCTCAATTGATATACACATACATATATGTACATGTGCGTGTGTATTTGTGTGAGTGTGTGTGCGCGCGCGCATTAGATAAAATTATGCATACATTAGCAAATATTACAGGTTTAGATTTATAGTATTTAGCCCTAACTTTATAAAAATTTGCAGCTCAAAAAAAAAAATTATAAAATTTCAAATTTAGGTTTTATAATCTTTAGCCTAACTTACAATAGTTTACAGATTTAATTTTTTAATATTAAGCCATTTAACTTTTTTGTCTAAGTAGTAAGTGAAAAATATTAGAATGTTTATTTAGAGTAATACTATACTTCCTAATAAAATTTTCATCTCAAATGATGTTGAAGTGGGATCACAGTTGAACCACTTCACCATCACAACCAATCAAAATCAACTGGGTCCACTGCCACATGTGTTAGAAAACACTTTTGGGAACGAAATTTGGGAAGCATAGCATTACTCTTTTGTCGATGATTTTTTTAAAAAAAATTCCAAAGTTGTTAATATATATAATTTTTTTTTTCATTTTTAAAAGGTAGTGGCTAATTTTTTTGATGATTTGCCCAAGGGCATAACAATCATTTTCAAAATAGAAGGGAGGTGAGTGTAATTTTTGAAAACACAGGGGAGGTTTCTGTAACTGTCAGATACCTCAGGGGAGGCCAGTGAAATTTGCCCATAAAGAAATTATTCAAGGAGTGATTTTAGGTTAAGAATGAACTATTACTGCAACTCAAAGGGCTACTGCCGAACACATAAATTTGTAAAATCAGCTCACTTATAAATCACAAAATCATTTTCGTGCCTTCTCAAACGGCCTCTTAAATTAAGTTCAAACTCTTATGTAATCACAAAACAACTATGTAAACATATAACTATTCAGAACCGGTTGATGCATCCCTCAAACACCTTAATTCTTAACTATTATCAACACAAAGTAAAAACTTGATATATATATATATATACACATATATATGTATACAGAGCTGATCAAGTACTGACCATAAAAGACGGATCAAAGAAGCGAACAATTTTTTGCGACGAAAATATTACTTTTTGCGATGAAAATATTACTTTTTGCGACGAAATTTTTCATCACAAAAAATGACATTTTTATCGCAAAAGTCGGTCGACTCATTGGTCCGTCTTTTGTGATCTGTCGCAGATCCGGACTGTACACATACAGTATAGGCAATTAATTACCTTTATGTTGCCTTCCTCTTTCATGGCGCTTATTATTTTGAGCTGATCCATATGTTGTGGAACCGCGAGTGTAGATATAACTACATCTACTTGTTTAAGCACACTGACAAGCTTCTCATGTTCATCCAACTCACCCTGTCTCACCATTAAACGATATATGGATATCACTATGCATTACATAAACAAGTACCAAAAGTTGATTACTTGTATCTATATGTATATATATATAGAGACACACAAATATACATGAGTAATATTATAGTTCTCCAATTTTGGAACAACTCAGGTTGGAGTTGTAGTACATCCACTACAGTGGTCTACGATACCATCACTATTACCACCGCATGTGCTAATAATGTTAAAGCATTTGAGAACTAAAATTCAGAGTTACTAACGATATCATAGCTCCTATACATATATAGATATATATATATATATGTATTTATATATATATACATAGATATGGAAGTAAGTACTTGGAAAATGGTGACTCCCATGGATTGAAATTCCTTGTGCAACTCTAGCTTGGAAAGATGAGAGTTTGAATTGATTGGTCTCACATAGGCATAAGTTGGATGGCCCATGGAGAGACTGGCCTTGACCATGTATTTCCCAAGGTAGCCAGTGGCTCCAAATATGAGAATACTGCTCTTCTCGATGCCCATGGCTATGGAAACCCAAAATCTTTTCTTAATTTCCTTTACAACTTGATAAGGAAAGTTGTGTGTTGTATACTTGAGAGCAAGGGCCTTTTTATAGATGGAATGAGCTAGTTGAGTAGCAAATATCTTACCCTGAAAAACACGTAAAAACTAACAAAAAAAAAAGAGGAAACAACTATACCTTACAATATTACATTCCATTACATTTATGATATGATCCAATTCCATGTGCTGTTTACTTTGAATTAAAATAGGGATTATTAAAACGCAGTCATCTATTGTTTGGCATTTTAAAGGACAGTAAGTTATTTTTTCAAAATGAAAAGAAAATCAAGTTAAAACTAAAAATTTAAAAACACATTAACTTTTTGATTTTTTTTAAAATAAAAAAATTACATTTACCTCCCTCATCTTCTTCCTCACCACCATCTCTACAAGCTGCCAACACCATGGCTGGCCACCACACCACACCACACCACACCAAGACCACCACCACTACCAGCAAGCACCACACCGCGAGCACTAGCACCAGCCACCATCACGGCCTTCACCACCACCACAACCTCTCTCTCTCTCCCTCTCTCTCTCTCTCTATATATATATATATATATGAGTATATATATCTAATATATGGCCACCACCACCCCAACCTCTCTCTATCTCTTCTCTCTCTTCTCACAACCAACATAGGCCTGCACCCTCATCCACCCCTGCCTTGTAGAAAAGAAGGGGAAAAAAAAGAGAAAAAAAAAATGTTGCAGGTTGGAGCAACTGTCGAAACAGCAGGAGCAACTCACCAAACTTATCGGAAGCAACTCACCAAACGGAAAGAATAATGTTGCCCCTTACGTTTGGTGAGTTGCCATTTCTGTTTAGACAATTGCTCCAAAAACCTACACCTTTTTTTTTTTTTTTTTTTTCTTTTATGGTGCCGATGGTGGATGAGCGAGGTGGCTTATGGTAGTCGTACATGGCTATGAGAAGAGAGAGAGAAGAGATAGTTAGGTTGGGCTGGGGTTAGGGGTGGTGGTGGTGGAGCACGGTGTAGATTTTTGGAGCAATTGTCAAAACAGAAGTAGCAACTCGATCACAAATCGTATCGGGAGAAACTCACCAAATGTAAGGAGAAATGTTATTCTTTTCATTTGGTGAGTTGCTCCTTACGTTTGGTGAGTTGGTCCCAATAAGTTTAGTGAGTTGCTCCTACCGTTTGGAAAGTAACTCCAACTTGCAACTTTTTTTTTTTTTTTTTGCAGTGCCAGGGTGGATGAGGGAAGAGGCCCGTGGTGGTGGTGCCGAGAAGAGAGAGAAGAGATAGAGAGAGGTTGGGCTAGTGGCGGTGTTTGCACCTAAAAAATACATTTTGTAAAGTCAAAATTGGTAGAGGCCGACTATAATATTTTAATCAGACAGTAAGACCGATGACATAAATTAGGGGTCAAGTGATTGGTTCAAAGTTGGTTAGACTCGGTGTATTTTGAACAATCTAGCTAAAGTCGGGCTGGCACACATATTCAGTTCGGACTGAGCTTCATTCAGCCTTACCTCAATGGCTATCGGGCTGACTAAGTAAGTAATTGTTTGACTTGATTGTCATTCTGCCTAAACTATAATAATTGTCAATTTCATTGACCATTTTACAATTTGGTCATTTAATGCTTTCATCGGGCTGCCGCACAAGCTATGCAAGTCTGTTGCAAAAACAAGAATTGAAGTTTGCTTGTTCAAATGTAGTGGGCCATGTGACTCATCATGACTCATCATGGCATTTAATACAGATTCACACTTTGTGGCAGTGAGCAATTTCAGGCCAAGGATTGTTAGACAGTTATCGGGCAGACCGACTTTGGCAGCATATAATACTTTATTTTGGGGCTCACATTTACAATTCGGATGATATAGGAATGTGATATGGTAGGCAAATTTTGGGAAGTACCTTCAATCCCTCTTCAATTCCTACGATTCCTCTATAAGATAATATTATCTTAATTGAAAATATTATCACTTTAAGGGGGTAATATTATCATCTTTAGGAAAGATAATATTTTTGGAGATGATATTATCACATTAAGGGAAGTATATCTTTTACTTACAAGTAACGCAAGCCGAATCAAGTCAACATGTGCACTAGGTTCAAGCTATATATATACATATGTATATATATATATTGTTCAAGCTATGGAAGGCTTTAGCAGTTTATGGAAATAAACTGGTATTTTTTACCAGATTATTATTGAAGAGATTTTATTGCCTTATCTTCATCAGCTTCAGCCAGGCCTATAAATCAGCAGGCCGGCAACCATTCAAAGCACTCCGCGTCACTTCGACAAATCGCATTCAAACAGCATCCCAAAAGCATTCAACATGCATTCTTAGTTCATAGGCAAATAAAAAGCATCCTTTTTATTTTCTTAGCTTTTCAATTACTTTGTCACACCCCGACGTAGCATAAATAAGGAAAGCGTTTAATTTCCTTTATGGACCCGTAGGTCGCGACAATTTGAAGGATCGATTCCGTCCCAAACGTCGAACAACAAAACAATAATCAGAGCAGAGCAATCAAGGCTTATAAAATTTTTTCTAACTTAATAAATATTACAGCACCGGGTCGTCTAAAGGCATAGACCGCCTTGAAACAAAATAATAACTTAATGTCTATTACAGTCATCCTTATAAACAAACAGTTTAAAACTTAAAACATATAACTTGAATATGCAATGATGATAACAGTTTCTCTTCCAAAAGCAGCCGTTCTCAATTAGCATAGTCATAATGTTCCTCCTAGTTATAACCTGAAAAGCCTGGACACGAATGTCCAGGACGCATCAACGTCGTCAGCTTCAAGAAGCTGGTGAGTATTAAAAACATAACTTCGAATGTAAAACATACTCATTTACCATTTTCCAATTCCCATTTAAATCCACAAGTTTATATTTAAGATAAAGAGTTCGTTTTAGAAAACAGCCACAATATTATTTAAAAGATAAATTCACATACATGTGACCGTGTATGAGGACGATGCACCATTTCATCTGACCGACTCTTTTCTCTCGACAAAACCCAACAACCCAACATCACACACCGGTATCTTTGAAATGCTAAGATAGCCATACTTTAGCACAGGGGTGCCAGGGAATGTCCAGTTTGCCTCACACTTTGGTCCGGGGTACCAGGGAGTGTCCATTGCCTCACACTTTGACTACCTAATCTGCCATGCAAATACCGGAGGAACCCTCACGCAGTATCCAGACTCGGGTATCAGGGAGTGTCCGTAGGCCACACTTTAGCACTTCCATGGGTGCCAGGGAATGTCCAAGTTCGGCTTCACACACTTTGACGCTACCATGGTCGTCAGGGAGTGTCCATTTTTGCCACCGTCGCATTTCAAAGACACCCTCGCCGCAA
Organism: Hydrangea macrophylla; assembly: GCA_033977485.1. Taxonomy (NCBI): domain Eukaryota; kingdom Viridiplantae; phylum Streptophyta; class Magnoliopsida; order Cornales; family Hydrangeaceae; genus Hydrangea; species Hydrangea macrophylla. The sequence goes on along the minus strand of CM066984.1, from coordinate 5,372,636 downwards.
TCTCAATCACAACACACTTTGGTACTCACTTACCAGGGAGTGTCCACATCACAATCTCAACCGCACTCACTGTACCACACAGACCATTACTCTTTTCCATACTGACCAACATTCACACTCACCATGCATGTACAACTGATTCCACATGTATGTCATGAAACTGTAAAACATGCGACAATTCACTGAAATATAAACACAACATGCGTACGAGGATTGACAAGTCACCATTCAACGTCCAAATCCTTCAAACATAACCAATTAAGATTCTGATTTAATAATTTTCCCAAACAGAGCTTTAATAGTTCATAAGATACCACCCAAATAGTTCCTTAATACAAAACAAGCAAGAACTAGAAACTGCCAGAAGTCGCGCGCGCGGGTCGCTCGCGCGATGTACCCAATTTTCGTTTTATTATAAAAACTTATCTTTCTGCCTGAAATTAGCCACCTCGCACGCGCGGGTCGATCGCGCGACCCTCGCTTGCGCGACCTGTCCAAATTTTATTTTTCTTTTATAAAAACTTTCTTGTCTGCCTGAATCCACGTGGCTCGCGCGCGCGGCTCGCTCGCGCAAGGGGTCGCTCGCGCGATCGTGGCCCGAGATGAAGCAGAGGTTTCATCTTCTTCGCCAGAATGCACTGTTTCAGATTTTCAGGGGTCTTTTGACCCATTTCTAAATCCGGAAGTAAATGAGGCGTGTAATATATGAAAATCTTTGTTTTTCAATGAGGATTAAGAATCTATAACCAATTTTACATGAATCAATCTATAACTCAAGAATTTTATGAAAAACTAAAAGATCACAAAACAAATTTTCTTATATACTTTCTCATGTGAATGAATTAGGCTCTAAAATTTCAGACATAGTATATATGATGTATAATCTTTCATAATCATCTCTAAAAACGGATTTTGGTTTAGTTTAGAAATTCATGATTTTCAAGCTATGGAATTCATACGTATAATTATAAATGGAGATTCCTCAAACAGGCTATATAAACAAAATCAAGATATGAATTACATTAGGAGTGAGTTAATAATACTCACTGAGATTAAGAGGTGAAGTAATTGTTGAGAAAGAAAGACCAAATTAAGAAATCCACTTGAGCTTGGCTATGGTGGATTGAAGTTCTTCTTCTCTCTCTAAAATTTGTAGAACTCTCTCAAGCTTTCTCTAAACTCTCTGTGTTTCTCCAGATATGAGAATGTGTGTGTGTGTGAGAGAGCTTTATTATATAGAGCTTAAGAACTTGGGCTCCAAGTATATTGGTTTATACTCAACAAATTGAATTTGATTCCCAAATTAACTAAATGCAACTTATTCACAGATTTGTATGTACGTATATTAACTGTAGGAGTTTTGAAGGGGTAGTTTATTGTCACGCCCCGCAGTAGCAAAAATAGAGAAAATAAATTCCTTTTTGGACCCGTAGGCCATGACAGTTGAAAGTCACCATATTGTCCATAACCAAAGTCAAACCATCAGAGTAATGATTCAAACCACACATTGGAAAGTTCTAGGGTTGATATATAAAATCAGAGTTCAATACTAACTATTACAAACCATAAGTATCGCAGAAGTACAAATAAAGTATTACGGCAACATATGCCGATTACAAACTTAACTATTACAACGGTCTCTAAAACATATGCATAGACTATCAACAGCAAGCTCCAACTCTTCAGCTTGCGTAGTAGTCATCTACAGCATAGCCTCCGTCATCGTAGGCTCCATCCTCGTGGCCCCTATCCATGTATGCATCACCTGCATACTCATAACCCTGGCCAGCTGGACGTTGAATATCCAGCGGCATAAAACGCCGTCAGCTACGAAAGCCGAGTGAATGCAAATACTAACAGAGTATCTACAGATATGTAGCATATAACAACAACATCAATAAAAAGGATCATCTCATCGTTCGTATGCATGTATGCACCAATCCAAGATATAATACGGACGTCATCCCCTTTCCCATCTAGCACGTAGCCCAATGCCTCATGACTCATTTATCCTCGACACGTAGTCTCACACATAACATAGACTCTTGGGTCCACATTAATCAGACACGTAGTCCCATACCTACGGTCTGTTTACTCTTGACACGCAGTCCCAACGTTTCATGACTCATTTATCCTCGACACGTAGTCTCACACATAACATAGACTCTTGGGTCCACATTAATCAGACACGTAGTCCCATACCTACGGTCTGTTTACTCTTGACACGCAGTCCCAACGTTTCGGCCAACCCGCCCTGACATGGTTACTACGACACATAGCCCTTATATGATACAACACGTAGCAATTATTACCGTACACAGCTCATATCACAGCACACAACTCTATTACATCTTAGCACACAGTACTATCATTTCTCAGCACACAGCACTATTACTTCTCAGCACACAGCACTATTGTTACTCAGCACACAGCACTTTTGTTACTCAGCACATAGCACTTTTGTTACTCAGCACACAGCCCACTGTGGACCCCACAGTACCACTAGGAGAGAGATAGAGTGTGTTAGTAAGTGTTAGTGGAAGTTTTTAGTGCCCCAAATATTACTCTAAATGTTTTCGTTTCTTACTTTTCACGCCGCCCATCATTCTGCTTTATTTATTTATTACTTTATCCATCCATTTTTTTTAGGCTTATATTTTATTTTGGGATGTTTCAAATTTAATGTTTGTTTTCTTAAATTGACATACAATTTTATTTACTTTTCAAAACTACCCTTCCTTAAAATCTACACCAACACAAAACTAACAAAGTTGTTATAATGATTAGGGGCAATTGTGTAAAGTAAGTGTAGATTCCTTTTGTCCCTTTAATAAGTTGAGTTTCCAAAAGTGGACTCAAAAAAAGGGACGGAAGGAGTACTTGAATTTTGTTGCATCTAGAGTTTGTGCATTTTTGTTTTTCAAATAAGAGAGAGAGGGAATGGTAGTGTTGAATTTTGAGGGGTATTGAATAATATGAGATGTTTGCAGATTTTTGAGGGTCTTACTTTCGGACAGCACTTCAGTGCAGTAAGAACTGTTCTGTTGGTGCTGTTTCTCTCACAAGTAAACTGTAAATTTGTTTTTTGTAAAAACAGTTTTAAAAAACCTGCCCAATTTTATTATTCACCTGTGAGAAAAACAGCACCAAGTGAATAATTCAAACTACACTGAATGTCGTCCCTTACTTTCATTGGATTGTGTTGGAGTGACCATTAAAATGTTGAGCTTCTAGAATTATGTATTTGAAAATAAACAATAGTCAAAGACATTTAGCGAAAAAACAGTAGTAGAAGAAGTCTGTTTTATTACCCCCATATGGAGCCTCTAACCAAAATAATTGGTTGAGTTTTTCGACCTTTGTTAAGGATACTTGGGCATAGAATTCTTAAAAATTAAATGTTATAATCAAAAATCTACATGATTTGACTTTTTTTTTATGAAACCTTTCGTTTCTTTTTTAATTTGGTAAAAATTCTATTGTTGGAACAGAAAAATGGCTGAATCAGACGTATTATCTGTCAACTTTTGTTTGCACTTAAAAAATACATTTTTTAAATAAAAGTTGGTAGAGGCCGATTAAGATTTTTTAATCGGACTCATGAGACCGATGGAAAAATTAATGGCTAAATGGTTTTATTTGAATGTCATGTTGATCGGGCTTATTACAGTCGGGCTAACACCTTTGCTTAATCGGACTGACCACCATGAGATCGGACTAACCACGAGTTGATCGGGCTTACTACCGTTGCGCTAGTACTATTTCTCACTCGGACTGATCACTCTTTGATCGGGCTGACTAATACATAAATTCGGACTTACAGACCGATTGTTTAAATTGTTGAAACGTGGTAGGGCCAAGTCATAGTGCTCGGGCTAAATAAAATATCTTTGATCGGGTTGACTACCTCCGGACTAACCATTATTTAATCGGGCTTGGCTTCATTCTATCGGGCTCCATCACTGGTGGGCCACGTACAAGTTGGCCACAGTGGTGTGATTATCGGGCTGAATCTTCTCTGCCTTATGCTACCGGGATGATTATCATTTTGCCAGAGCAGTAATTACATGGCCAGTAAGTCAATCATGCACTGACTTGGCATGTCTTGTGATTTGATCACTTTGACGTGATACGATGGGGTCCACTTATGGAAGGTTATCACATTACAATCTCTTTAGAGATGTGATAATATTGCCATATTCAAGATATGGTATGATCGGATTCTAAGTTATGGAAGCATTATCTCATATGGCAATATATATATATATATATATATATGCGTGTATATATATTATTCAAGACATGGCAAGCTCTTATCTGATATGGAAGAAATTTGGTATTTTATACCAGATAATTATGGAAGTCAAGATCAGATTTTGGGAGATAAATCTGGTAAATTATACCAGATTGTGTTCATCAGATTTTACTTGCCTTATCTCAATCAGCCCAGGCCGCTATAAATCAACAGGCAGGCCAGGCAATCAATTCACTCCGCGTCACTTCGACAAATGCATCCAAAAAAGCATTCTTAGCACTCTAAGCATTCTTATTATTTTTCTTAGGCATTCTTAGCTTTCAATTACTTCTTGTAATTTTTCCTTTCCATCAATTAAATAAAAATGCTATTTGTATTTAATTTCTCTTGCTTGCTTTCATCACTTACTAGACTTGTGCGCTTCAGTACTGTCTAGGGACCTTAGGCCAAGGGTACTTTCCTACTTGGCCATCACAATCATTTTGATAGAAGTCAGATTTTCAAACCTTGTGTATCACTCACACAAGTGCTTTTAGGAAATTTTGTGTTTATAAGTTTGGGTCTACCTCACAAGGCTCTGGCACGCCCGAACCGAAAATATAGCAAACAACTTTAAACAACTATAACTAACTAATTTTTTAGCCTTTTTTAAGTGATTTTATTTTATTTTATTTCATGTCTTTCTCTGAGATCTACGCAATGGAGTTGAAAATTGTTATCACGTCCTGGAGTAGCAGAAATTCGGAGGAAATAAAAATTTTCTTCCTAGGTCCGTAATCTATGACTAGTTACATTAACTAATTGTCCACAACACACTAGAAAATCAAATAATAATTTAAGTTGAAGCGTAAATTGAATATATACATCAAAAGGTTACTTGCTATTACATCAGAGTTTGTAGATAAAAGAACAAAAGAGATTAAGGTGTTAGACGTCGTTTTGCATCTTTATATGTAAGGACAAAAGAAAGTATAAGATCGTTGAAAGTAAGACATGTGACGCTAATTTACAACTTAGTATAAATGGACAAAAGCCTATAAGGAACAACTAAGTCTTCTTTCTTGAAGTCGCACCTCTAACTGGCGTAGTCGTGACCTTCATTATTGTAGGCTTCCCCTTCGAAAGCTTCCTTTTTATTGGCTTCTTCTTAATAGTGCTCCTTCGGGTAGTCATATTCTGTGAAGTCTAGACGTGGGAATGTCCATGGTGTAGTATACCGTTAGCTTTAATAAAAGCTAAGTGAGCGTCCTAACCGAATATTCTTAATAAAAAATACGTATCCGAAAGTACATAACAACTAGTTATGATGATTGAATGAATTATAATGAGACCATGTATGAACTATGCATCATCGTTATATTCGACTTCACTTCACTTAATATCTTACTCACTTAACTTTGGTACATTACCAATGTAACGCCATTGGCTTAGAGTAACTCGTGCAATGGGTCTAGTTATGGTTACTTTACTATCGTTGTTTGTCTCTGCTTGGCCACAGTAGTAATCTCGCTTTACAAGCTAACCATGTATTCCAGATTCCCGGGACCTTACTTTATGCGAAACGATTACTTTACTATCATTGGTCATCGCGACCGCAGTAGTTATCTCGCCTTACAGGCTAACTGTGTTTATTCATTTCTCAATTTATTTATATCAACATGGACTTTGCTATTGTGTTTGCCTCTCCATGGCCATAGTAGCAATTATCGCTGACATGCGATCCTATATCTCCATTTGACAGTACTGACTCACTACATCTCAACATTCAGATATCTGCGGTCGACTACACGTATTTCCAAATGCATACAGACTTGATTTCCGCGACCGTCCGACTCTATAACCGTACACTTCGACTTGACGTTACAACTCCGATTCCTATGTGAGGTGTTTTATATATTATGCACGAGGTACAAGTTAATTAAATATTGACTATCCTTGAAATATAATACGGGCCCTAAGCTCGTAGTACAACATGTTAAAGTATGGTGTTAACCGGACAAATAATAATAATAACAATAACGGAATAATATATTTGGGGGGATAAGATATTAACATGAGGTTGAACCTGGAATAAATAAATAATAATAATATTATTAACAGAGTAATAAACTGAACATCAATATATTCAGGGTACAACATATTAAAGCATGAGGTTTAACTGGAATAAATAATAATAATATAAATGATAAACAGATAATAATAAATCAGACATTAATATGTTCAGGGTACAACATATTAACATGGGACTTATCCAAAATGAATAATAGTAATAATAGCAATAATAATAATATTATTATTAACGGAACAATAATATGAACATTAATCTTCGGCGTATATATGTTAAATATGAGATTAACTAGACCATAATAATAATAAGCAGGAAATAATAATCATAATAAAAATAATAGTAACATTAACAGCAATAATACGGACCTAGGTTAGGCCGGGACACCACATGTAAAAACACGAGGTTTAACGGGTAATTAATAAGATAGTACTAATAATAAATAATAGTAATAATAATAACAATGATAATAGAAATCATGATACGGACTTACATTAGGGACACCACATGGTAAGCACAAGGTTTTCCATAAATAAAAATAAACGGAAGATAATACGGGCGTTAATCTTAGTATACCAAGTGAGTTAGGAACTTACCGTAGGTTCGGGGTCGCGGTGTGGCTCGGAGGTGGAAGCTTTTCTTTCTCCTTTTCTCCTCCTTCTCTCACTCTCAGCTAACTCACTCTCTCTCTCTCTCTCTCTCTCTCTCTCTCTCTCTCTCTCTCTCACTCTTTTCTTTTTCTGACTTTCTTCTTGGTTGTTCCAAAATAAGAGTGAGGGAGGTGGTGGGTTTATATAGAGGGGGAGGGTGTGGGTTGGTTATATATGTATATTATACACACACACACACACACACACACACACACATATGATATACATATATACTACATACTACACACACATACACATGCACTCAAGCATAAACACAACACCACCCTATCACACACAACTTCACACGCCACACACACATACACACTGTGGATATCGCAATTTTTCTCCTTTACCCACATCTTTTCTTTCAAAATCTTTTTCAATTTAAAACACAAAACAGTGAGTCGCCACTTAATTTTTTAAAAGGAAAATTAAGAAACCATTTTAAAGCAAACTGATCTTTTAAGAAACCAGAGATTTTCTAGGTCCGGGGATTATGGAATGAGAGGGGAAAGAGCCCGTTGGACGAAAACACCCCCTCTCATCCTATCTCGCGATAGGCCTCTACTTAACATCCTTTTAATCGATTTAATAATCTAAGCATGTCCTCAACTAATACATATGTATAAATATACATTACAAGAGCATGTCTAAAGGGTGTAAGATTACAAGTGATAAAATATCATTCAAAAACCACATAATTCAAGTAGCAAGCAACATGATATGCAATAAGGAACAAGAGAACTTACCCGGGATCCAGCCGCGATATTAAACGTGCAATGCATACAAATGAAAGAAAATCCTAGAAAAGAGTCTCTAATCACATGTATTCACATAAGGCAATATCCTAATTCTAATGTGTCGTGCACGAGGTCATAAAATCGATAAAATCAAAGAAACGTTAAGCTAAGGGAGAGTCGAAGAGTCATACCTCATCAGCGCTACAAACAACGGTTAGTCCACATGATATATAGCATGTAAAATTGAGTAATGATCCTAGGCCTCTAACCTAAATCTATCAAATGCAATTAACCTAAAGCAAACGAATCCTAATTATGAATGTCAAGTCACATGGATGAATGTAAACATAAACAAGAAGAAATCATGAAGTACTTATTGATTTAGATCACTTAAACTTTAAACTCAAGTTTAACTAATCGTTGTTGAAACATGGTTTGAACCTTAACTCACGAATATATCATCTAAGCCATTATTCATAAGATTGATCAAAATTGTTACAAATTTCTAGAAATTGCTGAGAGCAGATCAGAACTTCAAAGAAATAAAAAGCATGATTCACATGGTTTGATCTTGATGAATTTTCGACACAAGATGCCTCTGTGTGTCTAGTTTTTAATCCAAAAAGAAAATCAAAGTTTCAACGGTTAGATCTCTGGGAATTGGACAAAAACTAGGCATCACTCAGGATTCTACAACCCTCTGTCCAGAGTTCTTGCATCATTTTCTTAAAGTAGTAAAAAAATCAAAAATGCTTTATTCTTTTTAGGGTAGCTTCCTAACACATTAACCTACTTAGAAAAAATTATTTTGGGTCAAAAGTGCTTGATTAATGTTCTGATTTGCTTATTTCAAAAGAGTGTTACTGTTCTGAAACTCTGGATAGATTATAGTTGCTCCACAAAACCCTTGATCAAACCACTCAAAACGTGAAACTACCTTAAAACAAAAATTACAGTGGTAGAACTTTGAGTTATAAACACTTTCCCGTTGGTTTCATTCCATTCCAACGGTTCGATGTTCAACTGAAAATCTATGATCAAAAACGGATTGTGAACTCACTGCACATTGGGTTAATTCACTTCATTCTCATCAACTTAGACAAATGAGCCATGGAATTGGGCTTGTCTAAAGCTAACTCTCCTACCATTTAATGGTCATTGGAGACTAAAGATATTCATATTAGTAAATTTCAAAGAAGTATGGAAGAACTTCATGAAACTTAGTCATAATGAACCTCAAGTCATGAAGGTAGGTTTGGGTCCATTAGTTGAATATTATAGTATCAACCTTAATCTCCTCATGAATCATAAGATTATATAGAGATTAAGGGATTTCAAACCAAGGGATTCAAGTAAGGCATTGAAAGCCTTGTGAACCCAATGGATGAACACAAGAAGTTAAAAAAGGGGAATTTAAAGAATTCAATGCATGCTACAATTACATTTGAACAAAGACTAATTGTTCTAGAGTTTTACCTCCAAAGTATCCTTAACTTGGTGATTTTGGAGAACTTCCAAAGACTAATCAAGCTCTTCCACTCTAATTCACACAACTCTTTATTTAAACTACCATAAACTCACTCCTAATTGTGAAAATTAAGGCAAGGGAGACACTTATATAACCTCTATTTATAGACAATTTTAGAGGGGTATTTCAGTCATTTCAGGACTAAAAACCCTAATTCAGGCGTCCTTTTGGTAGTACAAAATGTGTTGTCTTACAGCTGTCTGTTACGAAAACACAGCAATCACTGGAGATGGAAGCGGCACTCAGTAAATGCCATTGCAGCATTCAGTGAATGTCGGCGCGGCTTTCACTGAATGCCGGAACGACATTCATTGAATGCCGCAGACAACTCCAGGGACTGCCATTTTTTTAGTAAAAATTCATTTTTTTGCGGCACTTGATGAAATTCGCGGCAGTCACAGAATGCCGTCCAGTAGTCCAGAGACTGCCGCAACGACAGCCCGTGACTGTCGCAAGAGGGTTCGAGTGCCATTCTGCCTCCATCTTCCTTTTCTTTTCCTTTTTACTTTTTGTTTATGTTAGAGAGTCTTTCGAAGAGCTTGAATCATCTTTGGAAGTTCTAGGTTTGTTCGAACATTGTCATCATCGGACTTGGAGGTAACACTCTCCTTAATTCGACGTTTGTTCAAAATTGGGGTGTCTACACACACACACACACACACACACACACACACACACACACACACACATATGGACAACATCCTCAAGCCACCACCACAGACACACGCCACATACACCATACCACCCTGCCATTCACATCAAACACACCACACACTCACTTACACACTACACTCCCTCATGATCACACTACCCACTACCACTGTCACTCATAAGCACATCACGCACACACTATACACGCAGCACACACTCACATACATACAACATACATTATAGTGTGTATAATGGGTTATGTTGAGGAGGTGAGGGGAGGTGTGGTGAGGTATAAAGGGTGGTTGGGTACTTTTCTACAATTAAGGGATTGACCGATGTGACCGTCTTGAAATATGTGCGTGCACAAAATTTTGTGCAAACATAGGTATAATTACGGGTTCACGTGTAAATCCCATTCCGTGTTCTAAATACAGTCCAGGTAAAACGTATTGATATTAAAACCATAATATGAACTTTAACTCTGATAAAGTCAATGACACCGAAATTAGAAGCTACAATTTATAAATACAGTCTAAAAATTAGAATTTACATTAATAAAATAAAAAGGAAATTATAGGAATTAAAGTATTCACCTCCGATCAAAAGATTTTGTCCTTGAAATCTGAGCTAGCTAGTCACTAAACAAAGTTGTGAACTTCTTTCGCATTTATGATTCTAACTCCCAAGTAGCTTCGCGCTCGTCATAGTGTCTCCACTGAACATTCAAGAGAGGGTTTACCTTAGTCCTCAATTTCTTGACTCTTCGATCCAGAATTCGGAGTGGCCCTTCAGTATAAGTCACGTTGTTGTTTACCTCGATGTTCGTGAAGTCAATTTTGTGTAACGGATCATGTAAAACCTTCCTTAACATACTGATATAGAATACATTGTGCACTCCTGAGATCTTGGGCGACAGTTCCCATTGCTGCTTGCAAGCTTTTCCAAAATCCTGATGTAAAACGTGATGTAGTAACCAAAACATTTTTGCATTTATTTACTATACATGATAGTACATAATATTTGTTGGGGGTGGCCTATCAATCCTAGCTGGATTTGTTGAATTTCTTCTCATTAAACTTCTTTTCGTTGGCTTGTTGTCGATATTGTTCTCGTTAAAAATTTTTTGCCCAGAGTTTACTTAATCGAACTTTTCTCTGCTTAATCCAACTTCTGTAGAATGAATTTTCTGCCCAGAGTTTGCTCAATCAAACTTTTCTCTACTTAATCCAACTTCTGTAGAGTAAATTCTCTGCCTAGAGTTCGCTCAATCGAACTTCCTTTGTTTGATCCAACTCCCATCAGAATGCATAGATTAAAAGCATAAAAACCCTATGCGATATCAATGTTTAAATGAGTACTCCTTCATGTATTTTAAGACCTTGTTTACAAAATAATTATTTTCCTACAATTTCCCGTGGAGTAAATACATGTAAGTATATTTAGGAGAATTTAATTTGACCAAACAGGGTTCATTTAGAGTGATAGTTGGATACATATTTGTGTGTATATGAGTTATTTGTGTGCATTTATACATATTCACACCCTAGAGAAATGATAGGGGTGGGACCCAACACATCACCCAACACCACCCCCTCCCCCTTTATCTTTCATGTCTCTCTCTCTCTCTCTCTCTCTCTCTCTCTCTCTCTCTCTCTCTCTCTCTCTCTCATTCTCCTTCTCTTTTCTTTTTCTTTTCTTTTTCTTCTTCAATACATGGAGCTATGGCTCTCATTTTTTTTAAGGGTTTTCTTTCCTTTTTCCCTTCATTTTGAGAGCCTTAAAGGCTTCAACTCCCAATGTATCCAACATGAAAGTTGTAGAGCTCAACAAGATCTACACAAGGGTACTTTCAAAATTACGATCAAGGACCGTTGACTTTTTGTGGTGTTTGCTCAAACCCATTTGGGCTAGGGAAGCTTATGGATCTCAGTGTGGGCTCTCTAATGGCGTGCTTAGAATTTAATTTGGAGGTATTTTGGGTAGTGTGATTTCCTCAAATCCACTAAGGTGGGGTTTACTTCATTTCTAGTACCCTTAACTTGGATTATTGTCTAAATTTATGCCTTATATAGAAATTGTATCAAATCAAGAATGTGATATACTTGTTGAAATGGTTAATTTTCTTTTGTGATTAGCTAAATGAAAAATAAGCATATTTGTGCTTATGAGGCTAGTTATGGCATACCATGAGTGGTTATTTTGTAATATGATTAAAGTGAAAATTTTGGAGGATTTAACTATTTAAGGTCATTTGGATCTTAAATTGGTTGGTTTGTGATTAGGAATTTTATGTAGTATTTCTACATAGGATTGTTTGGTAGTGTAATTTGAATGTAAATTTACATGGTAGTTTAGTATCTTTGCATGGTTGGTTGCTTAGATGATGATATAAGTTACTTGAGTATAGTTGTACTACTTTTCTAATTCTTGTGTGTATGTGTACGTGCATGTGTGTGTATATATATATGTGTCTATATATCTTTTTATATAGTGTTGAATAGCCTTGGAGCTATGAATTTGAGTTAAGAGTTTGGTTGGCCCCTAGGTGGAATAAAAGACTAATTATAAATCATGTGGATCCCCTAGGGTAGGTATTAAACCGTTAGAGCGAGTTTTGAAATTTGAAGGGGGTTATATGGTGCAGCGATGCTAGGTGGCCCAAAAATTTAATTAACAAAGATATTGATTAAACATTATTATTAGTGGATAATTCTATGCATTGTTATTTAGGCTTTGGTCTGATTATTGGGTTAGTGTTTATATTTGTATTTTCATGCATAATATGAATACTGAGTGATTTACTATGGTTAGTGATGTTGCACTTTGGTTAATAGCTATTAATTAAATTGCACTATTAAAAATGTACTGGCATGTCTTTGAGCGGGATCCTAGATTGGCAGTAGTGAGCACTTGCTTTATATATGTATATAGAGATCTATATATATGTATTAGCTCACCCCCACACAGTTTTTGTAGGATTTACTAAGGGAATGCGAAGTTTAAGGAGCTTGAGCTTAAGGTTGACTGCCTCAAATTTTGAATTCATGTATATTCTCTATTTTAGTAAATTGAACCTTGTAATTCTAATATGATGGATTTAGGTGTTGAGGGCAATTGTTTAGCCCCTTTATAAGGATATGTATCCGGGACTCTTAATTTTCCTTTGAAGAGGTTTATGTAGTATGTGGACTGGCCTTAAGACTCTCGTAATTCATATTTATGTGGTTATCTCGCATAGAGACCCGTATTTGATAATGTGTTTCATTGTGGTTGTTTTGGGACAGGATACAAAATATTTAATAGGATTTTCAAAGTTTCATTTTGTTAGAAATCCATGAAATTCTAGTTTTTACATGAAGTTCAAATGAGTCTTTAAATGCTTTGTTTTCAAAATGGGTTCGTACTTAAAACACTTGTAATCCAAAACATTTTGAAATCAAAATTGTGTTGGTTGACCCTCTTTGACTTGTTTGATCCGCTTAGGGTCAACCTTTGAATTGTTGACCGTGTTGGGAATCCACGTGGGATTTCCTTGTAATTTTCTCATCATTTAGCCGGTCCACGTGAGACCTTTGCCTTGTATATGACTCTTTGACCTTACCCTCGTGTGTTTAGTTTTTGGGGCGTTACAGAATGGTATCAGAGCTAACCGGGTTCGAATACCTAGGGGCTATGGGTGTTTTCTTTTGGTTTTATCTCATTTTTGTTTGTATTTACTCCGTGCCTACTCCTTATTGCATCCTTCGTTGAAGGCGTTGCGATGCCGTGTGGGCATGCGTATGTGTTGAGTGCCTTCGGGACTTACGTGCTTCCATGTTAAAGAGCTTACATGTTTGATATGCCATTTATGCTAATTGCTTACATGATAAATGTTTACATGTTCTAGTGCTATGTGTTTCCATCTATGAATCTTATGCATTATGTCTTGGTGTGAATGTCTGATGATATTTAACTATTGACCATGAAAGGTTTAAAAGTATATATATGAGGGTTTCCTTGTTTGGATTATTCGCTCGACGTACTATGCTTGGTAAGGTTGGTGGTTAGGTGTCGATCAGTGCTTCACACCAAGTTGTATGCTTAAGGACCTCTGTTGTGTTTATAAAATTTACGTTACTTGCTATTTCTGTTTACTTTGTTGAGATACCATGTTTAGGTGTTGCACGCCTACGTGATTATATGTTCACCTGCTCGCATGCTCATGTGGTTTACATGCTTATAGTAGAATATATTGAGATCATCTATTGTATTATAGATGGAGAAATTTCCCAAAAAAAAGGGAGAGTGTGAGCTCCAAGATTATATAGTTGATCAGATTACTGTTTAATGTGTTGTAAATGCTATGTACACAGAAATTATATGAATAAGGAAATGTTATTTACTGACAGGTTGTAAATAGTTACTTTAACGAGTGCTAGCTAAATGTTAAATAGACTACCATGCTACCCATATGTGTAGTTCTTGCGTGTACATGAAGAATTATGTCTTGTGTCAAGTACATGACTTTTATTCTGGTGCTATGTAACTTATTTTACATACTCTATGATTGTTATCGCATGTCAAGTATATGTCGTATGTACCTTGTGCTTGTGGGACTTATCTTATGTTTAAGATAGAGTGATATTGATTTGGTATTCCTATGGAACGTACGGATGATGAATGAATTCAATTTCTAGAATTATACTTTAGGCGTTGGTTTCCTTGAGATTTTTTTTTATGAGGAATTCTTTAGAATTTATTTTTAGAGTTATCGAGGATTTAGAGTGAGACATCACTATAGTTGGATTGAAAAGTTTAATGCTTGAGAGATCGGTTCACGAAAAGTTTTGGATAAGCCTTTGGTTAGCATCGGTTAACGGTTATTCTTGATGCTAAAATTTTAACTTTTGGCACGTATCTTGTTATTTAATTATTTAGCGTTTTGTATGGTTGTGCCACACAGGTGACGGTATTTTTGAATACCATATTACAACGTTGAGAAGTTATAGGTTGAATTACATTGATGATTATCAATTAGATTGCATGATTTAGTGTACATCCACGCTCTAAATGAATAGCTGATGTCGGATGTGCATTTAGTATAATGCTACTTGACAGTGTTTACTTAATGATTGGAATATATACTTGGAAATTCGCATATGATGCATTGAGGTTTGGAATGTTTATGATTTGCGGTAAATTGCATATCATTGCATCACACACATTGCATTGCGTTGCATCTCATCATTACACCCATTGCATTGCATCCAAAAACTGGAGTGTGTGGACTTGAGTCGTGCCTTCTCTTGAGCCATGGGAGACTAGACTCCTGAATGGGAAGAGGGTGTATGGGATCCCACATTATTGGAGGAGAGGTTATTGATTTCGAAAAAAAATCGGAGTGTGTGGACTTGAGTCGTGCCTTCTCTTGAGCCGTGGGAGATTAGACTCCTGTATGGGAAGAAGGTATATGGGATCCCACATTATCGGAGGAGAGGTTATTGATTTCGGAAAAAACCAGAGTATGTGGACTTGAGCCGTGCCTTCCCTTGAGCCATGAGAATCTAGTTCCTTCTTGTATGGGAGGAGGGTGTATGGGATCCAACACTTACGAAAGATAATGGGTTTTCAAAAAAAAAAAAAAATCGAAAGACAAAAGCGATCAATGTGTTTTAAAAGATATTTTCGAAAGACGAAAAGGACTAATGTGTTGCAATTTTAGGGATGACATGTCTATCCAGCTCGAGGGCTGATACATATTTTGTTGAGTAGTGATGTAGCAATAAAGTATTGCTTGGACATCTGCTATCATTGTTTACTTGCGTAATTTACATGATTTCATAGGTGTTCAAGTGAGCTCCATCTTACATCACAGGTAATACAGGTAAAGCGAATATGGTTGCTAATTGGTCGATTGATATCTGTAACTTTTGGTGAAAGAGCGAGAAAACAACGAATAACGGTAGTTGTAACGATGCGATGATGTATGTCAGGTTAGGTGATTGAATTTCAGGATGAAATTCTTTTAAGGGGGATAGAATGTAGTAACCCATAAATTTTTGCATTTATTTATTATACATGATAGTACATAATATTTGTTGGGGGTGGGACCTACCCTATCAATCCTAGCCGGATTTGTTGAATTTCTTCTCATTAAACTTGTTTCCGTTGGCTGGTCGTCGATATTGTTCTCGTTAGAAATTCTCTGCCCAGAGTTTGCTCAATCGAACTTTTCTCTGCTTAATCCAACTTTTGTAGAGTAAATTCTCTACCCAGAGTTCGCTCAATCGAACTTCCTTTGCTTGATCCAACTCCCATCAGAATGCATAGATTAAAACCATAAAACCCCTATGCGATATCAATGTTTAAATGAATACTCGTTCATGTATTTTATGACCTTGTTTACAAAATAATTATTTTCCTAAAATTTCCCGTGGAGTAAATACATGTAAGTATATTTAGGAGAGTTTAATTTGACCAAACTGGGTTCATTTAGAGTGATAGTTGGATACATATTTGTGTGTATATGAGTGATTTGCGTGCATTTATACATACACACACCCTAGAGAAATGATAGGGGTGGGACCCAACACATCACCCAACACCACCCCTTCCCCCTTTATCTTTCACGTCTCTCTCTCTCTCTCTCTCATTCTCCTTCTCTTTTCTTTTTCTTTTCTTTTTCTTCTTCAATACATGGAGCTATGTCTCTCATTTTTTTCAAGGGTTTTCTTTCCTTTTTCCCTTCATTTTGAGAGCCTTAAAGGCTTCAACTCCCAAAGTATCCAACATGAAAGTTGTAGAGCTCGACAAGATCTACACAAGGGTACTTTCAAAATTACGATCAAGGACCGTTGACTTTCTGTGGTGTTTGCTCAAACCCATTTTGGCTAGGGAAGCTTATGGATCTCAGTGTGGGCTCTCTAATGGCGTGCTTAGAATTTAATTTGGAGGTATTTTGGGTAGTGTGATTTCCTCAAATCCACTAAGGTGGGGTTTACTTCCTTTCT
This sequence comes from Hydrangea macrophylla, assembly GCA_033977485.1. Classification (NCBI taxonomy): domain Eukaryota; kingdom Viridiplantae; phylum Streptophyta; class Magnoliopsida; order Cornales; family Hydrangeaceae; genus Hydrangea; species Hydrangea macrophylla. The sequence continues at coordinate 5,355,758 of CM066984.1, read as the reverse complement.
AGTACCCTTAGCTTGGATTATTGTCTAAATTTATGCCTTATATAGAAATTCTATCAAATCAAGAATGTGATATACTTGTTGAAATGGTTAATTTTCTTTTTGTGATTAGCTAAATGAAAAATAAGCATATTTGTACTTATGAGGCTAGTTATGGCATACCATGAGTGGTTATTTTGTAATATGATTAAAGTGAAAATTTTGGAGGATTTGACTATTTAAGGTCATTTGGATCTTAAAATTGGTTGGTTTGTGATTAGGAATTTTTATGTAGTATTTCTACATAGGATTATGTGGTAGTGTAATTTGAATGTAAATTTACATTACTTGGTAGTTTAGTATCTTTGCATGGTTGGTTGCTTAGATGATGATATAAGTTACTTGAGTATAGTTGTACTACTTTTCTAATTCTTGTGTGTATGTGTACGTGCATGTGTGTGTATATATATATATATGTGTCTATATATCTTTTTATATAGTGTTGAATAGCCTTGGAGCTATGAATTTGAGTTAAGAGTTTAGTTGGCCCCTAGGTGGAATAAAAGACTAATTATAAATCGTGTGGATCCCCTAGGGTAGGTATTGAACCGTTAGAGCGAGTTTTGAAATTTGAAAGGGGTTATATGGTGCAGCGATGCTAGGTAACCCGAAAATTTAATTAACAAATATACTGATTAAACATTATTATTAGTGGATAATTCTATGCATTGTTATTTAGGCTTTGGTCTGATTATTGGGTTAGTGTTTATATTTGTATTTTCATGCTTAATATGAATACTGAGTGATTTACTATGGTTAGTGATGTTGCACTTTGGTTAATAGCTATTAATTAAATTGCGCTGTTAAAAGTGTACTGGCATGTCTTTAAGCGGGATCCTAGATTGGCAGTAGTGAGCATTTGCTTAATATATGTATATAGAGATCTATAAATATGTATTAGCTCACCCCCACACAGTTTTTGCAGGATTTACTAACGGAATGCGAAGTTTAAGGAGCTTGAGCTTAAGGTTGATTGCCTCAAATTTTGAATTCATGTATATTCTCTATTTTAGTAAATTGAACCTTGTAATTCTAATATGATGGATTTAGGCATTGAGGGCAATTGTTTAGCCCCTTTATAAGGATAAGTATCCGGGACTCTTAATTTTCCTTTGAAGAGGTTTATGTAGTATGTGGACTAGCCTTAAGACTCTCGTAATTCATATTTATGTGGTTATCTCGCGTAGAGACTCGTATTTGATAATGTGTTTGATTGTGGTTGTTTTGGGACAGGATACAAAAATATTTAATAGGATTTTCAAAGTTTCATTTTGTTAGAAATCCACAAAATTATAGGATTTACATGAAGTTCAAATGAGATTTTAAATGCTTTGTTTTCAAAATGGGTTCGTACTTAAAAACATTTTGAAATCAAAATGGTGTTGGTTGACCCTCTTTGACCTGTTTGATCCGCTTAGGGTCAACCTTTGAATTGTTGACCGTGTTGGGAATCCACGTGGGATTTCCTTGTAGTTTTCGCATCGTTTGGCTGGTCCACGTGAGACCTTTACCTTGTATATGACTCTTTGACCTTGCCCTCGTGTGTTTAGTTTTTGGGGCGTTACACGTGAGTCGCGATCTGATATGATTGATACGGGCACTTTGTGTAGTCAAACGACTTGCTGTAAGTACATTCTACTTATCTTTTTAACTGGGTATGTCATGTTGTAGGCGATGAAATGAGAGGATTTAGTGAGTTGGTCCACGATCATCCAAATAGCGTCATAATTTTGTTGCGATCTAGGCATTCCTACAATGAAGTCCACATAGTCCATAGTGATGTGTTCCCATTTCCATCCAGGAACTGGCAGGCAGTCGTAGTAATCCTGTTGGCCTCTGGTGTTCTGCTTTGACTTATTTGCAGGTTGTACATTTGGATACATGATCCACTACCTCTCTTTTCATTCCTTCCCACCAAATGTTCCTCTTCAAGTCTTTATGCATCTTTGTTCCTCCAGGGTGCACAGTCATTCTTGACTTGTGCGCTTCGTTTAGTATGTCATTCCTTAAGTTGTCCTCCTTAAGCACACAAAGTCTATTGCAGCATCTAAATCCTCTGTCTGCTCCAATATTCCATTTTGCTGGGTCCTTTGCTGATACTTTCTCAAACCATTGACGAAGTCCTTCGTCCTTTTCTTGAGCATCAAGGATACGATTGATAAGTGTCGATTGTACTGTGAGACATCCGAAAAGTCATCCTTTACTAGATTCAGAGGTCTGAAAGTCAAATTCAACTAGTGTTTCCAATGTACTCCACTCTTTGACCATAAGAGAGGACATGATCAGCTTGAGGGGTTTTTGACTTAGTGCATCAGCAACTACGTTAGCTTTACCAGGGTGGTATTGCAAAGTAAAATTGTAACCCTTCAACAATTCCATTCAACGTCATTGCTTCTTGTTCAGCTCCTTTTGAGAGAACAAGTATCTCAAACTCTTGTGATCTGAAAATAGGTCGAACTTCTCTTCGTAAAGTAATGTCTCCAAATCTTCAGAGAAAAATGATTGCAGCTAGTTCGAGATTGTGCGTAGGGTAGTTCATCTCATGTGGCTTCAGTTACCGTGACACATACTCTATCTCTCTTCTGTCTTGCATGAGAATACATCCAAGTCCTTGGTATGATGCGTCGGTATAAATGGTGAACTGCTCACCACTCTTTGGTATCACAAGAACTAGCACGGAGGTTAATCTTTTCTTCAACTCTTGAAATGCACGTTCATGCTAGGCCTTCCATTCATACTTCACTTCTTTCCTTGTCAGATTGGTCAAAGGGGATCCTATCTTAGAAAATCCTTTAACTAACATTCGGAAGTATCTGGCTAAACCAAGGAAACTTCTAACTTCAGTTGCAGTGTTTGGCCTATTCTAATCCAAAACAGCATGTGTCTTCGTTGAATCTATAGCTATCCCCGTCCTGTGAGACAGTGTGACCCAAGAATTTTACTTCCTTTATCCAAAATTCACACTTGCTGAACTTCGCATACAAGTGGTTTTCTCGAAGCATCTGTAGTGTGATTCTCACATGTTCTTTGTGTTCCTCCTTGGTCTTTGAGTAGATTAGGATATCGTCTATGAACACAATCACGAATTGATCTAAGAAGGCCCAGAACACCCGTTCATTAAATCCATGAATGATACTAGGGCATTCGTTAGTCCAAATGGCATGACCATGAATTCATAGTGCCCATATCTCATTCTAAAGACTATCTTTGATACGTCCTTAGGTCGAACCAAAAGTTAGTGGTATCCAGATGGTAGATCTATCTTGGAGAAGGTCGTCGCTCCATGTAATTGATCGAATAGGTCATCGATTCTGGGGAGGGGTATCGGTTCTTGATTGTGACCTTGTTCAACTCTCTATAGTCGATACAGAGTTGAAGTGACCCATCCTTCTTCTTAATGAATAGCACTGGTGCTCCCTAAGGCGACGTGCTTGGTCAAATGAATCCGAGATCTTCAAGTGCCTGAACTTGTTTCTTTAATTCTTGCATTTTCGTCAGAGCCATCCGATACGGGGTCTTGGATATTGGTAGGGTACCGGGTACTAGCTCAATACAAAAGTCAATTTCTCTATTGGGTAGTAGTCCTAAGAGGTCCTTAAATACGTCCTCAAAGTCATGGACTACGGGGATTTGTGCAATTGGGATTTTCAAACTTATGCTTCCAAGAGTAGCTCGACAGCTGGTGAGGAAGGTATCACACAAAGGATCACATTGGAATTTGAATGGTTGCCTTCCGAGTATCGAAAAAGTAATAGATTTGCTAACATAATCTAATTTGGCATGGTATTTCGTGAGCCAATCAATTCCTAATATTAAGTCGAATTCTTTCATCAACAGAACTATCAGATCAGTGGGGAGGTTCTGATCTTCCAAGTTCAAAGAGCAGTCCTTACACATTTTTCCTAACTTAATGTTCACTCCTAAGGGGGACATAATGTTTAAAGCTACATCAAGCGTCTGGGGTACTAAACCCAATTGTTATACAATCATATCTTATAATCCTCTCTCCCACTAGATTATTTATAATAGAGGATTTTTATGTGATCCATACTTAAACAATTAAATTTTAAATATCTCATATTTAATAATAGGTTAACATTTAACTTCCTTTTAAAATAAACAATTTATTTAAAGAAAATGTTTTAAGTGAAGTAAGGGTCTATATTTGATGTCCAACATATTTATATCAAGCATATAAAATTATGAACATTAAATAAAGAGCATGCATAAATAAAAATAAATGCAATTAAAAGCCCTTCTCTCTCATGACTGTCCTCATGAACTCTTCATGACTCGTCGTCATGAACTCCTTCATGATTATTCCATCTTTGTAGTCCCTATGCTAATTCATATTCATTCCTATACCTTTTCCGAGGTATACAATATTCTAAGGAGTAAATTGCAAAATGGCCTTAGGAAACCATTACAGCTCTCCTATGCACAGGAATGGATCTGCAATGCCCTTTACGATTGCCATAAAATCATAATTAAAATTAAATAATTTTAATTGCATCATGAGAGATTAGGGTTTTATGAACTACAAGAAAGAGGTTAGCACAATACATTCACAATATACATATATTGCATCCATACAATATGAATCACATTAATAATTAAAGACTAACACAATAATTTATGGATTTTCAAATATAATCCAAATCTAATTTGGACTAATAAACATGGTTAGCACAATACATTCACAATATACATATATTGCATCCATACAATATGAATCACATTAATAATTAAAGACTAACACAATAATTTATGGATTTTCAAATATAATCCAAATCTAATTTGGACTAATAAACATGATTAGGTCAACATGATTATGTACTTGCTTCTAAAGCAATAAAATAAAAATTAATACCCTTTTCCTTCCAAAGAAAAAACTTTCTTAAAAAAAATAAGGCAAGAATTTAAATTTAATCAAACATACTTTGAATAAAAATTATTCCTTTTAAATATTCAAAGAATATTTATGTACATATTATTTTATTAGGTCTAAAATAAATAACCTTTGATAAAATATATATGTATATATATACACACATGTGTATATATTGTTTTTTTTTTTAAATAAAAAATAAAACATCTGATCTCTTATATAAAAATGCAGGGAATGACCGGTCATGCTAGTTTTATGGGACCGGTCATGGTCGCGACCGGTCCTGCCCATGTTTCGCGCCGGTCCTGCCTGTGTTTCGCGACCGGTCACGGTCACTTTTGACAGAAACCTGCATGCAGCGGTTTCTGCACAGACACCATGGGATGATCCCTTCCCAAGGTTTAAAAACCCTAATGAACTTTGTCCTCTTTGCATGCAACTATTGCAATCTAAGGACCACCATGGCTGAGAACCTAATGGGTTTAGCTGTCGGGCCTGTGGAAAAAGAAGCCGAATTTCAAGTCATTGACATACCTACTTCTTTCAATTTACTGCTGGGAAGACCGTGGCTAGACAGTTTGGGCGCCATACCATCTACGGTTCATCAGAAAGTCAAGTGTGTTTGGAAGAGCAAGGTCTGTGATATTCTCGGGGATAGTTGGGTTCGTCCGTCTGAAACTTTATCAAGCGCGCCAGTTTTAGAGGTACATTTCCAAGAAGAAGAGACAAGCCTGGGAGGGTTCGAATTCATTAATATTGGAAGGTGAGAAACCAAGAGAGTTCCTGCCACTTTACTTCGATCAGTATGCAAGCCCGTTGATCATAGGGATCATGAAGAAGATGGGATTCTTTCCAGGCATGGGATTGGGTAAGAATCATCAAGGTCTGCCAGAATTTCTGAATGTCGCCACTCAGACTCACACTCATGGTCGGGGTATCAACCGTCAAAGAAAGAGGTGAGAGAGAAGAAGAAAGAGACTGATGCACCGTTGGACCCTTATCTGAAAACGCTCAACGGATACTTTGTGAAGGAAGAAGAAGATTTCCCCTTTTGCGGCTTCTCAGAACCATGGATGGATCAGAAAGATAAGTGTTTAAAGCCGGGGTTTGAGATCTTCTTCCCCCATGAGTTCTTTGCGTATGAAGATCCAAACTTACAGATACCTGTTAAGTCAATTACTACCAAAGATTGGGTTGGCGCGCTAGATGGCTCGGTCATGAAGGACTTACTGGGTGAAGGATGCAAAGAAATTATGGAAATAGGTCATGAAAAGGCCAAGAAAGAATACGTCGAGGGTATGGTTGAGGAGACAGCTGAAAGTGAGGAAAATTGGGAAGATCAAGAGAAGACCGACAAAGGAGGACCTGGGAAAGAAGAGATGGAAGAAATTACCAAGACAGGGGGTCTAAAAGAATGCTTCATCACCGATCTGGGAGGAGAAAGCGAGAAAGAGTGGGTTTTGAGTCTAGTGATAGGTATCCCCCACACCCAGAGTCTGTAATGGCCCAAATGAGGCGTCTTTCAATTTCCATGTCTGTTGTAATCACTCCAAAGAAAATCAATGAAAGCATGACTAATTCTGTCTACTCGAATGCGCTTAATGAATGTGATGATCATGAAATACCCATTGAATTGCTAAAATTAATTGAAAAAGAAAAAGAATCTGCATGTAAAATCATCGAGGACACTCTAACAATTAATTTAGGAAATGAAAATGATCCTCAAAACGTCATCATCGGCTCTACACTTAGCAAAGAAGAAAGCAAAGAACTAATCAAACTATTAAGTGAATTCAAAGATATTTTTTCATGGTCTTATAATGATATGCCAGGCATTGATCCAGAAATAGTCCAACACCATATCCCCATCTTCCCCAATTCCAAACCTGTAAAACAAAAATTGAGGCGAATGAGGCCTGAATGTGCACTCAAAGTCAAAGAGGAAGTTGAAAAGCAGTTAAGAGCCGGATTCTTAATGGCCACTGAGTATCCGGAATGGATCGCCAACATAGTGCATGTCCCAAAAAAGGACGATCGTGTTAGGGTCTGTGTCGACTTTCGGGATCTAAACAAAGCCAGCCCTAAAGACAATTTCCCTTTACCGCATATCGACGTCCTCGTTGATAACACCGTCAGCCATGAAGTTCTGTCCTTCATGGATGGGTTCTCAGGGTACAACCAGATTCTAATGGCACCCGAGGATAGGGAGAAAACCACTTTCATCACACCATGGGGGACTTATTGCTATAGGGTGATGCCATTCGGGCTTAAGAATGCAGGGGCGACATATCAGTGAGCCACTACTGTGTTGTTGCATGACATGATCCATAAAGAGGTAGAGGTGTACGTGGACGATATGATTGTAAAATCTAAGGAGAGAAAAGGACATTTAGAGGCGTTGAGGAAATTCTTCAAAAGGTTGAGGGAATATAGAATGAGGCTAAACTCGCAGAAATGCACCTTCGGGGTCACCACCGGAAAGCTGTTAGGATTCCTCATCACTCAGAAAGGGATAGAGGTGGACCCGACCAAGATAAAGGCCATAGTCGAAATGCAGCCGCCCAAGAATGAAAAAGAGCTAAGGGGATTTCTGGGTAGAATACAGTTCATAAGCCGCTTCATCTCGAAACTCACCTTAACCTGCGACCCGTTGTTCAGGTTACTCAGAAAAGGAGAAAAGTTTGAATGGGATACCCTGTGTCAACAAGCTTTTGATAAGAGAAAGACCTACCTCCAAAACCCACCTGTCCTGTCACCACCCTCACCCGGAAGGCCTTTATTGCTATACCTTTCTGTGTCTGAAGATTCAATGGGGGTGTATGTTGGCCCAAGAAAGGGAAGAGGAGCATGCGAAAAAAAGCCATTTATTATTTGAGCAAGAGGATGACTGGATACGAACTGAAATACTCACCCTTAGAAAAAGCCTGTTGGGCCCTAATCTGGTGCACCTGTCGTCTTAGGCACTACATGTTAGCCTTTCCCGTTGTCCTAATCTCCCGAATGGACCCACTCAAATACCTATTCGAAAAGCCTGTCTTGACCAGTAGAATTTTCCGTTGGACCATGATGCTGGCCGAATTCGATATTAGATATGTCACTTCTAAACCTGTTAAAGAAAGAGCCATTGCAGAGTACCTAGCCGACCTTGCCATAGAATCTGAGGAGAAAGGGGAGTTCAAATTTCCCGACGAAGGGGAAATAGAGTTGAAGGAGGATCTGTGGAAGATGTATTTCAATGGAGCTGCTAACCAATTAGGTTATAGGGTTGGAATCATCCTAATGGCAGCCGATGGAACACCTACCCCGTTAGCCGTTAAGCTTAAGTATAATTCAACCAACAACACGGTCGAATACGAGGCTTGCATAATTGGGATGGAAGCAGCCTTAGCTCTAAAAGTAGGAAGGATCAATGTCTTCGGAGACTCTAACCTGATCATCTCCTAAGTGCGAGGTGATTGGAGGGTAAAGCATGAGAAGTTGAGGCCTTACCATGACTACCTAGAAAGCCTAAAAGTAAAGTTCAAAGAAATATCATTCCACTACCTTCCCCGTGAAGAGAACCAGTTAGCCGATTCCCTAGCTACCTTGGCCTCAATGATACAAATCCCTTCGGGAGTCCCCATGATACCGTTATCCATAGAAATCAGGAACCAACCTTTATTCGAGATGATCGCAATGGTGGAAGAATGAGGTAAGTTGCCTTGGTACACGGATGTTTGGAATTTCATTGAGAAAGGAGAATACCCCGAGGGAGTCTCAGAGAAGGACCGAAAGGCGGTCCGAAGGTTCTCCGCCCAATTTGTGATCTATGCGGATAAGTTGTGGAAGAAATCGTATACCGGGTTCAATCTGGAGTATCTATGTGGAAGAGAGGCTAGGAGGATGATGGAAGAGATACACGAAGGAGTCTGTGGGCTCTACATAAACGGACATATGCTGGCCAAGAAGATAATTTGACAGGGGTATTACTGGACCACTTTGGACAAAGACTGCTGTGAGTACGTCAGAAGGTGCCATAAGTGTCAGATCCATGCAAATCTAATGCATACTCTACCTTCCCAGCTCTATAGCATGACCGCGCCGTGGCCTTTCTCTGTTTGGGGCATTGATATTATCAGTGAGATAGTTCCAAAGGCATCCAACGGACATCGATACATAATCGTGGCAATAGATTATTTCACCAAATGGGTAGAGGCAGCGTCATACGCCACTTTGAAGGCCAAGGATGTGGTGAGTTTCATAGAAAAGAACATAATTTGTAGATATGGAGTCCCGAATGAGTTCATTTCAGACCATCGTATCCATTTCCAAGGAGAAGTTATCCCACTCCTAGAAAAGTACAAGATCACCCGCCACCAGTCTTCCACCTACAGGTCCCAAACGAACGGAGCAGTAGAAGCGGCAAATAAGAGTCTTAAAGCAATCTTAGGGAAAACGACCGATATATACAAAGATTGGCACGAGAAGTTACCATTTGCATTATGAGGATACCGCACCTTCGTGAGAACTTCCACGGGAGCTACACCGTACTCATTGGTTTATGGGATGGAAGTCGTTCTCCCAATTGAAGTAGAAATACCTTCTTTGAGAATCTTGGCAGAGTGTGAAGTGACTGAGTTGGAATGGATGCGAGGGAGGTATAAGGAACTAATGTTGCTTGATGAGAAAAGATTGGCTGCAATAAACAACTGGGTCCGCCCAAAAGAGGATAGCTCGTGCTTTCAACAAGAAAGTCCGCCCAAAGAAGCTTGCTGAGGGTGACCTGGTCCACAAAGAACTGAAAGTGCCCATTTATGACCCCAGAGGAAAATTCAAACCCAACTAGGTCGGGCCGTACATCATTAAGACTCTCCTCTCTGGAGGAGCGGCCTATCTCATGGACCTTGACGGGGTTGAGTTCAAACAACCGATCAACCTCGGTCGCCTCAAGAAATACTTTGCTTGAAACAACCTCTTTCAAAACCTCCTGCTTAGATGAACTACGCTTGACCTGATTCCCGCTAGGGGATATGTAGGCAACCTACTCGGTTCGATCATTAATAATTGCCTAAAAGGCACTTTCTGTCGAGCCTTTAAAAGCCGAACTACTGCGGACCTGATATCCATTCGGGGATAAGTAGGCGGGCTCCCCAAAAGCCTTCGGTCCTCCAAAGCCCAAAAAGAAGAACCCTGTACTAAACTAGGGGCAAACTAGCATTTGCCCCAAACCACCTCGAAGCCCCAAAACCAGGGGCAAACTTCGTTTGCTCTCCAAAGAATCCAGATATTTACCTTGAACCCATCTCTGGATCTCTTGACTATCATAATGAGTACTATAAAGAAGCAACTATGAATTCATGGCCTAGAATGAGTAAAGCATCAAGCAAGATACAAAGCAAGATAAAGAGCCAAGAAAAGACATTAAAAAAAAAAAAAAAGAGGAAAAATTTTCATAAAGGATTAATCGAAAGAGTGAACACTTTGATTGAACATGTTGAAACTGTTCCTAAAAGCGTGAAAGCACTTTTTGAAAAGGGAAATAAGAAAATCACATTCAAAAGCGTAAAAAGATGAGCTTGTCTAAAATTTTGCAAAATAAAGCTCTGTCATGTTGTTTTATTTTTCGTCCACGAATATCTACAAAGTCCGTCCCTGAACGGTCTGGATTTGAAGAAGGTACTCAGTAGGAGGCACAATTGAAGCAGGGATCCTCTGGAAAGGGGCTAACACTCTGTCATGCCAAGCTTCAATGAAAGCCTTCATAGTGGAAGGACGCATGACCGAACCTCTAGTAAAATCAACAGCAAGAACCTCAGTAATATCCTGCAAGAGTCCAAACTGACGGACCACCCGGCCAGGAAAGTAGAAAGTAGTGGCATGCAAACCAGGCAACCAGATACCAGGCTTCCCGGGAAGCCGCACTGCAATAGAGCGATAAGACCAATCTGGGCAAAACCAGCGAATATCACCAAGAGAGGGGTTTTTGAGCCAATTAAATCATGCGTCATCCGAGCGGAACAAATGGTGAACCTCAATGAAATCATAGAGAAGCGACCCACGAAGGCGTGAAGGATGCATAAAGAGATCCAAGCGCTCCATGAGCCAAAGTTGCAGGAAGAAGGGGGCTCCTACAGATAACATAGCCCCGGTGGCATGGGCCCGATCCAAACCTATCAAGGTTTCGCCGAGAACTAGCATGACGGCACTCTTCATCTCTCACAGACCACAGGCAATGGGTATGAGAATGTTCGAAGACAACTGGAAGAGGAAGTAAGAAAGCATGGCAATCGATAATGCACAACGTCAGATAATCTGCTATTCGCATGGGGCCATACACGGAAGAAAGTCGTTCAAAGTCAATCTGTCAGTCGCATATGAAAGAGCTCGCAGCATTATGAGATGTATGGAGTAGAATGGCCAAATCTTGAACATACCCCACCAGCACCGTGGGAACTATCAGATCCGCAAAGGGGTCTGTGTGGAGGATAGCGCTGAACTCCTCAAGTAAAGGGCAGACCTCATGGGAACCAAAGTGAAAGACATGAAAAGAGGGATCCCAACACTGAATCGTAGCTCGAAGCAAGCCTTCGTTCAAAATCATTCAGCGAAAAGAGAAGAGATCATTTAGTCTGAAACACTTGAAGTTGGGCCTGTCGATGCCAGAGAGGGTATCCATCCATAGGAAGAGTATTTGGGAACCAATAGGGGCCATTGGAGAAGAAGTGAAGAGAAGAGAAGAATGTTTTCGTGGAATATTGGGGGAAGAAAGGGGTATAAATAAGGGAATAAAGCTTCCTACCTACCCGCGGCACTCGATAAAGCAAAACGGCACTCAACTACGTGCCGCGCGGCAGTCCGTGAATGCTGTTGCGGCATTCAATGACTGCCACAGTGGCAATCGTTGAGTGCCGCTGAGACCTATCCAAGTACCGTTCTGAGTTTTATTTTGGCTAGGTTCTGTTTGAAACATTTTCATCCCACCTGCAAACAAGAAAACTAAATACAGAATAATAAAACGTGCGCATCATGCAGCACGTACCAGCAAGACCAGGCCATGGTCACATACATTCATCCATTGATTCATTCATTTCAAAGTAAATAAATAAGAATAGAAGCATTCAAATAAAGGGGGAACCAAGCTATGGTCCCACATACGGCAAGAGTTCAGTAAAAACAGACGGACCAAGCTATGACCACACATACGGTGAGCAGCAATAAAGCGATAAAGTACAGGGCCAAGCTATGGCCGCATGCAGGAAATAAAGTAATGCAGATGCCCATCCTAGCTCGGCTATCCAGAAGCCGTCATCAGAAATAAAAAACAAAAATATAAAAATATATGTATACAATTATCCAAGGTATGTATGTCCTCCCCAAAACACTCAAAAATAAAAAGAAAAGCGATCAGCCCCGGCCCCGGCCTCGAGTCTGGCGAGTGACGCGTCTAAGGGGCTCCTCCTCTGACTCTGTGCCGCTCCCGCCACGACCGCCTCCACTCTGCCTCCACCTCTGCCGCTGCTAGTGACCACACTACCGCCTCTACCACGTCCAGCGTCGCTACCTCCAGGGGCATCGCTGAGAAGGATGCCAAACTGCTAAAGCCGCTGCTGGAGCACTCCCACCTGCCAAGACAGAGCCCCAACCTATTTCTCCTAAATGGAGGGAATAAATCAAAATACCAGGTTGTAATAGAATTGATTGGAAAGCTAAAAGCAAAATAAAAGGAGCATTTGTTTTACCAGAGCTCTCGTGTGAACCTCAGCAGCTGCCCGCGCCCCATCAGCCTAAGTCAAAGGGAGAAAGGTTAGAATATCTGGATAAAATTACAGTTTTAAAACCCTGTGGACACCGGAAGTGGACCACTTCTCTTGTTTGAGATTGTTTTGAAAAGGAATTTGACTTGGATCAAAGAAAAGAAAATGGTCTGTTGAAAACAGATACAGAGTCGCCACTTGGTCTTTAAGGAACCAAGAAACCTAATTTTGACTCACCCAAGCGGATAAGGGCACCGGCCCTTCATAACCAAAGAACTTGGTTCAGGGTTTTGGTACGAGAGAGGAAGGAGCCTTTGTCGCGACTAAAACACCCTCAACTCGCCCCGTCTTTCGACGGGCCTCAATTAGCATCCAAATAATCATCTTATACTATGTATGGTTTGACAAATAATACTACGATAGTATATTACATCACATAAGAAACTTGAAATGAAAGATCTAAAGATAAGATATCATTCATAAGATCTAAGCCAAATATCACACAATGCGAAGTGAAAGATCACACAAATAAACCTAGGAAAAATCGTCTAATCATATATCAATTAATCAAGTTTTCCTAATCTAAAGGGGACATGAATTGTTCTTGAAACAAATAAACAAAGAAATCAAAATATGCTTAACAAGCTAGTATGATGCATGTTATTCTTTGAGAATAGAAGATCTCTCAATCCCCGGGACGGATGAGAAAGGATGATTAGATCAAAGGGGAAGCATGAATGTGTGATCATGATCATTCCTTATAATCTTCTTAGATTAGGAGCTACAAAAACCCCAAATCTTTGCATGGATGCAATGTATGTATCTAGAGTGTGCCAAGGTTGTAGTGTGTTTTGTGTTCATGGATTCCTAGAATGACTTAGAAGTCTAAAATGTGTATGAATGGATGGATGAAATCAATATGGGATATGTACAAATGTAGTATGAACTACTTCCTAAGATATGAACTAATTTGGAATGCATATAAGCATCAAATCAAAGAATGAAAGTTAAAATGTGCTTGCTGTGAATAGTGGATAGAACAGTAGCATCATCTTTTGGAATTTGAAAAGAGGGGTTAGGAATGTTTTCAATGCATGATTTTTTATGGAGATGTTCCTTATTGTGTCTAGAACACAACCCAAAGGCCAATCTTGAATAGCTATTACAGATTGAGAGAAATCATATAAACAATGAAGGTCACTCAGAAACAGAGTCCGTACCGTCGACTGAAATGTTGAAAAATCTTAGAAAATGTAAAATAATGATCTAGAGGCCCATTTTATACAGAGAGTTCCCTAAGACATTGAATTTTAAGGGAAAAATAAGTTAGGACCACCCTTTTTGGAAAAGTTTTCTGTAAAAGAGGTTGGAAGTGGACCTAGCTGCTGTGACAGCAAAATCAGAATGTTTGGAAGGAATATTGGGATCCAAATGGACCATTTCCAAGTACTTCCAAGTCAAACCAAAAATCATGGGTGTTCTCCAATGAGTTAGGAAGACTTTCCAAGTGACCTTGCATCCATATGTTGAGTATTGAGTTCTCGAGAAATCTTTGAACTCAAGTCACTCACTGTTTTGACTCGTTGTTTTGAAGATTTTGGAGAAAACAAAGTTTTGTTTCTTGAAACCAAATGAGAGGGATTGAGAGGGGTTGTGAAATAGATGTTTTGAAAGCACATTTTCAATACTCAATAAGGATTATAGCCACTTAAAATGTCAACATTAAACTCATCATCAAGAACCTCCAAGATTGTTGGAGAGATTTATTTTTATTTTTTGAACATAACTTCAATACATTTCAAGAATACCTTGGAAGTATTGAGGTTATGATCATCATCTATCAAACATGTTTTTTGAGGTCAAGAGCTACTATCCATAAGGATTCACTCACCCCAAACTTCATGTCATCACTTAGATGATGATGAACTAGTAAGTAAATAAAGAAAAGAAAAAGAAATGAGATAAGGAGAGATGAACATATATATAATCAAAGCAATAAATAGCAATCAATAGATGATAATCAATGTGATTTTGGACTTGTAGCTTGGTGTTTCACTCATAGATTTTGACATTTGGACATGGAAGTAGCTTCCTATCTCATGAATGCTCAAGAATGAGGGTTGGAGTGGACTTTGAATGTGAAGTATATAGAAGGATGATGGAAGAAAACAAGAATAAAACTCACTTTCTTATGGAAAATCAATGGGAGAAGCTCCCTTTCTCTCTTCTAAACCTATCTCTATCTCTCTTCTTCTCTACAACTTTTCAAGCTTTGCACTTGGCCTCCCCCCCCCAAAATGAAGAGCAATGGGGGGTTTAAATAGGCCAATTTGGGGTGGTTTTGGGGTTTTAGAAGTACTCCCATTGGTCCCAAACAACTGTGAACATAAAACTATGTCGTTTTGGCTTTCAATTAATCAAATTGGACCCCCAAAAAAATTACAAAAATGGACTCTGCGAGGGATGAGTGCCGCGGCGGCACTGGACCAGTGCCGCGGCGGCACTGCACCTCAGAAGCCCAGAAAATTACGTTTAGGCCCCCAGAAGTTCCGGTATTCGCGAAAAGGCCCTATTTCGTCCGAAATTCACAGAAAATGCATACGAACTCCAAATTGAGGTTGTGATATACCGTTGGAAAGGTAATGGAGTCTACTTTACATAAAAAATAATTCGAGGATAGGTCACTTTGAAAAGTTTTGTGGTATTCGCGATAAAAGCCGATTTGATCACCTTTTTCGCCTTTGGAAATTCATAATAAATTCGTTTTAAATCCAGAAATTATGTGCGATATACCGTTGGAAAGCTGTTGACCTCTAGTATCCATGAAAAATATTTAAAAATTATTTCGGTGCCCCGATTCCAAAGTCAAATTCTGGTCAAACTGGTCAAACCTGGGATCCCCGGGAAGTTCTGGGAACCTCTGGGAGCTCCCAGGAGTTGACGTTTTCGCTCGATTTTCTTTTGGAACTTGTTTTAATAATTTTCTCATGATTTAGAATGATTCTGGTAAATTCAAACAATTTTGGTCAAACTTGGTCAAACTCGGTCAAACCTGGTCAAACCGGTCAACGGAGACTTTCCGGGAACTTTCGGGGCTTCCGGGGGTCTCTAGGAGCTGACGATTTCGTCCGACATTGCTTAAAAACTTATTTTATTGCTTTTCTTATGACCTAGCATGTTTTCAGAACTTTGGAACCAAACCTGGGAGTTTTTGGGCTTTCAGGGGCATTTTGGTCATTCTGAGCATTTTGAGAAATAGAACCAACTTCCAAGAGTCCTTTTGAGTCATTTTTCGATCATTGTGAACCACAAAGCTATGGGTCTCCTAAATCTGATAGCCGACAAAATGGGGTGTCTACAAACCCAAAAAAAAAAAAGAAGCAAAAGTTAGAAATTACCCTCCACTCCCTGCCATAAATCCACTCTCTCACACTGTGAGCATAGAGCAAGCCCTCATCCGCATAGTCCCGTGGGACATGATCATACTGGAGCAGAACGGTAGGAGCACCTGCCTGATATCTGGGGACCATAGTAGTGGTCTGATCACCGTAAGAGACCGTCCTGAGGCTCCAATCCCAAGGCAGTAAAGTCGGAGCCCAAGTTGCAGCAGGAACGGGCTACAAAGGAGAATGAATCCAATGAAGAGATAAACAAGCATGTTTTAAAAAAATTAAGATAAAGTTTAAGGAGACTGAAAGAAGCTCACCCGGGTCACCTCCATCAGAGAAAAGTTCCCCATCAGCTTCGCAGCACGAAAAGCTGCGTATCCTGCTAGAGGCTCCATGAAACCCTGAAGAGACAAACCGACTAGGTCAACCGTGAGCACGGAGCCCTGGAGTGTATCCGTAGCTCTCATGGACTATGACAGAGGGTATGGCACGAAGAAGAACTCAGTCGCCAACGACTGTCTGGTCACCCTCTCTCTCAGGTACCACGCCTGAGCCTCTAGTCCGTCCAACAAGATCCTCTGCGGGTTATACCCAGCCGACTCCCGTATCCCCTGGGAGACCTCAGGAAGCACGTCGATCCACGGCTGCCACCGGACATGCTGCTCTCGTAGGTTCATCAGGAAGTTCCTGAACGAGATGAAATCGTGAGCCCCGGTCTTTCGCCCGACCTGATCCTTCGCCCACTTCAGCCCCTGGGGCATGATGAGGGCGTCTACTGGCCACGTATCCGGCGACATCATATGCAAGTACTCATGGGATCAGATCTGCTAGAAAGAGAGAGGAGCATAAGTTTTGAGGAGCATGAATAAAGAAATTTGAAATAAGAATGCAAAGTTTAATTCAGGGTCAGGAAATTAATAAAAGAAGAGAAGTATACCTCCCAAGGCCTCCAGAAGCCGCCAGTAGAGGCTGGGCGATCCCAGGATATCTCTCCCATGTACTGATACAGGATGGCTAGTCCTGCCCTGGCCTAGTTGTACTGATATATCTGATCCATACGCTCCAAGGACCTCAGCAGCGTCACGGAGATCCGGTCTCCCTTGGTGCTCAGTAGAGAGCACCCCAGCATATACATAATAAAGCCTCAAGCTATCTGCTCGTCTGTAAAGCCCTGCTGGCCTCTGAAGGTGTCCATGAACCACTTGGCCGTGACCAAGGGCTCCTCTAGGATGACTCCCAGCAGCGGCTCGACCCAGTCCCACTCCTTCATCGCGTCCAGGTAGCGTAAGAGCTCTCTGCCAAATGGGATCCCCGTAATCATGCTGAAGTTGAGGGGAGTCATCGTCATCTCTCCAAAAGCAAAGTGGAAGGTATTGGTGGTATCCCACCACTGCTCTGCCAATGCGTGAATCTACCTCAAGTCATTGGAGCTCTTCGTCAAAAGTTTGACGAAGTCCCCAAAACCGGCAGCCCTAACGAATCCCTGCACAGCCTCGCTCAACTCCCCGTACAAAGCGAACCCGTGAGCCAAGCTATCGTGCCCCTTCAGCACGTCCTTCGGCAGTTGGAAAAGTTGAAAGATTCAAGATTAGTAAATGAACCAAGAAAGAAAAAGCAGAAAAGAATAATAATCATGAAAGACAATGGAAAAAATGAATGATAAAAGAGAGAGAAAGGGAGAATCTGGAAGACTCATGAGAATTCCATAAGTATGGCACTCGTATAAAGATTGGTGACCGTTTATAGAATAATAAAAAGGGAAACGAGTGATGAGGGCATTCAAATACTAGAGAGATTCCAAAAAGAAAAGAAAAGGGAGAGAAAAGAGTATTCACATTTTTGAAAAATAATAATAAAAAGTGAAGGGTCAAAAGGGATTTAGGTTCAAAAGTATTCGAATCAAATTTGAATGAATAAAAAGGGGGGGGGAGTTTGGAACACTCGGAAAAGTTCATAAGCATAGTGGTTGTATTCATGAGGAAATATGAAAAACTTCAGTTAAAATGGTTTGCGTTCATGAGTTTTGAAAAGATATATAAAAAAAATAAAAAAAAAAAGGGTCAAGGGACGATTTAAATAAACAAATGGGTAAGCACAGATGCGATTGAAACACCTGAAAACTCTACAAGTATAAGGAGGCACAAAAATTATATTGATTGTGCATAGCATTCATGAAGTTCAAAAAAGGAGAGAAGAAAAGATTTGAAAGAGAGAAAAGAAAAAGGGCGTTTATCTCGCACTTGAACGCGCGGGCGTCAAGATGAGGAGTGGCCCGAATGGTTCAAAAAAGTCCCAAAGCAGGAATGTAGCGTCAGGATGAGGAGTGGCCTGATACTTGGCCTTCTTCCGACTGCCAGAGCCGCTCGCCATGATCTGTCAAATAAAAGGGAATTCGCGCGTTAGATTTGGGAAAAATTCAGAAAAAAAACAAAATAATGAGAAAAATTCGAGTTTTGATCGAGTAGAACTAACCTGATAAGTCCTGGCTAGATCAATACAAGCAAAAGAGGAAGAGGGAAAAATTTCTCTAGAGAGATTTCGAGTTATAGAGAGATGAGAAAGTGAAATAAAATGAAATGAAGTTCTCGGTATAAGCTTCTGCCACTCAAACGCGGCACTCGGTATTCGTGCACGGCAGTCAGCAAACTACCGTGCGGCACTCGCTAAATGCCGCAGCGGCACTCCGTGAGTGCCACACGGCAGTCACGGACTGCTGTAAAAATATGTGTGTGCCGCGATTAAGGCGGTTACTAGACCATTCATTTTTCCCCAAAAATTCAAAATTGGGTCCCGAAAATTGAATTTGAACCCCCAAAATTTTACCCTCATTGTGCTTTTAACCCCCGCAGGTTGGTTTTCAGGATCAAATTGGTCCTCAATTTCGTGAAGTTAAAATAAATTTGAGTGCGTGGGCTCTAAATTTTGAAGATTAGAATAAATTTAGGTCCGTGGGGCTCCGAATTTTGCAATTTTAAATAAAATTGAGTCTGTTGACTCCAAAATTTTGAAAATTGAAATGATTTTGAGCCCGTGGACCGAATTACGCAACAGATTTGCGTTAACCCTCATTTTGGGAATATAACGGATTTATTTTCTCGATCCTCGTAACAGACTTACGTTGATCCATTGTTTGAGAGTGTAACGGATTTGCACTCTCGGTTCTCACAACAGATTTGCGTTAACCCTTGTTTTGAGAATATAACAGATTTATATTCTCAATCCTCGTAACAAATTTACGTCGATCCTTTGATTGAGAGTGTAACGGATTTGCATTCTTGGTTCTCGCAAATAGATTTGCATTAACCCTCATTCTGAGAATATAACAGATTTATGTTCTCGATCCTCATAACAGATTTACGTCGATCCATTGTTTGAGAGTGTAACGGATTTGCATTCTCGATTCTTGCAACAGATTTGCGTTAACCCTCGTTCTGAGAATATAACATATTTATGTTCTCAATCCTCGTAACAGATTTACGTTGATCCTTTTGTTGGAAAGTGTAACGGATTTGCATTCTCGGTTCTCGCAACAGATTTGCATTAACCATCAATTTTCAAAATTAGGAATGCGTTGCCTCGACCCGTGCAACGAATCTTTGCATCGATTAACATTTGGTAATCTTCTTTAGCTAACGCATCGCAAAATGTGCGTCACATATAGGGAAGACATGATGACGATTGCTTGGTCGAGTTTATTTAAAGAATGCCATTGCATGAGCACGTGCATCACGACAGGATAGATGCATCCATCCGTATGACTACTTGCGCTTGTATGTGTTTGACTCGTGCCCGAACTACGCTTTGGTCTGATTCCTGATGGGATACGTAGGCAGTTCATCATGGAGCACGACCAATTAGAATTTTGCTGCGCGCTTGCTTGCTTCCTTTTGCAACGCATTTTATTTTTTCCTAAATCTGACAATTTGGTCAAAGGCTTGTCTTCACACAGGCTTCGACGTTCGCTTGTGGTTCACGTTGCTCCACGAGCTCCGTCGAAGAGGGGCAAACTGTAGACACCCCGATTTTGACCAAACGTCGAATTAAGGAGAGTGTTACCTCTAAGTTCGATGATGACAACGTTCGAACAAACCTAGGACTTCCAAAGATGATTCAAGCTCTTCAAAAGACTCTCTAACCTAAACAAAAAGCAAAAAGGGAAAAGAAAATGAAGATGGAGGCAGAACGGCACTCGAGCCCTTTTGTGGTAGTCACGGGTTGCCGTTGCGGCAGTCTCTGGACTGCCGTACGACATTCTGTGACTGCCGCGAATTTCATCAAGTGCCGCAAAAAATGAATTTTTACTAAAAAAAACGGCAGTCCCTAGAGTTGTCTGCGGCATTCATTGAATGCCGCAACGGCATTTACTGAGTATCGCTTCCATCTCCAGTGAGTGTCGCATTTTTGCAACAGACAGCTGGTATATAGCACGTTTTGTACTATCAAAAGGATGCCTGAATTAGGGTTTTTGCCCCTGAAATGACTGAAATACCCCCTTTAAACTTGCCTATAAATAGAGGATGAATATCCTCTTGCATGTGGTTGAAAAATCTAGCCTAATCCTAGAGGATATACTCCCACCTAGTCTTGAAAAAGCTTTCTTAAACACAATTAGAAGTAGGTTTTGAGAAGGTTAAGGGGAGCATTTAAGTAGAATTAGAGTGGAAGAGCTTGATTAGTCTTTAGAAGTTCTCCAAAAATCACCAAGTTGAGGAAACTTTGGAGGTAAAGCTTTAAATCAATTAGTCTTGATTACATTCTAATCACCAAAATGCTTAGAGTCTTTGAATTTTCTTATACTTTTCGTTCTAATCTTTGAGATTCATAAGACCCTCAATGTCTTACTTCAATCCTTAGACCTAAAAATCCTTTGATTCTTTTGTAAGTTCATGGTTTACAAGAAGATTGAGGTTGATAAGAGTACACTTGATTAATAAATCTAAACCTATTTTCATGGTTTAGGTTTGTTATGTGTAAGTCTCATGGAGTCTATCCATATTTCTTTGAGACTTACAAGACATGAATATCTTTAGTCTCCAATGACCATCAAATGGTAGGAGAGCTAGCTTTAGACAAGCCCAACTCCATGGCTTATTTGTCTAAGTTGACAAGAATAAGATGAACTCACCAAATGTGCAATGAGTTACAATCTGTTTTTGATCGTAGATTTTTAGTTGAACATCGAACCATTGGAATGGAGTGAAACCAACGGGAAAAGTGTTTATAACTCAAAGTTCTACCACTGTAATTTTTGTTTTAAGGTAGTTTCATGTTTTGAGTGGTTTGATCAAGGGTTTTATGGAACAACCATAATCTGTCCAGAGTTTCAGAAAAGTAACACTCTTTTGAAATAAGCAAATCAGAACCTTAATCAAGCACTTTTGACCCGAAATAAATTTTTATAAGTAGGTTAATGTACTAGGAAGCTACCCTAAAAAGAACAAAGCATTTTTTATTTTTTACTATTTTTAGAAAATCGTGCAAGAACTCTAGACAAAGGGTTGTAGAATCCTAAGTAATGTCTAGTTTTTGTCCAATTCCCGGAGATCTAAACGTTGAAACTTTGATTTTCTTTTTGGGTTAAAAACTAGACACACAGAGGCATCTTGTGTCCAAAATTAATGAAGATCAAACCACGGGAACCATGTTTTTTATTTCTTTGAAGTTCTGATCTCCTCTCAGTAATTTTCAGAATTCTGTAACAATTTTGATCAATCTTATAAATAATGGCTTAGATGATTTTTTCATGAGTTAAGGTTCAAACAATGTTTCAATAGAGATTCGTTAAGCTTGAATCTAAAGTTTAAGTGACCTAAATCAATAAGTACTTCACGATTTCTTCTTGTTTATGTTTACATTCATCCATATGACTTGACGTTCATAATTAGGATTTGTTTGCTTTAGGTTAATTACATTTGATAGATTTAGGTTAGAGGCCTAGGATCATTATTCAATTTTACATATTGTACATCATGTGGACTAACCCTTGTTTTGTAGCGCTGATGAGGTATGACTTTTCGACTCTCCCTTAGCTTAACTTTTCTTTGATTTTATCAATTTTATGATCTCATGCGTGACACATTTGAATTAGGATCTTGCCTTATGTGAATACATGTGATTAGAGACTCTTTTCTAGGATTTTCTTTCATTTGTATGCATTGCACGTTTAATATCACGGCTGGATCTCGGGTAAGTTCTCTTTATTCCCTATTGCATATCATATTGCTTGCTACTTGAATTATGTGTTTTTTTTTAATGATATCTTATCACTTGCAATCTTACACCCTTTAGACATGCTTTTGTAATGTATATTTATACATATGTATTAGTTGATGGCACATTTAAATTAATACTTCGATTAAAAGGATGTTAAGTAGAGGCCTATCGCGAGATAGGACGAGAAGGGGTGTTTTAGTCCGATGGGCTCCTTCCCTTCTCGTCCCATAATCCCCGGACCTAGTTTAATCTTTGGTTTTGCAAAAAGACCAGTTGCTTTAAAATAGGTTTCTTAATTTTCCTTTTAAAAAAATTAAGTGGCGACTCATTTGTTTTGAATTTGAAATTTAAAAGAATTTTAAAAGAAAAGTTGTGGGTAAGGATAAAAATTGCGATATCCACACTCACATACATATAATATACATTATAGTGTATATAAGGGAGTAGGTTGAGGAGGTAAGGGGGGGTATGGTGAAGTGATTGGTTGAGTGTGGAAGGGGTTGTGTAAGGGGTGGTTGGGTACTTTTCCACAATTAAGGGATTGACCGATGTGACCATCTCGAAATATGTGCGTGCACAGAATTTTGTGCCAACGTAGGTATAATTATGGGTTCACGTGTAAATCCCAGTCTGGGTTCTAAATACAGTTCGGGTAAAACGCATTGATATTAAAACTATAACATAAACTATAACTCTGATAAAGTCAACGATACCAAAATTAGAAGCTACAGTTTATAAATACAGTCCAAAAATTAGAATTTACATTAATAAAATAAAAAGAAAATTATAGGTCTTACAATTGTACAAAAGAAAGTATTTTGAAACCTTATTTTTTGATTTTATTTTTGATTTTATCTGTCAAATAGATAATATCATCTAGGGTTAATTACACACACCTCCCTGAGGTTTGCCCTAATTACACGGACCTCCCTTTTTTGAGAAATTACAAGGTCCTCCCTTCTCGGTAACGGTTGAGTAACGTCTATGACGGAATGAATGAAAGTACCAAAATGACCCTAAATAAAATTACACAAACCTCCCCTGAACTATGGTCTAATTACACGGACCTTCCTCGAATTATGAGAAATTACACGAACCTCCCTTATCACCCATAATTACAATTTGTGCAAATGTATATTATTATATCCACAAATAAGATTTGTTTTTGCAATGAGAAAGAGTTTAGGTTAAACTTTTTGTACCACTAAGAAGTATATCTTTCAATTTCTTCAAGTTTCTTCCAGTAATTTCTTCAAATTCTTCAATTTCATTGGGTTTGAATTTTTTTTTTATTTTTATTTCTACCACTTTTTAGTTTCTCATGTGTATGGAATAAATATGACAAACATGATAGGTCAAAAGAATCTGGGCAATCTTCAATTTAGAAAGAACTTTCTGTGTTTCTTGACACATTGAAGGGACAGTGAAAAATGGTAAGGGTAATATAGTCATTCTGAAAAATAAGAGAGACCGTTCTAGATTTTGAAAAAATTAATTTTTATTGAGAGACGGAAAAGGGAGGAAGAAGAAGAGAGAAAAAAAAAACTATTTTTTTTCAATTTCATAAATTAAATTTATTGGATTTGGTTTTGTATTTCTTCAACTTTTTATTTTCTCCTATCTATGGAATAAATATGACAAAGAATTCGAGCAATCTTCAATTGGTTTGTTGGAAAGAACTTTCTATGCTTCATGAAAAATTGAAGGAACTATAAAAATTATAAGGGAAATATAGAAATTCTTAAAAATTAAGAGAGATTATTTGAAATTTTGGAAGAAAAAAAATTTTATTTTTTGTTGAGAGGCGGAACAAGAGAGGAAGTAGAAGAAAGAAAAAGAAAATTTTAATAAAAAAATATTTTTGTAAAGAGGGAGATCCGTGTAATTAGGTCATATCTCAAGGGAGGTTAGTATAATTATTCCTATTTTCTGTTAAGATAAATAAGGGTATTTTTGGCATTAGGTAAGAAAAAATTGCTTACATCATCAATTTCCATTTAGGGGATAGACAGTCAACTAACAGAAGGGAGGTGAGTGTAACTCAACCTAAATGTATATAAGGGAGGTCCGTGAAATTTCTCAAAATGCGAGAAAGGTCCGTGTAATTAAGGCAAACCTTAGGGGAGGTGTGTGTGTGTAATTAACCCTATCATCTATTTTGTAATTAACCCTATCAACTTTAAACCACTATAACTCACTCATATTTTTAGCCTTTTTGAGTAAAAAAAAAAAAAATTTTGCCTGCATGTATTTCTTCGAGATCAATGTAATGGAGTTGAAAATTGCACAAAAGAAAGTAATTTGGAACTTCATTTTTTGATTTTATCTGCCAACTTTAAATCACCATAACTCACTCGTACTTTATCCTTTTTGAGTGTTATATTTTTTTTATTTCAAGTATTTCTTCGAGATCTACTGAATGGAGTTGAAAATTGTACAAAATAAAGGAATTTGGAATCTCATTTTTTATTTCTTTATCTATCAAAATAGAGAATATTATCTGTTTTGACAGATAATATTAAGTTAAACAATCATAATTTTCTTATTTTTTGACCTTCGGGATTTTTTTTTTTTTTTTTTTGTACTTCATGTATTTCTTTGAGAGCTACGCAATGGGTGTAGAAATTTTACAAAAAATGATACGTTGCAGCCTCATTTTGATATTTTATCTGTCTAACAGATATATAGATAGATAATATTATATGTTTATATTAACGGCAATAACTTTCTCAATTCTTGGGCTTTTTAGGTGATTGTTTTTTGTTCCCTATTTTTTTTTCGAGATCTATGCACCTATGGTGCCAATTTTATGAAAGGAATATATTTTTGTTATATTTATTAAAAATAAAACACAATTTTTCATACTTTCTTAGGTTTTAGTTTTTTTTCCCCCAATATTTGATGGTTAATGTTGATCTCGGTTCATAGATCTCATTTTGTTGATTGCAAAATGTCAAATTTTATGAACAACAGACTTGTACAACAAAAATTATAGCAATAAAAAGTTGTTAAGGCAAAAAAATGACCTAATGAGTTAAGGAAAAGTAGCATGTATTTTTGTCTCGAAGGGTTTTATTTGAGGGGGCTATGGTCGAAGTAGGCCTATAAACGGGCCGGATCTGGACTGGATCGGCTAGATCCGGATCCGTCAAACAACAGATTAGTCCATATCCAGATTCAAATTCGACGGATCTACTATAGGTCAGCCCATATCTAGATTTGGTCGGATCCGGTAATCCAGTCCGCTTATCCGGATCCGGTCCAAAATATTGAATAAATGTATATACATACTAGTTTTTTTTATATATAATATATGTACACATTTTAAGTATTATATATATACATAAACAGAATATATAATATATATCCAGTTTTGTTTATATATAAAATATATGTACACATTTTAAGTATTATATATACACATAATATATTTTATATATCTAGTTTTGTTTGTATATAATATATACACATAATATATTTTATATATCTATTTTTGTTTGTATATAATATATATCTACAGATTTTAAGTATTATATATATACATAATATAAATATATATATACACACAATTTAGGTGTTATACGGATCCGAGTCTTAGGCGGATCGGATATTACAAAATCATATCCAATCCGTTTCTTTAGCATAATATATGGATCCAGATCCGGATCTGTATATGGATCTGTCAAAGTGATCAGATCCGTTGAAAAGTGCCGGATTCGGGCCTAGATCTGGTCCGTTGACAGCCTTAGGCCGAAGTCCCCTTGTTCAAAAGGGTTAAATATATTTGACCTCTTGTGGTTAGGTGCATTTTCACTTTACCTCCTGTGATTTGAAGGTGGACACTTCACCCCCTTGTGGTTTTAGACTAAAGTGAAACTACAAAGATTTCTCTCAAAATAGTCACATGGTGATTAAGTGTTAAAATTAGCCCCACATAGGAGAGCTTAAGTATCAAAACAACCACAGAGGTAGTTAACCCCAAAATTAGCCTCCCAAAAGGATTAAGTGTTAAAAATTAGCCGTACATAGGTTGGTTAAATGACAACATTATCCCCACAAAAGGGATTAACCCTAAAATTAATATCACAAAGGGGGTTAAGTGTTAATATTTTTGTTTACTTTTAAAATTTTCATCAGTTTTGAGGAAAATCGTAACAGTATCATTTTAATCTAAAATCACACGAGGTTAAGTGTCCACTTTCAAAGCACATGGGATAAAGTGGAAATGGGCCTAACCACGCTCTTATTAAAATAATGTTCTCCAGGACTTTTTTACTTTTATTTTTTAACAGCAAAGAGAAACATTGAGGAGATAATTAACAACGACATTTTAAGTCCCATTTGATAAAACTGAAAGTTAAGCAATGAAAACTAAGTACTAAATTTTTAGCACTAAAATGTTAAGCTAATGAATTTGCAGTTCTGAAAACAGTGTTTCAAATAGTGAAATAGACTGCATACAGTAATTGTTTTTAGTGCAAATTGTCATTTAAAGTCTTTCGTAGGTTTTTGGCTGTTTTTTCAGTGAAGTGATGCATTATCAAATGCAATGAAAAAAAAATTAAGTGTTGAAACTTTTTTTTGTTTTTAGCGCGTATTATTAGGATTATGCCTAATTATGATTTGATTCCTTATTTTGTGGTTTCTTTATCAAATAAAGATTACTTTGATGATGGAAGTTACCTATTTTATATAAGAATATTTGTAAGAGTATTCCTCGTTGTACAAGACCTGCCATAGGGGTATATCCTACAACAACTAGGATTGGAACTCTACAATCTATAAATATAGGGCTTACTCAAGAGATTGATAAGATTGGTTGAGAATCTTCTACATACCCACAATCTACATACACAAGAGAGAGCTGCAAACTAGTGAGCGAGAGATTAGTTTCTAACAATTGTGTGTGTCATATAACTTGGTTGGAGAGTTGTACATGTGAGATCTTGAGTTCTTGGAATCTTCATATTAATTGAGGTGATCGATTTTGCACTTGGATGTAGTCATTGTTGGGCCGAATCACATTTAAATCTTGGTGTGTTAATTAGTTTGCTTGATTTTTCTTTCGTAATTGTGTCGTTCTTGTTCTATTTATCTCTATCTTTGTGGGTGTGATTTTGTTGTTGTGATTGTGGACCCATTCCCAACAAGTGGTATCAGAGCTTGGTTGAAAATAGTTCTCTTAAGGATATGTGAATGGTAATAGAAAAGTTCGATGGCAAGAAGAATTTCAGTATGTGGCAAGTGCGTATGAAGGACGCCTTGGTACAACAAGATATAGAGGATGCATTGTGCGGTGATGATGACAAGACAGAGTTGGCGATCTCAAGTTCGTGGGGGATGTGAACTTGAGTAATGGTGCAACTGAATAGCTTAGGGAATGGCAAAGGCGATACACTATCGAGGTGAAAGTTGAAGATTACAAGAGAAAGACTCTGAGTACTGATGGGAAAGAATTTGAGGCAAAGTGAAGATTGCTAGGATTGTCCCTAAAATTCTATTAGTGGAATTATTTTCTAATTATGATTTAAATCTTTATTTGGTAGTTTCCTTATCAAATAAGGATTCCTTTGATGGTGGAAGTTACTTGTTTTATATAGGAATGTTTGTGAGAGTATTCCTCGTTGTAAAAGACTTACCATAGGGGTAAATTCTGCTACAACTAGGATTAGAACTCAACAATCTATAAATGGACTTGCTCAAGTGATTGATAAGATTGGTTGAAAATCTTCTACATATCCACAATTTACATACACAAGAGATGGCTGCAAACTAATGAGGGAGAAATTAGTTTCTAGTAATTGTGTGTGTCATATAACTTGGTTAGAAAGTTATACACGTGAGGTTTTGAGTGCTTGTAATCGTCATATCAATCGAGCTAACCGTCTTTGCACGTGGACGTAGGTATTGTTAAGCCGAGCCACATTTAAATCTTGGTGTGTTAGTTTTCTTGATTTTTCTTTCATGGTTGTGTCGTTTTTGTTCTATATTTATCTCCATCTTTACGGGTGTAGTTTTCTTATTGTGATTGTGGCCCCATTCCCAACACTTATTTGGGTTATTAAGAGAAGTTATTCTGAATAATGTTGGACCATGTTATCGTATTGATGTCGTATATATGATGCATTAATCATACGTGTCCACATCTATAGCTACCCTTCCATTCAACGTAAAGGAAGATACAATTAGAATATTCCACCGCGTCAACATATGGCGATCTAGGAAGCACCGACACTTCGGAAAGGGCTTTGTACCCGTGTCTGACACGTATCGGACACCAATACTCGTCCGACACACCTCCGACACGTATTGGATGTGAAAAATACGTGTCTTATTTCTTTTATGCAATGTTTAGAGGCGGACACATCACCGACACACGGCGGGACACTTCAAGGGACATGGAGGGTAATTCTTTTTTGACCAAAAAGCTGTATTTTGTTAGGTTTTTTTTTTTTTTTTTTAACATTTTGAAGACCAAACGGAGTTGATTTTGTTAAGCATTACTATCTCCTCACGTTCTCCCGACATTAGTCTCTCAAGACCCTCTTTGTCCGATCTCATCTATCTCTCTATCTTCTTTGACCATCTCACTCTCTTCATTTTGTTCATATTAAACAATAACGCTCGAAAAATGTGAAGTGAACATTCTTTAGATAACATTTTAACAACATTTCTGAAAAACATAAGAATGAACTTAAAATTAAACTATTTTTTTAAAAAAAAAATATACGTATCCCAACCGTGTCATGTCATCATTTTTTAGAATTTTACGTGTCGACGTACCGATGTCGTATCGTGTCCATGTCGGCGTACCCGTACCCGTGTCCGTGCTTCATAGATGGCGATCTAACTGAATAATTTCTTCATTTTTTGGGCTGTAATTTTAGTGCGTCAATCTTTGCTTTAGGTCTACCAATTAAGGCTCGATCGGAGCTCTTATAGAGTATTTCCACCCAAACATTTTGTCCAAATAGGTAGTTTGAGAACCCACATTTGTATTTGTAGTTAATGTACTGAGAGGGAAGCCACTTTTCGAAAATATTCCAACAATAAGATAAATATTAAAGGAGAATGTTGAGTACACCAAAATTAGCCACCTTGTTTATGGAGATGAAATTAAATGTAAATCTTTATCTGTTTATTTTGTAATTAAAAAACAGTTTACATTTTCAAAATCCTGTGACTTTTTAAAATATTTTTTTTAGATATACGTAGTATTATTATTATTATTATTTTTTTTAATGACTACTGTATATAATTGAAGTCCATGGGATCCACTTAAAAGTAAAGCACTCTTTCAGGAACCATATACCAATTTTGTCTTACCCAAATTGAGTACCTGTAAAGGATTAATTTCAAGTTAACGATTAATTTCAAGTCAACGAACTCTCAAACATACCTACCTAAGTGTGTATATATGTACATATGTATGGATCAGATCAGCAATACCTGTGGCTGTAATCTATATTCAGTTGACCAACTATTTGTCTCGTGCAAGAGAAAAGTAGATGCTTTATTGCATGACTACAAATTGCTTTGTTCTTTCCTTTAAAATAACAAATTGAGCTTCCAACATTCGGAAAATTCTATGATACTTTTTTAGTAGTTTTAATTGTATCATACAGTATGTTTAAATCTACTTGTAATATTTTTGAAGCAAATTACTATAATTTAGCACTAAATTGGAATGTATAGTACAACCAAAACCACTAGAATATATCATAGAAAATTTGGGCTGACATTGAAAGAAGGCTAAATCAATTTTAGGAGTAATGTTATAGTTCACAAATTTGAATCTCAATTTTAAATATGAAATACTTTAATAGTTGTACAATTTGTTGTGATAGCAGTTGTGGTATTATAGAATCTTGTATTTGCTACAACTCTCATAGTATTTGAGATCCCAATTTTGAGAACCATATCATTAATTACTCCAATAACGGTGAGACCACATAATCCATGTCATCTTACTAATACACATGGGCTTGATACGGAACGGTAAGCATATTTTCCTTCAATTTAGGATAAATAGATGTTTAAAATAGCAACTTCATACGGTTAGATATACCACACCATCAAAATAATAGTTGTGTGGAATATTTAGGCATACACATGTTGGATTGAATAACTATTGTTATTTTTCCATGTTAAGATACATTTCTACCGTAATTTAATGGAAAGAATAGTTATGCGTAAGCATTATATCTATATGTACTAGTCACTTGATACATACAGCATGGACTTAATTATATTATACACCCTTCACGTTTTGTTCCCGTCTCATTTTAGTCCCCTGTAATTTCAACTGCTCTAATTTGGTCCTTTAAGTTTGTGAATAGAAATAATATACTCCCTCCGTCTCATAATAAGTGTCCACTTCTATTTTGCACATTGTTTAAGAAAGTTGTATTATTTTAATTTATTTGGTTCATTAAATGGTCACTTTCTAATTTTGCCCTTAGATGTGATGGGTGTTTGACTTTTAGCTTGTTTTGATGCCACAAATAAATGCTACTTTATCTTTATTATAAAGGTAGTTTTGGAAAGTAAGTAAAAGTTATATGTCAATTTAGGAAAGTGGACACTTATTGTGGGACATCCAAAAAAGGAAATGTGGACACTTATTATGGGACGGAGGGAGTAGTTCAAATGTCTCATTCTGTAAAAAAAAAATTGACTGTATATATTTACCCATGTGTTGCGCCTGGTCATACTTTTCGGGGGATAAAATGTAACATCACAAATCTCCCAGCCCGCTTTCCAATATAATTGTCAAGGGATAAAATGGAGCACCACCTATATCTCACAAAGTGTATTTGTGTAATTGTGTATAACACGTAACGTAACGTTCGTCAATTTTCTCACAAAATGGGAGCTCTCTTTGAATCATATCGATTCTATTAAAAAACTTCAAGGACCAAATCAATGCATGTAATTGGAATTACATAAACTAAAATGAGACAAAAACCAAATTTCAATAATATCTTTTACAACTAAGCATACAGTACAGTAGAACATGACATTTAGCATGGAATATTTTCTCCAATTTTAGAGGCCATCCATTAATTATTGATTCCAGCCAATTCTTTGGTTTTTTGATTTGTCTGTTGCAGCAACTTGCAAGGGTCAAATCCGATGGCGATAACTCTTTTTATCTCTATCTTAAAAATAGTCTTTAGTACTACCCAGCTGATCCATGGTTTTTCATGATCACACATCGAAGCAGTTTTTGGGTTTTGGACATAGTCTTCTTTCACCTTGGTTTTTTGTTTCCGTTCATTTTTTCTTTCCTATATTCATTTGGTATGACCTTGAAGTCACACACACACACACATATTTATATATATATATATATATATAATCGGCATGGTACCTTGAAGACCTTCTGGAAAGCTACTATAGCGGTAGCTTGACGTTTGTGATATAGTAATGTTGACAAAAAATAATGAAAAAAAAAATAAAATGTTAAATACATTTTACACTCTCGTAATTCACAGCAAATGATACTTTACCCTTCATGGTGTATACGGTGATACATTGGATCCTAAAATTACTATTTTGTGTCAATTTACACCTTCGGCCATAATTATCGAGACGAACTTTAACAGATTATGATATCTTTTTTACAGAATTTTGACAATGTTTGATATAGGGTGCAAATTAAAACAAATTATTAACCTAGAGGACTAATATATCAACTTTTAAATTATAGGGGGCAAAGTGACGACTCCGGTGTCTAGTGTAATTGACCCAAAATTAAATGTTTTGAAACATGATTATTTGTTCCAAATTTTAGTGAAAGAAAAGCATACATTTTTTTTTTTTTGGTAAAATGCATTCCAAACCTTTGAACTATACACTAATTTGCAGCATAAATCATCATCTTTCAATTGTAGCAATTGATTTTTTTTTTACTTAATTACATTTTTCCAGCTTTAGTGAGAATACTCGTCGTCATCTGGTGCCATGAGGTATACTGTTAACCTTCTATGTGATAAGTTACTGTCACTTTTTTAAACAGAATATTGGTATGGCACCGTATGAAGTCTTGTATGGATGTAAATGTCGTTTATCAGTTTGTTGGACCGAGATTGGGAAATAAGGTTATTAGGACTTGAGATAATACAATTGACTATTGAGAAGGTGAAACTGATACGCCTCGGAGCAGCAAAAATAGAGAAAAATAAATTTTCTCTTTGGGTCCATAGGGAATGACGGGTGAATGTCACTAATTGTCCACAACACACAGTACTAATCAACTATAAGCAACAGGAACAGTAATAACATCAAATTGAATATATTACAAAAGTTCTAACTATGACAATAACATCAGAGTCGTCCACAGGAACATAACAGACCTGAAAGCAACATATGCCCAAGTACCCGTTTAACTAATAAAGTTCAACAGAAATAAAACTAATAACTATCTAGTTCTTCAGTTGGCGTAAACTTCATCGTTAGCGTAGTAGTCTCTCCTGGCATAACCATCCCCGGTAGGGACACCCTCTGCATACTCTTCCTCCGAGTAGTAGTTTTCGTCTTCAACTCCCTCACCTGCATTAATAGGAATAAGGTAGTCTGGATGGGGAATGTTCAGGCAATAACGACCGTCAGCTTACTGAGAGCTAAGTGAATAGAAACTTACAAGGTACCACTTATATAACGTATAAACAAGTTGTGAAGTGTATATGATATAATTCTACAATAGCAATGTCTTCTCTTTATTCAACGCTTCGTAGCCAACCCTTGTCGTCTGATTATTCCAAAAATGATAACCGAACAAATTCCGACTGAAAGATCAAACTCAATCGTTTAAAATATATAGTCATACCATCACTCTGTCCACCACTCGTTAAGGATATAAACCATCCATCGCATGTCATGGACTCCACGTCAATCCATCCTCCGCTCGTGCAGGATATAAACCATCCACCGCATGTCGGGGATATTTCGAACAACAATATCTCATTCCATTACCACGACTCTAGTGACCTATATATATAGCAGTGATCCCCCATCCACTGCTCGTTAAGAATATTCCATTGATCATCTGGCTATCTGAGGACTACATGGTCTTGCCCACTGCTCATTAAGGATATTAACCATCCACCGTATGTGACAGCATATCATGACCAGGCGTATGCCCATGTGCCATTCCCAGAACATATCAAACCTACTGAAGTTCAGTACTAATTCTGACACATGACAATTCCCATGTGACCTGACTACTGTGATTGAAATGAACACATATCGAACTCATGGATGAACTGCATTGCATCTAATGTCATCACGTTAATCAATTATTCTTAATCGTACTTATCTTTGTTGTCATATTATCCCTGATCAACCCATAATCGCATAATGAAAGTCCGAATCGAGAAATAGAACGATTGAACCCTTTACATAAAAACAAAAGCAACTAACCAAGATCTGTCAATGCCAATCAATTGGGATAGGGTCCAACCAATTGGGGTAAAATATGTAACAATCGATTGAAGAAACACGCCAATCGATTGGATCCAAACCAATGACAATTGATTGATAACTTTGGCAATTGATTGGGAAACTTTCCAATCAATTGGGTTCTAACTGATGCCAATTGATTCGGACAAATACCAATCGATTGGGACTTCATCTTCTCTAGCAGAAACATAAATCAATATATATAAACTTCTTAAGGACGTATTTATTACGTCGAAGCCATATCAAAGCTTGTAAAAACATCATATAGTGAGACCAAGTGAGTTTAAAACTCACCTAGTTGAGTGGGGTGTGTTTGGCTATGGAAACCCAAGCTTGTCTCTCTCCTCTTCTCCTCCTCTCTTTCTATGTCTGGTCTCTATTTCTCTGTCTCCTCCTTTCTCCTTCTTCTACTTTCTTCTCCTCCTCTCTGTCTCCTTGAGAATGTGTGTATATGCTTGTGTATACATATATATATTTATGGATATGTGTATATATATATCTCTCACTCTCACTCACATGAACTGAAAAACAGTCCAAGGGCACGAAATGAATGCATATATATATAGAAAATGAGAGTGTCATGTGTCAACCCACAAGGCAAAGTTGAAAACTGCTCTCTATAGGTGGCAATCGATTGGCGCTGATGGCAATCGATTGGCATCATATATTTCAAGGCAATCGATTAAAAAGAATGGCAATCGATTGGGATAGTACCACGTAATGAACTCAGGTTGGAAGAATGGCAATCGATTGGGAAATATGTCAATTGATTGGTATAAAAAGTGGCAATCGATTGGACACCAAGGCAATCGATTGGTATAACAAGTTTACCAAAAGAAGGACAAGGTTATACAAGTATAAATACGAAGTCTTATTTATTAATATACACTTCAAAAATACAGGTTATTACATTATCCACCACTCATAAGGATTTCGTCCTCGAAATCAAAAGCAAGTAACTTTAAAACAAAAATAGAAACTTCTCGTGCTTCTCCGACTCTAGTTCCCATGAAGTTTACCCTTCGTCATGATGCTTCCACTGAATCTTCACCAACGGGATCTCCTTATTTCTGAGCTTCTTGATACCTCGATCCAGAATGCGAACTGGTCCTTCATTGAATATAACATTGTCATTGATTTCAATATCCTCAAAGTTGATCTCATGTGCCAGGTTGTGAGCACACTTCCTCAATATGCTGATGTGGAAAACATTGTGCAGTCCAGACATCTTCAACGGCAACGCAAGTCAAAACGCAACTTTTCCAACACCCTCCAAGATCTTGAACAATCCAATGAATCGGGGCGATAACTTACCTCTCTTCTGACCAAAGCGAACAATCCTCCATACAGGTGAAACCTTAAGTATCAAGTGATCTCCTACTGCGAACTCCAAGTCTTTGCGTTGTTTGTCAGCATAACTCTTGTGTCGAGTCTGAGCTGTCTTCATCTTCTCACGTACGATCTGAATTTTCTTGCTAGTTTCTCGTACCATTTCTGGCCCAAGAAGTTGAGTATCTCTGACTTCGGCCCAACATAGCGGCAATCGAAAACGGCGTCATCCCTATACTCATATGGTAGCTATTGTTGTAGGCGAACTTGTTCAATGGCAGGTGCGTCTCCAATGAACTCTCAAAATTAATAACGCAAGCGTGTAGCATATCTTCCATCACTTGATTGACTCATTCGGTCTGTCCGTCGATCTGCGGATGAAAGGCTGAACTCAAGTTCAATGTTGTTCCCATCGCTGCTTGAAGACTTTTTTTTTCAAAATTCTGCAGTAAAGTGCGAATATCAGTATAACACGATAGAAACTGGTATTCTGTGTAACCGTACAACTTGTTGTAGATACATCCAACTCAAACGTTCGACTGGATACGTCATGCTGTAGGCGATAAAATGTGTAGTCTTCGTATCTCGATCCACGATTACCTAAATAGCGTCGTGGTTCTGCTATGACTTCGACAAACCTACCTAGAAATCCATGGTTATGTGTTCTCATTTCCATTGGGGAATTGTTAACGGATGTAGAAGTCCAGGTGGTTTCTGGTGTTTTGCCTTTAATTATTTACAAGTAAGACAATGAGCAACATACTCAACTTATTCTCTCTTCATTCCTTCCCACCAGAAATTCCTCTTTAAGTCCTTGTACATCTTTGTACCTCTAGGGTGAACTGTTATTCGTGATTTGTGTGCTTCATCCAATATTTCTTTACAGCGATTTTCTTTATCAGGTACACAGAGTCTACCTTTATATCACAAGGTTCCGTCTGTACCAATACTCTAGACCTCTAGTTCCTTTACTCACATCTTGGCGAACCATAATTTCAAATCTTATGTTGTCTGTTGAGCTTCTGTGATACGACTGATCAAGGTTGGTTGTACCATAAGACATCCAAAATGTTTTCCTTCCGTTAACTCCACTGGTTGTAGTTTGAAATCGGCTAAAACTTTCAATGCTTGCCATTCTCAAATTAATAATGCAGCGATTACTAGTCGAGGTCTATGACTCAAAGCATATGCTATGACGTTTGCTTTACCCGGATAGTATTGCAATGAGAAGTCATAATCCTTGAGTGACTCCATCCATCTACGTTGTCACATGTTCAACTCCTTTTGAGAGAACAAATGCTTCAAGCTCTTATGATCAGAAAATAGATCAAACTTTTCTCCATAGAGATAGTGTCTACATATCTTCAATGTGAACACTATCGCTGCCAATTCTAAATCATGCATTGGATAATTCTTCTCATGTACCTTCAACTATCTGGATCCATATACAAT
Source organism: Hydrangea macrophylla (assembly GCA_033977485.1). Classification (NCBI taxonomy): domain Eukaryota; kingdom Viridiplantae; phylum Streptophyta; class Magnoliopsida; order Cornales; family Hydrangeaceae; genus Hydrangea; species Hydrangea macrophylla. The sequence continues at coordinate 5,319,255 of CM066984.1, read as the reverse complement.
GACATTCCCATCCTGTATAAGAACACAACCAAGTCCTTGGTGCGATGCATCACTATAGATCACATATCTTTTTCCACTCTTAGGTATCGCGAGTACTGGTGCAGAAGTCAATCTTTCCTTTAATTCCTAAAATGCACCGTCATGCTTATCTATCCATTCATACTTTATCACCTTTCTCGTAAATTCGTCAAAGGTCCTACAATCTTGGAGAATCCTTCAACAAATCTCCGATAATATCCTATTAGGCCGAGGAAACTTTTGACCTCTGTTGCGTTAGTTGGTCTATTCTAGCTTAAGACTGCATTGATCATAGATGAGTCCACAGAGATACCATCTTAAGATATAACATGTCCCAAGAATTTGACCTCCTATAGCCAAAATTTGCACTTGTTGAACTTTTGCATACAACTTACTATCTTGAAGTGTCTGTAAAGCAATCTATAAGTGTTCCTTATGATCTTTCTCCATCTTTGAGTAGATTAGTATGTCATCAATGAATATTATAATGAATTGATCCAGATATGGTCTGAATATCTATTCATAAAGCCCATGAATACTGCTGGCACATTCGTCAATCCAAAAGGCATAACTACAAACTCATAATGCTCGTATCTCGTCCTGAATGCAGTCTTCGTCACATCCTCTGGTCGAACCAATAGTTGATGATATCTCGAACACATATTGATCTTTGAAAAAATCCTTGATCCTTGTAATTGGTCGAATAGATCATCTACCCGAGGTAGTGGATATCGTTTCTTGATCGTAACCTTGTTCAACTCCTTGTAGTCTATGTAGAGTCGAAGTGTTCTGTCCTTTTTCTTCACAAACAGAATGGGTGCTCCCCAAGGTGACGCTCAAGCGAACGAATCCTAAATCTTCAAGTTCCTGAACTTGCTTTTTCAATTCCAACATCTTAGTTGGCGCCATCCGATATGGAGTCTTAGATATCGACAATGTGCTAGGTACTAGTTCCACATAGAAGTCTATTTCCCTCTTCGGTGGAAGTTCTTTAATATCCTAGAATACATCCTGAAAATCTTGTACGTTGGAATCTAATCCATTATTGGTCTTGTACTCGTGTTTTTTATTGTAGCCAAACAACTTGTAAGAAACATGTCGCTCGTTGTCTGACACTGAAATCTGATCGTCAGTCGCCCTGGTATTGGAAACACAGTAGTCCTGGTAGTGTAATCCAAATTGGTATCATACTTGGTAAGAAAATCCATCCATAGGATAATGTCGAACTCTAACATCGACAAAACCACCAAGTCGGCTAAAAGGTTCTGATCTCCTAGAGTCAATGGACAGTCTTTACACACTTTACCCAACTTAATAGTCACTCCTAATGGTGACACAGCATTAAGTGCTGGCTTAAGTGTCTGGGGTTCTAAACCCAACAAACGCAAAATCTTAACAGCAATAAATGAACGTGCAGCTCCAGTATCGAATAAAGCTTTAACTGGACTGTGAAAGAGTATAAGTGTACCTTCTAAATGTTGCTGCTCATCAGCATCAAAACCTACTCATGTGGGAATGGTGGCAATCATTCGGGTCTGATCTGGGGGTCCTTATATTCCCTGAATTGGTGCCCCATAGTATCCTCCACGTGGTACATGTCAATCTCTGCTCAAATGCCCTAGCTTGTTGCAATTCTGGCAAATAGCATCTGTCTGGTGGTTAACCTTAAGGGCTGTGCAGAACTTGGCAATGTGCCCTGGCTTCCCATAATTAAAATATCCCCTATCGCCTGGCGACAGGGCAGTAAGCAGTGCCTGAGGCTATGGTCCCTGCTGGCAATATTGTTGGGGTCAAGGATAATTCTGCTAAGGCTTCCTTGCTCTATCCCAAGTGCACTTGTTTCCTTGAAAGTTACCCTTAGGTCTCCATCCTTGGCTATTCCTCGGCGGCTGGTTTTGGAAATTCCTCTGCTGTTGAAAATGTCTCGACGGTTGGGGCCTAACCATCTGCAGTCGTTGCACTGGATATGCATTCTTCCCCAGACTCACAACAAGTCACTAGTCTCTCAAAGTTTTGGTTGAGGTGACCAATCAACATATGGAGAAGATGAGGATTCAATCCCTGATGAAATCACTTCACCCTTTTCTAAGGCATATCAATCGTATATGGAGCGAATCTTGATAACCGATCGAATGAGTCGTATATTCTCTCATAGTCCAACCTCCTTGGACCAGGCTCATGAAATTCTTTTCTTGTTGATCCCTCTCCTCTTCTGGAAAGTACTCCAGAAATCTCCCCTTAAATGTCTCTCACGGCATCACTCTTGCAACATTCATCCCAATTGTGGCCCTTTCAGCCTCCCACCAATCTGCGGCGGTGTAAGTCAACTGGAATGTAGCAAGATGACGTTTTTCCTGTTCGTTGCATTCAAATACTTCGAAGATCAACTCCAGTTCTCGTATCCATTATTCTGCTCTCCACGACTCTGTAAATCCATCGAACTTCTTTAGACGCAGATTGAGGAAATGCTCTAGCAATTTATCACCAGTGTGTCGTGGCAGAACTGGTGCGATAGGTTTCTGGTGAGTAGAGTGGTTATAAGTATCTCCCACATGTTCCATCCTTTGCATGAAAGCTTCAAAAATGCTCATTGGATCCATGCCTTCTGGAATAGGGGCTCCTAATTGCGCTTGATTCATCAGTCTAGCCAATGTGGTATTGTGTGTCGTGTACCTACAAAAGACCTATCAATTAGAAAAATCTTTCCGATCATTCATTCGAAAATCCTCTTTAGGTACACTCCATTCCTAACTTTGAGCCAAAAAGAAAATGAAAAATACAGAGAACGAAAAACTGAAACTTAAGCTAATACTATAACTCACTAGTACTAAAAATTTCTACTTACTTCTCCCAAACTCTCATAGTATAACACAACGTTCCCTGAAACTCCAGACACACATTTAAAATTTTGGAATTTTTTTTGGCCACTTTCCTAGTACATTTCTATATAAAATGTAAAATCATATAAATTATTCTATTATCCACAAATTTGTCTTCCATCTTCCAAGTTCATGCATAAGCATTTCCTTCCCTAACTGAAACCAAGATGTCTACACCGAGAACTCAAAGAAGTGACGACTACGGGCATGGGGCTGAAAGAAAAAAAAGGAAGAAACAATTCACCCCATTACGAAGATACGCAAACATAACAATGAAAAACACGTCGAAGCCCTCAACTGCACGAGGGGGAGGTGGTGGAATAGCAGCAGCATCTGGATGGAAGAATACATCTGCCAACTCCCAATTGGAATTAAGTTGTGGATCAAACAGGGCAAAATCAAACTCGTCCATAGGCCTATCGAACGGAGCAAAGAACTCCACTATATCCTCAACCGGCCAGTCTGGGTGTCCAATGAGGTGGAGAACTGCCTCGAGAATACCAGGTGGCAAGTCATGGACTGTGGGATCATCATCATACATGGGGTCATCCTGGAGGAATACATCGGTACCCTCTGAAGCAGCGTAAGACGATGAAGAACCTAAGTCATGCTCCCAGTATTGACTAACCAGACTACTATCCGACGGGTAAGATAGAACAGAAACAAACTATAGTAGAGTGATCAGATCACGTGCACAGACAGTAGGCTCAAGGTCAGGGCAACGCTTTGAAATCTCCTATTGGATCAACTCATCCAATACATCCGGCATCAACAATAAAGGCTCCCTCTCCTAATAAGGAACAAAATCATCTGGTAGTGGCCCAAGATCGTCAAATTGGATGTTGTCACTACCAATAGAATAAATGCTCTCCGAAGCAGGAGAACCAGGAGGAGTAAGTGGATCCATAATAGGTCGCCTATCTCGAGTAGGAGAAGGAGTACTCAGTCAGAAGATGATAGGTCCATGAATAAGCTGATGGGGTATAAAAACTGGCGAAAAAGGGAACATATACTATAACCTGTAGTTCGATACCGCGATCAACTAGAAATCTTGGGAGATTGTAAAATAATGCGTAAAGTAAATAAATAGAGAAACTATAAGTACTCTATTAATATACAACAATTGTGATGTTATTAGTGCTTTTACAGTTGACCATAGTCGGGGTCATCCAATTAGATTGACTCTAACTCTGGTTTAAATCCTTCTAAGAACGACTTCAGTCGATATCCATTTCCTTTAAAAACCTCATTAGTTGTTGGATTCTCGATTTCAACCGTGCCATACGGGAATACGTTTTTAACTATGTAATGGCCATGCCATCTTGATTTCAATTTTCTCGGGAAAAGATGTAATCGGGAATCGTATAACAAAACCTTTTGTCCAGGTGTAAACTGCTTTTACAGAAGATTTTTATTATGATTAACCTTAGTGTGCGCTTGGTTTATTTTTGCATTTTCATACGCATCATTTCGTATTTCTTCAAGCTCACTCAGTTGTAGTTTTCAAAGCATGCCACCTTCTTGGATATCAAAATTTAAGGATCTAATCGCCCAATACGCTTTGTGTTCTAACTCAATGGGTAGGTGACATGTTTTCCCATATACTAGCCTATAAGGAGACATTCCTAAATTGGTTTTAAAGGCTATCCTATTTTTCCAAAGAGCGTCAGAGAGACGTAAAGACCAATCTTTTCGGTTAGAATTTATAGTTTTCTCCCAAATATGTTTCATCTCCCTATTAGCAAGCTTTTCTTAACTGTTCGTTTGAGAATGATATGCGGTAGACACTTTATGGGTGACACCATACTTTTTCATTAAAATGTCGAATGCTTTGTTATAGAAATGGGATCCTTGATCACTAATTATTACTTTTGGCGTACTGAATCTTGATAAAATGTTTTCTTTAATGAACGCAATGACAGTGTTGTGGTCATTTCTCCTAGTGGGTATTGCCTCCACCCATTTAGAAACATATTCTACAGCTACTAAAATATACTCAAATAAAGTCAATTCATCAACAGTCAAATATTTCTATAGTAATAATGGGCGTTAAAGGTTCTTGGTTACGTCTTGATAAACTTCCTAACATTTCATTTTACAACGCGTACATGTTTTACAAAATAAATGTGAATCTTTAAATAAAGATGGCCAATAGAGACCACTTTACAAAACTTTCATAGCGGTTTTCTTAGCAGAAAAATGTCCTCCGCAATGAGTGGAGTGACTGAAATGTAACACTTGTTGGATTTCTTCATTCGGCACGCATTTTTGTATTACCTGATCAGCACAGTATTTAAAAAGATAAGGTTCATCAAAGTAAAAATGTCTTGCTATAGCCAAAAACCGTTTCTTATCGTGGGAAGACCAGTGACTTGGAAGCTTTCCAGTTACCAGATAATTGACGTTATCAGCATACCACGGCAAAGTAGTAGCTGCTAATAGTTGTTCGTCTAGAAATGATTCTTTAATTAGTAAGGAGTCTTGCACACACTTATCCTCAAATGTCAACCTAGACAGGTGATCGGCAACAACATTTTCAAACACTTTTTTTATCTTTAATAGTTATATTAAATTTTTTGCAAGAGTAGAATCCATCTTATTAGGCGTAGTTTTGTATCTTTTTAGATAACAAGTAATTGAAAGCCACATGGTCTGTAAAACAAACTATAGGTGACCCTATTAAATACAATCTAAATTTGTCTAATGCAAAAACCACCGCAAACAATTCTTTTTCTGTAGTTGAAAAATTCATTTGAGCTCCATCTAATGTCTTGCTTGCATAATAGATTACAGATGATTTTTTATCTTTCCTTTGTCCTAAAACAGCCCCTATAGCATAATCACATGCGTCGCACATTAACTCAAAAGGAAAGTTCCAATCTGGGGGTTGTATTATAGGTGCCGTAGTAAGGTCTTGTTTTAGTTTGTCAAAAGATGATTGGCATTCAGGTGTCCATTCGAATGGTGTATCCTTAGCTAAAAGGTTACACAAAGGTCGCGAGATAGCACTAAAATTTTGAATGAAGCGTCTATAAATTCCTGCGTGGCCTAAGAATGAACTTATGTCACGAATGGAATGAGGTGTAGGCAAATTTGAGATTAAATTAATCTTAGCATGATCTACTTGAATTCCATCCTCAGATATGACATGTCCTAACACAATACCCTTTGTCACCATGAAATGGCATTTTTCTCAGTTCAAAACCAAATTCCTATCTTTGCATCTAGTTAATTCTTTTTCTAGATTACCTAGGCATTGGTCGTATGATTTGCCAAAAATAAAGAAATCATCCATAAAGACCTCTAAGTATTTTCAATCATGTCACTAAAAATACTCAACATACACCTTTGAAAGGTCGCAGGCGCATTGTAAAGTCCAAACGGCATTCTACGATAAGCAAAAGTACCAAACAGACACGTAAAGGTAGTCTTTTCTTGGTCTTCAGGTGCTATCTCAGTTTGGTTGTACCCACTATACCCATCTAGAAAATAGTAATATTTATGTCTAGCTACTCGTTCTAACATCTGATCCACGAAAGGTAAGGGAAAATGGTCTTTTCTAGTTACAGCATTAAGCTTCCTATAGTCTATACACATTCTCCACCTGGTAGTAACACGCATAGAAATTAATTCACTTTCGACATTGGGTACTATAGCAATCCCTGATTTCTTAGGTACAACTTGTGTAGGGCTCACCCAATGACTATCAGATATGGAATAAATTATTCCTACTTCTAAAAGCTTTAGGACTTCTTTGTTTACGACTTCTTGCATATTAGGTTTTAAACATCCTTGCATCTCATGAGACGGTTTAGCATCATCTTCTAAATATATTTTATGTGTGCATATGTAGACACCCCATTTTGACCTGTAAAAAAAAGAAATAACTGCCGCAAGGGGAGCCCACTGAGCACATAGATCGAGAAAGAAAGAGATGTAGTCCTAATCAGAATATTCAGAGGTCAAATCAAATGTCAAATCAAGTTATCGTCAATTTGAATACCCACCAACATGGTCTCAAAAGCATGTCGGATATGCTGTAGACACCCAATTTTTTCCCACCTACAAAGAGGCAGACAGATAATGTACATCGAGTCCGACGGGTGTGAAGAGCTCATAAATACAAGGTCCCTAGACTTCAAATCGTCAAAATCGAACCATGGGCAAAGAAATAATAATCATTGTTTAAAGTTCGGACGAATCTGCTATTTTGCCAGAGAGGGACCGGGATTACTTTTTTAGCTTTTCGGGTGTTGGAACAAGCATTTTTCATGACAGAATGGAAGTGTGTGATATTACCGAGGACTCCCTATAATTTCATCTCAATTGAACACCAGAGACCTTCGGAAGGTTTTAAATTGATGCAAAAAATGCATATTTATCAAGATGAAAACCCTTCAGAAATTACCAAACAAAAAAAGTGCAAAACTGGGATAAGATCGCTCACAGGTGCGTTAATTTATACTGATAAATCATCAGAAAGTCCTGGTCTTCGAGATCAAATCGACTGTGGTACTTTCGATCGGGATTAAAACACCTCTTACATTGAGACGGAGAAATCCCTGTAAACTTCGTCTGAATCCGATACTAGATTTCGAAAAAAGAACATTAATTAACGGATTTGTCAAGACATGTGCTTAATACGAGTCAGATGGCGTTTCAAGAATTCCATTTTTGCACTAAATTCCACGTTTGTCAAGATGACCACGAAGGTCCAAGTTTTCATCGCACTGCCTTCCAAAAATTTTGAAAGCACGGCGCGTGTACAGATATCTAGATATTTTCTTTGTCTAGCGACTGAGTAATCCATATTTGGGCCATTTGCGCCATAGGAGTCACTTTCTGATTGGAGGAAAATACTCTTCACATTAAAATAAAGGGATCCATGTAATTTCGTCTCATTTTGACACCAGATTTCAGAAAGTGCACCTCAATTGGCGCGTTCTGTCATAATTGATGGCGACTGTGGGCGAAATAACGTTTTAAAAATCCAATTCCGACTTCAAAATTCTATGTTTGTCGAGAGAACCCAGCGGTCCAGTTTTCAACCGCGTAGCTTTTCGAAAAATCTTGGAGAACGCGGCGCACACACACAATATCTAGATATTTTATTACTTTATTATTATTTTTTTATTTAATTATTTTATTATTTTTTTAAATCAAAATTTTCCCTATAAATAGGAGGTCATCCTCTTCCAAAAAAATTTCTAATTCACTCTCTCCCTTAGGCTTCGTTTGGGAATCTCTAACCTTTCTCCTCTCCTAATCCCTGTTTGGCTATATTAACCAAATAAAATTCGAACTTCATCATAAACATCTCTAATGCCATACATACAATATATGTATGGATATTATTCATACATATGGGTACTATTCATACATACAGGTACTACTCATACATACAATATACGTACGGGTACTATTCATACATGCGAGTGCTATTCATACATACAGTATACGTATGGGTACTATTCATACATACAGTATACGTACAAGTACTATTCAAACATACGGTATACATACAGACTATCCAAGCCATATTCCGACCCCTACGGGTGCCGCTCAACTCAGCCAGATCCATTCCGGCTCGCCTTATAGGTATCTTGACTATTCTGGCCCTTCCGGACCCAACCATGACGTCCATTTAAGTCGATTTTGTGTCAAAATATGACTTGGGCCCTGTCGGCTTATTTCTGCAATGTTTCTCAATTTTTTTCATTCTTTCTCAACAAACATCGATTGAACTTCAATAGTCGCCTCTGCATAGATAACATCCTCAACTCTTATTCTTAGTAGTATGGCCTCCCTATAAATCCATTGGTCGGTCCATCCACCTTTACTGCTTTATTTATTTACTATTGTACATACTTATTATATATAGCAAATCTATGAAATTATCAATTACTTCATGACTACTTTCAAATCACTTTCACTGGGCACCGACCCGTGCTTCTGTCACTTTTTTAAAAGCACTGGGCCCCGACCCTTACTTTCGGTACACTTCTCAGTCATTTGGGCACCGACCCTTACTTCCGGCACATAAAACAAAAAGACAAAAAATCGTAAAAACAAAAAAATACAAGAAAACTCATCGCACAGTTGATTTACTCTGACTTTTACTCAAAACACTTTCTCATACCTCACTACTTTCGCAAGGTTAAAGTCTAGTTCTAAACCGTATAGGTTAAAATTCCTAGCTACACCGATTTTACTCAAAACATTATTTTTTTCACACTCACGGTCTAGATCGACCAAACACCCACACACATACATAGCACAGAACTACGTGCGACCTGATTCTCGAGTCAAGATACGTATGCAACCATTACTAGGGTACGGCCATAACCATCTATTACTTATACTTTCTCACATTCTAAATATCTCTCACTTATATCGAGTAGAGATACGTATATTCTGTATATTTTCACATCTTGTTATCTCTTACTTATGCCCCATTATCAAGAAAACCACTAAAACTGGCAACTGTGTGTCACGGATGCTCAAGAGTGCCTAACACTTTCCCTCAACATAATCGAGTCCCCGAACTCATCTCAAGAACTCTGATTTTTGCACGACTGTCAAGAGTCACACTTTAAAGGGCCTTACTTTTTCAATACATTTTAAAAGTCAAGGATGATTGCATCATCTTTGTAGGGGTCCTAACACCCAATATATGTTAGGTGGCAACTTTGAACTTTTACTTGGCCTGACTCCCACTATCACAAATTTTCATGCACTTCTCACATGTTCATATAAACGTTAACGGTCGTGACAAATGAATGGACCGTCTCCTACTTTCGAGGCTGGCGCAGGGGAGCCCACCGGGCATACAAATCGAGAAAGAAAGAGCTGGTGTCCTAATTAGAATATTCGGAGGTCAAATAAAATATCAAATCAAGTTATCGTCAATTTGAATACCCACCAGCATGGTCTCAAAAGCATGTTGGATCTGCTGAGACACCTGATTTTTGCCCACCTACAAAGAGGAGGTCAAATAATGTACATCGAGTCTGATAGGTGTGAAGAGCTCATAAATACAAGGTCCCTAGAGTTCGAATCGTCAAAATCGAATCACGGGCAAAGAAATAATCATTGTTCAAAGCTCGAACGAATCTGCTATTTTGCCAGAGAGGGACCAGGATTACTTTTTTTGCTTTTCGGTTGTTGGAACAAGCATTTTTCATGACAGAATGGAAGTGCATGACATAACCGAAAAAGTACTTTATCAGGCGTAGAAATCAAACGGGAAAATTATGTTTCATCGCCAGAGAACTTCGGAAGGTTTAAAATTGATACAAAAAATCCATAATTGTCAAGATGAAGTGATCTTGTCAGAATCAATATATAAAAGTATGCTTTACTTTCTAAGGATTTGTAGTGTGGAAGTAAAGGTCAAACCCACAGAGATTGAATTACTTAAGCACTTTAATTTTGAAACCTAAATCTAGTTAATTATGAAAAACAGATTTTGGTTTTGATTTTAATTAAACTAAGAACAACTAAAATATATCTAAACTATAGAAGCAATTAAAAGTTGTTTTAAATGATATTTAGAGTGAACCTAGGATTGCAAATCCACCATTAGCTTCATAATAAGGGTATTTATGCATTCAATTAGTTTATTACATTGGATGATAATGGAGAATTGTAGCTACAAGCCCAGTTCCTCCGTCAAGAAGATAACTACGATTCAAGCTCCAACATAATTCATCTTCAGTTGGCACGGATTGTCTCACACTAAACTAGGGTTGCGGCACAATCCGTCTTTCATATGCATGAACTATTCGGCTACTTGATATCACAATTCAAATAAGTACTATTACATGTAAATAATCCATACAAGCACAGCACATATAGACTATTGAGCACATCACATTCAAAATAAATCTAAGACAAGAATAGATTTTGAAAGCAATGATTTAATTCACTAAAGTTCAGCATGTAATCATCATCCATACATAATAAATCTAAAAGAAAAACATAAATAACTCCCTATTACTTGGCTAGGGTTTCATTGAAACCCTAGATCTTGGTTTAGTTGGCCAAAGAAGCGATGATTAGCAAGAGGTTGAGGGAGGAGGCCATGGAAATCATTGGTTTTCTTCTTCTTCTTCTTCTCCTTGCTTCTCTCTCCTCAATGGCTGTGCATATTGTTGTGTATATATGTGTGTAAAGGTGTGTAATCTGAAAATTGATTTACAATAGAATATATATAGTTTTTGGAAGAATTAAGAAGCTTTCTTAAACCAATTCGCACTAAAACTGTTATATTTTACATTTTGGATGTAATTAGGCAGTTTCGTTCGCGTGGGGATCTTCAGTACACTGAAATACGCAACTTTAATTTTTACACATGTCGCGTGATCGGGCTACGCGAGCGCGATTGTGGGAGGTCGCGCGAGCAGGTCGCGCGATTGATGTTCCTAATTGTCACGCGAGAGGGCCGCTCGCGCGAGGTGCCTTTTTCTGCTTCTTTTCTTCAGTTTTTTCACCCCATTTAGCCTGAAATCCTTACTTTTCTCCAAATCCTGACAGAAAACAGAAAACAAAGTAAAAGTACACTAAAATAGGATAAAAAGTACTAACAAATGTGAATTAATGTGTGTAATTAGGACTTGTTCACTACCGATCACACCCCCAAACCTACATTTTGCTAGTCCTCGAGCAAAAAGATCAAAATAATAAAAATAAAATTCCTACTCCATTTTCGCATGGATAACAATTGCACTTTGCCTGTGCAACAAGCCTTTTAAACCTCTAGGTGTACCTAGTCAGACGAGTGAAGTCTCCTGAGGGTTCTCGTCAACAAGTCACCCACAACCATCTTTATTTCATTATTAATTTAAAAAGCTTTACTAAAAATGATAAATATAACATTCAATACTCCTTATCATAAAACAATGATTTGAAATAGAATAACGAACAAGAAGAAACGGAATCAAACGTCCACCTACGTCATGAAAAACAATCTCAAGCACATGCATCGTATAAATCAATAGAGCTTCCCATAAAATTACATGTGTGTGATGTGGTAGTCAAATGAACACGCTCATGTTATGAACTTGGAGTATAACTCAGATAACCATCCAACTATGCTTCAACTACAAATCTCACGTCGTAATTACACTCTAAAATGAAACGTTCAGAGTATGGGTAATCTCTCTAATATATGGGAGCAAACAAAGTATGTTTTCAAAACAAGCAATGCTCACATATGACACGAAGAAGACACGTGACACAAAAGAATAGTAGTTTCATGGATAGGACGCCAATAGTCAAGAAAAATTAATCGTTACCATGTTTTAATCCCCCTCCCATCGTGCACATATCCAAACCATGTTTTCTAGGATCAAATAGGACTTTTCAAAGTTGTAACATAGCTCAGGCAATGAAAAATGATAGAAAGGATACATCAAGTAGTTTTAGAGTGGCATTGTAAGACATATTTGATTTATTTCATTCATTCTTCTACCAACTTTCATGTTTTCATTCTCTTCTTTTCATATTTTTTTTATTTCTTTCCTCTTCTTTGTTTTTTTTTTCTTCTTTTTCTTTTCTTTCTTTTTTTTCGTTCTTTTTCCAACCGTATTCTTTTCCTTTTCGTTGCTTTTGAAATAAATAGTTATTGATTACCAAAGCAACTATCCCAAACGTCATCTTATTTTCTTCTTCTTCTCAATCAACACATCGCCTTATCAACACTAAAAGTTGATCAATCTTTCAGTAGTGAACTCCAAGTTGGCCAAGTTGGAGCAGAAAAAAGGATAATGGTGATTAAAGAAAAAGGACAATTTAACGGCTCAAAGGGGCGAACTAATGAAATTTTATCATTTTTCGGTCGATGGTAAACAAAAAGGGCCTACCATCATCTCATATGATCATATGGTTCTTCAACGCTTACGATGGAAGATTATTTAGCATGGTAGCAAATGTTTTAACTTGACTATCAACTAAAACAAGAATAATGAGACTAAACAACGAGTAGATGCGCTATTTCAAATGAAATTCGACGAACACAAATGTATTTATAACCCTCTAAAAAGAAAAGATATGCTCAAAAGCTCGTCGGGTTTAGTCTCCACACTATGTTATCTAGAAATCCGAATCATATTATAGTTCACATCAAACATGTATTCAAGCGACTACGTGCAGTGCATACGTTTGTGTGTAAATCTATGATATAAAACTACGATTAGAACGATACACATCCTAAAACATCGCATCATGACTTCAAGAAATGTTTAACCACATATTTTCATTGTTTACCATTCTATAACAAATCAAGTTACATAACAAGAAGTATCGAATCGAGATTGCAAAAATGTAGGTAAAATCGTTTATTTAAGTACAAGTATCGAAAAAATTTTAAAAAAATTGGTGCATAATAATGTGCATACCCCCAAACCTAACCCTTTCATTGTCCCCAATGAAACAGTAAAACGAAATAAAGGAGAGTACGTAATGAAGGAATGATAATACCTCAATCCAAGCAATCACAAACCAGGTTAATGTATATGAATATGGCGATAAAGTTCAATTACTCCAAATAGAGCTACTAATTCACCTGTTAATACTTGACAAAAGAAAATAAAAGAAACAAAATAATAACGAAAGCCAATAGATAAGTGTATATCAAATGCAGACTATGGCATAAACAAAACTAAAATCGAAAAGAACAAGCATAAATGGAATTATCAAAACAAAGAATGACTCAATCTAAAAGGGCTGTAAAGAACAAACAAAAAGGAACAAACAACTAACCAGGCTCGGGAGAAAGAAGGTAAGAGAACAGAAAGAAAAACACACAAAACACTCCCTAGCGCGAGCAACCTTCGCGCGCGCGGACCCCCCTGCGAGGTAATGCTGAGGCTGCTTTTTAGTTTCTTAAAAGAAAATTTCTAAGGCAATAGATCGCGCAAGCGGGTTGTGCGAGCGAACCCCTCGCGCGCGTGATTTGAGGCACCACGTGAAGCTGAGGGCAAATAAAAATTTTGGAAAAATTTCTTCTTAGGGAAAATCTCGCGCGAGCAGACTCTGCGAGCGACGTGTCGCCCGAGTAGGCTGTGTGGTCGACGTTTTTTTTTTCCTCTCTCTTTCAATGTATATAAGTTTAAAATAAATTAACTCCGACCCCCAAACCTATCCAGAACACTCACAAAAGACTCAAAACAGACCAAAAATGACCAAAAAGTGTACAAAACTGAGAAAACAGAACGATAAAAGCTTGGGTCGCCTCCCAAGAAGCGTTGTCTTTTACGTCTTCAGCTAGACCATTCTAGCTCAAGACTCATGGAGGCTGTAACTCAGACATTGTACCCTTGAAGGTATTAGGTAGAGTCCGAGCAGAAAAAATGTCGTTATGAGTTAATTCATTTGACGGTTCACCTTGTTCATGTTCAAATCGATTTCTCACCATCTGAGTAACTTTGTCATTAGGATCCAAATTATTCAAATTTGTCTGCTCATCATTAATAGTATTATTCTCCTCTCAAATTTATTACGTTATTAGATTCAATAGTTCATCTTACCTCACTATCCACCTCACATAGGTAATCATCCTCTTTGGGAGGTTGATCAATAGTATTAAAAACGTTCCATTTTAGATTCATGTTCCCAAATGACACCTTCATTACCCCCATTTGGCCGTAGCCAAGAACGAACAGCCAAGAATTACAGGAGTGTGTTTCCTAACATCTAGCACGGGTTTAGTATCAAGGACCATGAAATCGACAGGGTAATAACATTTATCAACATTAACTAAAACGTTTTCGACGATTCGTCTAGGGATTTTAACAGAACGATCTGCTAACTGTATGGTAGCGGCCGTGGGTTTAAGTTCACCTAGACCTAGTTGTCTATAGATGGAGTAAGGTAAAAGATTCACACTCGTACCTGTTGGGTTTGTGCCCTCAAACAATTACTTTATGTATGAGACATTAGCATTATAATATATGGATATCAGCTTTACATTTCATTGTGTATGTTTCTTTCATGAGATGATTGTTTTTGTCCTTAAGTATCATAGTAAGCAATTCGTGTGTGTATGAGATACACACAAGTGAGATACGAATTACTATTCTTTGATACTTAGAATATGTCACAGTGGATGATGAGACTGGATACCTCATCAGGTCTACACTGTAGCATAATTAACTACCATTGGATGGAGTGATTAATCTCAATCACTAGAATGTAGCTCTTAGTTGATATGCTAGTGCTTATAGTGCATTGACGGACCTGAGCTTTCCTATTGACGCTTAAGGCTGTCAACAGTCAATAGGAACTCATAACTTGTATAAGGTACGTGTTCTCAATCTTGAGATGATTATGAACACAGACTATGGATATGACTGCTTTGACTTACCAATCAGTGAGGTCTATAGAAGATCAACACCTGGGTATCTTGGGTATGTCATGTCCATAGGGTTGTGAACATATATTGTCAAGATAGAATCTACCCTCTGATTCAGAGTAAGCATTCCCTTGAGAATGTCACCAAGTTGATTACTGAGTACTGCAGTCTTGTTGATAAGAGTTATCAACATGTTTGGTAATCATGAGTAGTGAATGGGACTCAAGGAATACAAGAAGTAATCATGATTCAGGTTGACAGTAACAGTTATCCGACTACCTGAATATGATTACGAATGCTGACGGTAGAGGGACATTAGTACACCATACAAGTCTAGTTATCGCTTCGGATATGTTCTTTTGCGTTGGAGTTCAGTTATCGTTTTATAGTGGAATAAACGTTAACTGACCAGTTAGTTAGTTTGCTGATCAAAGAGTTTGGTCATGGTAATTAACAAACTGGTCTGAGCCAACAATAAAGAGCCTAGGAGGTCCCACTCTTAGCTCCGCTAGGATGCTTGGAAAGACACTTGAGGAAGCTGTTAAGACAAGTTCGATCGATTGAAGTATGTTCGATCGATTGAAGTCAGCAGGTTCGATCGATCGAGAATGGTTCGATCGATCGAAGGTTCGATCGATCGAAGTCACTTCGATCGATCGAAGTCTAGGTCGGTTATGGAAATCTATAAATAGGGCAGCTGCGTTCTGGAAGTGGTAATCGTCGTTTTTATACGCAGAAGCTGCAGAAACTATCATAGTCTTCCCAAAACCTTCCTATCCTCTCTATTAGGGTTCCCACCAACCCTAGTCTTTCCGGCAGGCATCCGCAGGAGTCATAAGGGTGAAGATCATCTAGTGGAGGCTGCTGGAAGTTAAAGTTTCAGAATTGGGTTCAAGACACTAAGGTATAATTCTTGCAACCCCTTGTACGCATCTATGGAATTGACAAGTAGTAGATCCTGGAATGCCAATAAAGTTTTTATAACTTGATTTTCCGCTGCGCGTTTAAACTTTTCATTTTAAACCTGTTTTTCCAACAGTACCTAAATCAAGGAGAGCTCGATGAATAACAGTGTCACCTATGACACATGAAATTGTTGGTGTTCTGGGATCCTTATACTTTGGAGAAGCATGTTGGAAAATTGAACTTACTTTTTCCGTGAAGAAGATCTTTTTCAGAATATGACTGCACAACTTGCGCTTTTGAGTGCATAGATCTTTGAGACATTTAGCGTAAGCGGTAATTTGTTTAATAGTATCGAGGAATGGAACATTGATTTTAACTTGTTTAAACACCTCGAGTATATCGTCTATTTTTTACCCATTCTTTGAAAAATGTGACGGTTCATCGACGTTTGTTGGAAAAGGTATTTTTGGACTATCATTAGTTGGGGTTGGTTCCTTTTCTTTCCTAATTTTACTCGTATCCTCGCCCTTCTCTTGATTCAAATTAATGTTCACAACCTTCTCATTCTCATGCGGAATTTCAACAACTTCCTCTTCTCGAATAGTCATTCTAGTCGAGACGGCATTTACTTGCTCATTCGAACCCCCATTCTCGTAATGTCCCTTAGGATTTTGTATAGTTTGACTAGGCAGCTTACCCTCATTGACTCATTGTATTAGCTATTTGTCCCATTTGGGACTCAAGTTTTGCAATGGATTGTGTGTGAGAGTGCACTATTTGTGCTTGAGCTTGTATTTGCGTTTTGATATTCTTAAGGGAAGCCAATACCGTCTCCTCAAAAGGGTTAACCCTTGGAGGGTTAGGATTAGGAAGGGGGTGTTGGTATTGACTTTGTTGAAAGGGTCGGTAAGTATTAGGAAAATTAGTCGTCATAGGATTATAACTATTTCGTGGAAATTGTTGAATAGAGTTTGTGTTGTTCCACAAACTCCAGAAATTGAGAAGCGATGGACATGTAAGTGTAGAATGTGATTGGTCAGAACATATTTGACAAGTTTTGTAAGAGGGTGCGCTTGTCGTTTGGTTCATTGTCATAAGTCGGCTAAGTTTTAGATAGTTCTTTCAATTCAATTGAGTGACTTGACTCGAACTTAACCTCTCATTTAGGTTGATGAGGATATCCCCCGTGGCGTACAGACACAGCCTGGTGCATAGAATTCTCACTTAATGTTTCAAAATTTTCCAGGCCTCATCGGTGCTTTTGTGGAGGAACGTCCCCGCACAAACAGCATTGATTGTGTTCTGCACAGAGGGGATAACCTTCGTAGAAAACTTGTACCAATTGCCACCTGGGAACTTGATGATGTGGGCAAGAGCGCAATAATTCTTTAAATTGTTCCCAAGTGTCATAAAGTATTTTCCCATCTTGCATTACAAAGTTTGTTATGGATTTTCTAATTTGATTTATACACGTAATAGGGAAAAACTTTTGTAAGAACACCGTGTGCAACCCTTCCCATGTTTTGATAGTGTTTGGCTCAAGAGACTGAAGCCAATACTTAGCTTTATCTTTTAGAGAAAATGGGAAAAGGCGCAATTTTAACTCATCGTCGGTTAAGTTCTGTATTTTTAAAGTAGCACAAATATCCTGAAAGTCTCCTAAATGTTGATATGGGTCCTCTTTCACACGAACATGGAATGAGGGGAGTAGCGCGATGGTAGATGACTTTATCTCAAAGTGAGATGTCATCACCTCCGGTAATTCTATGCATGACGGAGGTGTGTAGGCCGTAGGAGTGAAATAGTCTTTTAGCGGAGGAGGCGGGGGTATATTAAGGTTATTTCCATTACTACCGTTGTTTCCTAAGTCAGCTATTGGAATAGGGCCAATGATATTCAAGCGTGGTTTCTTTAGTCTTTTTCGGGTACTTCATATTTCGGACTCAAACAATGACGACGGTTTCGGTGTCAATTCGTCATCTAGAATCAACTAAGCTCTAGAAGCTTGAGTTGAGAAACTAAGGACTCTCTGGGTACGTTCAAGTTCAAGATTAAGCGGATTTAATTTTGATTTACTCAAACGGGTACCAAACATAAACTAAACAAAAATAAACTAAAACAACGACTGACTCAACAAAAACAAAAAGCAATCACGTAAATTATCAAGCACACAAGCACACAGTACTAGTATGATACATGTAATTATCCTTTATGCAGTGATTCGCGTCAAAGCCCAGCGCTCTGGGTTTCCTAGCTAATGCAGTGCTCACTCCACACCTAACCTAATGTAAACAATTGCGTCTCAGCGCCCTGACTTATAGTGGTTTGATGCAAAATTTTTAAGGAAGCGATTTATATTTATTTTATTTTATTTATTTTGCGTAAGCTTCTTTGGTGTGCTAAGCTTTTCCTCTCCAAGACGCTAGAATTTGATGACTCGAGAAAATCTATAAAATAAAAGAAAACGTTAGTGACTCAAAACAAAATGAAAAATAAGACAAAGAAAACATAATCTAATATTTACGGATTAACTAAACTAAGATTCTAAAACTAAAGGTAGTAATTTGCAATCCCCGGCAATGGCGCCAAAATTGATCTTGTCAGAATCAAGATATCAAAGTATGTTTTACTTTCTAAGGATTTGTAGTGTGGAAGTAAAGGTCGAACCCACAGAGATTGAATTACTTTAAGCACTTTAATTTTGAAACCTAAACCTAGTTAATTATGAAAAACGGATTTTGGTTTTGATTTTAATTAAACTAAGAACAATTAAAAAATATCTAAACGATCGAAGCAATTAAAAGTTGTTTTAAACGATATTTAAAGTGAACCTAGGATTGCAAATTCATCATTAGCTTCATAATAAGGATATTTATGCATTCAATTAGTTCATTACATTGGATGATAATGGAGAATTGTAGCTACAAGCTCAATTCCTCCGTCAAGAAGATAACTACGATTCAAGCACCAACATAATTCATCTTCGGTTGGCACGGATTGTCTCGCACTAAACTAGGGTTGCGGCACAATCCGTCTTTCCTAGGCATGAACTATTTGGCTACTTGATATCACAATTCAAATAAGCACTATTACATGTAAAAAAATCCATACAAGCATAGAAAATATAGACTATTGAGCACATCACATCCAAAATAGATCTAAGACAAGAGTAGATTTTGAAAGCAATGAATTAATTCAATGAAGTTCGATTTTATTATGAAAAATCCTCTAAACATGTAATCATCATCCATACATAATAAATCTAAAAGAAAAACATAAATAACTCCCTATTACTTGGCTAGAGTTTCATTGAAGCCCTAGATCTTAGTTTTGTTGGCCACAGAAGCGATGATTGGCAAGAGGTTGAGGGAGGAGGCCATGGAAATCCTTGGTTTTCTTCTTCTTCTCCTTACTTCTCCCTCCTCAATGGATGTGTATATTGTTGTGAAGGTGTGTAACCTAAAAATTGATTTACAACAGAATATATATAGTTTTTGGAAGAATTAGGAAACTTTCCTAAACCAATTTGCACTACATCTGCTATATTTTACATTCTGGACATAATTAGGCAGTTTCGTTCGCATGGGGATCTTCAGTACACTGAAATACGTTTGATTTTTACACAGGTCGCGCGAGCGGGCTGCGCGAGAGTGATTTTGGGAGGTCACGTGAGCGGGCCGCGTGAGCGATGTTCCTGATTGTCGCGCGAGGTGCTTTTTTCTGCTTCTTTTATTCTGCTTTTTCACCCCATTTAGTCTGGAATTCTTACTTTTCTCCAAATCTTGACAAAAAACAAAAAACAAACTAAAAGTATACTAAAACAGGATAAAAAGTACTAACAAATGTGAATTACGGAGTGTAATTAGGACTTGTTCACTCCCGATCATGAAGACCCTTCAAAAATTTCGTTGCCATCAAACAAAGAAAGTTGCAAAACTGCGATAAGATCGCTTACAGGTGCCTTAATTTATACTGATAAATCATTAGACATTCCTGGTCTTCGAGATCAAATTGGTTGTGGTACTTTCGGTCGGGATTAAAACACCTCTTACATCGAGACAGAGAAATCCCTGTAAACTCCGTCTCAATCCGATACCAAATTCCGAAAAAAGTACATTTTAATTAAGGGTTTGTTAAGACAAGTACTTAATACGGGTCAGATGGCGTTTCAAGAATTCCATTTTTGCACTAAAATTTCGCGTTTGTCAAGAAGACCGCGAAGGTCCAAGTTTTCGTTGCACTACCTTCCAAAAAATTCGAAAGCTCGGTACGTATACAGATATCTAGATATTTTAGCGACTAAGTAATCCAGATTTGGGCCAATCGCACGATAGGAGTCACTTTCTGATTGGAGGAAAATACTCTTCATATTAAAATAAAGGGATCCATGTAATTTCATCTCATTCTAACACCGAATTTCGGGAAGTGCACCTCGATTGGCGCATTCTGTCATAACTGGTGCCGAATGTGGGCGAAACAACGTTTTAAAAATCCAATTCCGACTTCAAAATACTATGTTTGTCGAGAGATCCCAGAGGTCCAGTTTTCAACCGCGTAGCTTTCTGAAAAATTCCGGAGAACGTAGCGCACACATACAATATCTAGATATTTTATTACCTTATTATTATTTTTTATTTAATTATTTTTTTTAAATAAAACTTTTCCCTATAAATAGGAGATCTCCCCCTTCCAAAAAATTGCTAATTCACTCTCTCCCTTAGGCTTCGTTTGGGAATCCCTAACCTTTATCCTCTCCTAAGCCCTGTTTGGCTACATTAACCAAATAAAACACAAACTCCATCATAAACACCTCTAATGTCATACATAGAGTATACGTATGGGTACTATTCATACATACGGGTATATGTATGAGTACTATTCATACATATAGGTACTATTCATACATACAGTATACGTACGAGTACTATTCAAACATACGGTATACATACAGACTATCCAAGCCATATTCTGACCCCCGCAGGTCCCGCTCAACTCATCCAGATCCATTCCGGCTCGCCTTATAGGCATCTTGACTATTCCAGCCCTTCCTGACCCAGCCATGACGTACATTTAAGTCGATTTTACGTCAAAATACAACTTGGGCCTTCTCGGATAATTTCTGCAACGTTTCTCAGATTTCTTTCATTCTTTCTCTACAAACATCGATTGAACTTCAATAGTCGCCTCTGCACAAGTAACATCCTCAACTCTTACTCTTAGTAGTGTGGCCTCCCTATAAATCCACTAGTCGGTCCATCCGCCTTTACTGCTTTGTTTATTTTCTATTGTACATACTTATTATATATAGCAAATCTATGAACATATCAATTACTTCTCGACTACTTTCAAATCACTTTCACTGGGCACCGACCCCTACTTCCGGCACTTTTTCAAAGCACCGAGCACCGACCCTTACTTCCGGTACACTTCTCAGTCATTTGGGCACCGACTCTTACTTCCGGCACATAAAACAAAAGGAAAAAAATCATAAAAACAAAAAATACAAGAAAACTCATCGCACAGTCGTTCTACATTGACTTTCACTCAAAACACTTTCCCATATCTCACTACTTTCTCACGGTTAAAGTCTAGGACTGCACCTTACAGGTTAAAGTTCCTACCTACACCGACGTTACTCAAAACATTATGTTTTTCACACTTACGGTCTAGATCAACCAAACACTCACATACATACACAGCACAGAACTACGTACGGCCTGATTCTCGAGTCAAGATACATATGCAACCCTTACTAGGGTGCGGTCATAACCATCTATTACTTATACATTCTCACATTCTAAATATCTTTCACTTATCTCGAGTCGAGATATGTATATTCTATATATTTTCACATCTTATTATCTCTTACTTATGCCCCCATTATCATGAAAATCTCTAAAACTGGCAATCGTGTGTCACGAATGCTCGAGGGTGCCTAACACCTTCCCTCGACATATTATCGAGTCCCTGAACCCATCTCAAGAACTCTGATTTTTGCACGACTATCAAGAGTCACACTTTTAAAGGGCCTTACTTTTTCAGTACATTTTAAAAGTCAAGAATGATTTCATCATCTTTGTAGGGGTCCTAACCCCCGATACATGTTAGGTGGCGACTCTAAACTTTTATTTGGCCCGACTCCCACTTTCACGTATTTTCACGCACTTCTCCCACGCTCATATCAACGTTAACGGTCGTAACCCATGAAGGCACTGCCTCCTACTTTCTGGGCAGGTGCGACAGCTGGCGACTCTGCTGGGATACACTTAACAGGACTCAGGCCGTCACTTTGGTGGTTTTCATATTCTAAAGGGGCATTTCTTTTATTAACTACTCTATACTTCTATGATTCTTTTTTAGGTTATAAACTTATTTACACAGGTACCTATGACTCAAAAGAAACTGCAAGGCCAATGCCATACTGAAACTACAAGGACAATGTCATACTTTACCGTTATACACACTACACACTTGCATCAAGCATGACATAACCCGATTTTGAAACTGAAACCCTTTAAGAGTAGATAGGAGGATCAGTAAGTGACATGGCCGTTGCGGTAGTACTATCGGTACCAGCACTGAAAGTTCCTCCACTCAAAACCACCAACCTGAGAAGGTGCTACGGCACCGGAGGTTTGAAGGTTCGGGAACCGGACCTAAATAAGTCTACATTAGATGTCAACCTCTCCACATAGTCACATTCTGCATGTGTTCATTCAAAACTTTTTAAAATACGCGGCGCCGATAGGCTATTCGATTCTTTTCTATCATCCCCTTATATAAACCAAGGGTGGAAAAACTTTTCAAAAAACATAATATGGTGTCGATAGGCCACCCAATTCTTTTCTATCCTTCCCTTATATAAATTGGGGATGGAAAAACTTTTCAAAAATAATAAACGGAGACGATGAGCTACCAGATCCTTCTCTGTCTTCCCCCTGCACTTTTTACGAGCCAGGGAGCAGAAAAACTTTTCAAAACTTCATAACGGCGCCGAAGGGCTGCCAATTCTCACTTATCCCCTCCTTACATTTTAATAAGAATAGATGCATTTTTTCAAAACTTCATAACGGCACCAAAGCGCTGCCCATTCTCACTTTATCCCCTGCTTACATTTTAACAAGGGTGGATGCACTTTTTCAAAACTTTATAACGGCGCCGAAGGGCTACCCATTCTCACTTATCCTCTCCTTACATTTTAACAAGGATGGACATACTTTTCCAAAACTTTATAACGCCGCCTGAAGGCTACCAGATTTTTTTCAAACTCATTCTCACCTTTCAAAGCAAAAAAAAAACTCTCCAAGGACAAATCCACTTTTCAAAGGCATTTGGTGACGCCAAAAGGCTATCCAGATTCATCTCATACCATGGGAATACACATCACACTGGGGAAGTACTCTCCCATCTCTAACGAGTCTCTAGGAGAAGAATCCCGATTTTTTTTTCTTTGAAACAGCTTACTAAACTTTACGTCTACCATTACTTCTTCTGACCTCCACTACAGGTACGCTCAGCCTACTCTTGGCATCACCGACTTCTCCACGGATCAAGAAAGTCCGAATGGACAACCAGTCCAAATAACTCTAATTTCAAATCCAAACATGTCCAAGCGTCAAACCTGACCGAGGTCCAATGACAGAATCTGAGGAGATCAAATCCGAGCGATACCAGCGCATTCACGATTGTTCAAACCCTCAAGTCGTTAAACCAATAGACCTACTTCTACCCATACACGTTCCCAAGCCTTTGGTCATGTCCAAGACGACTCTCGTAATAGACCCAATACTCAGCCCACTATCCTGAAACATTATTCCTCGTCATATACCACATAGGGGTAGTTTCTCCATACTATTAAATTTATGCTTTGTCTGCTTTGCATGAGTACATACTTTCAAATGAAAAAACAAATACATAACTCATTCTTTATATCATTCGATAACTGTCATCTCGCTCTCATTCTTTAAATCTCATGATTCGTTGGATATGACTGTCTTACTACTTGTTGAGTACGACTTAGACATCATACTATACTTTTGAACGTAACAACCGATGTTCAGGTTTACTTAAAAGTGCGACCAATGCAAAATCATGCCGAAAACAAACTCAAGTCCACAAATCGGCCATTTCATCCTTTGACGATACTAATGTCTCACCAAGAATCGAATGACAAAAGGCGCACTCAATGCATATTCACAACCGCTTGATGTCATTCGAGTACACAAGGATGGAACAGGCAGCCAACGGGCATTCAGGGATAGGAAAACCTTGGTCCATTCTCAGGATCATGACATACATAGACTGGGAAAGTCTTTGCCCCCACGACTCAACAAAAAGGCCATCACGATCACTGCTGGCCCACATAGGGCCCCTCAAGTCCTGGTCAGGAAAGTAAATACGCATTCCCACGATCTCTAACTTTAATGATGCATATATGTGATCTCTGAACTCGACTCGACTTGTGTCAAAATGATTAGAGGCAATCATTTCAGCTATCTATACATTAATTTCCCTTGCTAGCCCACTTGAGCCATGCGATAATTTCTTTTCAAACTTAAACCCCTAAGGATCACCTCCTATACTAGGGTAATGCCAAAAGGAAAAAGAAAGAGAAAACAAACAAAATAAAACTCAATGCAAAGCTGGAGCAAATCCACAAAAGATATGAACCGACTCGGATACATACTTCAAAATGGGGCAATTCTCCCCAGTACATACATTACTCAACAATAACGTACCCCACACTAGAATGGGACGAATACAAAAATAAAAAATAAAAAGAAAAAGAGCAAAATCAAAAGAAGGAAAAAAGCAGGGCATAAGGTGATCTCGGGAATTTCAACTGACTTTTGAAAATATACTTTAAGCCTTCATGCGATCCTTTCATTTTTCAACCCATGACCCTGGCCTACATTACAACCCAGTAAAGTCCACTTTGATTGACACAGGCCTTGTTGGGTTCACTAAATCACATACTTGCATCATTCCAAATGACGGTGGTGCCACATACTTTCAATAACAAGATACACTAAAGCATAATGATCACATAACTAGATTCGGAGAAAACCTGTGAGGGCGCCGAAGGTAAAAAAAATGGTTTCAGAGAGTAGGAAAGCTCGAGAGAAATCAAATACTGAAAAACTGGCTCCTTCTGAAGGACGATCACTGGGACACTGAGCCCACATAGTCAAATACTTTGTCTTCTAGTACTCAATAGGTGACAAGATGGTCGATATCCACTAACTCATGAGCATTCTTTCACAGATTATAGATTCATGCATCATACTCTTATAAATACGCATACTTAGCATAACATGACTTTAAAAATACATTCATATCTTTTAGCATAGTAGACAATACATACTTTTATAGCAGGGGCAACTAGTTCTGACACTCCTCTCGAATAGCCAAAAGCTGGCCACTAACTGAGCCACGATATCAACCCTTGCTCAGACTTACCAACTTTACACTGATCCATCTGCTCGAATCCACATATCATATCAATCTTCTCTTTGGTAGATTGTCAAGAACTCTATCCCTCGCTCAAGATTAACCATTCATGCTCAGATCAGGATCAGGTATGAGACCCCAGCAGCATCCTATTTACTATCCATTCCCAGAATCAGGTATAAGACCCTCAAGCGGCATCCTGTTCACTCGTCATCAGAATCTATCATAGGAATCAGGAGTGAGTTCGTCAAGTGGCATCCTATTCACACTATCTATCACTGGAATAATCTTATTTACACTATCTATTACCAAAATCATGAGTGAGTCCGTCAAGTGGCATCCTATTCATACTATTCATCACACCATCAACCATAGGAATCAGGAGTGAGTCCGTCAAGTGGCATCCTATTTACATTATCAATCATCAGAATCATGAGTAAGTCCATTAAGTGGTATCCTATTCACACAATCTATCACCGAAATCAGGAGCGAGTCTGTCAAGGGGCATCCTATTCACATTATCTATCATCGGAATCAGGAGTAAGTCCGTCAAGGGGCATCCTATTCACATTATCTATCACTGGAATAATGAGTGAGTCCGTCAAGTGGTATCCTATTCACACTATCAATCATCAGAATCACGAGTGAGTCCGTCAAGGGGCATCCTATTCACGTCATCGTCTATCATTCAATATCAGGAGTGAGTCCGTCAAGTGGCATTCTGTTCATATCACCTACCATCAAGTATAAGTCCCTCAAATGGCATCCAACTTACATCAGCATTAAGCATCGGGTATTTATCTTACCCTCCCGTACTCTATAGCAATCACGCGCATAGCATTTTGTTGTCCTCACCCTTTCACGGTGATCATGTATACCACATTTCGCTAATTTTATCACTCTTCACAGTAATCACGCCCCATATGGCATTTTGCTCTCGAATCTTCACAGTAATCATGCCCCACATGGCATTTTGCTCTCGAATCTTCACAGCAATCAGGCCCTATGTGGCATTTTGCTTCTCTTATCTCGAACTCTTTATAGCAATCACGCCCTACTTAGCATTTTGCTCTCTCATATCTTCAACAGTCACGCACATCGCATTCTACTGAGCTTATCTCCACAACGAACACCCGTATCGGATTTTGCTACTCTGATCTCTTACCTTCACGACAATCACGAGTATCACATTTTACCACTCTCTTATCTCACAGCGATCACACCCCAAGTGGCATTTTTCTCTCTTACATCAACAGCAATCACACCCCACGTGGCATTTTGCTCTCCTATCCCATAGCGATCACGCCCCATGTGGCATTTCGCTCTTTTGTATCCACTGCAATCATGCCCCGACATGGCATTTTGCTCTTCACTATCCCAACATGGCATCCTCTTCACCTTATTACGAACTACACACAGTCTGATTCTTTGACAGGAGATACGTAGGCACCTATAAAGGCTCGACCATACCCTCACTTTACTACATTCTTGGTTAAAGATTCGAGATTACGCGGCTACGCACTTCTCGACTACACCATCTCCCACCATTTCTCTGAAGGAAAAACAAGTTTAAATTAATTTTAAACACGCAGCGGAAAGATTAAGTTTCAAATCTTATTGGTATGCCCGGATCTACTACCTATTAATTCTATAGATGCGTACTAACAAGAGGGAGAAGAAATATACCTCAGGTCTTGAACCCAATTCTGAAATCTTCAACCTTGGTGATACAACAGACTCTACTAGGATGTCTTCACCCTTATGACTCCTACGGATGTTTCCCGGAGAGACTAGAGACGGTAGGACCTCTAATAAGGAGGATGGGAAGGTTTGGGAAGCCCTAAACAGGTTCTACACCTTTAGTATAGGAAAAATGACGACCACTAAACCCTGAACGCAGCTGCCCTATTTATAGATTTTCAAAACCAACTTTAATCTTTGACCGATCGAAGTGGCTTCGATCGATCGAACAATCTTCGATTGATCGAACCTGTCTAGACTTCAATCGATTGAGACCCCTTCGATCGATCGAACCTGTCTTGACAAGATCCTCATGTGTCTTTCCAAGCATCCTAGCAGAGCTAAGAGTGGGACCTCCTAGGATCTTTATTGTTGGCTCAGACCAGTTGTTAATTCCCATCATCAAACTCTTTGATCAGCAAACTAATCAACTAGTCAGTTAACGTTTACTCTACTATAAAATGATAATTGAACTCCAACGCAAACGAACATATCCAAAGCGATAGCTAGACTTGTATGGTGTACTAATGTCCCTCTACCATCAGCAATCGCAATCATATTCAGGTAGTCGGATAATTGTCACTGTCAACTGAATCATGATTACTTCTTAAATTCCTTGAGTCTCATTCACCTCTCATGATTACCAAATATGTCGATAACTACTTATCAACAAGACTGCAGTTCTCAGTAATCAACTTGTTAACATTCTCAAAGGAATGCTTACTCTGAAATAGAGGGTAGATTCTATCTTGACAATATATGTTCACAACCCTATGAACATGACATACCCAAGATACCCAGGTGTTGATCTTCCATAGACCTCACTGATTGGTAAGTCAAAGCAGCCATGTCCACAGTCTGTGTTCATAATTGTCTCAAGATTAAGAACACATACCTTATACAAGTTATGAGTTCCTATCGACTGTTGACAGCCTTAAGCATCAATAGGAAAACTCAGGTCCGTCAATGCACTCTAAGCACTAGCATATTAACTAAGAGATAAACTCTAGTGATTGAGATTCATCACTACATCCAATGGTAGTTAAACATGCTACAGTGTAAACCTGATGAGATACCCAGTCTCATCATCCACTGTGACAAGTTCTAAGTATCAAAGAATAGTAATTCGTATCTCGCTTGTATGTTTCTCAAACACACACGAATTACTTATTATGATACTTATAGATTAAACAATCATCTCATGAAAGAAACATACACAATGAAATATAAAGCTGATATCCATATATTAAAATGCTAATGTCTCATACATAAAGTAATGGTTCGAGGGCATAAATCCAACACTATCAGCTACCCAGGTTCGTATGAACTACACACAGTCTGATTCTCTGACGGGAGATACGTAGGCAACTTTAAGAGCTCGACCATACCCTTACTTTACTACATTCTCAGTTAGAGATCGAGATTACGCAGTTATGCACTTCTCGGCTACACCATCCCACTTCTACTCGATTCTCATATGAATCCCCCAACGGAGTCGTTCACCCATTCTGGTAACATTCTAAATCCCTAGCGGAGCTATTTGCCTACTCTGCTAGTACCCATAATCCCCATCTGCCTAATTTGTCATACCACTCACTAGCCTACGATGGCACCTCATACTCACTTGCTTACTTTTGCGCGTCTTTTTACTTATTCTCATCACTTAAGAGAAAAAGGGACAAAATGGGTCGTCCTGTTTCTTTTTCACGATTTACTTCGCAAAACATGACAAAGAGGGGCAGCTGTAGACAATCCATTTTGACCTGCCAAAAAAAGAAATAATGTCGCTAGGGGAGCCCACCGGGCACATAAATCGAGAAAGAAAGAGCTGGAGTCCTAATCAGAATATTCAGAGGTCAAATCAAATGTCAAATCAAGTTATTGCCAATTTGAATACCCTCTAGCATGGTCTCAAAAGCATGTTGGATCTGCTGTAGAAATCCAATTTTTGCCCATCTACAAAGAGGCAGAAAGATAATATACATCGAGTCCGACGGGTGTGAAGAGCTCACTAAATACAAGGTCCCTAGACTTCGAATCGTCAAAATTGAACCACCGGTGAAGAAATAATCATTGTTTAAAGTTCGGACGAATCTGCTACTTTGACAGAGTGGGACCGGGATTACTTTTTAAGTTTTTTGAGTATTGGAACAAGCATTTTTCATGACAGAATGGAAGTGCGTGACATTACCGAGGACTCCCTAAAATTTCATCTCAATTGAACACCAGATCTGGAAAAAGTACTTTATCAAGCATAGAAATCAAACGGGAAAATTCTGTTTCATCGCCAGAGAACTTCAGAAGGTTAAAATTGATGCAAAAAATCCATATTTGTCGAGATGAAGAGCCTTCAGAAATTCCGTTGCCATCAAACAAATAAAGTTGCAAAACTGCGATAAGATTGCTCATAAGTGTGTTAATTTATACTGATAAATCATCAGAAAGTCCTGGTCTTCGAGATCAAATCGACTGTGGTACTTTCGGTCGGGATTAAAACACCTCTTACATCGAGACGGAGAAATCCCTGTAAACTTCGTCTCAATCCAATACCAGATTCCGAAAAAAGTACATTTTAATTAACGGATTTGTCAAGACAGGTGCTTAATATTAGTCAGATAGCATTTCAAGAATTCCATTTTTGCACTAAAATTTCGCGTTTATCAAGAGGACCGCGAAGGTCCAAGTTTTCGTCGCACTGCCTTTCAGAAAACTCGAAAGCGCGGTGCATGTACAGATATCTAGATATTTTCTTTGTTTAGCGACTAAGTAATCCAGATTTGGATAAATCGCACCATAGGAGTCACTTTCTGATTGAAGGAAAATACTCTTCACATTAAAATAAAGGGATCCATGTAATTTCATCTCATTCTGACACTGGATTTCAAAAAGTGCTCGACTGGCCCATTTTGCATAGCTGGTGCCGAATGTGGGCGAAACAACGTTTTAAAAATCAAATTCTGACATCAAAATTCTATGTTTGTCGAGAGAACCCAGCGGTCCAGTTTTCAACTACGTAGCTTTTCGAAAAAAAACCCGAAGAACGCGGTGCATACACACAATATCTAGATATTTTATTACTTTATTATCATTATTTTTTATTTAAATTTTTTTTTAAATCAAAATTTTTCCTATAAATAAGAGGTCCCCCCTTCCAAAAAATTTGCTAATTCACTCTCTCCCTTAGGCTTCGTTTGCGAATCCCTAACCTTTCTCCTCTCCTAAGCCCTGTTTGGCTACATTAACCAAAAAAAATCCAAATTCCATCATAAACACCTCTAATGTAATACATATAGTATATGTATGGGTACTATTCATACATACGGGTACTATTCATACATATAGTATATGTATGGGTACTATTCATACATATGGGTATTATTTATACATACAGTATACGTACGAGTACTATTCAAACATACAAGTACTATTCAAACATACGGGTACTATTCATACATACAGTATACATACAGATACTATTCAAACATGCGGTATACATACAGACTATCCAAGCCATATATTCCGACCCCCGTTGGTCCAGCTCAACTCAGCCAGATCCATTCCGACTCGCCTTATAGGCATCTTGACTATTCCGGCCCTTCCGGACCCAACCATGACGTCCATTTAAGTCGATTTTGTGTCAAAATACAACTTGGGCCTTCTCGGATTATTTCTACAACGTTTCTCGGATTACTTCCATTCTTTCTCAACAAATATCGACTGAACTTCAATAGTCGCCTCTGCACAGGTAATATCCTCAACTCGTACTCTTAGTAGTGTAGCCTCCCTATAAATCCACTGGTCGGTCCATCTGCCTTTACTGCTTTGTTTATTTACTATTATACATACTTATTATATATAGCAAATCTATGAACTTATCAATTACTTCACGGCTACTTTTAAATTACTTTCACTGGGCACCGACCCGTACTTCCGTCACTTTTTCAAAGCACTGGGAACCGAACCTTACTTCTGGTACACTTCTCAATCATTTGGGCTCTGACCCTTACTTTCGGTACATAAAACAAAAAGACAAAAAATCATAAAAACAAAAAATACAAGAAAACTCATCGTACGGTCGATCTACTCC
Organism: Hydrangea macrophylla; assembly: GCA_033977485.1. NCBI lineage: Eukaryota > Viridiplantae > Streptophyta > Magnoliopsida > Cornales > Hydrangeaceae > Hydrangea > Hydrangea macrophylla. The sequence goes on along the minus strand of CM066984.1, from coordinate 5,287,823 downwards.
GACTTTTACTCAAAACACTTTCTCATATCTCACTACTTTCTCAAGGTTAAAGTCTAGGACTACACCGTACCGGTTAATGTTCCTACCTACACCGACTTTACTCAAAATATTATTTTTTTCACACTCACGGTATAGATCGACCAAACACACACACACATGCAGAGCACAGAACTACGTACGGCCTGATTCTCAAGTCAAGATACGTATGCAACCCTTACTAGGGTGCGGCCATAACCATCTATTACTTATACTTTCTCACATTCTAAATATCTTTCACTTATCTCAAGTCGAGATACGTATATTATGTATATTATCACATCTTATTATCTCTTACTTATGCCCCATTATCATGAAAACCACTAAAACTGGCAACCGTGTATCACGGATGCTCGAGGGTGCCTAACACCTTCCCTCGACATAATCGAGTCCCTGAACTCATCTCAAGAACTCTGGTTTTCGCATGATTATCAAAAGTCACACTTTTAAAGGGCCTTACTTTTTCAATACATTTTAAAAGTCAAGGATGATTTCATCGTCTTTGTAGGGGCCCTAACCCTCGATACAGGTTAGGCGGTGACTCTGAACTTTTACTTGGCCCCGACTCCCACTTTCACGTATTTTTACACACTTCTCACATGCTCATATCAACATTAACGGTCGCAACCCATGAAGAGACCACCTCCTACTTTCGGGGCGGGCGCGACAGCATATATCTGGACTAATTCCTTTTAGGTCAGTTATGGTCCACCCTTAGCACTTTTATGTTGTTTAAGTAATGTTACCAGTTTACCTTCTTGTTCTATTTCCAATGTAGATGAAATGATAACAAGAAAAGTATTATTATCCCCTAGGAAAGCATATTTGAGCTCTTTAGAGAGTTCTTTTAACTCTAACTGGGGATTTATAGGCTAGATGGCATGGCTAATGTAGTCTTAGGTGGTAAGGGTTCGAAACGTGTCGCCCACATAGCTTCCCTAATTATGTCTTCATCTTGATCTTGAAGGTACTTATTTGAAAAGGTAACTTCACTTGTATTACTTTCCTCTACTTCCCTAATGAGTTGGACACTTTCTTGTATTAACAAGTCTATGTAATTTACCTCTTCCATTTCTTCTTCTTCCAACTTATAGTGAGGAGTAGAAAGATTTTAACATTTAGCTGATGGAAAAACCGGTTTAAATTGAAGTTTAAACGCGCAGCGGAAATAGGTCAAGTTATAAAAAATTTTGGTATCCCAGGATCTACTACTCATCAATTCCATAGATGCGTGCAAGGGGGTACAAGTATTATACCTTAGTGTCTTGAACCCAATTCTGATCTTCAACTTCCAGCAGCCTCCACTAGATGATCTTCACCCTTATGACTCCTGCGGATGCCTGCCGGAAAGACCAGGGTTGGTGGGAACCCTAATAGAGAGTATAGGAAGGTTTGGGAAGACTATTATAGTTTCTGCAGCTTCTGCGTATAAGAACGACGATCAACTTTTTCCAGAACGCAGCTGCCCTATTTATAGATTCCCAGAACCGACCTAACCTTCGATCGATCGAACCATTATCGATCGATCGAACCTGCCATGACTTCGATCGATCGAACTAGCTTCAATCGATCGAACTTGTCTTGACAGATTCCTCAAGTGTCTTTCCAAGTATCCTGGCAGACCTAAGAGTGGGACCTCCTAGGCTCTTTATTGTTGGCTCAGACCAGTTTGTTAATCACCGTGATCAAACTCTTTGATCAGCAAACTAACTAATTGGTCAGTTAACGTTCACTCCACTATAAAACGATAACTGAACTCCAACGCAAAAGAACATATCCGAAGCGATAACTAGACTTGTATGGTGTACTAATGTCCCTCTACCGTCAGCATTCGTAATCATATTCAGGTAGTCGGATAACAGTTACTGTCAACCTGAATCATGATTACTTCTTGTATTCCTTGAGTCTCATTCACCTCTCATGATTACCAAACATGTTGATAACTCTTATCAACAAGACTGCAGTACTCAGTAATCGACTTGGTGACATTCTCAAGGGAATGCTTACTCTGAAACAGAGGGTAGATTCTATCTTGACAACTTATGTTCACAACCCTATGAACATGACATACCCAAGATACCCAGGTGTTGATCTTTTATAGACCTCACTGATTGGTAAGTCAAAGCAGTCATATTCACAGTCTGTGTTCATAATCGTCTCAAGATTGAGAACACGTACCTTATACAAGTTATGAGTTCCTATTGACTGTTTGACAGTCTTAAGCGTCAATAGGAAACTCAGGTCCGTCAATGCACTATAAGCACTAGCATATCAACTAAGAGCTATACTCTAGTGATTGAGATTAATCACTCCATCCAATGGTAGTTAATTATGCTACAGTGTAGACCTGATGAGGTATCCAGTCTCATCATCCACTGTGACATATTCTAAGTATCAAAGGATAGTAATTTGTATCTCACTTGTATGTATCTCATACACACACGAATTACCTACTATGATACTTAAGGATTAACAATCATCTCATGAAAGAAACATACATAATGAAATGTAAAGCTGATATCCATATATTAAAATGTCAATGTCTTATACATAAAGTAATGGTTTGAGGGCACAAACCCAACAAACTCCCACTTGTACTCATAACCATTCAGAATTACATCTAAGACCTAGACTATCTAGATGACAATCAAAGACCTTCTGTGGCAAGGCCTTTGTAAACGGATATGCAAGATTGTCAGCCGTGGCAACCTTGGTGACAGTCACATCTCCACGTTGAACAATATCTCTGATAAGATGATATTTCCGCTCTACGTGCTTTCCCTTTCCGTGGTTCCTTGGCTCCTTGGACTGAGCCACTGCCCCACTATTATCACAATAAAGTGTAATAGGTGACAGCGACGCTGGTACCACCTCGAGTTCCATAAGGAACTTCTTGAGCCAAACAGCTTCCTTTGCGGCTTCACAAGCAGCCACATACTCAGCTTCTGTAGTTGAGTCTGCAATGCATTTCTGCTTAATGCTCCTCCAACTAACAGCACCACCTCCCAAGGTAAAGAGATGACCGGATGTCGACTTCCTCGAATCTTTATCTGACATAAAGTCCGAGTCAGTGTATCCTACTGGAATTAACTCACTACCACCGTACATAAGCATGTAATCTTTAGTCCTTCTCAAGTACTTAAGAATGTGCTTGACGGCTGTCCAGTGCTCTGGACCTGGATTCGACTGATATCTACTAACCATGCCAACGGCAAAGCAGATATCTGGTCTAGTGCATAACATCGCATACATAATACTTCCCACTGCCGAAGCATAGGGAATTCCTGTCATGCGATTCCTCTCCTCCTGTGTCTTTGGACACTGGTCCTTGGAGAACGCTAAACCATGCCTGAAAGGTAACAAACCTTTCTTCGAATTATCCATTGAAAACCTAGTCAGCACTTTCTCGATATAACCAGCTTGAGATAATCCCATTATCTTTCGCTTACGATCTCGAAAGAGCTTTATTCCAAGAATATAGCTCGCCTCCCCTAGATCCTTCATATCGAAAGTACTAGCTAGCCAAACCTTGACTGTTGACAACGCCGCTATATCATTCCCAATGAGTAGAATGTCGTCAACGTAAAGCACAAGAAAAGCCACCACTTTCCCTTCACACTTCTTGTATACACAAGGTTCATCCAGATTCTGCATGAAACCAAACGACTTGACCGCTTGGTCGAATCGGATGTTCCAACTTCTGGATGCTTGCTTAAGCCCATAAATGGACTTTTGCAACTTGCATACCAAGTTACCTTTCCGACCAGCTATGAACCCTTCTGGTTGTTGCATATAGATGTCCTCCTCAAGATTGCCATTTAAGAATGCAGTCTTGACGTCCATCTGCCAGATCTCATAATCTAGGCATGCAGCAATGGATAAGAGTATTCTGATGGACTTGAGCATGGCTACAGGCGAGAAGGTTTCCTCATAGTCAATGCCCTCCCTTTGAGTATAACCTTTCGCTACAAGCCTTGCCTTAAAGGTCTCAACCTTTCCATCAGATCCTCTTTTCCTCTTGTAGACCCACTTACAGCCAATGGGTTTAATATTGGCTGGAAGTTCTACAAGATCTCAGACCTGATTAGAATCCATAGATTCCAATTCAGCCTTCATAGCTTTAATCCAATGAGCTGAATCAATATCAGCCATTGCCTCTTCGTATGTGGCAGGATCAGATTCAGATTCTACGGAGGCAGCTTCAAAAACTTCTCCTAAGAACATGTATCTATCAGGCTGACTGATAATCCTCCCACTACGACGAGGTACCGGTACGAAAATAGGTGAAGAAGTGGTGTTTTCTTGATTTACATCGTTATCAACTGCGGGTGGGACTGAAGGCTCTCCTTCTAACTCTCTCAGATCTATCCTTCCCTTAGGTTTATGGTTCATGATATAATCATCCTCCAAGAAAATAGCATTTGTACTAACAAACACTTTCTGTTCTCTTGGATCATAAAAATACCATCCATAAGTACCCTTTGGATACCCCACGAAGTAACATACTTCCGATCTAGAATCCAACTTGCTCATCTTTCCTTTTAGCACATGTGTCGGACACCCCCAAATCCTGAGATGTTGCAAAGAAGGCTTGCGCCCAATCCACATCTCTCGTGGTGTCCTGGGAACAGATTTGCTTGGTACTAGATTTAGAATGTAAGCAGCGGTTTCCAAAGCATAACCCCAAAGGAATAATGGCAACTCAGAATAACTCATCATCGACCTAGTCATGTCTAAAAGAGTCCGATTCCTTCTCTCTGCTACACCGTTCTGCTGAGGCGTACCAGGTGCAGTCAACTGTGACAGAATCCCATTCTGTACAAGGTGATCAATAAACTCATTAGAGAGGTACTCGCCACCTCGATCAGATCGAATGGCCTTGATATGTGTGCCCAATTGCTTCTCCACTTCAGCCCTAAACTCTTTGAACTTTTCAAAAGCTTCAGACTTGTGCTGCATTAGGTACACATATCCATACCTAGAGTGGTCATCTGTAAATGTTATGAAATACTCATAACCACCCCGTGCTCTAATATTTATTGGTCCACACACATCAGTATGAAATAATTCCAACAATGCATTGGTTCTATTGCCCTTTACTGGAAAGGGCCTTTTGGTCATCTTACCCTCTAAACAAGACTCGCAGACTTGCATTGGTTCAAGAACCAAATCGCCCAAGACCCCTTCTTTGACTAATCTGCCAATTCTATTTAGATTGATATGGCCAAGCCTCATATGCCAAAGCCTTGTTGGATTAGTGGAAGGTTCCTTTCTTTTAGATGGCATTGTTACCACTGAGTTATTAAGTTCCATGCAAGAATCTTTAGAAATATTGGGAGTAATCACATACAAACCATTTGATTTAACACCAGAACATATAAAAGAACTATTTCTTTTAATCACAACTTCAGTTCCAAAATGAAAAGAATAACCATTATTCGATAAATTAGAAACTGAAATTAAATTACGTCTCATTGAAGGGACGTAAAGTACATCTGATAAAATCAAAACTTTATTGTCTAGAAATTCTAAAACTACGACTCCTATAGCAACCGCAGATACGATTGCGCTAGAACCTAGAGTAAGTACGATTTTTCCATCACTGCACCTCCTGGTTGATCTGAACCCCTGCAATGAATTATAGATATGGTTAGTCGCACCAGAATCAATGCACCAAGTGTTTGAAGTATCCGTTATAAAACTTACTTCAATCACATGTGATTCAATCATACCTTGAACTCTTGTAGCTAAGAATTCTGGACAGTTCCTCTTCCAGTGGCCTTTCTCACCGCATTGAAAACACTTTCCTTTGCTTTGGCCACCCACCTTCCCTTTGCCTTTACCTTTTCCCTTAGATTTTGCAATCTTAGGGACCGGTCCAACACTTGAACCTCCAGTGCTAGCCTTCTTCTTCCCTTTCTTTCCTTTCGGTATAGATCGGAAAGAGGAAGCGCTTTTCTCAATGTTCAAAACGTTGACCCCAGGTTTGATCACCCCTTCCGCTGCCAAAAGTGAACTCATCAATTCGCTCATTGAAAAATTCATTTGATTCATATTATAGTTAAGTTTAAATTGAACGAATGAAGGCGACAGCGAATTGAGGATCATATCAACTTGGGTCTGTGCATCGATGTTGGCACCTAGGGTCTCCAGCTCGTTTAAATAACCAATCATTTTTAAAACATGTTCCTTGACTGGAGTCCCTTCCGACATCTTTGCACTCATTATCTTCTGCATGGCTACCTGCCTGGCACGCCTGCTATGCTCCCCAAACATCTTTTTCAGGGATGAGATAATGCCACTGGCAGAATCATTCGATTGGAATTGGTGTTGCAACACACCAGCCATTGAGGCCAGAATATAGCAACGAGTCATTCCATTCGACTTCTTCCATTTGTCGAACTCGCGTCTGGCAGCTGCCGAAGCATTTACCGCGGGTTCTTCTGGGCTTGGGTGGTGAGGACATATATGTGATCCTCCGCAGTTAACACGATGTCAAGGTTACATTTCCATTCAGTGTAGTTATTTCCAGTTAACTTGTTTTGAGTGAGTATGGTGGCAAGTGGACTAAATGCAGATCCAGACATTATGATTACTGAAAATCAAACAAAATAAATATGGATATCAGAATTTGACAGTTTGAAATAAAAGAATCCTTTAAAAACTCTTATTTTAAAACAAAGTCGCCGAAATATCGAAATGAAAAAACAAAGCCTCCGTGTGGTGATCAATGTTCGATCTTTTGATTAATCATGACTTGTCCGCTATGCAACACTTGCAAAACAAGTTATGACTCCCGATCCCTTTTGATCTCTAAGTTTCTGAATAATGCCCCGTGTGGGATTCCTTATCCATAGCTTAGCTAGTGTATACCATTAACTAAGATCCAATCACAACCGTCTCAAGTAGCGCCTCCGTATGGTGGTCACCCTCTAACACGTCTGATTGATCCTATCAAAGGAAGTTCACATCTAGTAACCAATGAGTAATGCACCCTCCGTATGGAATGATCACCCCTGGCGAGGTGACACAGAATGCACCACTCATCTTACAGTGAACCGTTAACGGAAGATCGTGGGTGTTTATTAATAAGACCCTCTCCCACTAGATTTAGTAAATAAGGATTTTACTTTTTAGAAAATGTTTTTACATAGCGATAACACTGCAGAAACAGATCTGTGACGATGCAGTTTCAAAAACAGTTCTAAAAACAACATGCAAATCAAAACAAGTGTTCCAAAACGCATCTATAGATCCAAACGAGCCTGGCTCTGATACCAATTGATGGAAAAACCGGTTTAAATTGAAGTTTGAACGCGCAGCGGAAATAGGTCAAGTTATAAAAAAATTTGGTATCCCAGGATCTACTACTCATCAATTCCATAGATGCGTGCAAGGGGGTACAAGTATTATACCTTAGTGTCTTGAACCCAATTCTGATCTTCAACTTCCAGCAGCCTCCACTAGATGATCTTCACCCTTATGACTCCTGCGGATGCCTGCCGGAAAGACCAGGGTTGGTGGGAACCCTAATAGAGAGTATAGGAAGGTTTGGGAAGATTATCATAGTTTCTGCAGCTTCTGCGTATAAGAACGACGATCAACTTTTTCCAGAACGCTGCTGCCCTATTTATAGATTCCCAGAACCGACCTAACCTTCGAGCGATTGAAGTTATTCGATCGATCGAACATTCGATCAATCGAACCATTACCGATCGATCGAACCTGCCATGACTTCGATCGATCGAACTAGCTTCAATCGATCGAACTTATCTTGACAGATTCCTCAAGTGTCTTTCCAAGTATCCTGGCGGAGTTAAGAGTGGGACCTCCTAGGCTCTTTATTGTTGGCTCAGACCAGTTTGTTAATCACCGTGATCAAACTCTTTGATCAGCAAACTAACTAATTGGTCAGTTAACGTTCACTACACTATAAAACGATAACTGAACTCCAACGCAAAAGAACATATCCGAAGCGATAACTAGATTTGTATGGTGTACTAATGTCCCTCTACTGTCAGCATTCGTAATCATATTCAGGTAGTCGGATAACAGTTACTGTCAACCTGAATCATAATTACTTCTTGTATTCCTTGACTCCCATTCACCTCTCATGATTACCAAACATGTTGATAACTCTTATCAACAAGACTGCAGTACTCAGTAATCGACTTGGTGACATTCTCAAGGGAATGCTTACTCTGAAACAGAGGGTAGATTCTATCTTGACAACTTATGTTCACAACCCTATGAACATGACATACCCAAGATACCCAGGTGTTGATCTTTTATAGACCTCACTGATTGGTAAGTCAAAGCAGTCATATTCACAGTTTGTGTTCATAATCGTCTCAATATTGAGAACACGTACCTTATACAAGTTATGAGTTCCTATTGACTGTTTGACAGTCTTAAGCGTCAATAGGAAACTCAGGTCCGTCAATGCACTATAAGCACTAGCATATCAACTAAGAGCTATACTCTAGTGATTGAGATTAATCACTCCATCCAATGGTAGTTAATTATGCTACAGTGTAGACCTGATGAGGTATCCAGTCTCATCATCCACTGTGACATATTCTAAGTATCAAAGGATAGTAATGCGTATCTCACTTGTATGTATCTCATACACATACGAATTACCTACTATGATACTTAAGGATTAACAATCATCTCATGAAAGAAACATACACAATGAAATGTAAAGCTGATATCCATATATTAAAATGTCAATGTCTTATACATAAAGTAATGGTTTGAGGGCACAAACCCAACATTAGCATCATATCACCAAAAACCAATGTCATTATACCACTTCTTATGCGGATGGTGGCGTCTATTGTTGCTAAAAATGGTTTACCAAAAATCACGGGGATTTTTGCAATCAGATTAGGTACAGGTTCTGTGTCTAATACCACAAAGTCTACGGGAAAAATTAAGTTCTCTATGCGAACAAGTACATCTTCCAAAATACCTCTAGGCATCTTAATAGATCTATCTACTAATTGTAGTGTGATCCTAGTTGGTTTGAGATCCCCTAATCCTAACTGTTGATAGACTGAACATGGCAACAGGTTGACGCTAGCTCCTAGATCTAATAGCGCATGGTCGATCTTGTGGTTGCCAATGATGCATGTTATTGTTGGTGTGCCAGGATCTTGAAATTTAGTTGGCAAATTATTCTTAATAATCGAACTTACTTGATCAGCCAAGTAAGCTTTCTTTTTCACACTTTGCTTACGTTTAACCATGCAGAGGTCTTTTAAGTGTTTTGCATAAGCAGGCATATAATTAATAGCGTACAAGAGAGGCAAGTTAATTTTTACTTGTTTAAAGAGCTCCAAGAATTCTTGGTGCTTAGCATCTTGACGTTTTTTTAAGTCTTTATGGGTAAGGGGCTGGAGGAATGAATTTAAGTGTTTCTTCTTCTTCTTCTCTCTTACCATCTTGCTTCTCATTCTCTTCTTGGTGAGTTTTATTTTCTTCCTTATCATTATCGCTTTCAACTACTTCCTCTACATTATCTTCTTTAATATTATTCCCATTATTTTGTTCTATTTCAAGGATAGAGATATCTTGTCCTACCACTTTAGCTTGTTCATGATTACCTGAATTTGTATTTGAAGCACATTTTGTGGTTGACCTCTAGGATTAGCTTGCGGTTGAGCTGGGAACATTCCCTTTTGACAACTTTCAAATTGGTTACCTATTCTTTCCATAGTTAGCTGTAATTTCCTCATAGCTTGAACCATTTGTTGTATCATTGCATCTCTAGGATCTTCTTGTGCTTTCTTGTGAGGTGACACATAAACATTAGAGTTATTTTGATTGTTACCTTAGTAGTTCTATTGTTATGGGAGTTGTTATGGTTGATTATATTCCTGATTATATTGTTCAGGAGGTGGCTGATATTGATTTTGGTTCGGTTGGAAGAACTAATTCAATTGGTGCGGTGGATTAAAACTATCTAGTGCTTGGATTTCCCCGGTTTTCCAATTATTTAAATTAGGATGGTTCTTCCAATTATACCCCTATAGGCATTTGTAGGACCCTTGTAGTTATTCATCACATTAACATCAACAAGTAGTGTTTCTTGATAAACGGGTATATTAGGGCATGTATACACCTGATGTCCTACTATATGGCAATTACTACACACGTCTTCTTGACACGTAACCTTAGATTGTTCTATTATTCCTTTTACTAATGCCTCCACTTGCATAGCCAATTGGTCATATTTAGTTGATAGTTCATCTTTAACCCTATCGGATGCACAAGGAGGTGCACGCGTCGCTTCACGTGGTTCCCACTGAGGTGAATTCTCAGCAAGCCAAGCAAAATATGTTTCAGCCTCATTCGTGCTTTTGTGCATGAATGAATCTTGACACATTGATTGAACTATCTTTTTAGATTCTGGGGTTAACCTCTCGAAAAAGAAACTCATAAGACGCCATTTTTCAAAACCATGGTGTGGGCAAGATAGAAGTAGATCTTTAAACCATTCCCAAACTTTAGCAAACGTTTCATTATCATCTTGAGTAAAAAGCTTGATTTGTCGCATGAGGTCATTAGTTAAATGCTTTGGGAAGAATTTTTTTAAAAACTCCTCATGCATAGCAACCCATGTGCTAATTGAGCCAGGTCTAAGAGTTAAAAGCCAAGCTTTTGCTTTATCTTTTAATGAAAACAGGAAAAGTTTCAATCTAGTAATTTCTTGCGGACACGTTTGGTCTGCAAATGTCTCACAAACAGACTCAAAATCTTTTAATTGCACATAAGCCCTCTCATTCTCCATTCGATGGAAAGTAGGTAAGAGTTGTATCATACCATCTCTAGAGTGAAAAGTCCCTTGATGTGGTGGGATAGTTATGCATGAAGGGATCATGTTCTTATCAGGGGCTAATAAATCCCGTGATGGACGCATATTGTCATCTATCCTTTCTCTAGGATTGAAGTTATGTTGACTTTTAATGTCATCATTTAGGCCTAGATTATTCTCTCCATTATTCTCATTGTTCCCGTTAAGACCATTAAGATTGGGTAGTACAAAACCAGCCATTGGATCGGATTGTTGAGGTGTAACTATCGGATTAACAGATGAATCGGAGGAATCATTAAAAATTTGCATTTGTTGAAATATTCCTTCGGTAGAGTTATGTGACATGAAATGTGTAATATTACGCAAAACAATAAAAGTAAATAAACTAACAAACTAAATAAAATTAAGCAAATCGCCTCTCCCCAGCAACGGCGCCAAAAACTTGGCACGAATAAAATTGTGTTCTCTAAATGCTACACCCAAGTATAAGTGATTGTTCAAGTAATATATTTTTTAGTAAGCCTAGGTCAAACCCAAAAGGAGAGAGATAATTTCAATTGATTAATTTTTTTACTTAAGTTATTAGCTTTAAAAATAAGTAAAAGATGATTTCTTTCAAAAATTGATTTTAACTATTCTTTTTATGAAAGTGAAACTATTAACTAAAAGAAACTTTTGTGAATATTAAATTGCTGGAAATAAGATTAAAAACTGAAATTAAGCAACTACGTAAATTTACTAATTAATTTATAACTAGAATTTAAATACTAGAGTGATTTAACTAAGCAAATTAACTCCTAATTAAAAATTTATTAAAACAAGCGAATTAAATTAAGATGCTTCTAAATAAGGGAACAACGTTAGGAAATCACAAATTCACGGTAAACTTCTTAACTTCCATGCTTACGGAAAGATGTGGCACTCCCGATTATCCAAAGTCATGCCTCTGGTGTATAGGCTCAATTAAAATAATAAAATACCTTTTAACCGGTATAAGATATAGAACTAGTTCAATTATACCTTTCTAACGAAGTACGGGCAGATTGCTTATGAGCATGATTCATGGTGAAATCTACTCAACGATGATTGAATTAATTAAACTAAACTAAAACCATGAAGCAAGTTCACAAACTATCGAAAATCTAAGGTGAGAAGCATTAACGTCATGCTCGTTAACATTATTCATATTACAGAACATAAAATCCTATGAATCCCTACTTAAAAATTCTGTGATATCTGGATTTAGGGCTACCCGTTGAAAACACGCATGGAAATTAAGTTGTTTACCGTTTCATTGCTCTTCCCTAACTAAAGATTTAGCCTAGCATATTAAAATTGAATCTAATCACTATATTAATGGAAAACATGAAGAAATCAATCACAAACAAATCTGAAATATAAAAACTAATTAGAAACGAATAAAAACATGTATTGACTGAATATTATGAACTTGAATTAAGAAATCTTTTGGAATATAGCACGAATCCACACCAAAAGTTGCTTGAATCCAAACTAGGGTTTGAGGAACCCTAAGATCTCGTAGGCTGCTCTAAAATTCGTATATAATATGTAATGTATCATTTTTCTACGAACTATCTAATATATATAGGTTTAGGGAGTTTAAATCTGAAAAACTCTACTCCCTGCAATTCTGCAGAACGCAACCAGTCCTGTCCTTTTTAGCACGACCGGTCATGGGTATGTTTCAGGACTGGTCTTGGTCGTGACCGGTCCCACCTATGTCTTGCGACCGATCCTGGTCTTCTTTCAGGATCCTCTTCCTTTCAGTCTTCTAATCAACCTTCTATTCATCACCATTATCCACTTCATTTTCTTTATGCCATTTTATTCTGCAAACAACGTACTTATGCAAATATTAGCAGTATTGCCTCAATTGTGCACTTGTATTGAAATAAGCATAAGTATTTATAATTAGGGATGAAAAAATATATAATTCATCTTATTAGCGCTTCTGGATATGCAATATCTGTTGCTTGTCACGGCCAAACACCAAATGTTGTCCTTTATGGATAGGCACTCAAGCTATAACTTGATACATATATATATATATAGCCGAAGACGACGTCCCTAAAATTGCATTTCGATTCCCAGGGGCCATTGGAACTTTTGAATGGGTAGCAATGCCATTCGGGCTAAAAAACACTGGAGCTACGTATCAGCGAGTCATGAATGCAATTTTCCATGACATAATAGGAAAGATCATGGAAGTGTACATAAACAATGTAGTGGTAAAATCGGTTACACAAGAAAAACACCTAGCCGATTTGAGGAGGTCATTCGAAAGGATGATAGCCCATAGGTTGAAGATTAATCCCCTAAAGTGTGCTTTCGAGGTATCAGCAGGGAACTTCCTTGGATTCTTGGTTCATCAAAGGAGCATTGAGATCGACAAGAATAAGGTGCTGTCTATCCAGTTGGCTAAATCTCCTCGAAGCAAGAAGAAACTACAGAGATTTCTCAAGCAAGCCAACTTCCTACGAAGGTTCATTTCTAACTATGCCAGACGGACACGCATCTGGTCTCCGTTGCTCAAACTTAAGGCCAAAGAAGAATTCAGATGGGAGACTCAGCACTAAGAAGCTTTCGAAGCCATCAAGTAGTATCTGTCATCACCACCCGTGATCATGCCCCCAAGGAAAGAAAGGTCATTGAAGCTATATCTATCGGCCTCCAAAGAGTCTGTAGCATGTATGCTAGCACAAGATAATAAGTGGGGAAAGGAACAAGCTATGTATTACCTAAGTAGAGTGTTAACTCCTATCGAGCGCAGATATACCCTGATAGAAAATTGTGCCTAGCTTTATACTTTGCTTCACAAAAATTATGAGTATACATGCTTCCTGTGTTTGTTTATTTAATTTGTCAAACTGATGTGATTAAATATATGTTATCAAGACCGTTAATGTGTGGGCGTATCGGTAAATGGACACTATCGATGATGGAGTTTACATTTCAGTTTGTTCTGCAGAGAACGGTGAAAGGGCAAGCCCTTGCCGATTTCTTGGCCGATCATCCATGTCTAGATATTGACCCTAAAATATCAGATACAATTGATGCTACCTTGTTGTCGGCCATATCTCTGACCCCTTGGACACTAATCTTCGACAAGTCAAAAAATGCTGATGGGGCAGGAGCTGGGATAGTCATCGTCTCCCCAAAAAAGAGGAATATAATACTTTCTTTCAAGATAGAATTTGAATGTTCTAGTAACCAAGCTGAGTATGAAGCTCTGATTATCGGTCTTGAGGTTATGGCCGAAATGAATGTTTCATATGTTCATATTATCAGTGACTCAAACCTGGTAATAGGTCAACTTAGTGGCGAGTTTAGATACAAGACCTAGGAATTGTTGCCATTCAATTCAATTGCATTGGAATTATTGCGCGAGTTTGATGGTGTGCGAGTTCAACATGTTACTCAAGCATAAAACTCCGAGGCCGACAATTTGGCACAAACAGCATCAGGAACTAAATTGGAAATCACCGATAACGAAAAACTAATGAAAGTTCAAAGAAGAATTTTGCCATCAGTAAAACAACGAGAAATGGCAGCTGAAGTTTTCTCAGTGATCATGGAGGACCAAGACTGGAGGACGCTGATAATTAGATGTCTCCTTTATCCAAGCAAACAAGCCAATAGAAAGATAAAGTTGTCCTTGGTAAATAATGTGGTGCTAGATGGAAAATTGTTCAAAAAGAGTCTAAAAGACGAGGTCCTGCTTAGGTGTGTTGAAAAGGTCGAAGCCATGAAAGTAATAGCTGAGGTACATGAAGGCATATGTGGGGCACATCAAGCAGGCACAAAGATGAAATGACTTCTCAGAAGATACAATTACTATTGGCCGAGCATGTTGAAAGACTGCATCGACTATGCTAAGGGCTGCCATGCTTGTCAAAAACATGGGCCAATACAACGAGTACCAGTTATCGAGATGCAGCCGATAGTGAAACCATGGTCATTTCAGGGTTGGGCTATGGATTTGATTAGTAAAATATTTCCCCTATCATCGGTCCAGGATTATTTCATCATCGTAGCCACTGATTATTTCACTAAATGGGTGGAAGTTGTGCCCGCAAAATCGGTCAATCAAGCCTACGTAATCAAGTTCATCAACGAGCAAATAATTCACCGATTTGGGCTTCCAAAAATGATCACGGCAGATCAAGGATCAGTCTTTACAGGGGACGAGGTTAAGGCATTTGCTGAAAGCCAAGGTATTAAAATTCTTAATTTTACTCCTTATTTTGCTCAAGGTAATGGGCAGGCCGAGTCTTCGAATAAGACCATTAAAGGAATTGTGGAAAAGATGGTGGAAGATAACCCTAGGGAATGGCATCATAACCTGTTGTCTAAAGTGCTATGGACTTATCGGACATCGAAAAGATCGGCCACTAACATAACCCTATTTACGTTAACCTATCGACACGATGTCATGCTACCTATGGAGGTCACAGTCCGATCAACAAGACGTGCATTCCAACTCAGATTAGATTCTGTGGAATACACCGAGACAATGCTGGCCGAGTTAGAAGAACTTGATGATGTCCGTCTTAAAGATTTAGTCTGTATTAAGGCACCGAAGAACAGAGTAGCTCGGGCTTACAACAAAAGGGTCAAGCACAAATGTTTTGGTGAAGGAGACTTAGTTCGGAAAGCTGTGTTACCATTGGGTGAAAAAGATGGCCAATATAGAAAATGGTCCGTCAAATGGGAAGAACCATTCCAAGTAATTTCAGTCATTAAAGGTGGAGCTTATCAGTTAATGGATTTGGATGGTGAAATGCACGCAAGACCGATAAATGGAAAGTTTTTAAAAGCCATATGTATTATCTTTATGGGAAACTACAAGAATGGAATATAGAAGAGCCATACAAAACAATGTTCTTTGATCGGTCAAAAATATGCAATGAGGCCGTATTCTAAACGGCTGATACAAAAACAAAAATATACATATACATCATCACCCATTTCCTAAACCTAATTGTAGGAAACTTTAGCCTCAGCTCTTCCCATGCCTGATCCAGATATTCTAGCTCTCTCTCAGCGTTTATCTTATCGGCCTCCCACCTGCTAGCAGCTACAGCGGTCTCATTCAGGGTCTCCAGATGTCCCTTGGCTTATTGGCCAACTTCAACGATGGCCTTTTCAGAGAGCACAAGGCTAGCATCAGCATTTTTCAACGCAACCTGGACCTTGGACAGTTCGGCCTCTAGCCTTGTTTTTTCTTTAAGAAGTGTTTCATTCATGGCCTTGGAGAATTCATACTACTTCTTGCAAGATGCCAGACCATCGACCTGGGTTTTACATATCTTGGATTCTTCTTCAATATCGGACACCAACTTGGTTGCAGCCCGATGTTGATTCATGTAGTCTGGCAATCTCACTTGAATCTCCCTGAGCTTAGCCTTCATTTCATCAGATACGTCCAGCCAACCAAGCAAGAGACCGATAGCCGAGTAGAACTTCCCAAAATCTGGTAGTTGGGAGAGCTTGTGCTGGACTATGGTCTTGAACCATTCCTCAGCATGTTGATATTCAACTTGAGAAGGGCCCGCCTCAGCCTGTGCCACCATTAATTCGGCCAGAAAGAGTTGCTGAGGGTTTAACAGAGCGAAGAAGGCCTCAATGGATGACACTGAGCTAAAGTTACGTATGGGGAGAGAGCTGGAAGCCTGAAAGTAATTAAGTGTCAGTATACATAGACCATGATAAAAGCATCCAGAAGACCATAACAAAAGAGTCTAAATTGCCTAAACAATTGGAGAGTTAGTGGAAGAGACAGCTGGGGGTGGTGGTAGAACATGAGTTTCCTGTGTTGAAGGAGAGGTCGACGTCTCCGTCTGAGAGCCACCGACAGAAGCAGAAGGGTTCTAACCAAGTGGGGAGTTAGAAGGAGGCAGATCGGTGACGACCTTCTCAGTCAGAATCTCCGTGTCAAGCGGAGTCCCAGGATCGCTCAGGTCGATGGGATCATTGTGGTCAGATACCATCGGTCTTTCATCCCTAGTAGTCTCTGAGGTATCACCAGTAGTTGTGATGTCGATGTAAGGCATCTCGATGTTGGCAGCCCCCTTGAGAACTGCTTGTAGAGCCTCATCAAGTCCCCTCAACCTCTGTAGCTCGGCCACGAGTTGATCATAGGTTATTGGTGGGGGGACCTCGATGGGAGTAGTTTTCTCGGTAGCTGGAGCAGAAGCCCGAAGAAGAGATTTGACTGGAGGCGGCATCTTGGCCCGGGGTGCTGGGGGCTTTATCGAAGCTTGCCTCATTTTCTTCGAGGCGGGGCCACTAGTCTTCTGCGATCAAAGGAAGCAGGGATTGGTCTCACACTCATTTCCATTGGTAGAAACAAAAGTAGAAATATGGAGACTTACCTTGCCAGAATTAAGAGAAGCCTTGTTGAGATTATGGCATTGGCGAGTGGAGAGGAGGACATCTTCGTCTGACCCCAAATCGGCCATACCTGGGAGGCTTTCTCCTCCTTCCCTGGTAGAGCCTCTGAAAAAGAAAGAAAAATGGAGATCAAGAAAAAAAAAAAAAAGTGAGAATGTAAGGACACATAAAAGGATAGTACCTAAAACTGGTTCTCCAGTTTCTACAACCCAGATTGCCGATGAATGGTCAACTATTCCCAAGTCATGCAGCCTAGTATAAGTGACTCTCTCCCAGTGCCGTAGAGGGAACTTGCTTGTTTACCATCGATACAGCGATAGCAAAATCGGCCTTGGAAAGTGGAGGAGCCCGACATTGAAAAGGCTTGAGGAACTACTCATACGGAATCATGGCCGAATAGTCAGTCGTTTGCAAATAATTTTCATAGGCCCTCACCGTCTTGTCCTTGTGTTCCTGCTTGAACGCTCTTATATCATACTGCATGCCCTTGGCACTCTAGGGTCGAATTTGAATTTAAAGAACTTCTCAAATGCAATGACTTCATGGAAGGCAGAATTGCCTTTCGATGTTGGGGTCGTCCTCTTCTGACCTACAGTCTGAGCCACAAAAGAGTTAGTTGAACGAGAAGATTTTTTAGTCCGAGGAGGAGAAACGCGTTTAAGAACAGAAAAGGCTGGCTCAGTTCGTAAGCCCGAGATTTTTTTGGACCACCAAGTGTCAAACTCAGCGGATGTTGAAGAAAACTCTTGAAATGAAGAAAATTCCAGGCCTGCCCAAGCAGCCCGATTGTTAGACTTGCATTTTCCAATCTTGGCTGGATCTGAAAAGAGAGATCGGCCCGCCGTTGCTCATTAAATTTCCTAAAAGGAGGAATAGGGATTAGTTACCGAAGCCCGAATTGTCGGGCTAAGGCTGGAGCATTATAGTATTCCACCCCACATTTATTATTGTGTAAAGGGATGATGAGGTAATACATGAGATCTTGACCAACTAAGAAGTTAGTCCAGATTGCCTCATCTTTATCTTTCTCGGCCTCAAGAGCCTGGCTAGGTCTATGAAGGAGCCAGCTCAGGAATCAAAGCCAAGGGTGGAAAGGAAGAAATTGTTTTGGGGGGGGGGGGGGGGGGGGGGGGCAAGTACCCATGTGTTCGTAAAAGAAAGAGAATAGATTATCAAAAGAAAGACCCTTCGGGCCAAAACTAGAGAAATGGAAAGCGAAAGCAGAAGAATGTTCAAGAAGAGTGTTGGGGTTGAGATTATCGACCATGCTCTTCTCAAAAAAGTATGATTGGAACCAACATTGTAGAAGCCAGAGCACTCCCCCAGAGGTTTTGAAATTAGAAAATATGAGTTCAAGAATGCCACAATAAAGGTGGGAAAGAACGAGAGGAGCAAGAGTGAGTTTTCAGCCTGAGGCCAGTGCTAGAGCAATATGGTGATACTCTTTGGTAAGTGATTATGGATCCAATTTAGTACATCTCCCTACTAATTTAGCTAAAACTTGAATAATGTATTTGCCGCGGCGGGGGTTTTTCCACATTCTTCTCATTCTATGCCTCCTCCCAATGACAAACCCCCGTGCATATTACTTAATAAGTTTGGTACAAAATTGGCAAAAGGGTATGTTGTGACGGATGTTACAGCTAATATATGCCATGGCAAAAAAGTTTGTTTGGGCGAAAAAAAAAAAGGTTTATATTGAGGAAGTGATCGTGCCCAATGCTCCGTTGTGGGACCCTCCTCAAACGGGCCATCATACATTGGAAGGCTACGTTCAAGGGGATATGTGATTTGGCTTGAGAATTGGTTAAATATTGGTTTGACTCCATTTGTCTTATTTTCTATGACTCTTTAAATTCAGACATGATTTATTATTTTAAGTATGGATGTATGAATGTACTATTTTAATTTCAAACATGGTTTGTTAGTTTAAATTTGGATGTATGGATTTACTATTTTAATTTTTAGACATGGTTTGTTATTTTGGTTTGAATGAGAAACAGTTTGGATTTTACATATTACGTTACTATGCTTATAAATTCGACGTGAGTGTGATGTTATGGAAGAGCATTCGATGGTGTGATTGTGTTTATTAGGTGCAAATAAAAATTGAGGACAAATTTAAAAAATCATTTTTTTTCCCAATGGTTAATTTCCGTTAGTAATGAAATTTCTAACGGTAATCTACCGTTAGTATTTTAGCAAAAGTGTTACAAATTCGTTGGATTTCTAATGATAATTAACCGTTAAAAAGTTCACAAAAGTGTTACAAAAATGTTGGATTACTAACGGTTGTTACCATTAGAAATAACATTACTAACGGTAATTTACCGTTATAAATGAATTACCAACGGTTTATCAGCCATTAGAACGTTTACACAAGTGTTACAAAAATGTTGGATTACTAACGGTTTATTACCATTAGAAATGAATTACCAACGGTAAATTATCGTTACGAATGGTTCTATTTCTAACAGTAATTAGCTGTTAGAATATTTACAAAAAGTGTTACAAAAATGGTAGATTACTAACGGGTTATTACCATTAGAAATGAAAATACTAACGGTAATATACCTTTAGTAATATTATTTTCCTAACGGAAAATTACCGTTAGAAAACCCGTTAGAAATATTACCCACGTCCTTTTTCCAACGGTAATGTACCATTAGAAATAATTTTCCTAACGGTAAATTACCGTTAGTAATATGCCCAAATGGTGTAATGTAACACCATAAGAGGTCTAGTAAAAAATAAAGCGGTTAATCCAATAGATCAGGAAATCTATGTGTTCCTGATCTGTGACTCACCTTGTCCCATACAGGCCGGGATAAACTGGTCGAAGGCGGTGATAAATCTGGACCCTTTGCCCTTATCGGACTTAGGATGCTCAAATTCTAGAGAGGAAGAGAAGTTGGGCTCATAGGGACACAGCAGAAGAAGAAATCATTGGCTGAGGTCGACCAGAAAAGAGAAGAAAAAAAGAGGGATTTGTCCAGAAAGAATTTCTCTTGACTAAGCATGATGGCATCATAGATGTCAAAGGCCCTACACAAGTCCGTTTTCACCTTAGCCACTGAGTCTACCCAAGAAATCCAGTCAGCAGAGGGATTTGAAGGGGCATACTGCTGACCCCATTCAAAGGAGGGTAATTGGTAAAGCAACTCGTTTTCCTCAACAACGAAAGGGAAATAAGGATCTAGAGAGGGAGGGGGAAAAGATTCAAAGGCAGAACTAAGCCCCGTTGAAGAACCAGAGGGCATAGAGATTAATACCTGAGCGTTGATCAACCCAGGAGTGGCTTCAAGGGCCTGTTTAACAGCCGTTGCGTTGGTGGTTTTGGTCGTCGGTGTAGTGGTAGTGGCGGCCGGAGAAGAAGAGTAAACACCAGCGGTTTGGGAAGCATTAGTTGCAGAAGAGGAAGCCATTAATTTTTCTTGCAAAGGATGAACGGGAATCTTGGATGAATGGATGAAGAGGGAAAGTGAAAAATGTAAAGTAATGGTACCTCATATAGAGAAAAGTAAAGAAGATCATTATTACTCTGGGACGGATTCCCAAGAGGCACGCCTCGGTCCTTGAAACGAGACAAGGTGCGCCATTAGATTTGTGAGACGTGGAGCTGTACGCCATCATTTTCAGCAGTAGCAATGAATTTGAAATTCAAACGTCTCATCAAACTACTGGATGACGTTTGTGGGGCATTATTTACACCCTAATTTGGGGTTTTTCCAAGACATGTGAAGGTCACATGGTTTGATGATGTCACCATGGAAACAGCTGCCAAAATAACTAAGGACAAGATTCGAGAGCAGAGCTGAGGCCGATCCCAATGCACAGGAAGGGACAATGTACCATAGCTTGGTCATCGGTGTCATGATTGAGGACAACATGGTACTAGTCCCCAGCAAAGAATACCTCGGTCTCGTCCAATTAGATCGAGGAACCAAGATCATGAAATAGGTACATAGTGAGAACATCGGTTGACAAGACCAATGGTCACCCAGGGGAGCCCTATAAGATCAAGACCAAGATACATCAGCCAATAAATGCCAAACAAGAGGGAAGCAATAGAATATCAGGCAATGAGGGCGATATGGGCAAGGGCTACTTGGCGATTGAACGTGGATGAGGATATGAACATGGGTCTATGCCCAGTTGGAATGATGAGACGGTTGCATCCACTAAAGTGACAACGTGGGGGAAGAATAGAGATAATGGGGTGTTAAGTGGGGCAGTTAATTGTTTGTGCCTAGAATTTATGAGCCACAACCCCAATTTCATGGGTAGTTATCAACTTTGTCTATAAATAGGATTAATTGTGCAACATTTCATTTTGCTAACACACACCACTTCTGCCCTGGCAGACTTTGTTTCATTTCTCCTCAAGTATTTCTGTTTGCCCTTGAGTGATTGTGAGTCTCAATTACCTTCCTGAGTTAGTGTAATTGTTGTTTCTTGTTATATCAATGAAGATGGTGTTCTCTGGAGTATTTTGAATTCCGTGTTTGTTTGTTTTTCCATTTCCATTTGTATTTACTTACTTGCATCAGAGTAAAGTGAGGCACATTGTTTTTATTAATTGCTTTGATAGTAACTGTTTGAAATTAGAAGTTAGATTAGGTTTTACAGCCTCCTCGAGTCCAAGTAGACTCAGGCACGCCCAAGCACACCACCACAGATTTCCATAGTAAACAACACATCACATATCTGATATATGCACATTCAAAATAATTGTAATGGCAATACAAAATATTTCAAAATTTTCTCGAACCACATTGAGTTGTGTCCTAAATGTCCTCCACAAGTTGCAGATAACCGGACGCAACACCGCATCTCCTTGGCCCATTGCCATGCAACACTAGTCGGTGTTCAAATCTCACCACTATAAAAATTAGTGAAGTGATGTCACCCTCACACCCACACATATATATACATATATATCGGTCACTTGCGAGGGAGTACCTTGCCACCAAGGAAATGCATTCCAAAGGCAGTTCCACGAATCCAAGCTCCAAGCTCCTCAAAGTTGGCCAAACAGAATGGATTATTATGCTTAAAATTTTCGGTTTCCATAGTGTCTCACTCCAGGAGAGTTGTGGGCTGATAAACAGTAGCTGGGAAAAGGATACTAGCTTCCACGAAAGAGGCACTAGTTAACAAGTACATTATGTAATGTAATTTAATTTAATATAATGCAACTCTAGACAATTTCTGTTCTCTTATGTGAAAGAGCTAGAGCAACAAATGAGCATCTGAATATTTTAAAACCACTCAAAGGCGACACCTTTTTACGCAGAGATGTGGTAAAAAAAAAAAAAACTACAGTTAAATTCTTTGCAAAATGATACCAATTCAAAGAAGTCAACCAATGTGAAAAACAATTAAGTTTAAACTAGGGAACTAAAATCTCAGAGGTATGAGATAATATGGGCTGAAGTTTTGGAACAAAAAAAAATCTTTTCAAATGGGACACGAACCAGAGTACTTGTATAATCTGTGATCTGTGGAACATACACTTACGCCGCATATTAAGGTTTATTTCATTTAATCATTGTGAAGTGGATATCTCAGACCACAATAATAATCAAGAAATTATTATGGACATAGAAACAATATGGTTAAATCATCAACCTGAGCTTTGTAAAGTTTAAGATAAATTAAGGGCTAATTACAATTTGCATCTTTGAAGTTTGCACTGGGTGCACTCTGCCCCCATAGTTTAAAAGTTAAGACACATTAGACAATGAAATCTCTAATTTGGGTCAACATGCATCCTCCATTCATTTCTGTCAAAGAAACGTCATATCTGACAAAATTCTTCAGAATTCTGTCAACACTTCTAACTGATTTCAACCGAATGCGCAAACTGACACGACTTAGGGGTCTAGTTTGTCAACTTTCACACTTGGGGGCATGGTTCGAAGTCTCGGCCGAAACCGAGTCGTCTCGGCCGAGTCAACTCGGTTTCGTAGGGTAACGAGACGAGATCAAGGGACGATTCATAAAATAAACAAAACGACCTAGGATCGGTGATCATCTCGGTCGTACCGCCATGTATCGGACGAGATGGTGCCGTATCGCACGAGATCTCGGCCGAGATGGCGAGACAAATCTCAGAAAGGACGAGATGGAGGCTAAAAATTGGAGCAAATGGTTCGAATGGTACCTTTTCAGCATTATTTTGATAGATCTAATGGTGTCTCTCCTTCGTCGAACTCCACGAGGTCTGATCGAAAGATTCGAACCAGATCCATCTTCTTGACATGGTGAAACTGTTCGATTCTCTCTTTCTCTCGCAAGATCTGCTCGACTTCTCTCTGTCTCGCCTCCTTTCAGTTCTTTTCTTTCTCGATTGTGTGAGTGTAGGTCTCTCTCTTTCTGTCTCGCGCAATCTATGCGTGTGTGTGGAGGTCTCTCTCCATTCTTTCTCTATCGCTGGTCTGGAGTGCAGCTGCTGCTCCACCGAAAGGTAGGTTTTGTTTTGGTTTTTTTTCTTCATTTGTTTGTTATGTATGTTTACTTAAATAACCCTATATATATATATATAAATTAATAAACTATTGTAGAGTAATGCAGTGTATATTAGACTTACTATAATATAAAATACTATATTAGTATTATAATATATTGTTTTTCAATTTATAATATACTATTACACTATATTGAACTTATTATAATATAATTGGCTTTATTTTTATTTTTTATTTTGATTACATATTAGGTTTTATTAAGTAAAATATTATATTGTCACATTAAGTAAAATACACTATATGTAGGGCCAGGTAAATAACTTTTAATTAAAATTCAACTGGTCCCATTGTATTAGACCTGACTCATTGAATGCGTTCAATAATCAGGGGAATAATGACGATGACGATTTTCAGCCCCCATGATACTCCATGTGGCATTGATTTGGTAGTTATTAAACAATGTTGACTTAATTATGTATGTAGAGTTATTAGATACTCAATCTGCAGCGTGTGTATTGGATATCATGTGATATTGTAATTGGTACATTTTGTATTGTGACAATCTATTAGGCCAAATTTGTTATTCTAATTATTTTAGATTTTTTCATTATTTTTCCAGATTTTTTTGAACCTTAAATCTAGCGTATCTTTGCGTATCACCCGATACCAGTCCGCGGCGCCGCGACCGAGTCGTCTCCGCGACCTCAGCGACCGCGACCGATACCGCGACCTTGAACCATGCTTGGGGGGAAAGTGCACCCAGTGTAAACTAGAAGGATGCAAAATGCGAATAACCAAATAAAAATAAACAAGAACGTAGCATATATCCTACATTATGAGAATGTTCGAGAAAAAGCAGTTTACACCTACAAACGACAATTTATTTTACCTTATTTCGGGCAAGAGATCATGGAAGAAGACATGAGAAAGCAATCCAAGTGCCGGATATGAACTTCACGACATAATAAAGACACCAGCCTGCAGATTAGAAATACAATCATAAAATGTCAGCAGTAAAGTTAAAGCTACAAGTTAACGATCTCAAATGATATTATTCTCGAATGAGTGATGAGTCTAGGTTTATACATCACCGACTGTAAATCTGTCCGATAAGCTTAGTGAAGGCAACAACCACTTGGACAAATATATTTGGTGAGCTTGATGATTACTATCATCATCTGCAATGGAGTGAATTATATGAATCTAAGTTTGTGTGGAAAAAGAAAGTAAGCACTATTTTCTGCACAAGTATATAATGTCCAGCATCCAAACCTGAAGCTCGCACAAGTACTCTATGTGTTACAAAGGACTGCAACCAGAAAACAAGAAAATTGATTAACCATCACAACAGTTTCAGATATAACGCTTATAAGTTAAATATAAATTGAAAGCCTGTTTGCGACTGAAAAACGTCAAGTATATCAATTTTGCAAAATTGTACAAATAATCACCAAATCATTTGGAAAACATTATAATAAAATTAGCAGTTTGACCAAGAAATCACCAATTGTTTTTCAAAATGCTCATTCATCAAATACAGTCCAGGAAAGATAGTTTTAGACTGGGTTTGAATTGAGAGAAGTTGAGGGAAGAGAAGAGAAAGGGAACCACTTTCTTTCCACTTCTCTTGTCGGGTAAGTTAAGTTGGGAGTGAATAAAGGTTAATAGAGAGAAGCGGAAAGAAAGTAAGGGAAGAAAAGAGCCCATTTTTCTCTCTCCAAATTGGAGAGAAGAGGGGAACGGAAATAATTTTTTTCTAAACAAGACCAATATATCCCAAAATATGTCACACTTCTGAAATATCATTGTTTAGTAGAGGATAACCAAAGAAAAGAAAGTTATATTTTGTTTCTCTTCTCTTCAATCTTTCCCAAGTCCCAACAGAGTGGAGAGAACCGTACTCCCTCTGCTCTTCTCTTCTCTTCTCTCCACTTCTCCCATTCCAAACGGAGCCTTGGCGTACAGCCCATATTTACGAGACATTTGATATTTATACATACAGTGTACTGCTGATCAAAACAAGGGAAGATTACCTGCCAGACAGAAGGCATATACTCACGATAGGAAAGGTTTTGAGGACTGCTTCTTGTAGTGCTTAAATCTGAGGCATTTTCTGAAAACCATTTTCTTGGAGCACTGATACAAAAACTAGTTGAGCATTAAAATACACATTCCAACTGCAATAAAAGGGTAATGTTAAATTAAGATGCCTGTATATTCCCATCCCAAAAGAGCCCAAATATTTTCAACATCAGAAAATCTCATTTTTATTTCATACTAGTTACTTCGAATTTCTAAAATCTCTACTATGATTGCATAAACCTTGACTGACACTAATTTCTTAATTCCTGATTATAAATATAAAAAAACAAATTCCGAATTGTTTAACTTTTAAAATTCTCGGACAACTTTCAGTGTCAGAAATTCTAACTACCATAGCTATTCGAACAAAACTAACTTGGAAGAGTGTAATTGTCTAAACTTTTAAAATCAAACGCTTGAAACACCCCATAAGTAAGAGGGGAAAGAAAGCCATTGCTTTAGTAGTTTCGTATGCAGAGTTCAATAATATTACATGTTCTACCAAAGGTTAATCCGTTTTAGGTCTGAAGTGTGTCCACTGTATGTGTCCAACTTAAAAAGTTAATTAAAAAAAGAAAACACACATTTTGGCATCTCTAAACGTTAAAGAGGAAAACACACATTTTGGCATCTCTAAACGTCAAAAAGAGTTCTGCGGGTGAAAGCTATGTAATAATGTAATACACAAGGAGGACACAAAAAGCCACAACAAATCACAAAAATGTAGGACATGGACACAACTAGGACACGGAGAATTAAAATACTATTTTTAATTAATTATAGTATGTTGTGTCCATTCCCAATCCCAAATTTCAAAAAACACCCTTTACTTATTTCCATGTAGTAAATTAAAATTTGGGTAAATTACACGGACCTCCCCTGTGGTTAGGTCAAATTACAGAGACCTCCCTCGTGGTATGCAAAATTACACTGACCTCCCTTGAGGTTTATAGTTGGGTAACGCTGACCCCCCTTCCGTTACACTGACCTCCCTTGTGGTATGCAAAATTACACTGACCTCCCCTGAGGTTTGACAAAATTACACGGACCTCCCCTCTAGTTTGAATAATTGAACTCCGAATTGGGTTTTGGGTTTTCATTGCCTGTTGTAATTAGTGGGCTATTTAATTCTTGCAGTTTGGAGATTTTATAGAATAAACATTTGGAGTGCAGTTTTGCTCACCCCAAAATTGCTTATCCAACTCTCCCATTGGTTAATAAAAAGTCATAGGTCCCACTACATTAACCAAAGGAAGAATTGGATGAGCAATAGGTGAACAATTTTGGGGTGAGCAAAAATGTTCTGATCAACCAAATTCATTAATTAACAAAAACTATTGAGAAAAAAACAAATCTTCAAGAAATAAACCAATATGGACATCGAGAAAACATCTTTAAAAAAAGGATAAATTGCAAATTACACCCATATAGTTTGAGGGTTGTGACAATTTGGTCCTTGTGGTCTCAATTTTGGCAATTTACACTATAGTTTGAAAATTGTGCAAAATCCACCCAACTACAAAAAAAACCAATGGCACAATTTTCAAAATTGTGCAAAATCCACCCAACTACAAAATTGTTTTTGTTAATTAATGAATTTGGTTGATCAAAACATTTTTGCTCACCCCAAAATGGTTCACATATTGCTCATCCAATTCTTCCTTTGGTTAATGTAGTGGGACCTATGACTTTTTATTAACCAATGGGAGAGTTGGATAAACAATTTTGGGGTGAGCAAAACTGCACTCCAAATATTTATTCTATAAAATCTCCAAACTGCAAGAATCAAATAGCCCACTAATTACAACAGATAATGAAAACCCAAAACCCAATTCGGAGTTCAATTATTCAAACTAGAGGGGAGGTCCGTGTAATTTTGTCAAACCTCAGGGGAGGTCAGTGTAATTTTGCATACCACAAGGGAGGTCAGTGTAACGGAAGGGGGGTCAGTGTTACCCAACTACAAACCTCAAGGGAGGTCAGTGTAATTTTGCATACCACGAGGGAGATCCCTGTAATTTGACCTAACCTCAGGGGAGGTCCGTGTAATTTACCCTTAAAATTTTACCTCACAATTTTAAGAACATTTTCAAAGGAGCCAACGTGCCGTGTCCACTCCCATGTACGGCCATGTTTCCGACGCATCCAGCTTGTTTCCAATGTAAAGAAAAAAAAAACCAACACACATGGTTTTTCACATGTCGTCTCATGTCTCGTGTCCAATAGGAGTAAATATTGGATACAACTGGGGTACCACGTCAGCATTTATCCCCTCTCACATCATTTGAAAAGTGTGCTTATGTGGAGGATGATTCCCCTGGAAATAGGGGGTCAGATCTATAAATGAAGGGATTTCATTGGTTTGTGATACCACGTCATAAATACAACCGTTGCATCCAATAGAGACACGGCATCCAAATTGACGTGTTTATGCTACATATGTTGAAAGCATTCGCCAATTGTTGGACACAGCTAAGTGGCCTTCTAGGGTTATGTCCATGCTCCATACAGAGTGATAGATCAAATAAAGATTATCTATATTCTTATGCTAACATTCTTATACTCAACGCTTTGTGTCAAAACTTTTGCATTGAATTATTTCCTATTTAAAGTTGTTGAATTTGCAACCTATGGACAGGCAAATCAAATCAAACTCCATGTGGCAAACAAAAGACAAAAGCAGTAAAATTAAAGATCCATGTAACAGATGAGAAGAAACTCACATTTTGACTTCATTGCTCATGTACTTATCCCCTAAATTAACTACTTTGGTAGCTAATACAAGCATGGGATGCATCAACAGAAGCTTCTGGATCTCCTGAACTACAGTTTCTGACACAGTTTGCAGAGAGAGTATTTTCCTAACACCAGAAAAATTAATAGCTGTAAAATATTTTCAACACAGCAGCTAACAAATTATAAGATGGACATAAATATCAACAAAAGAAAATTGCTATTGACAAATGTTTATGAACACGTGGAGTGTACAAGAATAAATAAGTTGTGCTAAGAATATGGATATGATTGGGACAATAAGATGGATATGACACGATAAGAATACCTTGTCAAGGGGGTATTCAGGTGTGTTCAAAATTTTCAAGATTACTATGTCATATCCCAAATGTCTTACGGTGTGTAATTGTGTGTCAAATGTGTCCGACCAAAAAATTGGTAAAAAAAAGGTAACTTGATGTGTTCGACATGTATCCATGCATGTCGGGTGCCTGTCAATGTCCAACATGTGTTGGATACAAAAACGTCAGCATGACCCTTTTATGAGTGCCTATGCTTCTTAAATATTTTGTAATGGCACCAAAAAGGAAAGAAAGAAAGAAAAAAGAAACAGAATGGTGTTTATGTTACTGTATACAATGTACATGAATGAATCCCAACCAGGAACGACCAAAAGAAATTAAACACAAGACAAGAATAAAACAAAAGAAATAAAAAGTACAACTAACAGGTGACAAACTAAAATGAAGGTAATATGGTGGGGCAGTAATTTTAAGCCTGTGAACATACAAAATTATCATTAGAATCAGTAAAACACCTCTGAAGTTTGTCAATAATATCGACTCCAAGTATTTTGAGTATTCAACACCTAGAAGATACAAAATTCCAGACTTATGCTTCAAGGTAAAATTGAATAATTAGTAGGGGTGAGGTATCACACAAATAGAACGTCTGATATGACTCATTTCATCATCTAGTCTATTGGCATTAGGGATGGCAATGGGGTGGGTTTTCCGGGTTCCCCGCCCCGCCCCGCCCCGCCCCGCCCCTAATAGGTAGGGTATGGGGGGGCTTAATAAGGTTAGGGGCGGGTATGAGGGAGGTTTTTATAACCCAAGTCGGGTTCGGGTCGGGATCGGGGGTAGGGTCAAAAAACCCGAACCCGCCCCGATTATGCTGAGAAATTACACTTGTGCCCCTATTTATCAAATACATTAACTAAAACCCTTGGAGTATAAATACTCCTTATAAGGGATTCAGCCTCATCTCTGCTGCTCCTTCTCGCCGCAGACCTCATCCTCTTCTACTCTCTCCTTATAAGGGATTCAGCCTCATCTCTGCTGCTCCTTCTCGCCGCAGACCTCATCCTCTTCTACTCTCTCTCTCTCTCTCTCTCTCTCTCTCTCCATGGAAGAAGCACCTCTACCTTGTAATCATCAACAACTTCGGCTTCAATCCCTCAACCCATTGTCTTGATCCATCGATCTCTCTGTGTGTGTATATATATAGATATGTGTGTTTATATATAGAGATCTGTGTGTGCATATATATAGAGAGAGATGTGTGTGTGTGTATATAGATATAGATCTATGTATATAGAGATCTGTGTGTGTATATATATGTATAGATTTGTGTATATAGCTCTGTGTATAGATCTATGTATATAGAGATCTGTGTGTATATAGAGATCTATGTATAGATTTGTGTTTATATATGTAGAGATCTGTGTGTGTGTATATATATATATGTATGGAGATCTGTGTGTATATAGATATAGATGTATGTATGTATATATATATATTAGATTTGTGTTTATTTTATTAGTTTTTAGTTTCATTCCCTTCAATTCAAGCTTTGGCTGTGTTCTTAGTTTCATTCCCTTCAATTCAAGCTTCAGCTGTGTGTGAGTGATTAGTGTATATTGGGGTTGCTATTTGCTAATTTATTCTTTAACAGCCAAATGCAATAAATGTATATATATAGATCTATATTTTTTGTTAAATTTTTTTTTTTTTTGCGCGTCACTTGTGTATATAGATATAGAATCATAGATCTATTTATTATTATTATTATTATTATTATTATTATTTTTGTTTGCTAATGTGGGAAATTGGGAATGTAGATTTTTTGCTGAAGGGAGAAAAAAAATAAAATTAAAAAATTATAATAAAAAAACCGGGGCGGGGCAGGGCGGGGCGAGGATGGGTTTCTGTTTATGGGGCGGGGTCGGGGTTGGGACACATATCCCCTCGGGGCGGGGCGGGGTCGGGGGAAGGGTTCAATTAACCGGGGCGGGGTCGGGGGAAGGGGACCCCGTCCCATACCCGCCCCGTTGCCATCCCTAATTGGCATCGTTATATTAGTACAAAGCAATGGCAGCACAAATGAGAAACATCAAGCTCCCTAAGGACAAGAGGATAACAGGAAAGGAAATTAGGGATCAGCCGTTTAATAAAATTGAAAATTAAGCACTGAAACTTTTTTAATATAGAACTATTACTATTGGAAATTTTAAGAATGACTTAGTAAAATTGTTAATTCAAATTAACTTTTAAAAGCACCCTTTCAGTTAGCACATTCAGAATCAAAAGACATTCCAAGCTTAAGATGTACACCCTTTTAAGAGATGTTTCTCTTAAGCGGTACATAACGTTGCGTTATCAAATGCAAAAGAAAAAGTACTACAAAAATTCAATTTGAAGTGCTTAAATATGTTATTGTTTATTTTAATATGTTATTGTTTAGTGCAAATTAAATAGTTATTAAACAATAACTAAAGCGAGATTGAAATGGTGACACCATGTACCCTAAAAGAATATTGAGTCTTGGATAATGATATTAGAATACAGGTTGGCGAAAAAGAGCAATTGTCTATACAATTCCTGATCAAGGAGCAAGTTTTCATCTTTTTCAAGAAACAACATTGATTGCCACTTGCTTATCTTCTTGAATCAACTTTGACTCTTTCCTTCTAGATGTATAAAATGTGGGTTTGGGCCCACAAATAGCAATTTTAGAAAGCACTCAAACTGGAAATGCCAGCTTCAGAGAGAAAGAACTTGACCAATGAATATAGATGGACACATTAAGAAGCCAGCTACGAATATGGTTTCTTCTCGATTAGTTGAATTTTCAAACCTTATTTGTATAATTTACAAGAAACATTCTCAACTTTACACCAATCCAAATAAGTTAGAAATAATTGATTAAATTATCGAATTAATGCAAAATATGCTACCTAATATTCTCCAGAAGGGACACATAAGACAGGTCACAATAGTTATCTATTACATTGTCATACCAAAATTTACAAGATTAGAATTGCTCATACCATCTGTTATAAGAATTGAGAGAAACAGAAACTAAAGAAACACAAAGTTATTTTAACATTACAACAATAACAAATGGAAAATTAGCATTTTCTACATAATGGACATACAATGAAGTGGATTAAGCACTTAACTGAAACTTTGAATAAAGAGCTCTACTACGAGATTTGATATCTCACATGCACTCTCCTACGACTCCAAAGTGCCAAATCATACATTCAGAGCCTCAACATGAGATGCTCGAATAAAAAGAAGCAAAACAACTTAAATTGGTAGAGAAGTGAAGTTTTCAACTTATTACCATACGTCGATATATATTCAGCTCCCATATGATGAGGAAAATATAAGATCATCAAATATTATGACATCACAAGTAACATTTTTATTTCAAGTAGCATATTGTATAACTTACCCATACTATACCGAGCTTTTAGACACTTTTCTTGTTCAGTCTAATATCCGAAGATTTTGGAGTTTAGAAACGTCTACCACGAAGACATATCCGCACCAGATGTGTGTACCCGAGTATGTGTAACATAGGATTTCATACCAAACCAAGCCTTGTGTCCCAATCAATTGGGGTCGGCTGTATGAATCCTTTTTCTCCATTCTGCACGATCAAGAGCTATATGCTCATTTAAATTATATATATTCATATCTTGTTGCACTACATATTCCCAAGTCAGTCTAGGTCTGCCTCTCCCTCTAACCATTCCAGGCACTACGATCTTATCACTCTTTCGCACAGGTGCATCTACAGGTCTTCGTTGCACACGGCCAAACCATCTAAGTCTATTCTCCCTCAACTTATCCTCAATATGTGTCACTCCTACAGTCTCTCGGATGTACTCATTTCTAACTCTATCTTTCCTAGTCTTACCACACATCCATCTTAGCATCCTCATCTCCGCTACACTTACTTTGCTAATGTGTTGTTTCTTAGTTGCCCAACACTCTGTCCCGTAGAGCATAGCTGGCCTAATAGCTGTCCTATAAAATTTTCCTTTCAATTTTGCTGGTATTCTCCGGTCACATAATACTCCAGAAGCACTCCTCCACTTAAGCCAGCCCACTTTAATTCTATGGATCACGTCATCACCAATCTCTCCGTCTTTACTGATCATTGGACCTAGATAGCGAAAGTGTTCCCTCTTTGGGATCTCCTGATCTTCGGTCTTCACTGCTTCGTTGTCTCTACTTCCACTGTTGCTAAAAGTACATTCCATGTATTCTGTTTTCGTC
Source organism: Hydrangea macrophylla (assembly GCA_033977485.1). Classification (NCBI taxonomy): domain Eukaryota; kingdom Viridiplantae; phylum Streptophyta; class Magnoliopsida; order Cornales; family Hydrangeaceae; genus Hydrangea; species Hydrangea macrophylla. The sequence continues at coordinate 5,254,698 of CM066984.1, read as the reverse complement.
CTGCTTATCTTTAGCCCCTTAGTCTCCACTCTCCAGTGCTTCTCTCCAAGCTTCTAGTTTAGTGTTGAGTCCCCTTTTAGTCTCATCAACCAAGACAATATCATCTGCGAACAACATACACTATGGGACCTCATCTTGAATGTGTCTAGTCAATTCATCCATAATTAGGGCGAACAAATAAGGGCTCAAGGCCGACCCCTGGTGCAGGCCTACGGTAATTAGGAATTCGCTTGTTTCTCCGGCTGGTGATCTAATTGTAATAACCGCTTCATCATACATATCCTTCACCACGTCAATATAACCCTTGGTCACTCCTTTCTTCTCTAGCACCCACCAAATTAAATCTCTAGGCACTCTATCATAAGCTTTCTCTAAATCAATAAAAACCATATGTAGATCTTTTTTCTTCTCTCTATACTTTTCCATTAGTCTTCTAAGTAAATAAATTGCTTCCATAGTTGATCTCCCAGGCATAAATCCAAACAGATTTTCTGACACTAATGTTGCGCCTCTTAAGCAATGCTCCATCACTCTCTCCCATAGCTTCATAGTATGGCTCATCAACTTAATACCTCTATAGTTGTTGCATTGTTGTACATCTCCTTTACTCTTATATATAGGCACTAGGATGTTCTTCCTCCACTCATCAGGCATTTTTCTAGTCATTAAAATCCTATTAAAAACTTTTGAAGCCAAGATGCCCCCACATCTCCCAAGCATTTCCAAACCTCAATGGGGATCACATCTGGTCCTAAGGCCTTGTAGGGTTTCATCTTCTTCAAAGCAAATTCGACCTCAAACTTCCTTATTCTCCGATAGAATCTGTATTCTCTAGTTTCATCGTAACTTCCAGTTTCTTCTTCCATTGTGTTATCCATATGTTTTTCATTCAGCAACTTCTCAAAATAGCTCTTACACCTTTCCTTAATCTCTTCGTCATTCACTAATACCCTGGAGTCATCGCTTTTTATACACTTAACCTGATTAATGTCTCTTGTTATCCTTTCTCTCGACTTAGCAAGCTTATAAATATATTTTTCTCCCTCTCTAGTGTCTAGTTTGGTGTAGAAGGCGTCATAGGCTTCCATTTCAGCAACTCTAACTGTCCTTTTTGCACATTTATAGCTTTTGAAGTGTTCCTCACTTCTATCATTTTGCCACTTCTTAAAGCAATCCTTTTTGGTTTTTACTGCAGCTTGTACCTCTTCATTCCACCACCAAGTATCTTTAGAAGCTAACCCTCTTCCCTTCGACTCTCCGAGGACCTCCTTCGATATTCTCGTGATGCACCCTGCCATTCTATCGCACATAGTATAACTTCCATCTTCCAAATTCCAAGGTGCTTCTGTATACATTCTCTCTTGGAATATTGCTAGTTTCTCGCCTTTAAGGTTCCACCACCTAGTTCGCGGGTTTATAGGGTCTTTTCTAGTACGACATTGTCCTTTTATATGGATATCTAAAATAGTAAGTCTATGTTGAGACGTTAAACTCTCCTGGGATGACCTTACAGTCTTTACATGCTAAGCGGTCTGCCTTTCTCACAAGGAACAAATCGATCTGTTTCTATTAGATCCACTCTTAAAGGTTATCAAGTGTTCTTCCCTCTTTTTGAAAAAGGTGTTTGCTACTACAAGATCATATGCTACGGCGAAATCTAAAATACTCACCCCTGCCTCATTCTGATCTCCAAAACCATACCCACATGCACCCTCACATATCCAGTTCTATCTTTGCCTACATGGCCATTAAAATCTCCACCTACAATTATCTTCTCTCCTCCCGGTATTTCTTGCATTAAAGCGTCCAACTCATCCCAGAATTGTCTTTTAGTGTGATCATCCAATCCTACTTGGGGCGTGTATGCACTAATCACATTAATTATATCCACTCCAACTACCAGTTTGATAAGCAATATTCTGTCTCCTTTCCTCGTGACTGTCACAACTTTATCCTTGTGGTTCAGAAAAACATCATTTTCTAAATCTGTCTGATAAAAAGAAAAAGAAGAGAACAAACAAGAGAATGCCACACACGCAAGTCAAAAGTAATCTAAGTAACTATTACCTGTTATTGCCCCCTAGTTGTAAAGATGTTGAAGCACGATCAACCCAATAAAAAGCTCCAATGCTGATGAAAAGCATAGTGAAACACATTTAAATAAATATTAAATAATTTCTTTAAAGATCAATCTTAATAGTGTAGAAACCTACATAAGTTCACAATGCAACATAATAGAGGTGGCAAATATAGATAATAATGTTGATTTCTTTTGTGAACAAATCATAGTTCAATTTTAACTGTCAGCAGCATCTAAGAAGCACAGATATGGATACAAGTACACGGACACAATACAGCAATAAGACAAATTCTAAACAATTAGAACACAGCATGTGAGCATATACTTCAATGTTTATAATCACGTCTGATCAGATTGTAAAACTAGTGCCTAATTATTAATTTCAAAGTTCATGATTTATTCTAAGTTCATAATAACTTTGGGATTCATAACACTTATTACACTCGATATGTAGAAGCCCTATTATACTTTCGAAGACTCTTCTTTAAACCTATTTCCAAATGCCCAAATTATGAATCAATGACGAACTCTTGTTACACTATACGTAGAAGCCCCATTCTAATTTCAGAGACCCTTCTTTATTCCTATTTCCAAATGCCCAAACTATGAATAAAAGATTAACTCTTGTTACACTATGATACACCCAAACTTGGCTCTACTCTGTGACCGAGCGGTTATACACAGCGACCGGCACCTATCCTGATATCCCGAGAGATTAAGCACTCTCCCAAGCCTCCTGATCCTATAGGATAGGGCTCTGCCAGAGGGGAAGACCAACCCCTGGGTCGGGGTAGCAACGTCCAGTCAAACAGTCCAAAACAGGTCGGCAATCCCGCCCCGAGCGGTACGCACAATGTCAACGGGTCCCGACCAACAGGTCGGGAGTGCAATACGGGCTCAATTCGTACAGGCGCAGTCCAGCCAGGCCCGCGAGACACGCTCCAGAATATTCCAAGCAGTTTCTTACTCAAGTTAGAAGATTAATGGCATGTATGGAAAGTTTCCTAATACAAATAAGAAACTCGCTTGATTTATATCAATCACATCCTAATCAAGGTTGTATTACCTAATCTGATTAGCTTCCTTGTACGAGTAGGTCTCTTGCATCTATAAAAGAGACCACTCACCCCCATAGAGAGGGATCAGCTCTTAGTCTATATAGCACCTCTATAGCAGTCATCATCACGTCCGGCCGACCTACGGTAGCTCCAAACTATTGATGGTTTACCATAGGTCCCCGGCTTTTTATAGTATAATGAACGTGCTCCGACACACACGTGGACGTAGGTTCCTTCATTAACAGGCCGAACTACATACAAAAAACTGGTTTGTCACTCTCTCTCTCTCTCTTCTTAAACTGCTCTAATTTGCCTTGCCCAAATTTTGGCATCGGCTTGGCGCCGTCTGTGGGAATCGACAGATTTCTCAAAACACAAATCTCTCAGCTAACAGTCATGCCTCCGAAGAAGGGTAAGAAGGCTGCGCAGCGGGCTGACCCGGCTATCCCAGCGGTCCTGACACCGGAGCAGATCACCGCGACCCTCGCACAGCTCTTGAAGATCCAGTGTCAAACCCAGCAGCAGATCAAAACCCTACTGGCCCAACAAAGCAATCTTCTAGTGGCCGGGAAATAGCCCGGGAACGTTGCGCACGGTTGGGAATCGATCTTGACCAGACAAGGTGCCAGAACCAACCCGCCCCGCGCTGAGGATGCCAAAGACATCAACGATAGGCGTGCTGCCCGAGAGGAGAGGCAGGAGCGCACGGCCCGGAAATCGGTCCAGGGTCACTCGGCCAAGAGCCGAGGCGATCTTAGGCACACGCTCAGCCGGAGTCATAGCCGAGCCCGATCCCAGGGGACAGCACACCGCCATGAGAAGGAAGCCTCTTTCACTGACCCGACCTGCATCCCGAATACCGATCGGGAAGGTGTGGTGGCTCGTATCAAGAATATGGAAAAACAGATCGACAGTATGACCAAAAACCTGGGCCGGGATGCTACTCAAGAGACAGAGTCACCATTCTCCTGCCGAATCACGAAGTTTGTCCTCCAGCGCAAATTTAAACAACCTCATCCAGATTCTAATAACGCCTCGGGAAGCCCAATCGACCACGTCCGAACCTATAAGGCTCGGATGGCGCTGGCCACCAGCGCCGACAAACTGTATTGCCTGGCCTTCCCTAGCACTTTGAAAGGCCCGGCCGATGCAATGATTCTACTCTTTGAAGCCCCGATCAATCAACAGTTTCAAGCAGTTCATCAACCAGTTCATCGGTATGCATGAACAGCCAAAGCCTGACATACAGTTGCTGACTGTCAGGCTAATGAGTTCCTCACGGAGTTCACCGACCGGTTCAACTAGGAGAAGCTCGGGATCTATGATCTTGATGAAACCGTCGCAATTACAGCCTTCTACTCGGAAGTTCAACACACCAAGTGTGCCACGTCGTTTCACAGAAACCGATCGGAAACTTTGGTTGAACTCGCAGAGAGTGTCGGAAAGTATGTTGACACTGAAGAATTTCTACAGACCAAAGACCCGGGTATGTAAGCGACGAGCCTTCAAGAAATAAACGGAAGCGAGATCAGCCCGAGAAGAGCAATGCAAAGGAGCCCGGTAGTTCTGGCAGTTCCTTCCGTTCATAGCAGTCAGGGTCTGGCAATCCCGACCCAACCTCTAGCTCACAGCAGTCAGGGTCTGGCAGCCCGACCCGACCTCCAGTTCACAGCGGTCAGGATCCAGCAATCCCGACCTAAACTCCAATTAGCCAGGAGCCCGATGATCCCGACCCGACCTCTTGTCTCCAATGGTCTAGACGAGCTCAACTACGGTGGTACTTCGGCCCGATCATAATACGAGGCTTCACAGACTGTCCAGAGAGCCGCTTCAAAAGACCTCAGGCCACACCCGAGGCACATAAAAAGACCTCGGGATCACACCCGAGGCACCATCAAAAGACCTCGAGATCACACCCGAGGCATCAAAAGACCATAGAACTACCAACGTTCTAGGTCGGCCACTTACAGTAATTGTTCCTACGACACCTACCTCAATAAAAGCTTGGGGGGGCAAGAGGGAATAAGAACTACAGGAGGTCACACCGGGTATATACAGGACTTGAGGTTAACTAAGTCGAACTCTTAGACAACCCGAGCGCCTACAATACTCAGAGGCACTAACTCTACTTAGGCCCAAACCGACGATAGAGGTAGCTAAAGCCTCTTAGGTTGGCCCACGATAGAGGAGTAAAAAAAATCCCTAAAATCTATACATTTTGGGTCTTCGCTTAGGTCCAAACCGACGATGAGATAACTAAATCCTCTTAGGTTGGCCCACGATAGAGGAGTAAAAAAGGACCCTAAAGCGACACACTTTAGGTCGGCTCCACCAACATGGTCAAACTCTTCTCCCAATAGTCTTGACGAAGGCTCGCTGGGTAGGAGATAATCATCATGGGGAGTTAGCATAAAAAGGACCCTAAAGCAACACGCTTTAGGTCGGCTTTTCCAACATGGTAAAAGTCTTTTACCACAACCTTGACGAAGGTTACGGGCAAAAGATGACCATCCTGGGAGCTAACTCAAGCAAAAGACTCCGAATTAAGCTGAGTCTCAACTCTTAGCCAATTCCCGAGCAATTCAAAAGACTCAGAAGTTCCAAAACAACTTTCCCGAGCACTCAAACAATGACAAACGGCTTCAGACAGATTTCCAAACTTGCCTTGATATAGCATCAAGCCAACCTTGAAAATGAGGGGTAATTGATACACCCAAACTTGGCTCTACTCTGTGACCGAGCGGTTATACTCAGCGACCGTCACCTATCCTGATATCCCGACCGGTTGAGGACTCTCCCGAGCCTCTTGATCCTATAGCACAGGGCTCTGCCAGAAGGGAAGACCAACTCCTGGGTCGGGGTAGCAACATCCGGTCAAACAGTCCAAAATAGATCAGCAGTCCTGCCCCGAGCGGTACGCGCAATGTCAACGGGTCCCGACCAACAGGTCGGGAGTGCAATACGGGGTTGGTTCGTACAGGCGCAGTCCAGCCAGGCCGGCGAGACACGCCCTAGAATATTCCAGGCACTTTCCTACTCAAGTTAGAAGACTAATGGCATGTATGGAAAGTTTCCTAATACAAATAAGAAACTCACTTGATTTATATCAATCACATCCTAATCAAGATTGTATTACCTAATCTGATTAGCTTCCTTGTACGAGTAGGTTTCTTGCATCTGTAAAAGAGACCATTCACCCCCATAGAGAGGGATCAGCTCTTAGTCTATATAGCACCTCTGTAGCAATCATCATCACGTCCGGCCGACCTACGGTAGCTCCAAACTATTGTTGGTTCACCACAGGTCCCCGGCTTTTTACAGTACAGTAAACGTGCTCAGACACACGCGTGGACGTAGGTTCCTTCATTAACAGGGCCGAACCATGTACAAAAAATTGGTTTCTCACTCTCTCTCTCTCTCTCTCTCTCCTTAAACTGCTCTAATTTGCCTTGCCCAAATTTTGACATCATCACACTATACGCAGAAGCCCCATTATACTTTTAGAGACCCTTCTTTATTCCTATTTCCAAATGCCCAAATTATGAATCAAAGAATTCTAACTATCCTCATATTTCAGATGTCCTAACCACTTCAAGTAATATTGTCTTTCAAAATTTCAATAATATTTACTCTTAATGACAAAGTATCAGATGTATTGGCATGTCTTATACAAACTAACTGAAACGAGGAAACGGGTTTGTGGTGTCCAACACGTGTCGAGTGTCCGGTGTATGTTGTGCCGGACATGTTTTTTTGGACATCACAAACCTCGGTAGGAGAAAATAAGGACGAGGTCATCAAGAATTCCATTATTGACCCAAAAGGAGAAAACATTCATTTAAAATACTTGTACTGATTTCATAGTCAGACTACAGTACTAATTTCGGGACTCATATAAGTCTCATTTTCATGATATAAATAGGTTTCACTTCATTTTCAGGAGAATTTTTTAACCTCACATAGGAGATTGATTTGTCCTTCAACAATCAGAGTATCTTCCAGTATGTATCCATTGGATTTCTTTATGAGATCTCCTAGAGGCATGAACCTGCGGTATCCCCAAGAAGTATTTGTGGCACAGAACCAAGTCTGAACAGTACATGTGAACCTTCTAGGAGGAGTAATGCATCCTAGAGCAGCAATATTTCCATAACAAAGAAAGAAGCCAATAGAAAAAACGAGAGAAAGAAGATTTAAAGTCATAACCTATATCACCAATTAAAAGCTAAATGCACCATGATATCCACCCCATAGTAGCAAGTCAAATCAGCCAAAAAAAGCTCCAGCCAGACATTCACTAGAATGTGGCGAATTGCTTTAATTATTGTCCATCCACTTTCTGATCTGTTGTACTTAAGTATTGCAGTGCATACTTCATGTCATCTTTTTAACAAATTATGTTATAAAGCCACTTTATACCAATTAACTAACAAATATAGATACGAATACTGTTATCATAAACAGCCAGACCTACTCTGTCTTATGAATTACATGTGAATACAACATTCGGAACAAGTGAATTCTATCTACATGTCAACAAGAAGCATGACAAAATCAAACGTAACTACAATATTGAAATTTCAAGATAAACCTGTCAATCATGAGAAAATGAACACCAACGCCATGTATTTCTCTTTGCTTTCGAAGTTGATAATGCAATGTCTGTAATAAATAAAATAATGAGAAAATACATTAATTACGATAGTTGCATACTGTGGAATTCTATGAATTGATGAATATCAAGGAAGTGTCAGCATAAATAGGTAAGGCCAGTATAGCCACAGGCTCACAGCCTGATCCCAAGAGGCAGTTGAGGCTGCAAGTAAATATGATAATTTTTGGCCCAGAAGAAACGTTCATGGCAAATTACATCTACCTCCATCCGGACCTCCCCTCTAGTTCCCTAACACTAGCACATATCTGCCAACCATCATTTGACCGTTCAAAATCCGAAAAACATTGAACAGTGACTATACTACTATCATAATAAGATCCAAACACATTTTACTTCTACAATGGCCCGCAAATTCCTTTTTAATCTGATTGACTAAAGTAATGGTAAAGATGCCCTTGTTTCAAAGCAAGTAATTGTGAGCACAACAGTCTTCTATACATTCGGGTAAAAGAATTCGTACTTACACATAATCTAAGTGACCTTGGCATATTTCCTAAGTTTATTGAAAGCTTAACTAGCAAAGAGGCGCAGAGTTGTATACACCATTAGGAAGGTCATTGTACTTCCATAAACCCTAAAAGAGAAGTTTCAAATTCTGAGAAATCTCAAGAAGATTATGCAAAATTTCCCCCAAATATTTAATTAGCAAGCTATTATTTCTGGTAATTGTTTTAATTTGAAGTCTGGGATATTTCTACTAAAACGAGTGGACTAATTTGAGTTTAGGATGCAAAAGTTATGTACACCAACACTGTGTTTGGATTGAGAGAATCGGAGAGAAGAGAAGATAACCTCATTAAGAGAAGAGAAGAGAAGAAGAAGAGAAGAAAATAGAAGAGAAAGCATACTTGTTTGGATGGAGAGAAGAGAAGAGAAACATAAGGTTCTCTTGTTTGTTTAGCCTTCATAAGAGAAGAGAAGAGAAAGTATTTAACACAAAATTACTCTTTTATCCTCTATTAAATAACACTTTGCAAGTGTGAGGGGTATGTTGGAATAAGATTAAACATTCAGGATATATTAGTCATTTTATTAATATTTTATAATGGTTCTCTTCTATTCTCTCCTCAATCTCCCTGATTTGGAAAGAACCAAAATTGGGTTCTTTTTCTCCTCACGTTCTATCCAGTTCTCTCCATTAACGTTCTCTTCTCCCGCAACTTAACTATCCAAACGAAAGAACTGGAGACAAAGTGGTTCCCTTCCTCTTCTCTTCTCTCATGTTCACTCAATCCAAACAGAGTGTAAAAGGCACGGATCAAGATTTCCTTTTATTTCCGTTGGAACGGCCAAAACGCTTTTGTTTCTTGATGTGGCAAAACGAAGCACAAGTATAAAGCTGAAATTCACCTACTTGCACACAAAATATATTCTCTCCATGGAAATGTACGCATAACAATTGTCAAAATGCTTTCCTCCGTTTTTATAACAATCCAAAGATGGAAATGCTAGTTTTTTATTGACTTTTCCCCCAAAATAAGAGAGACTCCAAATATTGAAGGGAAAAAAAAACACGCACAGACAAAAGAAGATACCCTTGATTTTTTGAGACGTTACATATAGAGATGAAGTACATGGAGATGCAAAGAGCGGATTGGAGAAGAGCTTATTGTAGCACTAGGCGCCAATATAACTTTATAATAACCCAACTCTATAATGTTTCACTTGGGTTATTATTTGTGCTTCTAATTTGTGTTTAGATGGCTTTTCTGTTATTTTAAGCAAATTATTAAAGGTCTACTTCATGCATAGAAAATATTGTTGTATCCACACAGGTTACATGAATCATGTTTCTCCACATTTTGCGCTATCTAAAACCATTTTGCACACATTCACTCAATTAACGTTCTATCATACCTTACTGTGTCAACTTTGGTCCTCTTCCTTTAGCATTGCCGGCAATCTACATGTTATCACTCTCCCTAACCGACGCAGTCACTGGTCTACTTCATATATGTTCGAACCACCATAGTTGATTTTTTCCTACTTTCCTAAAATGGGTGCTACTTCTGTTAGGTTGTGCCCTAAAAGATAATTGTGTCTGACATTTATTATACAGTCTATTATTTTCTGAGATACATAATTATCTATTTTGCAAAAGTAATGCAAAATTGGGGATTCTATCTCAAAGACTGTATCATTTTATCTTCTATATTGGTAGAATAATTTGTCTTGTTCATTGAAGTACAGCCTTAGTGTTGGTGTAATTGCAATGCATTGAATTATATGACTGAGAGAAAATTTAAGCTGAAGAGCAAGTTCCACTTCAAATCTTATTCAATACACTGATAACTGATAAATAACTAAGAATGAAGCAGTAACTCACCTTAAGAGTGGCTAAAAATTCCAAACTATCATAACAACGAATGTATAAGAACCGTCTCATGCACACTGCAAACAATTCCTCGTCGTACGCAATATTGGCATCCTTCGAATTGCAATTAGCAACATTAACACCATTTTGCTCCCAACTTGATCCTAGACAAAATCAGACTATTAACATATTAAGACAATTATCTACCCATGCGCTGGGAACTAATATAGGAATGAAATAGTAAACACTATGATTTACTAGCAGCAAACTAACTATAAAACATTAACGAAAGCACAAAAAACGGTGGAGAAAAAACAGTAAAGCAAACAAATTGAATTTCTGAGAATGATTGTAGTCCTAAGACTCCAAACTACATGACAAGTTCAAGGAAAATATCTTAGCAAAAAAAAAAAAAGTTCAAGGAAAATAACATAGTGTTCAGATTGGGCCAAAGAGAGACAAGCAGGTGCAGCCAGGGCACAGGTGACGTCATTCTCCAAAGTCGACTCAGACTCACTAATAGTATGACTGCATTACGTCGCGCCACATGACTATCTTCACACCGTACAGCTGGTTTGTTCGTCAACATAGAACCTGCAGATGTCGTCGCTCACCCAATCTCCAATAAATAAAGGTTATGGCTCCACTTGGGGACAAGGATGGAAAGGGAGGATAGTACTGCACTAGCAAATTCTCTCAAAGCTCTCAATACTCCCTCTTGCGTATCAAGCACGTAGTGGTCACCACACATGCATAGTGTGTGGGAGACAAATCAGCCATAAGGGGCGTCATATTGGGGCCCTTGGACATCAGCGATTGCCAAGTGTCACTTTTTGGCATGAGGGTGACGCCTAAGCTGGTGCCATAAGGACGTCCGCTTTTCGGACTAGCATATAAGGAATGCGTGTTATTTGACTCCACTACTTCATCGGAAATCCTTTATCAATTTATCTTGAGAATTTTTCATCGTAAACTTCATTTCACAGTTGTTCTTCTTATCATTAATTTATTTGCAGCCAAACATGTCTCAAGGTAATATATTGAAGAAGAAAGGCGAGGACACCCGAGATAGCCCTCGGCAGTATGAATAGCATAGGATTATCTACCTTAGTGAGGATGACATGTCTACAGATAACATCTAGGTTAGAAAGCCTATTTCGCTATTGCTTTATTTATTTCATCGACGAATACAGAACATACGAATCTCTTACTAATTATCTAAATAACGGTGTCACATATGATTTGGTAGGAACAGAAAACGTTTCCGGAAGTAGCCTTCACTTGAGAGCGGGAACCCAACAAGAATAACTTAAACAATGAATTTAAAACTTGAAAACTGCTTAAGACTAAAATATTTCTTAAATTTGGTGATGGAATAAATCATAATTAAATCCATGTTCATCCATTCTTTACACCAGTTTCTGATTTGATAAAAAAAGAAAACACTTTGTACAGTGTTCTAAAGATTCTCTCTTACGTCCATGCCTCAGACGAAGATGTTACAGTTATAATAATGATCATGATGATGGGAACCTATCACCCAGTTAAACCAAAGAAATCTCTCTCTCTCTCTCTCTCTCTCTCTCTCTCTCTCTCTCTCTCTCTCTCTCTCAAAATCTGGAAAGTACTAAAACCTCGCCTATCGCCAGTTTCCACCAAATTATTCACACAATCAATATGAAAATAGAAATGAAACGGTAGCTCGTCTGAAAAGTAACATTCCAGGCCACCCCAAAGGAAATGATATCAGTTACTTTGTTGTAATTAGAGGTATACCGACGTGAAAGAGTAGCACAAAATCTAGAATTGCATCCTGAACAAGAACAATCAATGCGAGGGAAGCGAAAGTGAGAAGGCCAAGTTGTACATTGAATCTCTTGAACTGTGATTACCTTGATTACTGCAAAAAGTAAAAACTCCAACTTCCCAAAAAAAAAATAATCAATAATTTTGGGTGTTGCTATTCCCACTCCAAAATTGAACTAATGCACTCCATGGTACCACTGACACACTATGTAGTACCACATAGTCAAGAACCCTGATTATTGCAAAAAGTAAAAACTCCAATTTCCAAAAAAAAAAATGAATAATTTTGGGTATTGCTATTCTCACTCCAAATTGAACTAATGCACTCTATGGTACCACTGACACACCATGCAGTCAATGCATTCCAGAGAGTGCGAATAGCAATTCCCATAATTTTTTGGCATTTAGTAATATAATCAAATACCAAGAGATTTCAAACTTTGGGCTAATAATTTTGCTACTAAAGTAACACGTGCATTCACGAAATATGTAAGACACATTTGTTGATTTGATCACTATGTACAACACCTTACCCAAAGTACTAGTTATCTACCAATTCTCAAATATGTTCAGGGCACTTTTCACATGAGAAAGAGTACACAAGGAGAGAAAAAGGTTGATGCCCAGTTCATGGATCCCTTATAAGACTTTCATTCCATTATTTTCAACTTATTTTGCATCTTCTCCATAGAAAATTGAAAATTCATTATTTATGGTGGGTTGCGGAGGTTGGTGGTGGTAGCCGGAGATGTGTGGCGGTTTGGAGCAATGGTAATAATGGTGGTTTAGAAAGGGAAAACAAAATATGGTGGAAGAAAGAAAATGGAGAAAGCTAATACGGTAAAAATTGATCTCTCAAATTCTTTTATAGGTCTGACAGAAAACCTTAGCACTTTCAGCTTAGTAATCATCATAGGGGATGAAGTGTCAACTTTTGTATCATACCGGTAATCGGAGTAAATTAAATAGGCCTAACCACATGAGCGTATTAATAATTTACCCAATAGTTTACAATCACATATGAGAACATCAACGACATCCTTTTCACAACTAAACAAATTCTCAGAAGAATAATATTTTTCCCTTGCCACCAAGAGTGTACACACAAACCCACCAGTGAACTGATAGAGCAAAATGTTTAAACTAACAAGAACAGTTTAGCTTACCATTAGCTTTGATTATTCGATGCCTTAGTAACTGCGAAAGCTGTAAAATATCAAAGCGACAATCCAAGTCAAAGAACATTACTAGACGCTCCAGGCCTCCATAATTCACACCATTCCATTCCTTGGGAAGAATACAACTTACTGCAGCCTAACATAAACAGAGAATAAACTTCAGTATTCTTATTCTACTGGGAAGGTGATAACCATGTTCAAAAACATTACCAAATCCCCAATTAAAATATCTTAATTAGATCATGCCAAGACGACAAACATTACATTCACCAACATTGTCTGTATATAGCTCTGTTATACTAGAATAGAGAATTCTAATTCTCTTAGCCTCTGTGTGCTTCAAGATTTACCGAGGAAAAGGAAAACACTTTCATTTTTAGGCTTAAAATCTCACTGCGCAAACCCAGTGCGCTTTGAGTATGACTATATATATATATCAAAACCTTATATATATATAAGAGTAGCATCTCAAATTCTGAATTAGTTAAATAACATATTGCCCTTCTGCATCTTCTTAATAATATAATACTCTTTCACTATACCATAATTACGCATATATACTCATCATAATGACATCTCGATTTGTGTGAGGGTAATTATGTCATTTCTGATTAATTACTGCATTCAGGTTATCTTTTTACATTTTATTTAATATAATAATGAGGTTTTAATCAATAATATTGTGTCTAATTACAGTTGGGTCAGCAAATTCTGAGATATATATATATGTACATATATACACACGTGCACAAACACTAGAAATTGCCCGAGCTCACGAGCATTACATAAAAAAAAAAAGTTTGTTTTAAACCTAAAGTAATTATGTTTTTTTTTTATATAATTTGTATGATATTAATAAGGATGAATTGCACTTTGCACTCCTGAAGTTTGGCTGGTTTTGCACATTGTGCTCTAAAGTTTCAAAGTTGTCACTTTGGCCCCTAAGGTTTCACAAATGTGGCAAATAAGTCCAAATAACCCTTTAATGACAAATGATTTCGTCACTAAAATTGAAATTTTTATCGCAAAAAGTCTTGGAGGGACTAAAGTGCAACTCATCCCAAACTTTATAGACCAAAGTGCCAAATTTGAAACTTTAGGGTGCAAAGTGCAAAACCACCCAAACGTCAGGTGTGCAAAGTGCAATTAACCCTATTAGTAACTAGATACTTGTTGATTTAGAGAGAAAGAGAGTGTTGAGAGAGGGGGAATAATGTATAGACAGAGGCTAAAAAGTGGGAAGATTTTCAAATTTTTCAGAATTTAAATTTAAGAAAGTGGTAAAGAACGAGAACAATTTTGGAGCCTTGATGTGTGTTATCTAGTTATCAAGGCCATCCATCCTATATGACAGGCGACAGACCGGGCGCGGGACGGCTCGCGATTTTTTTGGCTTAAAATTCCAGTGCATGAATGTATATATACACTCTCCTTCTGGTGAGCAAGTATGCAAGGCCTCGCATGGTAACATTGTGATTTTTAGTTTTCAATTTTTATATCCATTTTTTGAATTGGGAGCGGACTGTATTCAATACAAAAAATGAAAACAAAAAATCAAAATCAAAAACCACAAAGTTACCATGCGAAGCTTAAGTTGCTGACTTTCTTCCGTGAAATTACTACAATAACCTTAATAAAAATCAAATATAATAGCTGAAAACAGAAGTGCTTGCCTACTTCCTCATAAGAAGAGTGTTCTGAATATATATATCAGAGCCCTTCTTACGAGGGATCCCTCATTTTATTAAAGTGAGGGCTTCTAATCCTGGCCGTTGGAGATCATTTAATCAATGTAAAAGTGAAATTTACCGTGCAGCAAATGATATCCAACCGCCAGATTAGAAGTCCTCATTTTAATAAAATGAGATCCCTCATAAGAAGCTTCCCCTATATATATACATATATGTATGTATATGTGTACGGTGTACCTGTATCAAGATGTGAGTTTTGGCAGAATGAGAGGGACCGACGATCTCAACGACGTTGCCGACGCGGAGAGGAACCCTGTGAAGGGGAGGAAGAAGCAACAAGGGTCTCTCTGTCAGAACCCTACCAACCATTTCTTTCGCGCTCTCGTCTCCTTCTATCCATCCACTCACCGCCATCTCTCTCTCTCTCTCTCTCTCTCTCTCTCGCCGGTCTAGCTCAAGTGCTCAACCCACCCACGTCTTGGTCCCATGCCCGGCCCGATACAAAGCAATTCTCAACCCCCTGCAGTTTTATAGTCAAGTTTGGTAGGGCACAAACTAGAAAAGAATTGAGTTGTAATTTTTGATTGTTGCAAATTTTGTGTTTAGTTTGATAAAAAGAGTTGATTTTTAATTTTAGCCAATTCTCACCAATTTTTGTTTTCGTCCAAAAACAAATCCTATCACTTTTAGTAATATTTAGTGATAAATAATTTCAGTTAAAGTGAAACAATGTGATATACCAAACTTACTCCTATATATTTTACACCTCCTCTTTTTATATGGGCAATGTAATAAATGACCGTGATTCATTTCTTTTCATTTCTATTTCAAACCAAACATGAGAAATATAATTGTAACATTTCTATTCATTTCCCTTCTTTTCTATTCTCTCCAATTCAATTCTATTCTATTCAAGAATCAAACCAAACGGAGTGTAATAGTTGAGTAATAAAATAATGTTATGTTTCTCAAATCTAAATCTAAAAATTAATGGAGAGCATTTTTCCTCATTCAATTTTGGTTCACCATTGCTCACACAGGTCTTTACTGGATGACATGTGTCTCATTCCAGTAATTATATTGATAGTACAGAGACAAAATGGGAATGAAATAGGACACATGTCACCCAGTAAAGACCTGGGTGAGCAATGGTGAACCAAAGAAATGTGAGCAAAAATGCTCTCAAATTAATGGGCTTGAGTATGTTAAACTGACCCATAGTGGTCCAATTTTCACATCATTTGAGTTATAGATTTAGAATTTGAATTTAATACTCATATCATTACTCTTGATTGTTTTCCCAAATCCCACTTCCCAATGTGGATTTGGCATGAGATGTGAATTTGTGAAGCATATCATTACTCTTAAATTTAGGATAAATTACATAAACACACATTCATGTATTGTACTTTTTCCCTAATACCACCTAAACTAAAAAAAAAACTTAGCAAACTAGTTCCCTCAACTATTTGTAAATGAGGCATTTGAGATGCTTTTGAGGAGAAAAATAATAGTTGAGAGGCGGCTCAGTTTGTTAAATTTTAAATTTAGTGGGTGTTAATGAAAAATGGCAATACATAAAGGAGTGTCAATATAATTTATCCTTAAATTTAAAAATAAAATGATAAAATTACCACGAGGAAAGATGTGTTGAGATTTTTTTTATGATAAATCGTAGTGGTTTAGGATGTATCATGCATCTCAATTTAGTGTTAAATTATTTTTTTTTTCTTGAGTGTTGTAATTTCAAATTTTACTTTTGATACGCCCAAAATTATGGGCAGTTTCCTACTCAAGCTAGAAGACTAATGGAAAGTGCATCTATTTCCTAATTCAATTGGGAAACCCCCACAATTAATGTTAATCAATCCTAATACGATTAGGAAACTTACTTGATTGGTGTCAATCTATATCAATAGGATTATATTTCCTTATCCATGTATGAGTAGGTCTCTTACATCTATAAAAGAGACGTCTCACCCCTCATGAAGGGGGCGATCAATTCTGTAGTCTACACAGCACCTCTACAAAATTCACCATTATATGCATACTCCCGGCCGGTATTACTGGTAGTGCCGCCCCTCTTTGTTGGCTCACCAGGCCCGCCGGTGATCTGCTAGTGAACGTGCTCAGACACACCCGTGGACGTAGGTACCTTCATTAACAGGGTCGAACCACATACAAAAAATACTCTCTCTCCCTCTCTGTCCTAAAATTGCTCTACTTTACTCTTACCAACTTTTGGCATCATCAGCTTGGCGCCGTCTGTGGGAAACGACAATTCTTCTCATCAACAAATTATTGACTGATCAATATGCCACCAAAGAAGGGTAAGAAGGCTGCGCAGCAGTCCGACCGGGATGTTCCTTTGGCCCCGGTGTCGACTGCAGCAGTCCTGACATATGAGCAAATCACCGCAACCCTCACACAACTCTTGGAGGGCCAGCGTCAAATCCAGCAACAGATCGAAGTACTACTAGCCCAGCAAAGCAATCCTCCAGTGGCCGGGAAACGGCCCGGGAACATTGCGTACGGTCGAGAACCAATCTTGACCAGACAACGGACCCGAGCCAACCCGTCCCATGTTGAGGATGCCAGAAACATCAACAGTGGGCGTGCTGCCCGAGAGGAAAGGCAGGGGCATATGGCCCGGGAATCAGTCCAGGGTCACTCGGTCAAGAGCCAAGTTGTCCCTAGGCGAACGGTTACCCGGAGTCATAGCCGAGCCCGATCCCAGAGGACAGCACCCTGCCATGAAGAAACCTCTTCCACCAACCCGACCAGCTCCTCAGATACCGGTCGGGAAGGAGTGGAAGCCCGAATCAAGTACTTACAGAAGCAGATCGACGGAGTGGCCAAAAAGCTTGGTCAAAACCATCTCAGAATCAAGCCAATACCGAGACAGAGTCACCGTTCTCCAACCGGATCACGAGGTTCTCTATCCCGCGCCAATTTAAGCAGCCTCGGCTAGATTCATACAACGGCTCGGGAAGCCCGGTTGACCACATCCGGACCTATAAGGCTCAGATGGCCCTAGCCACCAACTCCGATGAGCTACACTGCCTAGCCTTCCCCAGCACTTTGAAAGGCCCGGCCATGCAGTGGTTCTACTCCTTGGAGCCCCGATCGGTCTGCAGTTTCAAACAACTCAGCAAGCAGTTCATCAACCAGTTCGTCGGTATGCATGAGTGGTCAAAGCCAGACATGCAGCTATTGATAGTCAGACAACGGAATAATGAGTCCCTCAAGGAGTTCACCGACCGGTTCAACCAACAGAAGCTTCAAATTCGCAATCTGAACGAGACAATCGCCATCCTAGCCTTCTGCTCGGGAGTTCAACACACCAAGTGCGCCGCGTCGTTCCACAGAAACCGACCGGTAACCTTGGTCGAACTCGCAGAGAGGGTTCGAAAATACATCAACACTGACGAATTTCTAAAGATCAAATACACCGGGCAAGAAAGCAACAAGTCTTCCAGAAGCAAGCGAAAGCAAGATCAGCCCGGGAGTTCTTACAGTTCTTCTAGTTTACCGAGGTCTGGGTCCGGCAATCCCGACCCGACGACCGGTTCACAGCAGCCAGGGTCAGGCAGCCCCGACCGGATCTCCAGCTCACAACAGGCATGGTTCGACATTCCCGACCCGGCCTCCAGTTCATAACGGTCAGGATCCAGCAGTTTCGACTTTACCTCAAGCACAGAGAAATCAGAAGCCCGACGATCCTGATCCGACCTCCTATCTCCATTGGTCTAGATGAGCCCGACTACAGTGGTACTTGCCTGATCACCACATGAGGCTCCGCCGATTGTCAGAGAGCCTTTCCAAAGTCCTCGGGCCTAACCCCAAGGCATACAAAGACCTCGGGCCTAACCCCGAGGCAACCAAAGACCTCGGGCTCCGAACTCAGGCACTAAAAAGACCTCGAGCTCCGAACTCAGGCACCAAAAGACCTCGGGCTCCGAACCCAGGCACCAAAGACCTCGGGGTCACGCCCGAGGCACCGGCTTCGACTAGGTCCAACCGACGATGGAGGCAAACCTCCTAGGTGGCTGATGATGGCAAGCTTCAAAAGACCCTGCAACCACCATGTTCCAGGTCGGTTACCTACAGTTCATAGCCTCTGTAAGACCCTTGTCTTAGCGAAAGCTTGGGGGGCAAGACGGCGCAGTGAACTAAACAGGCAATCACACCGGGTATTTACAGGCCTCGCAGATAACCAAGTCAAAATCTTGGACAACCCGAGCACCTACAGTACTCAGAGATTAACTCCACTTAGGTCCAGACCGACGATAGAGGTGACTAAAATCTCTTAGGTTGGCCGACGATAGAGGAGTAAAAGGACCCTAAAGCAACGTGATTTAGGTCGGCTCCACCAAAATGGTCAAGCTCTTCTCCCAACAGTCTTGACGAAGGCTAACTGGGCGGAAGACAACCATCCTGGGGAGCTAACATAAAAAAAAACTCCGAAGTAGGCCGAGTCTCAACTCTCGGTCACTTCCCGAGCATTCAAAGACTCCGAATTAGGCCGGGTCTCAACTCCCGGTCAGTTCCCGAGCACCCAAAGGTCCCGAGCTAGGCAGGGTCTCAACTCTCAGCCAGTTCCTGAGGACTCACCAGGCTCAGAAGCCCCGAGGCAGCTTCCTCCAGCACTCAGACAGTGGCAAGTGGCATCAACTAATTTCCAAACTTGCCCCGATATAGCATCTGGCCAATCTTGGAAATGGGGGGCAGCTGATACGCCCAAAATTATGGGCAGTTTCCTACTCAAGCTAGAAGACTAATGGAAAGTGCATCTATTTCCTAATTCAATTGGGAAACCCCCACAATTAATGTTAATCAATCCTAATACGATTTGGAAACTTACTTGATTGGTGTCAATCTATATCAATAGGATTATATTTCCTTATCCATGTATGAGTAGGTCTCTTACATCTATAAAAGAGACGTCTCACCCCTCATGAAGGGGGCGATCAATTCTGTAGTCTACACAGCACCTCTACAAAATTCACCATTATATGCATACTCCCGGCCGGTATTACTGGTAGTGCCGCCCCTCTTTGTTGGCTCACCAGGCCCGCCGGTGATCTGCTAGTGAACGTGCTCAGACACACCCGTGGACGTAGGTACCTTCATTAACAGGGCCGAACCACATACAAAAAATACTCTCTCTCCCTCTCTGTCCTAAAATTGCTCTACTTTACTCTTACCAACTTTTGGCATCATCAACTTTTGTTTTTAAAAATAGAGTAGTTTTCATGTTACAATATTTTTGGACCTAATTGCAATATTTTGGGACCAATTACATCCAAAACTAGTAAAAATGTGACGTAGAATATTCTATATATTATGCTTCCAAAATTTGTGTCAATAAACAATGCCACATTGTTTTGTGAATCAAAACCAGTAAAATGTGACATCCAAAACCAGTAAAATGTGACGTAGAATATTCTATATATTATGCTTCCAAAATTTGTGTCAATAAACAATGCCACATTATTTTGTGAATCAAATCTGAAATAGCAATTTGTAACCCATAATACTATTCTAATCCAAATAAATAAAAGGAAAAATTAGAGTACATAATATATTTAAATCAAAAAAATAATAATAGAAATATAAGTTTCAGTCTTTGGTAATGCATTTAAAGTAGATTGAGTCTGGTTGGTATTGTTAGTATATAAATTGATCATTAATACAAAGTATGTTAGAATCGTCATTTCCCCTTTTTTTAAAGATATTTTTCGAACTAAAATACCCTTGCTATATTTTACTTAATTTGAATATACAATAATGCTCCTGGATAAGATAACTGTATCAATGGAGATATAATACCTTAAATGGTAGAGATTCCTAAAATAGTGGTTTCCTAATTTTGTTCAACTTCTTGAATTTTGAATTTTGTATATTCCAATCCGAACAACCCTTCATTTAGTATGCATAAGGCTATGATTAGATTAGGAAAAAAAAATGGTTACAGTTAATTATTCGATCAATATCATTTCTATGTGGAGAGTTGTATAGGAGTTCAATTTGGTATTGTGAGAAATTCATCAATAAAAAAAAAAAGAGAAATTTCTCACTACATTATTGGCATAGCAGAAAATTTCTGAGTCAAACATTGAGAAATTTCTGACTTTGTTACTTCGGTAGTTTTTGTGTTAAGGTTTCTCGATCATGTTATCAATTCTAACCATAATTTTGTGCAAAATTAAAAGGGTGGAATTTCTCACTATTAAGTGAGAAATTTCTCAGTTAATATGTAAAAATTTTGTTCATTCAAATAGAGTGTGTATGTAACAATTCAAATAGTTTTGTCTTTAGGCAGAATTAAGGTTGTGAGTGAAATTTCGCACTTACTTCACCGCATAATAAGTGATAAATTTTGATTTTTTTTTCTCACAGGTGGGTGAGAATTTGTCCAGATCGACTTTTGTACCATCTCGTGATTGGTTGATTCTTGTTGACGACAGGTTTCAAATTTGTCCAGGGGTGGCGGGAGATGGTGGTTGTTGGAGGTGGAGGGAGGTAGAGAGGGGGGGAGGAGGAAGGTGGTTGGTTTGGTGGTGTGGTGGAAAATTGGTGGCCGGAAATGGTATGGTTTTGGGGGGTTAGGGTGGTAGTTATTGTCACGCCCCGAAACCGCACATACGATTCTAGGACACGTGGCACGCCACCAAGGCACGTCCACATGTCATTAGAGTTCCATAAAACAAATTGTAAAAGTTTTGACTCATGAACTCAACATATTTTCAAAGCGATTTTATAAATACATTTCTAAACACATTCTAAAGAAGTGTTTTTCGAAAGTAACACTTTTATAGTCCAAAGGGGTCCCAAAGGTACCATCATGCTTAATTAAAAGTAAAACAAAACACCCGAAATAGTAGAATTAAAAGTCATGCAGGGGTATTTCGACCGGTTGAACTGCCCCACTCGACTGGTCGAATGACCCCCTGGCAGAATCCTTCATTGCTGCAGAATTTTGCCTAGAGATCAATCAACCATTTCTAATTTTCAACACTCCTAAACATTTTCAAATATTAAATTAACTTCCAAAGCATGTAAAAACATTAATAAATCAATCTCTTGGACTCCAAGAATTCATATCAACCATTAAAACAAATTTAGGAAAGATTAAACTAAAATCCATTCATTCAAACTCATGGAGTATAACTCCCGAGTTCGTCGCACCAAACCAAACCAAACCAAGCAAGGACGTAAGAGTCGCACCTGCCCAAAACTAACCAACTAGTCATAAACCATATATTACGATAGTTGTCTAGCTTCTACAAGAACTACAAATCCAAATTACATAAACCACCATCCTAGAAACATAGTTTGGAATCCAAAATACATCTTTATCGTAAAACATGAGTTTACACCAAGCTATTTACATAACCAACTCAAGGACCAACTATTCCCAGCCATACTATATATTTGAGTACAAAACATAAAGTTAACTATATTAGCTATCACCATTTTCGAGTCCCCCGTAACCTTGTCAACTCCCATTTTTACTTCTTTGAAGCTCCGTCTTTATCACCTATAATGGTTATTTAATAACCACTACACTATATCAACTATATGTTGGTGAATGGCAGCAATTATAAACATGAATAACAAACATGCTCAATCTCATCTTCTACACATAACTATGGTCTCCGGGAACGCAAGTACCAGCCACCCTGTCATTTTAGTCCGCGACTACTCTATTAGTCCGCTCGACTAACCGAGACCCACGCCTCTCTCATTCAAACGTGCGACCTCATGGCCATTTTGGCACCTAGTCACAATCTCGATGGCAAGCATAGGTTTCCATTTGACCCATATATACAACTCAACATACTCAAGTATTCATAACACCGTGCGATTTCACAACTAATACATGAGCTAACAAAAGTACTCTAAACATGAAAATTAAAGACAAATAGACATGATTAACATCACAAAGATCATCTCAAATATCCAATTATTCATAATTCATAATCAGTGTCACTCACCTCAAAGATTTCGCTCCTACTTGAAGAATTAAGAGCCTAATAAGGTCTAAGTATAAATCATATACAAAATATACAAGTTATAAGCTAAAGCCCCAAATTGGGCTGCGAAAAAACTTTCTCAGAATCCTTAAGATTAGTACTAACGCGTTAGACTCACCTCCAAGAGTCCGAATATGTAGCATGTTTCAAAAATAAATGTCAAACAGCACGTCGTTTGTCATCGCGGGCATCGTCGAGCTTTCCGTCAATATTCTCTCGTTTTCTCTCTGTAAAATTTCCTAACTAAAGATGAAGAAGAAGACTCATGCTTGGTGAGTCATGAGACACTTGTCTCTCATCAAGCAAGTCTCAACTTTGAGATTCTATTATGACCTCCCTAAAGTTTTATAAGTTTTGCAATTATACCCCTGCTAATTTATGAAATTTATTAAACTTATCCCAAACTTAAATGGGTGTTTGTCTATGTCACGCATGGGTCCCATAAATGGTCCTACATAATATTATAAAGTTGCTAATTAACCTACTAATTATGCAACGTGTCCAATTCAGTCTCACAAAGATATCCCTAACGGACCAAGGAAGTGGTCTCTAACGATTAACATGCTAATAAAACATCATAATATAATAATCACATATGCATTAGAATTATTTTTCATATTTGCCTCATCACATGAGGACCTCTCATAACTGTCCCAAACTGGGACTGCCACTTGGCCTAACTCTAGGATCCAAACTGGACACCCGTAAACATCTTAGCGAGTCAAAACTCACTTAACACGTATAATCACATCATCAATAAAATATTTTCTAAATGCAATTAAATATAACCTGCGAGAGCGGGTGTTACAATTATGGAGGAGGAGGGGTGGACGATGGCGGCGGATGGTCGCCGGAAGGGCTGCCGGCGACGGCAGCTGGTAGAGTGGGGAGTGGGAGTGGCTGGGTGTGGTACCAGAGGTGAGGTAGTTGCGGTCCCTCTCTCTCTCTCTATATATATATATATAGTTATAGTTATATCATATATGGGCTTTGAATTTCAAAACCTTGATTTCACACCTTGATGTTGGGAGTGAATATTATGTGTGTGTGTGTGGTATATATATATAGATAATTCTACAAACAATGATGCGGATGTATTTTGGTCCTCAAAATAAGTGAGGGACTAATTCCTAGATTTTGTTTTGGAATGGATCTATTTCTATAAAAACATGCTCTAAATGACTAAATTCTATAATACCCAAAAATTTATGCAGTGAATAAAGAAACACTTTTATTTTTTATTTTCACAAATTGTCCTCATTGACTTTTCATATTTTTATAAGGTTATACATGCATCTTTTTTCAATGTGTCTAATAAAATAACCATTCTTTCATTATAAACCTATATCTTTAATACAAGACTCTGCGTGGTAACGTAGCAATTTTTTGTTTTCATTTTGGTGTGAACTCCTCTCATGTTAGAGTCAATCATGAATACAAAAAATAAAAATAAAACAAAAAATTGAAAAACTGAAATGTTACCATGTGAATCCTAAATAAATAATAATATCTGTAAATTTATCTCTTTCCATAAATATTATTATGTGAACATGAAACTACCCCCTATTTGATCAAAGCAGGGTGATAAATGATTTCAGGAGTAATTTTGTCACGCCCGTTCTAAAATTTCTTAGTTTTATCATACATAATTGGAAAGTTGTGAGTTTATCAATGTTATTTGATAATTGGATAGAGATGAGGTTGACTGTGGGTCAACGGTAAAGTGTCAGTAAGGACACGGGAATATGATAGTCCATTTTTGCATTGGCACGGTTAAATGGCATTTATATGATTTAAATGTTACTTGACTATCTGGTATTTGATGAATAGTAATTTTATCTGTGTTGTGGAAATTCTGGTAATCTTTGATATTGTTATATCAGTTTGAGCACTGTGGTGAGAACGTGAGTGGCACGTTAATTAAAAAAAGGTAGGTTGTGTAGAGATTCCACAGAATATAGTTTTCGGACGTTATTTTTTGGACCCAAACGAAACCTAGTCGAAAACTTTTGAAATTTATAGTTTTCACTTGTAAAGTTATAAAATGAACGTGTGCGAAGTTTCATGGATTAATTAGAAGTTTGAGAAACTTGCGGGGAGGTAAACGTAATTCCGCAAAGTTTGTCTATATATAGAAGTGGATGAGATTTCATTCTCATCCACAACTTCTAAAAATATCTAGAGAGAGAGGAGAGAGAAGGGAGATTGAGCTAACGGGCTTTGCGACGCCGATCGACGACCTTCCGTTCGTCAGATTTTCTCCAGATTTCAGATTTGAACTCGTGGAGGTAAGACCTACGTTTTGGTACTACTTAGGTCGTGTTTGGCAAAGTTTTGTAAAAATCTTAATTTTAGACTTTTGGGAAAAATAGGTTTAAACTTGTAGGAATCGTACCAAATTCGAAATCCGACGATTATTTAGCCCCCTAGACGATCCTTCAAAGTTTGAAGAGATTCGCACGAGGTATGAATTCTAGATCTATGAAATATATGGATTTTCATGTTTTGAACATAAATTTTGATATCCTTGGATCCGGGCAAAATTCATATATTAGTTAGGCCCGTTAATTATGCACGTGAAATTATGATAAAAGCACGTATAACTGTTTATGTGAGCATGTTATGTGTCTACTTGGGTCAAAGGGGAGTTTGGTGCAAATTCATCCGGGGTAAGCTCCTCGAACCTTGAGGATTGTGATTTTGATTGTGATTGTAATGGAATTGGAATTGTGGTTGTGTCTGGATTGGAGGTGGGCCCAACCACTACACGGTACCTGGTATGGAGGAAGGCCCAACCAGTGTACGAGATGCGTGGGAGAGGTGGGCCTCCTACGGCATCGACCGGATGAATCCGTACCACTCACCCTAGAGACTATTTCTACGTGTTTGAGATGCTTAAACCATGAACTGTCATATAAGCATACATTTAGAATTGTATGCTCAGCATATAGCTGAGCAGTGGAGATGTACTCCATTGCAGGTAAGAAGAAAGACAAGAAGAAGCGTGATGAGTGAGGCCGTTAAAGAATGTCGAGAATCATATTTGTATATGTTTTGTTTTTAAATTCCTAAAACTTGTGTAAGGATTGGGAATTGTAATAAGTTATAATATAAACATGGATTAGTTTCGCAGTATTGTAATATTATAATTGAACGTCTGTAGTTATGTTTGAATGTCATAATTCAGTTATGGTTGTGATTGATGTTGGTGTGGAGAAAGCATGAGTTGTTAATTATCAACACAGGCTGCCCAGCAGTGGGAGCAGTTGACTGGACCCTGGATCAGTCGACTGGATCCCGTGTGTTTGAGACACTGAAAGTGAATAGTAAGGAAAGCAGTCGACTGGACCCTTTGTCAGTCGATTGAACACTGTTGATTTTTGGCTACTGCTTCTATTAATGGAAAAGCAGTCGATTGGGTCCCCAGATCAGTCGACTGGACCCTTGTTGCAATATTTTCAGTTTTGGTTTCTGTTAAGGACAGTCGACTGGACCCTAGTACAGTCGACTGGGCCCTAGTACAGTCGACTGGGCAGTTGACTGAACCTCTGTTTTCAGAATTGATTCTTTTGAATGTGCTTTCCTTGAACAAAACTTTTTATAACTCAAATTTTCAATGGATTTGTCAATTCAGAGAGCAATGTTCCCTAAGTTTTAAATACCCCAGGTTGTTTTTAAGAATCTTTCCGCTGCGTATAATTAGATTGATGTTTGGTTGAGCCTTGGTGGCGTGCCACGTGTCCTATTTCCACGCGTAGTGGAATGGGTCGTGACAAATTTACATCTACAATACGCATGATTGTTACAATTTCTAACTTAAACACCTCGTGCGAGGGAACTTATATAAATGTACATATGCCACATTATAATATTTTTTTTCCTAACTTTTGTGTGTGCTAGAGAGAGATGTTGTATTGTCTTTTATGTTCTGAAAACAACACTTCTACTTAAAATAGTATCATAACATAACAATACCATACAACTATACTAGGAAAATTGTTAAAGCTTCGTTTCCCACTCATATCAAACGAACTTGTTTGACATGTTTGTTCAAGCAACTATATTAAATGTTTACTTATGAAGTTTAACATCACAACCCAATCAATCAAACTTCGAATCAAATTTCAAACAAGAATTGGCCTTCATAATGTCTCCCTTTGGATAGTTAGCCTCATTTCTTGCTACCTATTATACATTATCAGATTTTCACTTATTTTCTCTCAAAACTAGGAAAAAGCATGTGCAAGGCACGTGCATAAGACGTAACAATTGTCGTTGCCCGGCGCATATAAAAGACAAATTGCCACGCCCCAAACCCACAATGGGTGACTTAATTTACACGTGACTGCAACCAAGGCCCGCCCCCATGTTATTAATGTTCAAAACGAGTTTTTAAACTCGTATTTAAACTATATTCGTACGTAAATGATCAAATAAAACTCCTTGGTCTTTTTTTTTGTTCCAATTACTACATTCAAGAATATGCACAAGAGGTTGACATTATTATGATAAACATTTTTCAATATATGTTTGTTTTAAAATCCAATTATCAAAATATCTTCCCTTATCACAATTTCAAAATCAAAAATTATCTAAGCTCGTAGTCATCAGTTTACTCTCGTAACTCAAGAAAACATTTTATTAACTGATTTTTCTAAAGAAACATGCATAGTTAGTACTAAATTTATCTAACATCATCCACATGTAATAAAATAATTGCGCCATACACACATGAATGCGAATGGACCTCACGTGGGCCCAAATTGACAATCTAGAGCTCATGCTAAAGTAATTAATACATATATTGTGAAAATAAAGAAAATTCATCCCGTTACAAATAGGCTTTTCCAAAACATAAAATAGAAACTCTCATCCTCAATTTACATTTATAGCCATAAAAAATAGGGATGCTTTGTTTTTCACATATATACAAAAACAACCTTAGAACATATATCGTAACAACATAAGCTCAAACTAAACTATCAATTAAGTTGTCCATTTATTCAATCCACAGGAATTAATTAATCACACACGACAAGCACTCATGCGGTCTTTATTACAAGAATGAATGGGCTAATCTGTCACTCCACAAGAGGAGGAGGATTAGAGGTCTCAAGGTAATCCAATCACAAATAACATAAAATAAACATGCAATGATTCGAGCCTCTAATGCAAAAATAATAAACTAATCATTAAATTTGCCCTTCCAAATCTCTCAATATTTAAAACTAATTAAATAGGGCATCATGGAAAAAATTTAAATAACTGAAAAACTGATTTTTTTTATCATAACTAAAAATTTTCTAGAATTTCATGGGCTAAAAATAATTTGAATTAATTTAACAAAATAAATTGATCTAGTTAAATAAATTATCTATGAGCAACTAAGTTTTAAAAAAAAGAAAAAAATAATTTTGAGGAATTCGTTCTCCAAAAATTTTCAGTGGTCTAATATGGTGTTCTAAACACCCTATATTAATTTCAAAAATTAATAATCCATTTTGGATATGATATGTACAAAATTATGGGTAGTTTCCTACTCAAGATAGAAGACTAATGGAAAGTGCATCTATTTCCTAATCCAATTGGGAAACCCCCGCAATTAATGTCAATCAATCCTAATACAATTGGGAAGCTTACTTGATTGGTGTCAATCACACCCTAATAGGATTATATTTCCTTATCCATGTATGAGTAGGTCTCTTACATCTATAAAAGAGACCTCTCACCTCCCATTGAGGGGGCGGCCAACTCTTTAGTCTACACAGCACCTCTACAAAATTCACCATTATACGCATACACCCGGCCGGTATTACTGGTAGTGCCGCCCCTCTTTGTTGGCTCACCAGGCCCGCCGGTGATCTGCTAGTGAACGTGCTCAGACACACCCGTGGACGTAGGTACCTTCATTAACAGGGCCGAACCACATACAAAAAATAGTCTCTCTCTCTCTCTCTCTCCTAAACTGCTTTACTTTACTCTTACCAATTTTTGGCATCATCAGTTTGGCGCCGTCTGTGGGAAACGACAATTCTTCTCATCAACAAATTCTTGACTGATCAATATGCTACCAAAGAAGGGTAAGAAGGCTGCGCAGCAGTCCGACCGGGATGTTCCTTCGGCCCCGGCGTCGACTGCAGTAGTCCTGATATCTGAGCAAATCACCGCAACCCTCACACAACTCTTGGAGGGCCAGCGTCAAATCCAGCAACAGATCGAAGCACTACTAGCCCAGCAAAACAATCCTCCAATGGCCGAGAAACGACCCGGGAACATTGCGTACGGTCGAGAACCGATCTTGACCAGACAACGGACCCGAGCCAACCCGTCCCTTGTTGAGGATGCCAGAGACATCAACAGTGGGCGTGCTGCCCGAGAGGAAAGGCAGAGGCATATGGCCCGGGAATCAGTCCAGGGTCACTCGGTCAAGAGCCAAGTTGTCCCTAGGCGAACGGTTACCCGGAGTCATAGCCGAGCCCGATCCCAGAGGACAGCACCCTGCCATGAAGAAACCTCTTCCACCAACCCGACCAGTTCCTCAGATACCGGTCGGGAAGGAGTGGAAGCCCGAATCAAGGACTTGCAGAAACAGATCGACGGAGTGGCCAAAAAGCTTGGTCAAAACCGTGTTCCGAATCAAGCCAATACCGAGACAGAGTCACCATTCTCCAGCCAGATCACGAGGTTCTCTATCCAGCGCGAATTTAAGCAGCCTCGGCTAGATTCATACAACGGCTCGGAAAGCCCGGTCGACCACGTCCGGACCTATAAGGCTCAAATGGCCCTAGCCACCAACTCCGATGAATTACACTGCCTAGCCTTCCCCAGCACTTTGAAAGGCCCGGTCATGCAGTGGTTCTACTCATTGGAGCCCCGATCGGTCTGCAGTTTCAAACAACTCAACAAGCAGTTCATCAACCAGTTCGCCGGTATGCATGAGTGACCAAAGCCAGACATGCAGCTACTGACAGTCAGACAACGGAACAATGAGTCCCTCAAGGAGTTCACCGACCGGTTCAACCAACAGAAGCTTCAAATCCGCAATCTGGATGAGACAATCGCCATTATAGCCTTTTGCTCGGGAGTTCAACACACCAAGTGCGCCGCGTCGTTCCATAGAAACCGACCGGTAACCTTGATCGAACTCGCAGAGAGGGTTGGAAAGTACATCGACATTGACGAATTTCTGAAGACCAAATACACCGGGCAAGAAAGCAACGATTCTTCCAGAAGTAAGCGAAAGCGAGATCAGCCCGGGAGTTCTTATAGTTATTCCAGTTCACAGAGGTCTGAGTCCGGCAATCCCGACCCGACCACCGGTTCACAGCAGTCCAGGTCAGGCAGCCCTGACCGGATCTCCAGCTCACAACAGGCATGGTTCGACAGTCCCGACCCGACCTCCAGTTCACATCGGTCATGATCAAGCAGTTCCGACTTTGCCTTCAGCACATAAAAATTAGGAGTCCGACGATCCTGATCTGACCTCCTTTCTCCATCATTCTAGATGAGTCCGATTACAATGGTACTTGCCTGATCACTACGTGAGGCTCCACCGATTGTCAGAGAGCTCATCCAAAGACCTCGGGCCTAACCCCGAGGCATCCAAAGACCTCGGGCCTAACCCCGAGGCACCAAAAAGACCTCGAGCTCCGAACTCAGGCACTAAAAGACCTCGGGCTCCGAACCCAGGCACCAAAGACCTCGGGGTCACGACCGAGGCACCGGCTTCGCTTAGGTCCAGCCGACGATGGGGGCAAACCCCCTAGGTGGCTGATGATGGCAAGCTTCAAAAGACCCTGCAACCACCATGTTCCAGGTCGGTTACCTACAGATCATAGCCTCTTTAAGACCCTCGTCTTAGCGAAAGCTTGAGGGGCAAGATGGCGTAGTGAGCTAAACAGGTAATCACACCGGGTATTTACAGGCCTCGCGGATAACCAAGTCAAAATCTTGGACAACCCGAGCACCTACAGTACTCAGAGACATTAACTCCACTTAGGTCCAGACCGACGATAGAGGTGACTAAAATCTCTTAGGTTGGCCGACGATAGAGGAGCAAAAGGACCCTAAAGCACCGTGATTTAGGTCGGCTCCACCAACATGGTCAAGCTCTTCTCCCAACAGTCTTGACGAAGGCTAACTGGGCGGAAGACAACCATCCTGGGGAGCTAACATAAAAAAGGACCCTAGAGCAGTACGCTTTAGGTCGGCTTTTCCAACATGGTAAAATCCTTCTACCCACAGCCTTGACGAAGGTTTACGGGCGGAAGATAACCATCCTGGGAGCTAACTCAAGCAAAAAAGACTCCGAAGTAGGCCGAGTCTCAACTCTCGGTCGGTTCCCGAGCACCTAAAAGTCCCGAGCTAGGCAGGGTCTCAGCTCTCAGCCAGTTCCCGAGGACTCACCAGGCTCAGAAGCCCCGAGGCAGCTTCCTCAAGCACTCAGACAGTGGCAAGTGGCATCAACTAATTTCCAAAGTTGCCCCGATATAGCATCTGGCCAATCTTGGAAATGGGGGGCAGCTGATATGTACAAAATTATGGGTAGTTTCCTACTCAAGATAGAAGACTAATGGAAAGTGCATCTATTTCCTAATCCAATTGGGAAACCCCCGCAATTAATGTCAATCAATCCTAATACAATTAGGAAGCTTACTTGATTGGTGTCAATCACACCCTAATAGGATTATATTTCCTTATCCATGTATGAGTAGGTCTCTTACATCTATAAAAGAGACCTCTCACCTCCCATTGAGGGGGCGGCCAACTCTTTAGTCTACACAGCACCTCTACAAAATTCACCATTATACGCATACACCCGGCCGGTATTACTGGTAGTGCCGCCCCTCTTTGTTGGCTCACCAGGCCCGCCGGTGATCTGCTAGTGAACGTGCTCAGACACACCCGTGGACGTAGGTACCTTCATTAACAGGGCCGAACCACATACAAAAAATAGTCTCTCTCTCTCTCTCTCTCTCTCCTAAACTGCTTTACTTTACTCTTACCAATTTTTGGCATCATCAGGATATTTTAAGCAATTAAAATAATGTCCATAAGCATAAATTTTATGCTCTAAAATACCAAAAATATGAGAGAATTTACTAAAAAATTTCTCAAGTCCCCACGATTCATTAATTTAAAAAATTAACAACTTTATTTGCTATATTTTAAGCAATTAATATTGTGTACATAACACAATATATGCTCTAAAAGATATCCCAAAAAAAATTTAAAGAATTTTATCATATTTCAAATAGTGTACTAAACACATTGTATTAATTTCACAAATTTAGAATCAATACAAAAATTTTAAGCAATTTATTAGGTGTACAAAAGACATAATTATATGCTCTAAAATATTAATATGATTTGGATAATTCACTAAAAATTATTTACGGGTCTCACAAATATTTTATATGATCTCAAAACAGTGCCTTATATGTCCCTTATTAATTACAAAAATTAGTAATGTATTTTGGCTACTTTAAGCAATTAAATAAATGCCCATAAACATAAATTATATGCTCTAAAATACCATAAATACATGGTAATTTACAAAAAATTATCTAAGAGTGCTAAAACAGTGTACTAAACACTACATAATAAAAAATATTTCAAGCAATTTAATACATGTACAAAATGCATAATTATATTTTCCCAAACAACATAAGTGATTCCTAAGCATTTGGCTTGTGCCTTGTTTGGTGATGTATTTCTTGTGTGTATGTTTGTTGAGACTTAATCTACATTTCCCAAACACCCCACTTGACCCCTAATACTCTATATGTCCCCTACAATCCCATCTCCTCCAAATTGTATAATCTGTAGGTGTGTATCTTATATATGTATACACATATTGGTGTAATTGATATTAAGAAAACAAAATTAGTTTGTTGAGTACTTGAGGTTGAACTTGGAGGCCAAGTCTTGATTTTGGGAATTCTATATAACTCTCACATACTCTCTCTATTCATACACTTTTTGCACAAGACTAGATACACAGAGGGTTGAGAGAGAATTACTCAGTGGGTTTTACAGATTTTAGAGAGAGAGAGAGAGTAGAAGCTTGATCATCCATAGCTTGCAAGCCCAATTGGATTCTTTATTTACTTCTCTTTCTCAACACACCACTTCAATCTTTATCACTGTGAGTATTCTAAACTCACTCCAAATGTAATTTCATGCTTAGTTACTGATTGTGTACATGTATTGATAAACCACCATTGCTAATTCCTCCATGGGAGCTTGAGTTTGAAAAACATGAGTTTTCCTAAACATAACCAAATTCGTTTTGAAAGATGATTTTGAAAGATTATAGTATGTAGAGTGTATGGTTGTAATATTAGAGCCTAATTCGTTTCCATTGCGACGTATATTAAAAATGAGATTTCCGTCAACTCTCGGTTTTTCGCAAAATTCGAGAGCTACGGATCGATTCAAGTAAAATTGATCGTTGATTCATAATCCTCGTCGAAAAATGAAGAAATCCATATATTACATGTCCGTGTTGCTTACAGAATTGAATTTGGGCCAAAAGGACCCTGAAAAACTGAAACAGGGGAATTCTGGGGAAGAAGATGGAGCTTCTGCTGAAACTCGCGCACGACTCGCGCGAGCGACCCACGCGCGCGAGGTGGCTGATTCCAGGCAATAAGAAAAGTTTATAAATAAAATTGGAAAATAGGCAGGTCGCGCGAGCGGACCGCGCGATCGACCCTCGCGCGAGCGGCCCGCGCGCGCGATCTGTGTGAATTCTGGCAGATAAAAAAGTTTTTATAATAAAACAAAAAGTGGGCATATCGCGCTAGCGGCCCGTGTGAGCGACCCTTCGCGTAAGCGGCCCGCGCGCGCGACCCGCGGGCGCTTTTTAGTTTTTGCTTGTCTTGTGTTAAGGAACTGTTTGGTTAATGTTTTGTGAACTTTTAAAGCTCTGTTTGGGAAATTTACTAAAACAGAATCCTATTTGGTTAGGTTTGGACGATTAAAACGATGTATTACGACTTATCAATCCCCGTACGCACGCTGTTTCTATATTTCAGTGATTTACTTTATGTTTAAAGTTTCATGACATACATGTGAAGTCAGTTGTACATGCATGGTGAGTGTGAATGTTGGTCAGTGTGGAAAAGAGTAATGGTCAGTGTGGTATAAAGTGTGTGGTTGAGATTGTATTGTGGACACTCCCTGGTAAGTGAGTACCAAAGTGTGTTGTGGTTGAGATTGCGGTGAGAGTATCTTTGTAATGCGACGGTAGCAAAACTGGACACTCCCTGACGCCCATGGTAGCGTTAAAGTGTGTGACGCCAAACTTGGACATTCCCTTGCACCCATGGTAGTGCTAAAGTGTGGCCTACGGACACTCCCTGGTACCCGAGTCTGGATACTGCGTGAGGTTACCTCCGATATTTGCGAGGCATATTAGGTACTAAAGTGTGAGGCATTGGACACTCTCTGGTACCCCGGACCAAAGTGTGAGGCAAACTGGACATTCCCTGGCACCCCTGTGCTAAAGTGTGGCTATTGGAGTATTTCAAAGATACTGGTGAGAGATGGTGGGTTGTTGTGTTTGTCGAGAGAAAAGAGTCAGTAAGATGAGATGGTGCATTGTTTTTTCATACACGGTCACATATATGTGAATTAAAGCTTTCAAATGATATTGTGGTTGTTTTCTAAAAATGAACTCTTTATTTAATGTAAACTTGTTGAATTAAATGAGAATTGGAAAATGGTAAATGAGTATGTGTTACATTCAAAGTTATGTTTTTAATACTAGCCAGCTTCTTGAAGCTGACGGCGTTGATGCGCCCTGGACATTCGTGTTCAGGCTTTTCAGGTTATGACATTGTTGGACCGTACGACTACGCAAATTAAGAAACATTGCTGGAAAGAGAGTTTACTTTGGTGTTTTAAGTTTATTGATTGTTCTGTAATAAGGATGACTGTAATAGATGTTAAGTTATTGTTTTGGTTTAAGGTGGTTTGTGCCTCTAGAGACCCCGTGTTGTACTAACTATTAAGTTAGAAAAACTTTGTAAGCTTTGATTGCTCTGCTCTGATCTATATGTTTTTGTTGTTGACGTTTGGGACGGAATCGATCCTTCAAACTGTCATGACCTACGGGCCCATAAAGGAAATTAAACGCTTTCCTTATTTATGCTACGTCGGGGCATGATAGTTCATGTGTGGACCGCATACCCCTTCGTGTATATCTTCCATCATCCTTCTAGCGCACTTTCCGAACAAACAAGTTAGATTGTGTCCATTGTACCCTTTCTTCAACAATTTTCCGCCCGCAAATGATGAACTGTGCTGCGAACCTTTGAATTGCTCTTTTGTCTTTCTTGGAAGATTCTAGGGGATACACTCCTTTTTCTATGAAGTCCCAAACATCTTGGTACCATGGTGTCTCGTTCTCTTCTTCTTCGATTGCAGCGACCATGTTGAATGAAGGCTCGTATCTTTGCTAAATTACCAAAGGCACCATCTTGACTCCCACGGGAATTTTGATCATGGAGGCTAAGGTAGCCAACGAATCTGCTAGTTGGTTCTCTTCCCTAGGCAAGTAAAAGAATGTTATGTTCTTGAACTGTCTCTTGAGTCCATCGAGATGATCATGATAGGGCTTCAACCTTTCTTCTTTCACTTTCCATTCCCCTCTAGCTTGTGAGATAATGAGGTTTGAATCTCCGAAGACATCCAACTTTTGAACACTCAGTTCTATGGCTGCTTCCATCCCCAGAATGCATGCCTCGTATTCAACGGTGTTGTTGGTGGCGTTATAATTGAGCTTGACTGCCAGTGGGGTGTGGTCCTGTCACGCCCCGACGTAGCATAAATATGGAAAGCGTTTAATTTCCTTTATGGATCCGTAGGTCGCGACAGTTTGAAGGATCGATTCCCGTCCCAAACGTCAACAACAAAACATAATAATCAGAGCAGAGCAATCAAGGCTTACAATATTATTCTAACTTATTACATCTTATGATACGGGGTCAACTAAGGCACAGACCGCCTTGAAACAAAATAATAACTTAAGGTCTATTACAGTCATCCTTATTACAAAATCAGTTCATAATTTAAAACATATAACTTAAGACATGAAATGATGATAGCAGACTTTCTTCCAAGTGGTCGTTCTCAGTTAGCATAATCATATTGGTCAGCCTGATCATAACCTGAAAAGCCTGAACACGAATGTCCAAGACGCATCAACGTCGTCAGCTTCAAGAAGCTGGTGAGTATTAAAAACATAACTTTGAATGTAACACATACTCATTTACCATTTTCCAAATCCCTTTTTAATTCAACAAGTTTACATTAAAGTAAAGAGTTCATTTTAGAAAATAACCACAATATCATTTGAAAACTATAATTCACATATATGTGACCGTGTATGAAAACAATGCACCATCTCATCTTACTGACTCTTTTCTCTCGACAGACACAACAACCCACTATATCGCACCAGTATCTTTGAAATACTCCGATAGCCACACTTTAGCACAGGGGTGCCAAGGAATGTCCAGTTTGCCTCACACTTTGGTCGGGGGTACCAGGGAGTGTCCAATGCCTCACACTTTAATACCTAATCCGCCTCGCAAATACCGGAGGTAACCTCACGCAGTATCCAGACTCAGGTATCAAGGAGTGTCCGTAGGCCATACTTTAGCACTACCATAGGTGCCAGGGAATGTCCAAGTTCGGCGTCACACACTTTAGCGCTACCATGAGCGCCATGGAGTGTCCAGTTTTGCTACCGTCGCATTTCAAAGACACTCTCACCGAAATCTCGACACGTCACACTTTGGTACACAACAACCAGGGAGTATCCACAACACAATCTCAACCACATACTCTTTTCCACACTGACCACCACTCACCATGCATGTACAACTGACCCCACATGAATGATATGTGAATTAATATAGAGATATAAAGTACTGGGAATGATAACCATGGATATACGAAAAGAAAATCAAATCTTATATGAAACAACCGGTAAATTCATCAAAGAATATTTTAATATGCTTTTATCGCTACTAGAACACAAGTGGGTCTACTTTGAAGCAATGCCCTCAAAAATGAGTTATAATTTTTGTGCATGAATTACATATCAAAAGAAAGGTCTTTGAGTCTAGTTTCCAACGCTTCAAACCGTGTGCGTTTACGAGTTTTCTAGAGGAAGTTATGGCCGTTTTACTAAAAGTCGTCAGTACTGAAAAATGTCAATCGATTGACAAAAGTGTCAATCGATTGGAACATATATCAATCGATTGGAACCCATATCAATCGATTGGCATCAGCAGTTTCTCCCCTGTTACGAATTTAAAGCCTATTTTTGACTCATTTTCAAATCCGAATGCAACAATGACTTGTAATATATGGTTCTCTCCGTTTTTCCGCAAGGATCATGAATACGCGATCAGTTTTAACTAATTTCAATCGTAGGCCTTGGATTTTACGAAAAATCGAGGGGTGACAAAACTTCAATTCTAATATACTTTCATATACAAATGAATTAAGCTCCAATACTTTAAATACAATCTCTAGGGACTGTAATCTTTCATTTTTATCTATCAAAATCGATTTTGGTTAAGTTTGAAAAATCCACTTTTTCAAGCTTGAAGCTCTATGGATGAACACAACAATGGTGTTTTATAATACAAGCTATACACACAGTAAATGAAGTAAGAATTGCATTTTGAGTGAGTTGGTAATACTCACTTGATAAAAGGTTGAAGTGCTAGTTGAGAAAGAAAATCAAAATGAGAATACCCACTTCAAAAATGGCTATGGAGGATGGAGCTCTCTCTCTCTAAAATATTATGCAAAAACTCTCTGCAACTCTCTATTTTCTCTATGGTTTTGTGTTTGTAATGAGCAGACTGAAATCTTGTGAGGAGTTATATAGAATCTCTAGAACTTGGTCCCCAAGTTCTTTCAATCACACTCTACAAATGATTTACATACATAAATACGTAATATACATAATATACATATACGTATACAATTTGTATATATGCAGATAGTAGGGGTCAATTAGAGAGCTAGGGGTTATAATATAGATGTTTGGCAAAAAAAGCTTTAGGCATAAGGTTAATTCATGATTCAAATACATTCCCAAACAAAACCTATTCAATCATTAGTTTCCATAAATGGCAATAAAGCATAAGTCTAATCAAACTTTACATCACTTCCAAAATCTGTGGAAGTTTAACACAGTGCGGACAGTTTTGAACATAAACTGGTATTTTCGTGGTGCGGTGATCACCACAAAAATACAAAAAATTCATTTTAACGTAAGAATTGATTTTCTGGTTTTATAAAAATACTGCTTGAGTTAAAAGAAAATATTTCCACCGTTTTGAAATACAGTTTTAAAATCCAACACAGGTATTGCTAAATTTTATAAAATTGCAGTTTGACCTCAAAAGAATTTTTATATGAGTTTAGACAAGAAATTTAGATTCCAAACATGAGGACTATAATTAAACTAAAAGCAGACAGTACTAAATGAATTTAATTATGTTAATGGAAATACAAATTAAATATGGACATGCTGAAATTAATAATTAAGTGAAATGCAGGTTGTTACATACTTCCTCCCTTAAACAGGATTTCGTCCCCGAAATCAAGACTAACTAGTCCTAAAACAACTCCGGGTACTTCTTCCTCATATCAGCTTCCACTTCCCACGAGGCTTCATTCTCGTCATGGTGATTCCACTGAACCTTCACCAACGGAATGTCCTTATTTCTCAGCTTCTTGATACTCTGGTCTATAATCTTCACGGGTCTCTCCTTATAAGAAACGTTATGACTTGTCTCAATATCGTCATAATTAACCACATACGAGGGGTCTCGTATGTACTTTCTCAACATACTCACATGAAATACATTGTGAACCCCAGACATCTTCGGTGGTAGCGCGAGTCGATATGCCACTTTCCCAAAACGTTCCAAAATCTCAAACGGTCCGATGAAATGCGGAGCTAATTTTCCTCTCTTGAGACCGAAGCGTACTACTCCTCGGGTCGGTGAAACCTTAAGAAGTACGTGATCTCCAACACTAAATTCCAAATCTTTCCGGCGTCGATTGGCATAACTCTTATACCTGCTCTGAGCGGTTCTCATCCTTTCCTTGA
This sequence comes from Hydrangea macrophylla, assembly GCA_033977485.1. Classification (NCBI taxonomy): domain Eukaryota; kingdom Viridiplantae; phylum Streptophyta; class Magnoliopsida; order Cornales; family Hydrangeaceae; genus Hydrangea; species Hydrangea macrophylla. The sequence continues at coordinate 5,215,713 of CM066984.1, read as the reverse complement.
CCAAAGAAATCTTCTCATTGGTTTCTCTAACCAAATCTGGTCCTAGCAACTCTGTGTCCCCGACCTCTGCCCAACACAACGGAGAACGACATGGTCGCCCGTACAATGCTTCGAACGGAGCCATACTGATACTCGTGTGGTAGCTGTTGTTATAGGCAAACTCGACCAAAGGCAAGTGCATCTCCCAAGATTCTTCAAAATCGATAACACAAGCCCTAAGCATATCCTCCATGATCTGATTAACACGCTCAGTTTACCCATCTGTCTGAGGGTGAAAAGCAGTACTCATCTTGAGCGAGGTTCCCATAGCTTCTTGCAGACTTTCCCAAAATCTAGAGGTAAAACGAGCGTCACGGTCTGACACAATTGACACAGGTGCACCGTGAAGTCGCACAACTTGTTGTATGTACATCTGGCTCATCTTTTCCACCAGGTATGTCATACTATAAGCGATGAAGTGTGCCGATTTAGTCAATCGATCAACAATTACCCAGATAGCGTCATGATTCTGCTGAGATCGAGGCAATCCCACTACAAAATCCATGGTGATGTGCTCCCACTTCCAACCAGGAACAGGTAATGGTTGCAACAATCCTGACGGTCTCTGATGTTCGGCTTTGACTTGTTGACACGTCAAACACTTGGATACAAATTCGGCCACATCCTTCTTCATACCTTCCTACCAGAAATTTCTCTTCAAATCTTTGTACATCTTCGTTCCTCCCGGGTGAACTGTATATCTTGACTTATGTGCTTCTTCTAGGATATCCTTCCTTAGCTCTCCATCACCTGGCACACATAATCTATTTATGCACCGATATCCTCCATCGATTCCCACTTTCCATTCTGTCGGGTCTTTCTCTGACATCTTCACGAACCATGTCTGAAACTTCTCATCTTCTTTCTGAGCTCCAATAATGCGGTCGATAAGAACGGGCTGTAGGATAAGACATCCGAAAAGTTGTCCTTCTCCTTCTTCAGCACTCTGTACGTCAAATTATGCCAACGTCTCCAATGCTCGCCATTCTCTAATCATTAAGGAGGTGATCGTTTCTCGAGTCTGTCGACTCAAGGCATCAGCGACCACATTAGCTTTACTAGGGTGGTACTCTAACGTGAAATCGTAATCTTTGATTAGCTCCATCCATCTGCGTTGCCTCATGTTCAACTCTTTCTGTGTGAACAAATATTTCAGACTCTTGTGATCGGAGAACAAATCAAACTTCTCACCGTAGAGATAATGTCTCCAGATCTTGAGTGCAAATACCACTGCCGCCAATTCCAAATCATGAATGGGATAATTCAACTCATTCGGCTTCAGCTGTCTAGATCCATAGGCGATAACTCTACCATCTTGCATAAGTACACACCCTAATCCTTGATATGACGCGTCACTAAAGATAGTGAACTTCTCATCAGGCTTGGGTATTGCTAGTACCGGTGCGGTAGTGAGTCTCTTTTTCAACTCTAGAAAGGCGCGCTCGTGCTTCTCTGTCCACTCAAACTTCAAATTCTTCTTCGCCAACCCAGTTAATGGTGCAACTATCTTGGAGAATCCCTCAACAAATCTTCTGTAATAGCTTGCGAGTTCAAGGAAACTCCGAACTTCTGTAGGGTGCTCGACCTAACCCAGTTTGACACAGCATCGGTCTTGGACGAATCCACAAAAATTCCTTGAGATGACACCTTGTGTCCCAAAAATTTTACTTCTTGTAACCAGAACTCACACTTACTAAACTTGGCTTATAAGTGGTGGTCCTTGAGCGTCTGCATCGCAATCCGTAGATGTTGTTCGTGTTCTTCTCTTGACTTAGAATAGATCAAAATATCATCTATAAAGACGATGACAAACTGATCCAAATAAGGCTCGAACTCTCTGTTCATCAGATCCATAAACACTGCCGGGGTGTTCGTCATTCCAAACGGCATCACCAAAAACTCATAGTGACCATATCGGGTTCTGAAAGCAGTCTTAGGTATGTCTTCCTTTCGTACCCTCAATTGATGATATCCCGACCTTAGATCTATCTTGGAAAATATCGTAGCTCCTTGTAGTTGATCAAACAAATCGTCAATCCGAGGTAAGGGATACTTGTTCTTAATAGTCACGCGGTTTAGTTCTCTGTAATCGATACACAACCTGAGCGTCCCATCCTTCTTCTTCACAAATAACACAGGTGCTTCCCAAGGCGATGTACTTGGACATACAAAACCTAGGTTCTCAAGCTCTTAAACTTGTTCCTTCAATTCCAATAGTTCGGTGGGGGCCATTCTGTAGGGGACCTTGGTGATTGGAACAGTACCTGGTATAAGCTCAATACAGAACTCTATACTTCTCTCGGGCGGTAAACCAGAAACGTCTTGAAATACTTCTTCGAAGTCCTTGACTATAGGTATAGACGACGCTGTCATCTCTGTACTGACAACCTCGATATTCGCCAAACATCTTATGAGGAACATATCTCCCGAAGGGTTACATTGAAAATCAAAGGGTTGATTCTCATTGTCGGGGAATGTGATTCTCTTCCTCGCACAATCCAACTTTGCTCGATTTTGAGAGAGCCAATCCATTCCTAGGATTATGTCAAACTCCTTCATCAATAGGACGATCAACCTTGTAGGGATTTCACGATCTCCTAATCGCAATGGACAATCCTTGCACACATGTTCTAACTTGACCGCAGCTCCTAATGGTGAAGTAGCCCTCAAAGCTTTCTCTAAACGATGAGGTAAGATACCCAATCTCCGATTTGTATTAACAGATATGAACAAAAGAGCAGCACTCGTATCAAATAACACTTTAACATGGGAGTTAAACAGAGTTAATGTACCTTCTACTACTTGCTGATCAGGTTGAGCTTTTCCATAATCTCCTTCTTCATAAACAGTCCCATCATATCCAGCGGCATCAGGAATAATAGCATTCATGCGAGTCTGACCTTGCTGACCATAAAGGGGCAGTACAAAACTTGCTGATGTGGCCTGGTTCACCACAGTTGTAGCAGACTATGCCTTGCTGAGCAGCACGCCTTGGTGCCTTGCAATCTCGAGCCAGATGACCGGGGTTTCCACAGTTGAAACATTTCCCAGTGCTACTTCCTTCACCAACTCGAGGTTGAGTCGGATAGGTGATAGCTTGGGTCTTCTTGCTTCCATTAAAATTCCTCTTCTGCCCTTGGGTACGATTCATTGGTGGTCTATTTCCAAAATTACCCCTTTGAGGTGGTCGGAATTCGAATTGCTTACGGTTCACTCGAGCGTCCTCTTCTAGATCGGTAGCTAAGCCAACCAACCCCTCAAATGACTTATCTAAGTGACTGAGAGTCAGGCGGCGAATCTGTGGTGCCAACCCTTGATTGTACTTATGGATCCTCTTTTCCTCAGTATCAACCATATGAGGGGCAAGCCGGGACAGTCTCTCGAACTGAGTGGTGTACTCTTGCACCGACTTGGTTCCTTGTGTTAGATCCATGAATTCCTTCTCTCTTCTGTGCCTTTCTGTAGCTGGGAAATACTTTTCTAGGAATCTTCCTTTGAATGCAGTCCAAGTAATTCCCGTAGCAGTTGTGTTCCCAATAGTGGCTATCACCGAGTCCCACCAATCTGCAGCGGCGTCAGTCAATTGAAATGTAGCCAACCTCCTCTTGTCCATCTCATTGCACTGGACAGCCTCGAACATGCGGTCATCTGTCTGAGTCACTATTCCGCTTTCCATGGTTCTGCTATACTCGCAAACTGCTCGAGCCTTAGCGCACGGAATCTCTCCAGCAGTTTGTCTCTAGTTTGGCGGTCTCGTTAGTTTTCATTCTGATTACTAACCCTTTCGAGACGTCTGGCGAAAGCTTCAAACATTCCTGTGGGATCGGCAGCCTCAGGTGCTCCCTCAATCAAATTCTGATTCCTCCTTGGTCTCCCAGTCATTTTATGCATGATAGTGATGAAGGGATGGGAAACATGCATGAAGCAGAAATGTAAAGCAATTTAAGCGACGACAACAACATTCAAAAGAGTATATTTTATATATATAACTTCTTGTCAAGTAGATACAAAAGCGTGTATGATCAGGTCAATGCCTACCCTATCTATCTGGGTTAGGACGCATGCAAGAGTTAACGTTACAAAAATGGGGTCATTGCCCTACTTTCTAATGCATGTAATTACAGTTTGCAAAAAGAGAATAGAGCTACTAGTCAAAATGGTAAATATATACAAAACGACATCTAAACGGTCAGTCATCGCCATAGGTAGCCATCAAAAGGTCAAGCGAGTCGGCCTAATGAAGTCGCTGAACATGAGAGGGGCCTGTCCCAAAATTACAGCTATGTGAGGTCAACAATGAAGCAGGTCCAGGGGCATCTGCCTCTAGCAAAGCTAGCTTGAGTGCTAGTGCCTCCTCAAGGTCAACTGCGAAGTCGTCCCAACCCATGCCATCCTCTTCAGCGTCCTCGATAATAGGAGCAAGTACAACGTCACCGTCACCATCACCATCATCCTCAACAGCGGGGACGACTAGTGGAGGCATCTCTAGCTGCGCAAGGTGAGCCTGCACAACCTGAACCTCAAGAGGTAAATAAAAGGCATCGCTGTTAACCAAACGAACCATCTCTATAAGCACTAAGCGCTGGATCTCGATAAAATACATGATCTCGAGGCGGGCACAGGACTAGTCGACCAGTCCTAACACGTGAATCTGGTGCCAGAGATCTAACTCGACGGTAGCAGCTGTACGCTGCCCAATAGTGGTGAAATAAAGTATCGCAGAAGCCGGTACTATCGCTCCCACAGTAACAATGCCCTCCAAAAGCATCAGGCACAAAAAGAGGCTGAGTTGGATCCATACCTGAAAAAGGTACTAACATAAATCAGGAAAGAGATAATCTTAGGCGTTTGGGTTCTGAGTCTATCCTCCCTGTCGTATCATCGGGGTGCAAAGCTTAAGCTAACAGATCGTGGAATCGGGTCTAAACTGGTAAACCCTAACCTGGCTAAACTGTTCCGATATAACCTGGCTCTGATACCACTAAATCCTGTCACACCCCGACATAGCATAAATATGGAAAGTGTTTAATTTCCTTTATGGACCCATAGGTCGCGACAGCTTGAAGGATCGATTCCCGTCCCAAACGTCAATAACAAAACATAATAATCAGAGCAAAGCAATCAAGGCTTACAATATTATTCTAACTTATTACATCTTATGATACAGGGTCAACTAAGGCACAGACCACCTTGAAACAAAATAACAACTTAAGGTCTATCATAGTCATCCTTATTACAAAATCAGTTCATAATTTAAAACATATAACTTAAGACATGAAATGATGATAGCAGACTTTCTTCCAAGTGGTCGTTCTCAGTTAGCATAATCATATTGGTCAGCCTGATCATAACCTGAAAAGCCTGAACACGAATGTCCAAGACGCATCAACGTCGTCAGCTTCAAGAAGCTGGTGAGTATTAAAAACATAACTTTGAATGTAACACATACTCATTTACCATTTTCCAAATCCCTTTTTAATTCAACAAGTTTACATTAAAGTAAAGAGTTCATTTTAGAAAACAACCACAATATCATTTCAAAACTATAATTCACATATATGTGACCATGTATGAAAACAATGCACCATCTCATCTTGTTGACTCTTTTCTCTCGACAGACACAACAACCCAATATCTCGTACCAGTATCTTTGAAATACTCTGATAGCCACACTTTAGCACAGGGGTGCCAGGGAATGTCCAGTTTGCCTCACACTTTGGTCCGGGGTACCAGGGAGTGTCCAATGCCTCACACTTTAATACCTAATCCTCCTTGCAAATACCGGAGGTAACCTCATGCAGTATCCAGACTCAGGTATCAGGGAGTGTCCGTAGGCCACACTTTAGCACTACCATGGTTGCCAGGGAATGTCCAAGTTTGGCGTCACACACTTTAGCGCTACCATGGACGCCAGGGAGTGTCTAGTTTTGCCACCGTCGCATTTCAAAGACACTCTCACCACAATCTCGACACGTCACACTTTAGTACACAACAATCAGGGAGTGTCCACAACACTATCTCAACCACATACTCTTTTCCACACTGACCACCACTCACCATACATGTACCACTGACCCCATATGAATGATATGTGACTTAATAGAGAGATATAAAGTACTAGGAACGATAACCATGGATAGACGAAAAGAAAATCAAATCTTATATGAAACAACCGGTAAATTCATCAAAGAATGCTTTAATATGCTTTTATCGCTACTAGAATACAAGTGGGTCTACTTTGAAGCAATGCCCTCAAAGATGAGTTATAATTTTTGTGCATGAATTACATATCAAAAGAAAGGTCTTTGAGTCTAGTTTCCAACGCTTCAAACCGTGCGCGTTTTCGAGTTTTCTAGAGGAAGTTATGGTCGTTTTACTAAAAGTCGTCAGTGCTGAAAAATGTCAATCGATTGGCAAAAATGTCAATCGATTAGAACACATATCAATCGATTGGAACACATATCAATCAATTGGAACCCATATCAATCGATTGGCATCAGCAGTTTCTCCCCTGTTACGAATTTAAAGCCTATTTTTGACCCATTTTCAAATCTGAATGCAACCATGACTTGTAATATATGGTTCTCTCCGTCTTTCCGCACGGATCATGAATACGCGATCGGTTTTAACTAATTTCAATCGTAGCCCTCGGATTTTACAAAAAACCGAGGGGTGACAAAACTTCAATTCTAATACTTTCATATACGAATGAATTAAGCTCCAAAACTTTAAATACAACCTCTAGGGACTATAATCTTTCATTTTTATCTATCAAAATCGATTTTGGTTAAGTTTGAAAAATCCACTTTTTCAAGCTTGAAGCTCCATGGATGAACACAACAATGGTGTTTTATAATACAAGCTATACACATAGTAAATGAAGTAAGAATTGCACTGAGTGAGTTGGTAATACTCACTTGATACAAGGTTGAAGTATTAGTTGAGAAAGAAAATCAAAATGAGAATACCCACTTCAAAAATGGCTATGGAGGATGGAGCTCTCTCTCTCTAAAATATTCTGCAAAAACTCTCTGCAACTCTCTATTTTCTCTATGATTTTGTGTTTGTAATGAGCAGACTGAAATCTTGTGAGGAGTTATATAGAATCTCTATTGGTCCCCAAGTTCTTTCAATCATACTCTACAAATGATTTACATACATAAATACATAATATACATATACGTATACAATTTGTATATATGCAGATAGTAGGGGTCAATTAGAGAGTTAGGGGTCATAATAGAGATGTTTGGCAAAATAAGCTTTAGGCATAAGGTTAATTCATGATTCAAATACATTCCCAAACAAAACCTATTCAATCATTAGTTTCCATAAATGGCAATAAAGCATAAGTCTAATCAAACTTTACATCACTTCCAAAATCTGTGGAAGTTTAACACAGTGCGGACAGTTTTGAACATAAACTGGTATTTTCGTGGCGCGGTGATCACCACAAAAATACAGAAAATTCATTTTAACGTAAGAATTGATTTTTTGGTTTTATAAAAATACTGCTTGAGTTAAAAGAAAATATTTCCACCGTTTTAAAATACAATTTTAAAATCCAACACAGGTATTGCTAAATTTTATAAAATTACAGTTTGAGCCCAAAAGAATTTCTATATGAGTTTAGACAAGAAATTTAGATTCCAAACATGAGGACTATAATTAAACTAAAAGCAGACAATACTAAATGAATTTAATTTTGTTAATTAATAAAAATTAAATATGGACATGCTGAAATTAATAATTAAGTGAAATGCAGGTTGTTACAGGTCCCCATTTGGCGACACCAGGATCATACCTACTCCATATCCCTTCATGTTGGCTGCCCCATCAAAGTACAACTTCCACTGCTCTTCTTTGATTTCCATGTTATTCTCGTCTGGGAACGGGAAGTCTCCATTTTCTTTGGAATCAACGGCATGTTCCACAAGATGCTCAGCTATAGTTCTCCATTTTACCGATTCGCTTATCACATACTTGATATCAAATTCGGACAGTAGAAGTAACCAACGGGATATACGACTGGTCAGGGTGGGTTTTTTGAGGAGGTACTTTAGAGGATCCGTGTGGGATATGAGCACAACTGGGAAGGCTAGTATGTTGTGCCACAGTCGGCGGGTGCACCAAACCAAGGCCCAACATGTTTTTTCGAGGGTAGAGTAGTCGAGCTCATACCCAGTCATCCTCTTGCTAAGGTAATATATGGCTTTTTCGGAGTGGTTTTCTTCTCCTTCTTGGGCTAGCATGCATCTCATGGCATTCTCGGAGACAGACAGGTAAAGAAGCAAGGGTTTATGAGGGGTAAGTGGTGAAAGGACGGGTGGTTTTTGGAGATAGGTTTTTATTTTGTTGAAGGTGTATTGGCATTGGTCATCCCATTGGAACTTCTCTCCTTTCTTTAGCAGTCGGAATAAGGGATCACATATGGTTATGTGCTTAGAGATGAAACGGATGATGAATTGGATTCTCCCGAGGAACCCCCGTACTTCTTTCTCATTCTGTGGCGGCCCTATTTCTAGAATTGTCTTAATTTTGGAGGGGTCCACCTCTATTCCCCTTTGTGTGATGAGGAAACCCATGAGTTTTCCAGAGGTTACACCGAAAGTGTACTTCTTTGGATTCAATCTCATCTTGTACTTGCGCAACCTTTCGAAAAACTTTTCCAGTACCACCAAGTGCCCTTCTCTATCCTTGGATTTCACGATCATGTCATCTACGTACACTTCTACTTCCTTGTGAATCATGTCATGTAACAAAGTAGTGGCAGCTCTGTAGTAGGTTGCTCCAGCGTTCTTGAGTCTGAAAGGCATTATCCTATAACAGTAGGTCCCCCAAGGTGTGGTAAATGTCGTCATTTCTTGATCTTTTGGCGCCATTAGAATATGATTGTACCTCAAAAGCCATCCATGAATGACAGTAGCTAATGTCCCGCGGTGTTATCTACCAAGACATCAATGTGGGGAAGTAGGAAGTCGTCCTTAGGACTGGCTTTGTTTAGATCACCGAAGTCGACGCACACACAAACTTTTTCGTCCTTCTTGGGGACTGGCACAATGTTGGCAACCCATTCCGGATACTCTGTAACAATGATGAACCCTACCTTGAATTGTTTTTCTACCTCTTTTTTGACCTTCAATGCCCATTCTGGTTTCATGCGCCTAAGTTTCTGCTTGACGGGTTTAGAATTAGGGAGAAGGGGAATGCGATGTTGGACGATGTCGGGATCGACCCCAGGCATGTCCTCGTAGGACCAAGCAAAAACATCTTTGAATTCTTTTAGCAAGAGAGTCAATTTTTCTTTTTCATCTTTATTAAGCATTGAGCCAATTTGCACAATTTGTGGATTATCTTTTTCACCTAAGTTAATCGATAAAGTATCTTTGATTATTTCATAAGCAGGTGGCTTTTCAATTAGTTGTTTTAGTTCAATTGGGAGATCCTCGGAGGGAATTGTGCATTCACAATTATTAAACACAGAGGAGTAAGCAGAATCGTCTTTCATTTCATTCATGACAGGTGGAGTGATTACATTAGACAGCGGTGGGCTTACAGCAGCCGACTCTGGTACAGACTCGATAATTGAAAGTACAGACTCTGGGGGAACAAGAAATTGGGAGACACAGACAGATGACTCTACAGCCTGGTTACTCAGACCCTACTCAATTGGCATGATCTGATCATCTTGGCTCTGGGCCCTCTTTCCTTACCTTTCCTCAGCAAACTCTTCCCAACATTTTCTCGATGGCTTCAGTGTCCAGATACTTCAACCAGTCTTCCTTTGGGGTTTTCACTACTTCTTTGGGATAAAACGGATCTTGATAGAGGGGCTTTTTGCAATCAGCGAAGATTTCAAGCCCGGGGTGCCTTTTTCCAGTGGCCTGATGGATCCAAGGTTCAGGGAACCCAAAGTAGGGGAAGTCATCCCCTTCTTTGATGAATTGCCCATTCAAGGTCTTACGGTATGGTGGGAGACTCATCACTCTCTTCTTCCATGGCCTCTATAGCCCGACGTCTTCTTCAGTGGGCTTGTACCCCAACCCAAAAGTGCCTTGTTGCCCTTTGATTTGAGGGAACTTGATGTTGTCAATATCAAGATATAAAAAGTATACTTTACTTTTCTAAAGATTTGCAGTGTGGAAGTAAAGGTCGAACCCACAGAGATTGAATTACTACGACTCTTAATTTTAAAACCTAAATCTAATTAATTATGAAAATGAGATTTTGATTTGAATTTTAATTAAATTAATGAAACTAATGAAATTAAATCTAAATTATGAAAGCGATTTAAAAGTATTTTTATAAATATGTTTAAAGGAACCTAGGATTACAAATCCACCACTAGCTTCATAATAGGAATATTTATGCATTCAATTAGATTATTAAGTTGGATGATAATGGGGAATTGTAACTACAAGCCCAATTCCTCCGTCAAGAAAATAACTATGGTTCAAGCACCAACATAATCCATCTTCAGTTAGCACGAATTATCCCACACTAAACTAGGGTTGTGGTATAATCCGTCTAATCTAGGCATGGACTATTCGGATACTTGATAGCACAATTCAATTTAAGCACCATTACATGTAAACAATCCATACAAGTACAGCAAATATAGATCATTGAGCACATCACAGTCAAAATAGATCTAAGACAAGAATAAACTTTGAAAGTAATGATTTAATCAATAAAAGTACGATTTATTTATAAAAATCCTCTAAACATGTAATCATCATCCATACATAATAAATCTAAAATAAAAACATAAATAAAACACTATTACTTGGCTAGGGTTTCATTGAAACCCTAGATCTAGAGTTTAGTTGTCCATAGAATTGATGAATAGCAAGAGGTTGATGAAGGAGGCCATGGGAATCCTTGGTCTTCTTCTTCTTCTCCTTGCTTTCCTCCCTTCAATGGCTGAAATTTTTGTTGTATATTGATGTATCTAATGTTGTGTAATGATGTGTAACACTCAATTTGATTTAGAATAGGATTTATATAGAGTTTGGAGTGATTTAGGAAGTTTTCCTAAGCCAAATCGCACTAAAACAGCTATATTTTGTAATCTGGACGTCATATGCACAAACCACCTTCGCTGGGCACTTTAATTTAACAAAATACGTGTTTTTGGTTTTTTCAAAGGTCGCTCGCGCGACCCTCTCGCGCGAGGTCCTTTTCGCTGCACTGCGCGACTTTCGTAGAATTGCGATAACTTTCTGCTCGGAACTCAGATTGACTCGCCGTTTAAAGCCACGCGTCCGTAACTCGAAGATCTACATTTTATATCTCTGGAGAAATTTCTCAAATTCAAAGTATTATTTGTCAAAAATGCAATTTTCCGAAACTGCTACTGCATTCAACTTTCACAGGAACCACCGTTTGAGCCCAGAATGACTTCCAAAGCCACTAATTGTTGAATTTTTGTGCATTTTCATATTAAAGCTCCAAAACCTACAAAATATAGAATACTTATTACAAATCACTTAATAACTACATGAAATGGGCTAACAAAGCGTATTTTTAGGACTATAAACGGCAACTATTCGTCGCCGATCACACCCCCAAACCTACACTTTGCTAGTCCTCGAGCAAAGAAAAATATAAAAATAAATACTACTATGCTACAAATACTACTTCATTTTCGTATGGATCATGATTGCATTTAGCATATGCAACAAGCCTTTTAAACCCCTAGGTGTCCCTAGTAGGACGAGTGAAGTCTCGTGAGGGTTCTCATTAACAAGTCACCCACAACCATCTTTATTAACTTATAAATTTAAAAAGTTTTATTCAAATGAAAAACAAAACAATCAATACTCCTTATCATATAACACAATGATTTGAAATAGAATAATGAACAAGAAGAAACGTAATCAAACGTCTATCTACATCATGAAAAGCAATCCCAAGCGCATGCATCGTATAAATCAATAGAGTTTCTCATAAAATTGCACGTGTGTGATATGGTAGTCAAATGAACACGCGCATGTCATGAACTTGGAATATAACTCGGAAAACCATCAAACTATGCTTCGACTACGAATCTCACAATGTTAATTACACTCTCAAATGACACACTCAGAAACAGGTGTAATTTTTCTAATATATGTGAGTAAAGGAAATATGTTTTCAAAATGATAAATGCTCACATATGACTCGAAAAAGACGCATGACACAAAAGAACTGTAGTCTCATGGATAAGATGCCAACAATCAAGAAAAAATAATCATTACCATGTTTTAATCCCCCTCCCATCGTTAATATATCCAAACCATGTTTCCTAGGATCAAATAGGACTTTTCAAAGGTTGTAATGTAGCTCAGGTAATGAAAAAGGATAGAAAGGATTCATTAGGTAGTTTTAGAATGGCATTGTAAGGCATGTTCGATTTCTTTCATTCGTCTCTTCTACCACATTCATCTTTTCATTCTCTTCTTTTTTATATTTCTTTTTTTTTTCTTCTGTTTCTTTTTTCTACTTTCAACTTCTTCTCTTCTGTATTATGTTTCTTTTCCTTTTTCTTTTCTTGCTTCTCAAATGATTATTCATCGAATACCAAGCAACTACCCCAATAGCATCTTATTTTCTTCTTCTCAATCAACACATCGCCTTAATACTACTAAAAGTTGATCACTCTTCCAGTGGTATACTCCAAGTTGATCAAGTTGGAGCTTTTAAAGAGGATAATGGTGAACAAAGAAAAAGAGACATTGTAACTGCTCAAAGGGGCGAACTAAGGAAATTTTTATCTTTTATCGGTCGGCAGTAAACAAAGAGGGCCTAAAATCATTTCCTAGGGTTATATGGTTCTTCAACATTTACGACAGAAGATTATTTAGCATGGTAACAAATATTTTAACTTGACTATTAACCAAAACAAGAATAATGAGACTAAACAACAAGTTAATGCGCTATTTCAATGAAATTCGACAAACACAATGTATTTATAACCCTCTAAAAAGAAAAGATAGGCTCAAAAGCTCACCGGGTTTAGTCTCCACCTTGTGTTATCTAGAAATCCGAATCATATTATAGTTCACATCAAACATGTATTCAAGCGACTACGTGCAGTGCATGAGTTTATGTGCAAATCTATGATATAAAACTACGATTCAAACAATACATAACTTAAAACGTTACATCATGACTTTAGTAAATGGTTAATCACATATTTCCTTGTTTACCATTCTATAACAAATCACATTACATACTAAGAAGTATCGGATTAAAATTGCAAAAACGTCAGTAATCATCGTTTATTTAAGCACAAGTATCGAATTTTTTTTTTTTTGAAAATTTAGTGTAATAATGTGCATGTGTGTGCATACCCCCAAACCTAAACCTTTCATTGTCCCCAATGAAACAATAAAACAAAATAAAGGAGAGTAGGTAAGAAAGGAACGATATTACCTCGATCTTGGCAAGCATATAACAGGTGAACACAAATGAATATGGCAATAAAATTCAATGTTACCTGTTACTTCTTGATAAAAGAAAATAAACAAACAAACTAATAAAAGCAGCTAAAAGATTTATAACTAAGCTAAACGAAACGAAACGAAATAAACTAGAAGACCGAACAAAATTATGAAAACAAAAAAAAATAATAATAACTATAAAAGAAAATAAAACAGAACCAGAACTATGAAAACAACAATTGACTCGATCTAAAAGGACCTAAGAAACAAAAACAGAAAAGTAAAAACTACTAGAACAGGTGTGGAGGACTGATAGAGAAAACAAAAGTAAATATCAGAAAAATGGGGTATCGCGCGAGCGGTCCGCGCGAGCAGCCTCGCGCGCGCGAATCCAAATTAAAATTTTTTTTTTCATATCTCGCGCCAGCGAAACCAGGCGCGACCTGATCCTGAGGCCTCTTAAACAAAAAAGTAAGAAAAATTCACTAAGGCACATTCTCGCGCCAGCGGGCCGCGCGAGCGACGTCTCGCGCGAGCGGGCCGCGCGCGCGAGAATGGTATTTTCTCTTGGCTCACTTATTTTATGTATATTAAGCAAAAATAAAATTACTCTAACCCCCAAACATGTTCAGTAAGCCCACAACTGACTCAAAAACAACCAAAAATAAGAAAAACGAACGAAATAAAGCTTGGGTTGCCTCCCAAGAAGCGCTATCTTTTACGTCTTTAGCTAGACCATTCTAGCTCAAGATTTATGGAGGTCGTAAATCAGAGTTTGTACCCTTTAGGGCATTAGGGAGATTCCAGTGAAATGTCGAAACAAGGTCGCTACGTGTTAATTCATTTGACGGCTCACCTTTATCATTATTACATCGATTCTTTACCTTTCGAGTAATTTCTTCATTAGGGTCCGAGGTATTAGGGTCCATCCACTCATCATCCGTTATATCTTTGTCGTTACTCACATTTATTGCTTTGTTAGGCTCAGTATACCATCTTACCTCACCTTCCGCCTCACATAGGTAATCGTCGTCTTTAGGAGGTTGATCCATAGCATTAAAAACGTTTAATTTTAAGTTCATGTTCCCAAACGACACTTTCATTACCCCCGTCCGGCAGTTAACACGTGCGTTAGCGGTTGCTAAGAATGGACGGCCTAGAATGACAGGAGTGTGTTTCCTAGCGTCTAGCACGAGTTCAGTGTCAAGGACCATGAAGTCGACAGGAAAATAGCATTTATCAACCTTAACCAAGACGTCCTCGACGATTCCTCTAGGTATTTTAATAGAACGATCCGCTAATTGAATAGTAGCGGCCGTAGGTTTAAGTTCACCTAGTCCTAATTGTTTGTAGACATGATAAGGTAAGAGGTTAACACTAGCTCCTAAGTCAAGTAGAGCCCGATGAATGATAGTGTCACCTATGACACATGAAATCGTAGGCGTACCGGGATCCTTATACTTTGGAGGTGAGTGTTGAAAAATAGAACTTACTTTTTCTGTGAGGAAAACCTTTTTCGGAGTATGACTCCGTATTTTTCGCTTTTGCGTACATAGGTCTTTTAAACATTTAGCATAAGTGGGAATTTGTTTAATAGCATCGAGGAATGGAATATTAATTTTTACTTGTTTAAATACCTCGAGTATATTCTCAACTTTTGACCCTTTCTTAGACAAATGTGACGGTCCCTCAACGTTTGGTGGATATGGCATTCTCGGAATATAGTTCGTTGGGACCGCTTCTTTATCTTTTTTATTTTTATTCGTTTCCTCACCCATCTTATTCGAGTTATTATTTATAATCTTCTCACTCGTATCCGGAATTTCAACAACTTCCTCTTCTCTAATAGTCGTCCTAGTCGAAACAGCGTTCACGCTCTCACTCGACCCCCCTTTTTCGTATTGTCCCTTAGGGTTTTGAACAGTTTGCGCAGGCAACTTCCCCTCGTTTCTACGACTCACCGCAGTAGCTATTTGTCCCATTTGAGACTCAAACTTCGCAATGGACTGTGTATGAGAGTGCACTATTTGTGCTTGTGCTTGGACTTGAGTTTCTATGTTTTTAAGGGATGCCAACACCGTAGCCTCAAAAGCGTTATCCCTTTGAGGGTTAGGATTAGGAGGTGGGTGTTGGTATTGACTTTGTTGATATTGGGGTCGATAAGTATTAGGAAAATTGTTCGACCTTGGAGTGTAATTATTTTGTGGGAATTGTTGCATAGCATTTACGTGTTGCTCCACAAATTCCGGATATTGAGATGCAGAAGGACATGCAAAGATATTATGGGACGGTTCGGAACATAATGCACATACTTCTGAAGAGGGTGGATTAGACGTTTTGTTCATTTGCATCAGTCGGTCAAGTTTTCTATTTAATTCTTGTATTTGCATTGACTGACTTGACTCAACTGTCACCTCTCGCTTAGGTTGAAGGTATCCCTCAGAACGGACAGACACCGCTTGGTGCATCGAATTCTCGCTCAAAGTTTCGAAAATTTTCCAGGCCTCGTCGGCGCTTTTGTGTAGGAAAGTTCCCGCACAAACGGCATCGACGGTATTCCTAACAGAGGGAATAAGCCCCTCGTAGAAGACTTGAACCAATTGCCACTTGGGAACCTGATGGTGTGGACATGAGCGTAACAATTCTTTAAATTGTTCCCAAGTGTCATAAAGAGTCTCCCCATCTTGCATCACAAAATTAGTTATATCTTTTCTTATCTTATTTGTACGCATAATAGGGAAAAACTTTTGTAAAAAGGCGGTGTGTAAGGCTTCCCATGTTTTTATTGTGTTTGGCTCAAGTGATTGAAGCCAATACTTCACTTTGTCTCTTAAGGAGAATGGGAAGAGCCGCAATTTTAATTCATCATTATTTAGGTTTTGTATTTTCAAAGTAGAGCATATATCCTGAAAATCCCCTAAGTGTTGGTAAGGGTCTTCATTTAGACAGCCATGGAATGATGGAAGTAGCGAGATGGTAGACGACTTTATCTCAAAGTGAGATGCTGTCGCCTCCGGTAATTCGATACCAGCTTGTGGCGTGTACGTCATAGGAATAAAATAGTTTATAAGTGGAGGAGGTGGCGGTATATTAAGACTATTCAGATTATTTCCGTTGTTTCCGTCAGCCATCTTAATCGGTTCGATTTTAAAAGTTCGAGCTCTCCTTAACCGTTCACGGGTACTTTGAATTTCGGCCTCAAACAACGACGACGGAATCGGAGTTGATTCGTCGTCTTGCAACCTAGCTCTAGAAGCTTGGGTTGTGGACTTACTAGTTCTTAAGGTACGTTCAAGTTCAAGATCAAAAGGGTTTAATTCCGATTTATTTGAACGTGTACCTAACATAAACTAAAAGAAAGTAAACTAAAAACAAAAACTGACTCAACTAAAAAAAAACAAATAGCAATCACGCAACTAAGATAACAAGCACTCAACTACTGTGATGCATGAATATTATCCTGTAATGCAATGACCGCGTCAAGCCCAGCGCCTCGGGTTTCCTAGCTAATGCAGTGCAATTAACCCTAAACTAATGCAAATAGTGCGTCACAGCGCCCTGACTTACAGTGGTTTAAAGCGAGTTTCACAAGAAGCAATTTATTTTATTTTATTTATATTTTTATTTGCGTAAGCTCCTTTGATGTAATTAGCCGCTCCACTCGGACACGTTGAAATTTGATGACTCGATAACCTATAAAATAAAAAGAAAAGTTAGTAACTCAAAATCAAAAACGGAGAATAAGAAAATTAGTACCTACTCTAATATTTACGAATTAACTAAACTAAGATTCTAAAACTAAAGGTAGTAATTTGCAATCCCCGGCAACGGCGCCAAAAATTGATGTTGTCAATATCAAGATATAAAAAGTATACTTTACTTTTCTAAAGATTTGCAGTGTGGAAGTAAAGGTCGAACCCACAGAGATTGAATTACTACGACTCTTAATTTTAAAACCTAAATCTAATTAATTATGAAAATGAGATTTTGATTTGAATTTTAATTAAATTAATGAAACTAATGAAATTAAATCTAAATTATGAAAGCGATTTAAAAGTATTTTTATAAATATGTTTAAAGGAACCTAGGATTACAAATCCACCACTAGCTTCATAATAGGAATATTTATGCATTCAATTAGATTATTAAGTTGGATGATAATGGGGAATTGTAACTACAAGCCCAATTCCTCCGTCAAGAAAATAACTATGGTTCAAGCACCAACATAATCCATCTTCGGTTAGCACGAATTATCCCACACTAAACTAGGGTTGTGGTATAATCCGTCTAATCTAGGCATGGACTATTCGGATACTTGATAGCACAATTCAATTTAAGCACCATTACATGTAAACAATCCATACAAGCACAGCAAATATAGATCATTGAGCACATCACAGTCAAAATAGATCTAAGACAAGAATAAACTTTGAAAGTAATGATTTAATCAATAAAAGTACGATTTATTTATAAAAATCCTCTAAACATGTAATCATCATCCATACATAATAAATCTAAAATAAAAACATAAATAAAACACTATTACTTGGCTAGGGTTTCATTGAAACCCTAGATTTAGAGTTTAGTTGTCCATAGAATTGATGAATAGCAAGAGGTTGATGGAGGAGGCCATGGGAATCCTTGGTCTTCTTCTTCTTCTCCTTGCTTTCCTCCCTTCAATGGCTGAAATTTTTGTTGTATATTGATGTATCTAATGTTGTGTAATGATGTGTAACACTCAATTTGATTTAGAATAGGATTTATATAGAGTTTGGAGTGATTTAGGAAGTTTTCCTAAGCCAAATCGCACTAAAACAGCTATATTTTGTAATCTGGACGTCATATGCACAAACCACCTTCGCTGGGCACTTTAATTTAACAAAATACATGTTTTTGGTTTTTTCAAAGGTCGCTCGCACGACCCGCTCGCGCGAGGTCCTTTTCGCTGCACTGCGCGACTTTCGTAGAATTGCGATAACTTTTTGCTCAAAACTTGGATTGACTCGCTGTTTGAAGCCACGCGTCCGTAACTCGAAGATCTACATTTTATATCTCTGGAGAAATTTCTCAAATCCAAAGTATTATTTGTCAAAAATACAATTTTTCGAGACTGCTACTGCATTCAACTTTCACAGGAACCACCGTTTGAGCCCAGAATGACTTCCAAAGCCACTAATCGTTGGATTTTTGTGCATTTTCATATTAAAGCTCCAAAACCTACAAAATATAGAATACTTATTACAAATCACTTAATAACTACATGAAATGGGCTAACAAAGCGTATTTTTAGGATTATAAACGGCAACTATTCGTCGCCGATCAGAACTCACGGATCCCTTGCTGACGTCGGCCCAATCCCATTCCAGGGAAATAGTTCATCTTGCGGACGATGTTGACGACTGCAGAGTGGATTTCAGGGAACCTATCTCCATCACTATTCATGTGGACCTCTTCCATGAAGAATCCTCCAATTTCTCCTTCTTCTAGCTCAGGTATTTGGATTTCGATGGGAGCGTAGTTTGGAAAGGCTTCATTACCCCAACTGTTGTCGAGGATGATTTTTACCTCCTTCTCATAAATGTACTTGATCATTTGGTGCACAGGAGATGATATAGTTTTGTTGGCATATAGACAGGGCCTTCCGATCAACAAATTGAACGAGGAGGGTATGTCCATAACTTGAAAGATTTCAGTGCTAACCAAAGATCCTACCCGGATTTGGAGAGAAACAGTCCCCATCATATTTCTCTTGGTGTTATCATAGGCTCTCACGGATTACACAGACGGAGTGATGTCCTAGATGTTAACCCTCAAGGCGGTGGCGGTCCTTAGAGCACAAACATTTAGGGCAGAGCCTGTATCGACCAAACAGAATGGCACTTGCTGCCCCTTACATCCAACAGTGATGTACAAAGCTTTGTTATGTGTAGACCCTTCCGGCTGTAGGTCTTCATCAGAAAATGTAATGATTGGGTTAGGGGTGAGTGCGCCCAAGAAAGCCACCATGTCTTCCGGTGCGGTGTCGATGGGAACCTTAATTCCAACCAAGGCATTCAACACGACTTGCCTATGCTTGTAGGATGTTACCATGATGTCCCACATCGAGAGATGTGCTTGGGTTTTCTTCAACTGCTTTATCAACTCATTGTCTTCTTCGATGATCTCATCCATTTTTCCTTTCCCTTTATCTTTGATCGGAGTTTTTTCGATCGCTTCAGTAGTAGGTTGCGGAGGCTGATAATGATGACCTGACCTAGTTAGATGATCAATCTCGGCAGGAGTAGGCCCTTCTACAGTCCCATCTTCTTTGAACCAGTCACAATCTATTCCCACAAATGGTTTCTCTGGCTTGTTCCAAATGGAAGCATCACTTTCATTGTTGGGATCATACCATTTGAGGTCCACTACCCCTAGATCGTGTTCTTCCAAGAAGAATAGATCTTGTTCGCCAGCCAACTGTTGCTGCCACTCATCATTCCCTCCTTCAATCAGATGAATTCTCACAGAATTCGGGATGTCAATGAGGAGTTAAGGTTGACCTAAGGGGGTGATATAGGTGGCAGGGTTGAAGGATATAGGGTTGGACTCAATGAGGGTGATACTTTGGTGGTTTGGTAGAGGATTTTGAGTGATATGGGGCTGCTTTGGAGGCGGCTCAATGATATTTTGGTCAATGAGGTCTTGGATATCATGGCGGAGGCGCATGTAATCATCGGTGTTGTGGCCAGGGGCTTGGTGGTAGGTACACCATTTGGACATATCGTAGTTTGGCGGGAGCGGGGTATTTCGAGGCTGGAGTAGTTAGAGGTGGCCCTTTTTGAGGAGGCGATCTAAGGCTGAGGAGATGGGGATTTCTAACTTAGCAAAATTGTGAGGGGGTTTTTTTTCTGGAAAGGACGATTGGAGGAGTTAGCTTGGTTGGGAGGTTGGTACGGCCTAGGAGGGTAAGCCATAGGTTGACTGCTAAGGGCATTGACATCCAGAGGGTTACGGGAGTAGTTGGGCCTTTTTGACTGACTCAGAGGCTCTTTTTTTTTTATATATATCTTTCCTTCCCTTATGGCATCTTCGATTCGAGTCCCAACTTCAAATAATTCCTCAAAGGTGGAGATGGACTGGTAAAACAATTTTTCATGGTAGAGCGGTTGTAGATTCCAGATTAGCATCCTTACCTGTTCCTTTTCAATCGGTCGGTGGGTCATTTGGGCTACTTTATTCCTCCATCTGCTCAGAAACGTAGCGAATGATTCATTATTGTTCTGCCGAGTTATTTCCAAATCTCTGATAGTGACATCAAGTTCTTAGTTATAGGAATAATGATCGACGAAGACCCGGACTATATCTTCCCATGCCCGAGTTTTGGAAGCTTCTAAGGTAAGGAACCATGACAGTGCAGACTTCGCGAGAGTTTGTGGGAACAACATTGCAATGTGCTTATGAGTGCAGCCCATTGATTGAAAATTGTTCATACACAACTTTACATGGCTTTTCGGATTTTCGGTTCCATGAAACGGTCAATGGCAGGCATCTTGAAGTTTTCTGGAAGCTTCAGCTTAACAAGCTAAAAAAGTCCTTCCAAGTCTAGCATGTAATCATCAACCCCTTTACTCTTCCTCAATACGCTTTCCAGCTTGTCGACTTTGTCCATTTTCTCTTGGAACTTTTTCTCATATGCGGGCGACGGGGCCCCTTGAAACCAGTCTTCTTCTCCATTATTCTCAGGATGCGGTACGAATCCAAACGATGGTGGTGGGAACTCAGGGGGACACTGCTGCCGCTGTTGTTTCAGTTCTTCCATAACTTCAAGACCTGGGCCAGGCTGTCGGATTGCTGGCATATGGTGGCTCCCAATTCGATGACCTTGTTTTCTAGCTCTTCCTGATTCATGCTGAAATAACTTGTTGGGCTGATTCTGACCAAACGATTATCTGAATTTTTGACCCAGGACGAAGATCCTAGCGGTTGGTTTTGAGAATCTATAGTGACCCTACAGATTCGAGAGGATTTGTATGAGATTCTGACAGTGATGACTTTAGACAGACAAATGACAGTGATGTTAACAGACGTGGACTGACTTGTGTAAGACTGACTGAGATAGTGCATGCAGACCGACGGAAATAGTGCATGCATATGAGATAAGCATGCAGATGTAAGCCCTAATCTATATGATGCTCCTATTTCTGACAGATAGTTGTTAAACAAGTAAGGTCCTAGCCGTATAGAGTGTGCTAACCTTTCCTTTCAGTATGATCACCAGGGGTTAACAAGGGTTTCCAAGTCATTTTGGGAAGTTTGGACAGAGTTTATGGGAGAACCAGGTTATATCTGGGATATTTGGGCAGAGTTTCTAGGAGAAACAAGTTATCTAGGATATCTGGACAGAGTTTCTGGGAGAAACATGTTATATCTGGGATATCTGGACAGAGTTTCTAGAAGAAACATGTTATATCTAGGATATCTGGACAGAGTTTCTGGGAGAAACATGTTATATCTGGGATATCTGGGCAGAGTTTCTGGGAGAAACAGGTTATATCTGAGATATCTGGGCAGAGTTTCTGGGAGAAACAGGTTATATCTGGGATATCTTGGCAGAGTTTTTGGGAGAAATAGGTTATATCTGGGATATCAGGGTAGAGTTTCCGGGGGAAACATGTGCATATGACAGGACCATGTGATGATGGTGATCATACTGTCTAGCAGGTTTTCATACTCCTATGTCTTAGGACCGACAAACAAGGTTTGCAGTGTATATCTTTGTGAACATGGAGCAGACATCCTTATCATGGTGCCTAGGTAGGTCAACTCAATGCGATCATATGTGAGTGATTGCCTTGGTAATCATAAGAAAGAGGTTCTGCCTCATACCACATAAGCGTCTACACCGCACAGGTAATCCCGTCAGGGCATATAGCAGTTATATCACATTGTCCTATCTTAAAAGATAAATGAACAGTCTTATGAAAGGTTCTACAGGAATCTATATGCAAAGGTTGGGTTTAGTCAAAGAGGGTCCATTGACGAGAGTTTCAATATACCGTCAGAGAGACAGTACGGAGGTTTTTTATTTTTTTTATTTTTTATATACCCTGGAAGGTACAGTATCAACGGTGACTTGTGTCCTGGCACAACAAGACCTGAACGATGTCAGCGCCACGTTTCAGACACAGTTAGGGGGGGGGGGGGGGGGGATGCAGGAGTGCAATGCATTGAATCAGACACAGTAAAAAGATGATTTTAAGGATGCTTCTTATGAGTCAAACCTCTGTATTATTTTGTTTTGAAAATAAAAAGTCCCCAGCAGAGTCGCCAGATTGTGGACACGCGGAATCCCGCTTTCCTTTTGTTTGTTTTGAGATTGTTTTGAAAAAGGAAAGAAAAATGTCTGTTGAAAACAGATACAGAGTCGCTACTTGATCTTTAAGGAACCAAGAAACCTAATTTTGACTCACCCAAATGGATAAAGGGCATTGGCCTTTCATAACCAAAGAACTTGGCTCGAGGTTATGGTACGAGAGAGGAAGGAGCCTTTGTCACGACTAAAACACCCTCAACTCGTCCCGTCTTTCGACGGGCCTCAATTAGCATCCAAATAATCATCTTATACTATTTATGGTTCGACAATTAATACTATGATAGTATATTACATCACACAAGAATTTTGAAATGGAAGATCAAAAGATAAGACATCGTTTATAAGATCTTAGCCAAATATCATGCAATGCAAAAGTGAAAGATCACACGAATAAACCTAGGGAAAATCGTCTAATCATATATCAAGTAATCAAGTTTTTCTAATCTAAGGGGACATGCATTGTTCTTTAAAAAAAAAAAAAAAATCTTAGCAAGCTAATATGGTGCATGTTAATCTTTGAGAAAGGAAGACCTCTCAATCCCCGGGATAGATGAGAAAGAAAGAATTAATCGACGGGGAGCATGAACGTATGATATAGTTCATTCCTTATAATCTTCTTAGATAAGGGGTCACAAATACCCCAAATCTTGCATGAATACAATGCATGATCCTAGGATGTGCAAAGGTTGTTGTGTGTTTGTGTACATGGACTTTCTAAAGTAACTTAGAAGTCTAAAATATGCATGAATACATGAAGAAAATCATCATAGAATATGTACAAATGTAGTATGGACTACTTCCTAAGATATGAACAAATTTGGAGTGCATGTAAGCATCAAATCAAAAGATGGAAGTAAAAGTATACTTGCTGTGAATAATGGACAGAATAGTGACATGATCTTGTGGAAAATGAAAAGTAAGGTTAGGAATGTTTTAAATGCATGATTTTTTATGGAGATCATCCTTATTGTGTCTAGAACACAAATCAAAAAGCCAATCCTCAATAACTATTACAGATTGAGAGAAATCACATAAACAATAGAGGTCACTCAGAAACAGAGTTCGTACTGTCGACTGAAATGTTAAAAAAAATTAGAAAATAGAAACAAAAGATCTAGAGGCCCATATTATACAGAAAGTTTCCTAAGACACTGAAGTTCAAGGGAAAAATAATGTGGGACCACACGTTTTGGAAAAGTTTTTTGAAAGACAAGTTGAAAGTCAACTAAGCAGCTGTGACAGTTAAAACAGAATATCTGGAGAGAATGTTTGGATCTAAATGGACCACTTCCAAGTATTTCCAAAGCAAACCAAAAATCATGGGTGTTCTCTAATAAGTTAAGAAGACTTTCCAAGTGGTCTCATGTTAATACCTTGAGTATTGAGTCCTAGAGAAATCTTTGAACTCAGATTGATCACTGTTTTGAAGATTTTGGGAAGAACTAGGGCTTTATTCTTTGAAATCAAAATGAGGGGTTTTGAAATGGAGGTTTTAAAAGTACATTTTCAGCACTTAAATGGAGATCATGACCACTTGAAATGTCAACATTTGAACCCATATCAAGAACCTTCAAGATTATTGGAGACATTGTTTTCATTTTGGAAATAACCTCAAGAATACATGGGGATGTATTGAGGTTGTAATCATCATCTATCAAACATGTTTTTTGAGACTTGTAGCTTGATGTTTCACTCATATGTGGTGACATTGGATATGGAAGAAGCTTCCTACCTCACAAATGTTCACTAAAATGGTGGTTGGGTGTATTGAATGTGAAGTAAATGGGAGTAATGAAGTAGAAAACAAAGTTTAGAACTCACTTTTTTGTTTGAAAATCAAAGGAAGAAGCTCACTTTCACTCTCCTAACCTTATCTTCTACAAGGTTTCTCTCTATAACTTCTCTAAGCTTTCTATTTGTCACCCCCAAAATGAGAAGTAAAGGGGGGTTTATATAGGCCAATTTAGGGTGGTTTTGGGGTTTTAGAAGTACTCCCATTGGTTCCAAACATCTGTCAACATAAAACTACGACGTCTTGGTTTCTAATTAATCAAAATGGACCCCAAAAATAAATTGCAAAAATGGACCATTCTGGGGGAGAGTCTCGCGACGGCACTGGGCCTGTTCCATGGCGGCAGTGGGCTAGTGCCGCGGCGGCACTGCTCCTCTGATGTCTGAATAATTCCATTTAGGCCCCCAGAGGTTCTGGTATTCGCGAAAAAATCCTATTTTGTCCGAAATTCGCAGAAAATGCGTATGAACTCAAAATTGAGGTTGTGATATACCGTTGGAAAGGTAATGGAGTCTACTTTACATAAAAAAAATAGTTCGGAGATAGGTCATTTTGAAAAGTTTTGCGGTATTCGCGATAAAAGCCGATTTGGTCTCCTTTTTCACATTCGAAAATTCATAATAAATTCATTTTAAATCCAGGAATTATGTGCGATATACCGTTGAAAGATATTGACCTCTAGTATTCATGAAAAATGTTTAAAAAATGATATGGTGCTCCGATTTCAAAGTCAAATTTTAGGTCAAACCGGTCACACCTGGGATTCCTAGGAAGTTTCGGGAACCTCCAGGAGCTCCCAGGAGCTGGCGTTTTTGTCCGATTTTCTTTTAAAAATCATTTTAGTACTTTCCACATAATCTAGAATGATTCTAAAACTTTTTGTAGAATTCGAATGATTTTGGTCAAACTTGGTCAAACCTTGGTCAAATCGGTCAACGGGGACTTTCCGGGACTTCTGGTCTGGGAGCTGAAGATTTATTCTGATTTTGCTTGAAAACTTATTTTTAGTTCTTTTCTTACGACGTAGTATGTTTCCAGAGCTTTTGGTCCAAGTCTGAGAGTTTTTGGGCTTTCGGGGGCATTTTGGTCATTCTGAGCTTTTTGGGAGATAGAACTAACTTCCAGGAGTGCTTTTTGAGTTTTTTTTTTATCATTGTGAACCACCAAGCTATGGGTCTCCTAAATTTGATAGCCGACAAAATGGGTTGTCTACAATTACATATATGTTTTTGTATTTGTTTTGTTTTATCTTTACATGATTGAACTTGAGTTTGATTATTGTGCAAAAGATTGTTAGTGCGCTCTGGAGATAACAACGGAAAATGTTGAGGACTTCTTGATGATTGAAGAAATACTGCTTGATGCGAAAGATCCCTGACACTGATCTTAGAGTGATACCTAATTTAAAGGATGCAAGACACAAACCATGTACTTATTATCCAACGTAGTGCAACATATTTGCAAAAGATTGTGCCACCAGAGAACTGGCAGATGGGCCAACGAATGCAGTTGATGCAATGGAGCAAGAAGACATGTTGGTTTTAACTAATTCGTGCAAACATGCTATGTTAGGACATATTATTGACATTATTATTATGTATTTTGTAGTTTTTTTTTTCCTCAAAAAAAGTGTGGGATGTGTACTTTGTAGTTAATGTTATGAAAAAAAATGCTTTTTATTGTGAAAGTGTTTTGGTAAATTCTTGACAATTTGGCAAATTTTTTTTTTTAAAACTAAAAGGGCATTTATGAAAAGTTACAGCTTAATCCAGGCTTATACCATGGTCATCCAAACACATTATTGAGTAATTGAATTTTATCCCCAGTATAATCCGGCACAAACCAAACAGAGTGATGATGCCAAAATTTGGGTAAGAGTTGGAAGAGTAGTTTAAGGAGAGAGAGAAGAACACAAGAAGTTTGTATGTGGTTCGGCCCCGTTAACTAGGCGACCTACGTCTACGTGTGCGTCGGAGCGCGTTCACTAACAAATCACCGGCGGCTCTTGGTGAACCGACAAAGAGGGCGGCACTACTAGAAAACCGATTGGGCATATGCGTATCAGTGATCTATGTTGCTATTCTCGTGAGATCAGAATGCCACCCCTTTTAATGGGGGGGTGAATGGTCTCTTTTATACATGCAAGAGACCACTCGTACAAGGTAACTCACTGATTTTGGAAGCCTAATCTGATTACAAGTGATTAGCATAAATCATGGAAGTTCCCTAAATGGTTTAGAAAATAGTTTGTACTTTCCATTAGTCTTCTGCTTGAGTTAGAAAACTGCTTGGAGCCTTGCGGGGCAAGCCATGAGACGTTTCCGGGCTTCGCGGTGTACACTCACACCGTATGCCGGGGCTGTGGGCCCAGACCGGGAGGTCTCGGATAGACGACCTTGGACGATTATGAAGCGAGTGCCCATTTCAAATGACTTGGCATGCCCTTGCTGAGGTGGCAACTTGACTTTGACTGGATATTTTTGGACCTATCAGATAGTATAACAATAATACTATATTGTTTTATCCTGTGGTTAGTTATCTCAGAATAACTAACTACTCTTTAGTTAATACTATACCTCTTTATACTATCGGACAAACAAAGAATGCTTAGACTATTGCTAATGTTAGAGCAAGAAATAGTGACAAAAAATAATTGTGGCTAAAACTTTTACACACTTTTTATTTTGGGATTAGCATTTCCCAAACACTAGTTAACAAAACCAGATTTGAGAGAGTTCTTTCTCTTTTACAAACAGCATCTCAGCATGGAATTTCAAAAATTATTACTGCATAAAGCAGAGAATACATGTCAAATGTAGAGTACACTACAATTGTTCTTCTCTCAGAGCAGTAGAACTTCAAAGTAGTATCTTTGATTGTTGTCATTTTTAGTGTACTAATGTATCTCTTTACCCAACTCCTTCTCCTTCTCCTTCTCCTCTAGTTTTTGTTACTGTAATTAGGGTTTCCATTCATTGAAGAAGAAGAAGAATTGGCGATCAACCTTATACAACTCTTCTTCCATCTGCAAACAGAAAGTTCACTTCTTGCAATAACGAGTGAGATATATATATATATATATATAATGCTAACAATCAGGTCTGCCACAAAAACTAGGGCTTTTCTCTCTCCTCCTCCCATCATCATCAACAACAACAATAGCTTCCTATTCTTAATTTCCACCACCACCACTGCCACCACTACCACCACCACCAGCAGCAACTCTTCTTCTTCATACCTGAATCTACCTCCGAACATTCCGGCCCTTCACGGAATCGGCGAATTACAGGCGAAGGACGTTGTTCTCTCCTTCCGAGAATGGTTCAGGTCCCGAAACACCCCATTGCTCGATCGAATTTTCGACATCTTGGGCTCCCAAAACGACGAAGAACAACTCTCTCGACAGGCCGCCGATTTAGCCCTCTCTCACCTCAACCTCCGTCTCTCCGAGGCCTTCGTCCTCGAAGTGTTAAACTACGGCAAAGATGTTCTCTCCTGCTTGAAGTTCTTCGATTGGGCGGGTCGTCAACCGGGTTTTTACCACACCCGATCCACATTCAATGCCATTTTCAAGACCCTTTCGAGAGCCAAGCTCATGTCTCTGATGCTAGACTTTTTGGAGAACTATATGAAGCAGAGATACGTTCACAGGGTTCGATTTTACAACACTCTTGTGATGGGTTATTCTGTTGCCGGTAAGCCCGAGATTGCACTCCAACTGTTTGGTAGAATGCGTTTTCAGGGTGTTGATTTGGATGACTTCTCTTATCATGTTCTTTTGAATGCTTTGGTTGAAGAGAATTGTTTTGATGTGGTTGAAGTCATTGCCAAGCAAATCTCAATGAGGGGTTTAGAGAGCGAGGTTACGCATTCGATATTGGTGAAGAGTTTGTGTAAGCAAAATCTTGTAGATAAAGCTGAGGTTTTTCTTCGCGGGTTGCTGAGCAATGGACATGGATTGAGTGGGCATGTTGTGAGTATTGTTGTGGACGCTCTGTGTAAGAATAATAAGTTTGAACAAGCAGGTAAGTTAGTTGAGGAGTTGAGAGAGTTGGGTAGTGTTCCAATGGAGTATGCTTATAGTGTTTGGATTCGGGACCTAGTTCAAGCTGGGAAGATAGATGGGGCTTTGGAATTCCTTCGGGTTAGAAAATCCGCAGATGGGTATGTCCCCGATGTATTCCGTTATAATACTCTGATTTGTAGGCTTTTGAGGGAAAATCGCCTCCAAGAGGTGTGTGATTTGCTGACAGAGATGAAAGAGAAGGAAATTTCCCCTGATGAGGTCACCATGAATGCCGCACTGTGCTTCTTTTGTAAGGCGGGAATGGTCGATGTGGCCCTTGAGCTTTACAATTCGAGGACGGACTTTGGGCTATCACCAAACAGTATGGCGTATAACTATCTGATCAATACGTTGTGTGGGGATGGGAGTGTTGATGAAGCGTATCGGGTTTTGAAGAATTCGATTGACCAAGGCTATTTCCCGGGTAAAAAGACCTTTTCGATTCTTGCCGATGCGCTTTGTAGAGAGGGGAAGCTTGATAAAATGAAGGAGTTGGTTCTCGTAGCTCTTGAACGGAATTTTATGCCTAGCGATTCGACTTACGACAAGTTCATATTGGCTCTGTGTAGGTCCAGGAGAGTGGAAGATGGGTATTTGATTCATGGGCAACTCAGCAGATTCGATAAAGTAACTAGTAAAAACACCTATTTTAGCTTGATAAGTGGTTTTAACAAATCGAATAGGGGAGACATTGCGGCTAGATTACTCATAGAAATGCAAGAGAAAGGTCATAGCCCGACCAGGAAATTGTTTAGATCTGTCATTTGTTGTTTATGCAATATGGAGTATCCCGAGAAGCAGTTCTTGAAATTGCTCGAGATGCAGCTTTCTCGTCATGAACCCAACTGTCAGATTTACAACTTCTTCATTGATGGAGCCGGGCACGCTAAAAAACCCGAGTTAGCCAGAGAAGTATTTGAGATGATGGAGAGAACCGGTATTTCCCCCACTTTGAGTTCCGAGATACTAATGTTGCAGAGTTATCTAAAGAGTGAAAAAATTTCTGATGCTCTAAATTTTTTTAACTACTTGTCCAAGAGAAGACAGCCTAGGAGAAAACTATACCATACCATGATAGTTGGTCTTTGCAAGGCCAACAAATCGGACCTGGCATTGGATATCTTGAGAGAAATGAGGGAGAACGAATTAAAGCCCAGCTTAGAATGTTATGAGGAGCTAGTAAAGTTACTATGCTCAAATAAGAGATATGAGATAGTGGTAGATCTTATAGACGATTTGCCGAAAGTTGGGCGTCATGTGTCATCTTTTATCGGTAACGTTCTTTTGTTGCATTCTCTGAGAACTCACCAGCTTTACGAGGCTTGGGTTCGCTCAAGATATGGGCATAATGAGATGACTTATAGTTCGACACTTGGTGAGCTAATTGGTGCATTTTCTCGGCAAATAAGAGTGAACCAAGACATTGAGGACTTGGAAGGAGTGATTGAAAAGTGCTTTCCACTTGATATTTATACGTACAATATGTTGTTGAGAAGACTTAGCATGGGCCACATGGATCATGCCTGTGAATTGTTCAATAGGTTGTGCCAAAAAGGGTATGAGCCCAACCGGTGGACTTATGATATTTTAGTACATGGTTTCTTCAAACAAGGTAGGACAGCTGAGGCTAAAAGATGGGTGGAAGAGATGTTCCGAAAAGGGTATGATCCAACTGAACGGACCAAACAATTTGTCTGACAGATATTATAATGTAGCATGTTAAGCGAACAGGTACAAGCGTACAATTTATTAAACCTACATACTGGCTTCAAAAATTTTGGTGCCTTGATGAAAATTTCCATTTTCCATGTGTATATTATTCTTTTTTCCATGAATATTTGTCAATGGCAATGAGAAAGAAATAAGTTGTTTCCTTTTGTGAAATGACATTGGCTGAAAATTTAGATTGTCTGTTCGATTGCATTGATGTTGATCTATGGCAATAGATTCATGGTGCCGCTTTATGATGGGCAGCGGACGCCCCAATTTCTGATCCCTGCACCTAAAGAAAGAATCTTATTTATGGATCCAAAGATTAATCACATCCAATGACTTTTGCAATTTATATAATCTTTCTTTCTTTTTCTGTTTTTGATAGGTGATGTTAGAAACTTGTATGATCAAAAGATTTAATCATCACAGTGGATGCATTTCACAAGTCATGTTTGTTTGTTTTTATGTTTTTTTTTTTAAACTCACTTAACATACTAATATCTGCAGATTTAACTCCACTCTTCCTTAGGCCTAACGACCAATAGATTTAAGATCTTAGGCCATAATACCGAGAACCATTCTCTTGTGCTTGTATTTGATTCACAGAAATCTCTTTTATTGTTCACCCGATTCATGGACATTTTAGGCTGAGTTGAGTAATTGAGTGATTTCCTGCTTGATCTATTCTTTGTCCCTCAAATTCAATTATAATCTTTGCTATACATACTTGTTCTTGCACTGTGTAATCATGATTGGCAGGGTGTGTCATCCTGAAAGCTTTGTTTTTTTTCAAGGAAAAGACTTGGGTTCAATTTCTTGTGTACATATGATATTGTTTATTGTGATTGGTTCCGCCTTTCAGGTGTACATGTATAATTTTTTGAACAATTGTATGTGTATAATCTTGTTGAACATTATTTAAATTGATCTGGGTGACGCTTTTTCAAACCTTTGCAAGTGTTACAAAAATGTTTTCTTTTTTCTCAAGATGATGGTGTTTTTTGTATTCTAGGCCTAATTGGCAAAGATAAAAAATGTTTTATTATTATTATTTTATTTTCTTTTTTTCCATGTCATTTGCTGTGATGTTTTTTTATTTTTATTAATTTATTTTATTTTATTTTATTTATTAAATTTTTTTAACTTTCTCGATAGAAGTAATCAGATGGTATTCATTAACATTACATGACGTCCATGTTCTCTTCGGCAACCAAGAAAGGGCACTAATTGTAGGATAAACAAAAATGTATTTGCCTACTTCATCTTCTATGGTAGGAAAACATCGGCTACTAGAGGTAATTTTTGTTACTACTTTTAAGAGCTCTATTTATAAGGATTATTTGCTCCTATTGTCATTGATGTTTCTTGTTATCTGCATTTTCCTTTGAGTAATATTTGCTGTACTAATAAAATCCACTAACACTTATTACCACACTTTATCTCTCTCCTAATGGCGTTGTTATCTGCATTTTCCTTTGAGTAATATTTGCTGTACTAATAAAATCCACTAACACTTACTAACACACTTTATCTCTCTCCCAATGGCAGTGACTGCCATTGGGAGAGAGATAAAGTGTGTTAGTAAGTGTTAGTGAATTTTGATAGTGTCCCTAGCATTGCCCTTTTCCTTTCTATAGGGCCTGTTTGGGAACACATAATTTTCGCCTTGGGAAATTTTGGGTACAGGGTAGTTATTGATTGGAGAAAGAGTTAAGTAATTTGCCGTCACGACAACCATGTAGATTCTTGTACTTTACTAATGGCTTGCGTGTTTGTGAAATTGTAGCTCTCATTGCAAGCATTGGAAAATAATTGGGGAAAACAATTCCTTGTATTATTTCTCCACTTTGATATGTATTTAAATACAAGTTACAAGAAAGAGATAAAGTAGGAAAGAGAATAAAACTGGAAAATGCAATAAAATAATAAACTCCTAAATCAACATGATCCGAAGTTAATGGGCTAAATAACAGGTGCGAGAATATTCATATATTCAACACTTAACCCTGAAGCTGGTGCGAAGATATCAATCAAACTCAGCTTGCTTAAAGAAGACTTCAGTAAGGATGGTCTAACTGATTTAGTAAACACAGCAGTAGTTTGATCAGATGAGAGAACGAAGTGCAGAACAATAACACCAGAGCGAACCTTTTCTCGAATGAAGTGAATATCAACCTTGATATGCTTAGTTCGTTCATGAAGAACAAATATAGAGGCAAGCAAAATTGCACACTTGTTATCACAGAAAAGTGTAGAAGGTTCAGTCATATATAGGGAATTCCAACTCTGTCAAAAGAGAACGAAACCATAGAAGTTCACAACTACCTTGGGCCATAGCCTGATATTCAGCTTCAGCAGAAGATATAGAAACCATTACTAACTTCTTACTCATCTATGATAGAAGATGGCTATCATAGAATGTACAAAAATCGGATATAGAATGTCTATCAGTCGTAGATCCTGCATAGTCCGCGTCAGCGAAACAAATTTGTACTGAATAGGAAAGACCAAGTCTAGGGCAAGTTTTGAGATAACCCAAGATATGGCGAACGACATCCAAATGGGAGGTACAAGGAGCATGCTATGACTCATGACACTCATGGAAAAGGTAATATTAGTTCTAGTGTTGGTTAATTAGATAAATCGACCAACAAGGCACTGATAAACAAATGGATTAGGCAACAAATCCCCAGACTCAACAGTTAATTGAAGATTTGGATCCATAGGTGTAGATGCAAGTCGGCACTCCAGCTTACCCGTATCATCTAAAAGATCTAATACAAACTTCCTCTGAGACATTAATATCCCATGATGAGATCGAGCAATCTCAATACCAAGAAAATATTTGAGGGGACCTAAGTCCTTCACTTCGAAAGCACGAATAAACTCTTTCTTAACTTGAGTAATTCCTACAACATTATCTCCAGTAATAATAATGTCATCCACATAAACAGAGAGCACAATATAACGACCATCTATATTACGATGAATAAAACATGTGTGATCTACATGACACCGAGTAAACCCAAGAGACATTACCACATCACTAAAATGACTGAACCATGCTAGAGGTGACTATTTCAACCATAAAGAGGCTTACGAAGATGGCACACTTTCCAAGAATACTCCCCCTCAGTGCGAAAACCAGGTAGAGGATCCATGTAGATAGTCTCCTCTTGAGATCACCATGGAGAAAGCATTCTTGACATCCAATTGATGCAGAGGCCAAGAATGAGAAGCAGCCAAGGAGATAAGAAGGCGAACAATGATGAGTTTGGCCGCACGAGCAAAGGTAGCGTTGAAATCTTTACCCAGAATCTGAGTAAAGCCTTTAGCAACAAGTCAACCCTTATATCTATCAATGGAACCATTAGCTAAGTGCTTAACAGTAAAGACCCACTTGCAACCAACAATCTCCTCTCCTGGTGGAAGAGGAACAAGCTCCCATGTCTGATTTTGTTGAAGGGCATCCATTTATGCTTTCATGGCACGGGCCCAATTTAGATTCTGAATAGCTTCTAACACGGATCGAGAAATAGAGACAGGCTTAAGCTGTCCAAGCAAAGCCTGATAGGACCTGAAAGACTAGGAAATATACTAAGAAATAGGATGGTAAGTAGAACTGAAAAAACCATACCGATTCTCAGGACGGGATA
The DNA here is from genome assembly GCA_033977485.1 of Hydrangea macrophylla. Classification (NCBI taxonomy): domain Eukaryota; kingdom Viridiplantae; phylum Streptophyta; class Magnoliopsida; order Cornales; family Hydrangeaceae; genus Hydrangea; species Hydrangea macrophylla. The sequence continues at coordinate 5,181,671 of CM066984.1, read as the reverse complement.
TACAAGTGGTACGACGAAGAGGCTGAGTAGGAGATGTAGTATCTAATATCGGAGAAGATTTTGGCGGGTGAGGCGGAGCACAAGGACTCTGAGAGTAGTGATGGATAGGGCAAGAAGTGACCATCGGAGGAAGAGACTGATCGGGGATAGAGGAAGAACCCTCAAAATAAGGAACAGGACGAGGAAGGACCTCTGGAATGACCTTATTGAGAGGCTCCAAGGATGGAGATGGCCTGCAAAGAAAGAAACATCTTCCAAAAAAGTAACATCCATAGAATGATAAAAGCGTCGGGTGATAGGGTCATAACGACGATTCCCTTTGGACATGGGGGAATAGCCTAAGAAAACACATCGAATAGCTTTATCGTCAAGTTTAGTGCGCATAGGACTTATGTTTTGAACAAAACAAGTACAACCAAAGACACGAGGGATAACAACGAAAAGAGTACTATCTGGCTGTAAACCTGAAGGGGAGCTTTCGCTTTCAAGACATGATTGAGACTACGATTAATGAGGTAAACAGCGGTGAGAACAACTAAATAAAATATTTTGGGACCTCCATGCCACGTAAGAGACACCGGACAATAGACGTAATGTGGCGGTTTTTGCGTTTTGCCACACCATTTAGTTCCGGTGTATAGGTACAACTAAGTTGCTTAAAACTGGGTTTTTGTTGTAAAAATTGAGTGAACAAAGTAAAAACCTCAGATTTTTTTGTTAAGTATATATACCCAAATGCATCTTGTAAAATCATCAATAAAGTCACATAATATCGATGATCAGACAAAGAAGCAACAGGGGAAGGACCCCATATATCATAATGAACAATATCAAAAGCATAAGGAGCACGATGCATACGAGGAATATAACTTGAACTTGTATGCTTAGAAAGTTCACAAATCATACAGTGAAATTTATTTTGTGTGGAGCTAGTACCTGGAACGTTGTCGATATCTAAGACGCCATATAGGATGGCGCCAACTAAGATGTTGGAACTGAAGAAGTAAGTTCAACTTAAAGATTTGGAATTTGTTCGCCCGAGTACGTCACCTTGGGGAGCACTAGTTCTGTTTGTGAAAAAGAAGGACGGAACACTTTGACTCTACATAAACTACATGGAGTTGAATAAGGTTACAATCAAGAATATGTATCCATTTTCTCGGATAAATGATCTATTCGACCAGCTACAAGGATCTAGGATCTTTTCAAAGATCGATCTGCGTTCGGGATATCACCAACTGTTAGTTCGACCAGAGGATGTGACGAAGACTGCTTCAGGACGAGATACGGGTAATACGAGTTTTTAGTTATGCCTTTTGGATTGACAAATGCGTCAACAGTATTCATGGACTTGATGAATAGAGTATTCAGACCATATCTAGATCAATTCATTATAGTGTTCATCGACGACATATTGATCTACTCAAAGACGGAAGAGGATCCCTAGGAATACTTACAAATTGCCTTGCAGACACTCAGAGATAATAAGTTGTATGCAAAGTTTAGTAAGTGCGAATTTTGGCTACAGGAGGTCAAATTCTTGGGACATGTTATATCTCAAGATGGTATCTCTGTGGACTCATCTAAGATCGATGCAGTCTTATGTTGAACAGACCAACTAATGCGATAGAGTTCAGAAGTTTCCTCGGCCTAGCCGGATATTATCGGAGATTTGTAGAAGGATTCTCCAAGATCGCGGGACCTTTGACAAATTTGACAAGGAAGGAGATAAAGTATGAATGGACAGACAAGCATGAAGGTGCATTTCAGGAGTTAAAAGAAAGATTGACTTCTGCACCAGTACTCCCAATACCTAAGAGTGAAGAAAGATATGTGATCTATAGTGATGCATCGCACCAAGGACTTGGTTATGTGCTTATGCAGAACGGGAATGTCATTGCATATGGATCCAGACAGTTGAAGGTACATGAGAAGAACTATCCTACGCATGATCTGGAATTGGCAGCAATAGTGTTTGCATTAAAGATTTGTAGACACTATCTCTATGGAGAGAAGTTTGATTTATTTTTTGATCATAAGAGCTTGAAGTATTTGTTCTCTCAGAAGGAGTTGAACACGCGACAATGAAGATGGATGGAGTTACTCAAAGATTATGATTTTTCATTGCAGTACCATCCGTGTAAAGCGAATGTCATAACAGATGCTTTGAGTCGTAGACCTCGACTAATGATCACTGCGTTACTAATCCGAGAGTGGAAAGCACTGGAAGTTTTAGCTGAATTCGATCTTCAGCCAGTAGAGCCAATTGAAGGACAACATTTTGGATGTCTTATGGTACAATCAACTTTGATCAGTCGTATCATAGAAGCTCAATAGACAACAAAAGATTTGAAGTTATGGTTCGCCAAGATGTCAGTCAAGGAACTAGAAAATCTAGAGTACTGGTACATATGGAGCCTTACGATGTAAAGGTAGACTCTGTGTGCCTGACGAAGAAAATCTCCAAAAAGAAATATTGGATGATGCACATAAGTCACGGATGACGATTCATTCTAGAGGTACAAAGATGTACAAGGACATGAAGATGTATTTTTGGTGGGAAGGAATGAAGAGAGAGGTAGCTGAGTATGTATCTCAATGTCTGACTTGTAAACAAGTGAAGGCAGAACATCATAAACTAACTAGATTACTGCAGCCATTACCGATTCCCCAATAGAAGTGGGAGCATATAACCATGGATTTTGTGGTAGGATTGTCGAAGTCACAGCAGAACTACGACTCTATTTGGGTAATTGTGGATCGACTTACGAAGATGGCACATTTCATCGCCTACAGCATGACATATCCAGTGGAACGTTTGAGCCGGATGTATCTACAGCACATTGTACGATTACACGGTGTACCTGTTTCTATCGTGTCAAATCAATATTTGCGTTTTACCTCCGAGTTCTGGAAGAGTCTTCAGATAGCGATGGGAATAACACTGAACTTGAGTTCAGCTTTCCATTCGCAGACCGAGGGTCAGAACGAGTTAATCAAGTGATGGGGGACATGCTACGCGCTTGCGTTATCGATTTTGAGAGTTCTTGGGAGACGCACCTGCTGTTGATCGAGTTCGCCTACAACAATAGCTACCATATGAGCATAGGAATGGCACCGCTTGAAGCTTTTTACGGAAGACCTTGTCGATCGCCACTATGTTGTGCCGTAGTCGAAGATACTCAACTTCTTGAGCTAGAGTTGGTACGAGAAACCAGCGAGAAGATTCAGATTGTACGTGAGAAGATGAAAACTGCTCAGACCCGACACAAGAGTTATACTGACAAGTGACGCAGAGACTTGGAATTCGCTATTGGAGACCACGTGCTACTCAAGGTTTCACCTGTTCGAGGGATTGTTCACTTCGGACAGAAGAGAGACAAGCTATCGCCGTAGTTCACCGGACCATTCGAGATTCTAGAACATGTTGGGAAAGTTGCGTATCGACTCGCGTTGCCACCGAAGATGTCAGGAGTGCACAATGTATTCTACATTAGTATACTATGGAAGTGTGCCCACAACCCAGCGCACGAGATCAAATTCGAGGATATTGAAGTCAATGATAACGTTACATTCAACGAAGGACCAGTGTGGATCCTAGATCATGGAATCAAGAAGCTCAAGAATAAGGAGATCCCGTTAGTAAAGATCTAGTGGAAGCATCATGACGAAAGAGAAGCTTCATGCGAGCTAGAGTTGGAGATGCGTGAGAAGTTTTTATTTTTGTTTTAGACCTTGTTTGTTTTCGACTTCGAGGATGAAATCCTTAATGAGTGGTAGATGATGTAATACCCTATATTTTGGAGTATATATTATTAATAAGACTTCTTATTTGTACCTGTATAACCCTTATCCTACATTTGGTAAATTTTGGTTAGCAATCGATTGCCTTTTCTTTCTAATCGATTGTCACTTTTTGGTAATCAATCGATTGTCATGTTTCCCAATCGATTTCCATTCCGTCTACTTGATTTCATTACGTGGCAATATAACAATTGATTGCCCTTGACTCACAATCGATTGCTTCTGATTCCAATCGATTGGCATCTACTGAGACAAGTTTTCTTCTTTGCTTCGTGTGTTGACACATGGCACTCTAATTTTCTATATATATATATGAGTTTAGTTTGTGCCTTGGGTCTGTTTTGATCAATTGAGATTTAGAGAGAGAGAGAGAGTTGATATATATATATCATATATACACGTACATATATATATAAATACACAAGCATACACACACACACACACTCTTTGCCAGAAAGAGAAGGAAGAAGACAGCAGAAAGAGAAGAGAGAGAAAGAGAAGAGGAGAGAGAAAGAGAGAGAGAGAGAGAGCAGAGGCAGAGGCAGAGACAGAGAAGAGAAAGAGAAGGAGGATAAAGAAAGCTTGGGTTTCTAAAGCTCACACACCAACCAAACACACTCTAGGTGAGCTCTATACTCACTTGGTCTCACTATATAATGTTTTTACAAGTTTATGTGATGTTTAGATATAGTAAACAAGCCCATAAGACGTTTGTATATTCTGTTTTACAAATCTGTTGGGGAAAACAAAGTCCCAATCGATTGGACTTTTTCCATCGATTGACATCAGTGAAGTCCCAATCGATTGGATAGATTCCCAATCGATTGCCATTATTTGTAACCCAATTGATTGCCAAAGTTAGCAATCGATTGACATTGTTTTGGATCCAATCGATTGACATGTGTCCCAATCGATTGACCATTGTTCCAATCGATTGACATTGGCAGAACATGTATTGTTTATCTTGTTATTATATAAAGGGTTCGGTTGTTCGATTTTCAATTCGGACTTCTATTATGCGATTATGGGTTGATCAGAGATAATGTGACAAGAAATAAGAATAATGGATTAACGTGATGACGTCAGATACTATGTAGTTCATGTATGAGTTCGATATCTGTTCATTTCAATTAGAGTAGTCAGGCCATAATGGGAAGTTATGTATCAATGTTAGTACGGAGTATAAGTAGGTTTGATAAGTTCTGGAATGGTACGTGGGTAGACGCCTGGTCATGATATGCTTTCACATGTGGTGGATGGTTTATATCCTTAACGAGCAGTGGGCAGGACTATGTAGTCCTAAGATAGCCAGATGATCTATATTATATCCTTAACGAGCGGTGGATGTGTTATATCTTTAATGAGCGGTGGATGGGGATCACTGGTAGACAACGATGAGTCGTGGCACTAGATTTAATATGCTATTGTTCAAAGCGTTATACCCCTGATATGTGGCGGATGGGTTATATCCTTAACGAGCAGGGGATGGACTAACGTGGTGTCCATGACATGCGGTGGATGGTATATATCCTTAACGAGTGATGGCCAGAATGATGGTATGTTTATATGAGTTAAATGATTGAGTCTGTTCTTTCAGTCGAGGTTTTGGTTATTATGTCGATTATCGATCTTAGGATAATAAGACGATAAGGGTTGAGTAACGACGTTGAATAAAGAGAAGATATTACTTAGTAGAACTATATCTTGTGACTTTTATAACTTCTTGTTACGTTGTATAATTGGTATCTTATGAATTTCGATTCACTCAACTCTCAGTAAGCTGACGGCCGTTATTGCCTAGACATTCCCCATCCAGACTACCCTGTTCTTAATAATGCAGATGATGGAGCTTATGACGATGGCTACTATCCTGAAGGGGAATATACAACTGATGCTGGTGATGTCGGAGAAAACTGTTACGCTGACGACTACCCTTACGCCAGCTAGAGATAAAGAAGTTATATCTAGTTTATATTTCTGTTGTTTCTGTTGAACTTTTGTAATGGGTACTTGGGCATATATTGTCTCCAGACTTGTTGTGATCCTGAGGACCACTCTGATGTTTGTAATTGATAGAATCATTATATATTCAGTTGTTTACTGTTCTTGTTGCTTTTAGTTGGACTAGTACTGTATGGTGTGAATAATTAGTGACATTCACCCGTCATTTCCTATTGATCCAAAAAAGAAATTTATTATTATTATTTTTTCTTTTTTTGCTGCTCCGGGGCGTGACATAATGCAAGTACCAAACATCTACCATTAACCAAATAATAGGATTAATAAAATTTATAACATGCCTGTCTAGTTCTCGTAATCATAACCACTTATGTCGTATCATTTCATTTCTCATCTCCATCATGTTCGTGCATGAAAATGCGTACTCAATGAATCCAAACCCAGCCTCTGGGATATGAAATCTCATAACCAATGCAACTCAATAATGTCGGGTAATAAAACCCACAACAACTTACTCTGGACTTACTTTCACAATACAAACTACGCTTCCACTGCGAACTCTGATACTTATTTCAATACTTTGTTTTGTCACGACCCACGGGCAATGGCACTGGGGTGTGTATCTCCACTAAATCCAAAATAGCACGATTGCAGAATTGGCTCGATCTTCTATACCTTCGCTGGTGAATGACCACCAGATGAGTTGCACGTCAGAATACTAACTGCGAATAGGCAAGCATGACGGCAAATGCACGCATTATGTGTACTATCACAGAATCCCACCGCAGAAGACGATACATTAGTAACTAACTACCGCATGATATACAACACAACAGCAACCCATACAATGTGTACTATCTCTGGCAAAGCTCCTCGGACGACTAGTACATTAGAGTGCTAATTGCTAAGCAATATGATGGTAAACCCAGACGTATGTACCATCTCCGGCAATTTATACGGACGACTGGCACAATAGCAGCTCTAACTGTTCTCTTACTATCACAGTCACAGTCACAGTCACAACATTCTATATCTCAATCATACTGTCCCGTTTAGCATGTATCTTTATCATCTCGAAAGGTTTCCAACTCATAACGACTCACGATACATGTCATGTCCCAGAGCAGGAAAAATAGAGAAAAATAAATTTCCTTTTTGGGTTCATGGGGAATGACTGGTGAATGTCACTAATTATCCACACCACACAGTACTAGTCTATAACTAGAATAGTAATAAAAACAAACTGGATATAAAAACCGTTGCTTCTATTACAAACATCAGAGTTATTACAACAGTAAAGCTAAAACGGAAGTATATAAGGTGATACACCCAAAATCAGCCCATGCCCGAGCGGTTCTATTCTGCAACTACTGACAAGCATCATCCCGAGCGGTTTGGTCCACCTGATGCCTCTCGAGCGGTTCATCCACGACCCGGCTAACAGGTCGGGAAGATCGCATAGGCACATCCCACCGCGGGAACAGCTCATCCAGGCCCACAGGCATGATCCCGAGCATTCCGGGTAGTTTCCTACTCAAGCTAGAAAACTAATAGAAAGTGCAAACTATTTCCTAATCCAATTAGGAAACCCCTACAATTAATGTCAATCTATATCAATTGGATTATGTTTCCTTTTCCTTGTACGAGTAGGTCTCTTATATCTATAAAAGAGACCTCTCACCCCCCCCCCCCCCCCATTGAAGGGGCCGACTTTTCAGTCTACACAGCACCCCAATAGCATTCATCAACATGCCCGACCGGCCTACGGTAGCTCCAAACGTGTTGGTTCACCACAGGCCCCCGGCTCTTTTACAGTATAGTGAACGTGCTCAGACACACACGTGGATATAGGTACCTTCATTAATAGGGCCGAACCACATACAAAAAACTAGTCTCTCACTTTCTCTCTCCTTAAATTGCTCTAATTCATCTTAACCAAATTTTGGCATCATCAGCTTGGCGCCGTTTATGGGAAGCGACAAGTCTTCTCATCAACAAATCTCTTGGCTGATAGCCATGCCTCCGAAGAAGAGTGAGAAGACTGCGCAGCAGGCCAACCGAGATGTTCCGCCGGCCCCGGCATCGGCTGCGGCAGTCATGACATCTGAGCAGATCACCGCGACCCTCACACAACTCTTGGAGGGCCAGCGCCAAATCCAGCAACAGATCGAAGCCCTGCTAGCCCAGCAAAGCAGTCCTCCAATGGCCGGGAAACGACCTGGGAACGTTGCGTACGGTTGGGAACCGATCTTGACTAGACAACATGCCCGAGCCAACCCGTCCCGTGTTGAGGATGCTAGAGACATCAATAGTGGGCATGCTGTCCGAGAGGAAAGGCAGGAGCATATGGCCCGGGAATCAGTCCAGGGGCACTCGGTCCAGGGTCACTCGGTCAAGAGCCGAGTTGCCCCTAGGCGAATGATTACCGCGGAGTCATAGTCGAGCCCGATCATAGAGGACATCACACCACCATGAAGAAGAAGCCTCTTCCACCAACCCGACTAACCTCTCGAATACCGGTCGGGAATGAGTGGAAGCCCGGATCAAGGACTTGCAGAAGCAGGTTGACGGTGTGGCCAAAAAGCTTGGTCAAAACCGTGCACAGAATCAAGCCAATACCGAGACAGAGTCACTGTTCTCCAGTCAGATCACGAGATTCTCCATCCCGCGCAAATTCAAGCAGTCTCGCCAGGATTCATACAATGGCTCGGGGAGCTCGATCGACCATATCCAGACCTACAAGGCTCGGATGGCCCTGGCCACCCAAGCCGATGAGCTGTACTGTCTGGCCTTCCCCAGCACTTTGAAAGGCCCGGCCGCCCAATGGTTCTACTCCTTGAAACCCCGATCGGTACGTAGTTTCAGGCAGCTCAGCAAGCAGTTCATCAACTAGTTCGCCGGTATGCATGAACGGCCAAAGCCTGACATGCAGCTACTGACTGCCAGACAACGGAATAATGAGTCCCTCAAGGAGTTCACCGACCGGTTCAACCTACAGAAGCTTCAAATCCACAATCTGAACGAGATAGTTGCCATTATAGCCTTCTGCTTGGGAGTTCAACACACCAAGTGCGCCGCGTCGTTCCACAGAAATCGACCGGAGACTTTGGTTGAGTTCTCTGAGAGGGTTGGAAGATACATCGACACTGAAGAATTTTTAAAAACCAAATACCTCGGGCAAATGGACAACGAGCCTTCCAATAGTAAGCGGAAGCGAGAACAGCCCGGGAAGAGCAACGCGAAGAATCTCGACAGCTCTGGCCATTCTCTCAATTCACAATGGTCCGGGTCCGACAGCCCCGACCCGACCTCTAGTTCACAGCAGTCCTGGTCAGGCAGCCTCGACCGGACCTCCAACTTACAGCAGGCAGGGTTCGGCACTCCCGACCCGACCTCCAGTTCACATCAGTCAGGATTAAGCAGTTCCGACTTTGCCTCCAGCACAGAGAAATCAGGAGCCCGACGATCCTGGTCCGATCCCTATCTCCATCATTCTAGATGAGCCCGACTACAATGGTACATGCCTGATCACCACATGAGGCTCCACCAATTGTCAGAGAGCTCGTACAAAGACCTCGGGCCTAACCCCGAGGCATACAAAGACCTCGGGCCTAACCCCGAGACATCCAAAGACCTCGGTCCTAACCCTGAGGCATATAAAGACCTCGGGCCTAACCCTGAGGCACAAGATTCGCTTAAGTCCAACCGACGATTGGGGCAAACCCCCTAGGTGGCTGATGATGGCAAGTTTCAAAAGACCCTGCAACCACCATGTTCCAGGTCGGTTACCTACAGTCATAGCCTCTGTAAGACCCTCGTCTTAGCGAAAGCTTGGGGGGCAAGATGGCGCAGTGAACTAAACAGGCAATCACACCGGGTATCTACAGGCCTCGCGGATAACCAAGTCAAAATCTTGGACAACCTGAGCACCTACAGTACTCAAAGGCATTAACTCCAATTAGGTCCAAACCGACGATAGAGGTGACTAAAATCTCTTAGGTTGGCCCATGATAGAGGAGCAACAAGGACCCTACAGCGACATGCTCTAGGTCGGCTCCACCAACATGGTCAAGCTCTTCTCCCAACAGCCTTGACGAAGGCTGGCTGGGCGGAAGACAACCATCCTGGGGAGTTAACATAAAAGGACCTTAAAGCAATACGCTTTAGGTCGGCTTTTCCAACATGGTAAAATTCTTCTACCCACAACCTTGACGAAGGTTCACGGGCAGAAGATAACCATCCTGGAGGCTAACTCAAGCAAAAAGACTCCGAAGTAGGCCGAGTCTCAACTCTCGGTTACTTCCGAAGCATTCAAAGACTCCGAATTAGGCCGGGTCTCAACTCCCGGTCAGTTCCCGAGCTCTTAAAGGTCCCGAGCTAGGTTGGGTCTCAACTCTCAGCCGGTTCCTGAGGACTCACCAGGTTCAGAAGCCCCGAGGCAGCTTCCCCGAGCACTCAGACTGGTATCATGAAGATTTTCAAACTTGTCCCGATATAGCATCCAGCCAACCTTGGAAATGGGGGGCAACTGATACACCCAAAATCAGCCCATGCCCGAGCGGTTCTATTCTGCAACTACTGACAAGCATCATCCCGAGCGGTTTGGTCCACTTGATGCCTCCCGAGCGGTTCATCCACGACCCGGCCAACATGTCGGGAAGATCGCACAGGCACATCCCTCCGCGGGAACAGCTCATCCGGGCCCACAGGCATGATCCCGAGCATTCCGGGCAGTTTCCTACTCAAGCTAGAAGACTAATGGAAAGTGCAAACTATTTCCTAATCCAATTAGGAAACCCTTACAATTAATGCCAATCTATATCAATTGGATTATGTTTCCTTTTCCTTGTACGAGTAGGTCTCTTACATCTATAAAAGAGACCTCTTACCCCCCATTGAAGGGGCCGACTTTTCAGTCTACACAGCACCCCTATAGCATTCATCAACATGACCGGCCGGCCTACGGTAGCTCCAAACGTGTTGGTTCACCACAGGCCCCCGGGTCTTTTACAGTATAGTGAACGTGCTCAGACACACATGTGGACGTAGGTACCTTCATTAATAGGGCCGAACCACATACAAAAAATCAGTCTCTCTCACTCTCTCTCTCCTTAAATTGCTCTAATTCATCTTAACCAAATTTTGGCATCATCATAAGGTTTGGAAGCAATGGATGCCCAAATACCGAATATAACAAAAATAGTCTAAACAGAAATAATAAACTAATATCTATCTCCAGATCTTCAGCTGGCGTAAACATCAGCGTAGTAGTCCTCCCCTTTATAGACATCATTAGTAGGGCTATCCTCGATGTATCCTCCGCCCGGATAGTAACCATCGTTGTAGGATCCGTCACTTGCAGAATAAGGTACAAGATAGTCTGGACGGGAAAAATCCAAGCAATAAAGGCCGTCAGCTTACGGAGAGCTGAGTAAGTATAAACTAACAAGGTACCAGTTATCTGAAGTAAATAACAAGCTTATGAAGACACGAGATAAGTCATACTAGAATAATATCTTGCTCCTTTATTCAACGTCATCAACCAACCCTTACGTCTTGTTACTCGAAGACAGACTATCAACATACTCTTACTAGGAAGAACAGACTCAATCGTTTCACATATATAGACATACTATCATTCTGTCCATTGCTCATTAATGATATAAACCATCCACCACAAATCCTGGACACCACGTCAATCCATCCCCCCCTCGTTAAGGATATAAACCATCCACCGCATGTCAGGGATACAACGCTTTGAATAACAGCACAACAAATCTATTGCCACGACTCATCGCATTATACCAATAATCCCCCATCCACCGCTTGTTAAGGATATAAAAAATCCACTGCTCGTTAAGGATATAACATGGATCGTCTGACTATCTCTGAACTACATGGTTCTACCCACTGCTCGTTAATGATATAAACCATCCACCGCGTGTAATTATATGTTTTTACATATTTTATATGTTTACGTGAAAATGAAGTAAAATAAAGAAAAGAAAAGAAGTAGCAACCACACATGATTATTTCTAAATATTTACGTAACCAAGTATGAAAGCGACATTTTTGCGTTCACACTTGAATGAAATCTCTCATTCCGTCTGATATCTCTCTCTCTCTCTCTCTCTCTCTCTCTCTCTTATCTGCATATTTTCAAACACTGTCAGAGTGAATGAAGAAAAACGAGACGAAGGTTGGCAGCTGACGAATGCAGTGATGAATTTTTCATCTCCTTTCGTCTATAAAATGGAGCAGAAGAGAGCCAATCGACACAACAGCATCACAAGCAACAACTTATGCAGAGAAATTATACTATGCACTATCATAGAGAGAATAGTTTAAGGATGTTATCATGTGAACACTTTATATTGTCCCTACAAATAGAAAACTTTAGTTTTTCTTTATTTTTTCTAGTTCTAGTAGTTGTAAATATTTACTTTTATGTAATTGATAATTTCATGTTAAAAAATATGTAGTAAAACTTTGGGTACTATATTTCTCAAAATAAAATATATGTTTTCTTGTACAACCTTTGTCAATTTGTAGTAGTAAAATATTACTATTAAAATTTAGATTTAATATTTTTACTCTAGTTAGCACTTATAGTCCCCCAAAATTTTCAGTTTTTATAGCAATATTTCCATTCACTAGAAGACATATTTTGCAAGTAAATACCAGATTTCTTAGCCACGTAGTTATAATCACTTATCAAAGCCCCAAGTACACCATATCCATATCTCACTCTCAAATTAGATTAGGATTTGATTTGACCTTGCTTGTGTTCTTGAAGTTCAACCACTGTGATCCCATAAGAAGTCAAAGTCAAAGGTTTAGTATTTTATTATTAATTCAGTATTTCCATTTATGTATGTTTGTTAGCCTAGTTGTACTAAACTTTGCTATTTTGCAGATTTCACAAATTCAACCCCAACTCGTGTTAACTGAAGAAATAATATATTAATATTAGTTTTTGATGATGCCTAAAATTGGTAAGAAAGGTTTTGAGAGAGAAAGAGATGAGAACAATTTGTATGTGGTTCGGTCCCGTTAACGAGGTGACCTACGTCCACGGTTGCGTCTGTGCGCTTCTCACTAGCAGATCACCTGCGGGCCTGGTGAGCCAACAAAGATGGGCGGCACTACCAGTAATACCGGCCGGGTGTATGCGTATTGATGGTGAGTTCTCTGTTGGATGCTTGTAAGCTTAGAGAATTGATTTCCGCCCCCTTTGACAGGGTAGGTGGGCTCTTTTATAGGTGCAAGAGTCCACCCTTACATGGTAAGTTGATTGGGTTAGGAAACCTAACCCAATCGCAATAGATTCGCACGATCTTAGGAGAGTTTCCTAAGTGGTTTAGGAAACTGCCATATCTCCTTTCACAGACTTGTGGTTGGTTTAGGAAACTGCTGGACAGGTCGGGATCGCACGACACCGCGACCTTTATGCCCGGCCTGTTGATATGACCGTGCGGTACGTATGAACACCTCGGGAATCCTCGGCCCCACGGGATGCGCCATTACCGGAATAACCGGCGCCCCTTGGTGATGTGGCACCGTCTTCTTGGCTAGATTATTTTGGACATATCAGTTGTCCCCCATTTTCGGAACTGACCGGATGCGTCATCGGGTGAGGATTTGAAAATCAGTGTTGCCTTGATAGCCGTCCGGATGTCCTCCGGGAATGCTGCTCGGGATGGGGCCCACATTCCTGGTTCTCCGGTGGAGTAACCGACCGGTACAGGTAGGAGCTTGGGTGTGGGCATTGCCACGTGTCAGGGAGTGATTGGCCTGGTCAGGGTCTAGCGAAGTCGGTTCGAATGTAACCGACGCGTGGTAACTGGACCGTCACGTCACGCATTTAATGTGCGCGTCTTTTGAGGCGACGCTCCACGTGCCCGAAGCGGCAGTTCAGGCGGGAAAACATATGAGCCGTTCGATCAGTTTTGATCTAAGCCGTCCATGGTTTCTATATAAGGAACACTTGTTCATTCCATATATTCATGCTACTTGAAGGTTGAATATACCGAGCGGTCTTTGAGAGCAAAATATTCCCGAACTCCTCTCCTCTTCTTTTTCACAATCTAGGTTTCTCCCCAATGGCCTCTCACGTCGACCTGATCTCCGATGAAGGACTTACCGCATTCAGGAGGGACTGCGAGATCCCCGATGACGTCGGGGTCCATCCCTACGTTGAAGGAGAGGAGGTGGCTTTACCTTCAGTCCTTATTAGCAGTTATCTGCTGCTAATAGTGGGGCTGCGCTTTCCTCTCTCCGCCTCCTTCTGCGATCTATTACAGGGATTGCGCTTCCCGCTGGCCAAGTGCCGTCCAAATCTCGCCCGGCTTCTTTGGGGCATATCAGCGTTGAATGAGCGGCTCGGGATATTCCTCCGCTCGGTGGATGTCGCCAGGTGCTATCTCCTGAGCATCGACCGCGGGGATCCTTGCCTACGCGCCGGAGCGGAAGGAAAGCATCTCGTCCGGGGTCTGGACTTCCCTAACAAGAACTGGCGTCAATACCCTTGGGTCGTTGTCTCTGGCAATTGGTTGGTGGACCCCTCTATGTACCCTCCTGCAGCTTTTGATCCCGAGCTGTGCAAGACGTCCTTTGCCGCTTTCCGTGACATCGCTTCCTCTGTGGCTGACATGAAGGCGATCACCCGGGCGGTTGAGGCCGACCTTAGGTTTTCCGACTTGATCGGGGGACCTGTTGGTGAGGTTGGGGGTGAAGTCCCCATTGCAGCTCCCGCCGCGACGGCGTCCGGGTCGCGCCGCTATACCCGATCCATGGCCTCCGGTCTATATGCCAGGAGAGGGGCCGCCCTGACCGAAGGGCCAATCGCTCTATCCACCAGTACCGATTCATCCTCATCTGGGGATACGGGTCCTCCAGTAGGCCCGACCAGGAAGGGTAAGGAGAAGGCAGTAGAGGGGGAATCTCAACCTCAACCTACAAGGGGTCGGCTGGAAGCTCAGGCTGGTCCTTATTTGCCTAGCTCCTGGACAGGCCTCTCCCTTGGCAATCTGGAAGGTCGCCTACAGGAGGTGGAAAAGCAAAGTGCTCTTCTGCAGACGGACTCAATCATGAGGGATGTGGACTTTCATGCGCTGGAGCTCACTGTCAAAGAGTTGGTGGCCAGGATGGCTGCCATGGAGGAGGAAGTCAAGGCTCTGAAGGGCAAGGGGACCTGAAGAGATTTTTTTTTTTTGCTGGGAAAGCTACTAAAATTGCCCCCCCCCATTGTACAAAATACATTAATTAATGAAAAGGTCCTCTAAGGCCGCTTTTTTGTACCAATTGTATTGTTTGTGATTGCTAGTACCCGGCCTGTTGTTAGCCGACCCGAACACTTGAGGGCTAACCGAGGTAGGAAACTGCTCGAGGGCTTGTTGGGCAAGCAGCCGAGCAGCCTAATGGCGTGCTCACGTGGGACCATTTTGGAGCGGGCGCCCGAGGTGAAATCAGACTTAAAGATCAGCACTGCATGTGAAGGACCCACCCGTTCGGTAACACCGTGGGCCTGAGGCGGGACCGGCTTTATTCAGTCGGGATATAGCCCGAGCGGTGACACCGCGGGCCCGGGAACTACTGCTGCCACGTGTCAGCTGGTCACTGGCCTACTCAGGATTCAATGATGACAGCGTGGATGTAACCAAACCGTTTGCGTGCTAACCGAACCGTCCTGTCACGCATTTAATGCGCGCGCCATTTGAGGCGACCCTTCACGTGCCGAGGTGACAACTGTCGGCCACTCTTGGCGGGAAATTCCTGAGCCGCTGGATCTGATCGATCTGGACCGTCCGCTATTCCTATATAAGGGGCACTTGGCTCACTTCTCCAGTTCCTACTGGCAACTGAGGGATTTTACCGAGCGGTTTGAGAGCAACCAAGGTTCCCGAGCAAAGTTCCCGAGTCCTTTTCTACGCTTAATCTTGTAAGTCCTTCCTTTCTTGAACTAGGCTGGAGGGGATGAACCCACTTGGGTTAGAGCGAGCTTGGGGTTTCTTCTTCATTCGGTTTTGTCATTTCTTTCAGTCCTGGGGTACACTAGGACAGATTGACCGAGCAGGTATTCCAGGGAGAGTCCTGAGAGAGTGTTGTCTTTCTTCTCGAACCTTGTATGACCTACCCCTTAGGTTGTTAGATCTACCTCCCCTGTACATCAGATTAGGAGTTCTTGACCCGTTCTTAGGTCGTCAGCCCTTTAGGTCTTCTACAAGCATAATGTGTCATTTAGATTTCAACTCGTCGTCCCGGTTGGAGGACGAGCAGGTGCGGTCAGGGTCCCCGAGCGTAAGCCTGGACCCTCCTTTCTCAGCCCCCTCTGATCAACAGAGTGAGGGGGTAATTCCCGGCCGGGATTCTTCAGAGGAAACACGCTGCGATTCCCCTGTGGCGTCGACATCTCGGGGTTCAGGTGACGAGGGATCTGTACCGAACAGCCCCGGGGTTGTCTTCTCGTGCGAATCCATAGTTAGTGTCCTGCGCGGCCCTGACTTAGATCGGATCAGGGTTTGGTACGAGCTTCTTAGCCCTTTCTCTCTCGCCGTCCACGATGGCGGAGCTCACCTTCACGAGTCGGGCTTCGTCACCTTGTACGAGGTCGCTTTCATGGCAGGACTTCCCTTGCCTCTTCATCCAGTCGCCTGGGATGCGCTCATCTTCCTCGGGATCTCTCCCGGGCAGTTCGCCCCGAATGGCTGGCTATATCTGATGGGGTGCATATCCTTGTGGCCCCAGGTCTTTGGGTATGAGCTTACCTTGCAGGAGTTCTTCTGGACTCATCGGCCTTTCAAAGTCTACGGGGAGTCCGGTTTCTTCTCGCTCGGGGCTAAGCAAGGGTGGAAGATAATCGTGAACTGCTCGAGCAACAATAAAGGGTGGAAGAAGAAGTTCTTCCAAGTATCCACCCTGGGCCTGTGTGAGAAGGCGCCGGGTATCCAGCTGAGGACCTCCTGGGCGGGGGAGCTGAGGAGTAAGCCCGAGCACTCTTTCTTTCTCGATCAGTCTTCCTGTTTTGAATTGAATAACCCATTCGTGTATTTGCTTTGCAGTGGGAGCAGTTGATCCGCCGAGTCTTCCCGACGAGCTTCAGGCGCGGGTCTTATCTCTGGTGGAGGACCCAACTGGCATCAATAAGGTTCTGACCCGATCAGGAAGCCCGAAGACTTTCTTCAAGCCCCAGCACGACTTCACAGCTCCTGTTTTCCTGGTAAGGCCCATCTCTTGGCCGTCTGGTTTTATTTGTATTTGCTGAATTTTGACGTGCTCTTGATTTTGCAGAGATGGCCCCCAAGAACGCGGCGGCGTTAAAGGAAAAAGAGGCGGCTCTGATGGCCTGGGCTGGCCAGAAGAGGAAGAGACCAGCCCCCGTCGAGGGCCAACCGTTGAAGAGGATCTCCTGGGGGATCTCCATCCGGGCTGAGAAGGAAGCTGCTGCTACTTCCACGCCTGTGGTAACGATTCCTGCACCTCCACCACCACCACCTGCTGCCCGATTGACCGGGGTCTCTTTCCCGATCTTGGAGGAAACTCACGCGGGCCCCTCTGCCAGGCCGGATGTTGAGACAGCGGACGACGTCCGTGGGAGGGTGCGGCCAGGGCTGCTGCAGAGCCAAATTGACAAGTGCAGCCTGCTCATCCTCGAGGCCCTCATCGGTTGGCTTTACAGCATCAGCCACATGGTGAGTATCTTTGCAGCGTAAACACTAACTTCTTTCTCTTTTCTTTTGTTTTCCATGCTCATACTGACATCGTTTTGCTCTTGCAGGTTGGTTGTATTGCGGCCGAGGCCGAATCCACTCTTCCCGGCATTGCTGAGAGGCTGGCCGCTGTTGAGGCGAACCTTTCTGCAGAGAAGGCGGCTCGGGAGTCCGCGGAGTTCGCCCTGACCGTGGAGGAAGAGAGGTCCCAGACAACGGCCTTAGAGCTGGGGGAAGTCCGCGACTCCTTGTCAACCGAGCGGGCTGTCCGGAAGGTCGCGGAGGCTAAGGCAACGGCTGCGGAGGCCAGGAGGGTCACCGCCGAGAAGGTCGCTGAGGCCAAGGTTGCAGCCTCGGAGTCCGCGAAGATCTCTGTCGAGAAGGAACTCGCAGCCATGACGGCCACGCTCTCGGAGCTTACTGCTGCCCGGGAGGTTGAAGCCAATGTAGTTGAGGAGGAATTTGAGGCTGGGTTCCTCGCGGGCTACGCCGATCTGGCGAAGTGGGCTGCTGCTGACCATCCCAACTGGGATCTGTCCGGGTACTCCTGGGCCGAGTCCGGTTACTAGAAGGAAGGCCAGGCCGACTCCGAGGTCGCTGCTGAAGCCGAGGTTGCCGTTGAAGCCGAGGTCGCCGTGGATGCTGTGCCGGCCGGGGACCCCTCCGTTGATGAGCCGTCCGCTGAAGAGGAGGCGGTAGTGGCGGTGGACTAGTCTTTTTTTTTTTTTTGTTTCTTGTTGTAGTTTTTTTTTCTTTTTAGGGAGGCTACAACTGCCCTCAGGCTTTGTACAGTTTTTTATTAATGAAAAGGCCTTTGAGGTCGAACTTTCCATCAACTGTGTCCTTTCTCTGCACTATGATTGCTAGTATCCGTTCGGTTTTTGGCCAACCTAACACCTGCCTTAGCAAATGTTTTAGGACCGTAACCAACAGAATGCCTAGTCTTTTTGACCTGTTTAAAAGGTAGTTGCCCGGAATGCTGTAGGAACTAGTCCTGTTTAGCGTCCGGGATATATCTCTGATCACTGTAAGTACTTGGGAAAATCTTTTAAGTTCTTGTAGTGACCGGTGTGAGTCCCTGTTGTGGCCTAATATTCCCCTGCCCCCCAAGCATTTTGCTGAGGCGGGTATGCGGGAGTGAGTAGCCGTAGGGAACCGACCTGGAATACGGGTGGTTGCAGGGTCATTTGAAGCTTGCCATCGTTGGCCACCTAGGGGTTTGGCCCCGTCGTCGGCTGGATCTAAGCGAAGCTTTAAGTAATTTCCTGTTTAGGTCTAGTATACTCTTGCCCCCGAGCCTCCCGTGAAGGCGGAGGCGTGTTGAGGAGCGACCATAGGAAAACGACCTGGAACATGGGTGGTTGCAGGGTCTTTTTGTGCCTGGGTTCGGAGCTCGAGGTCTTTTATGTCTTGGGGTTAAGCCCAAGGTCTTTTTAGCATTACACGGTGTGCTGACAGGAGTAAATTTTCAAAGTAAACTATTCCATTTTATTAAAAAATAAAAGTTTATGATGGCTGCTCAATCAGAGCTACAAAAAAGAAATTTCTCTACAGTACTAAATTCCCGTGGTCAGATGCTACTGAAAATACTTGCGGAGGTGTTGCACATTCCAAGGATGAGAGAGATCGTGCCCGTCCATACTCTGTAGCCAGTAGGTTCCCGGTCGGTTGACCTGGGTTACTTTATATGGACCTTCCTAGTTTGGCCCTAATTTCCCATGGCTCGGGACTCGGGTAGACTGGTTCACTGCTTTGAGGACGAGGTCTCCGACTTGAAAACTACGGTGCTTCACCTTGCTATTGCAGTATCGCGAGACCCTTTGCTTGTAGGCTGCCACCTTTAGGTAGGCCCGGTCTCTTTTTTCCTCTACCAAGTCCAGTTCTGACCGGAGAGCTTCTTCGTTATCTGGGGCACTGAAGTTGGCCACTCGGTACGTTGGCAACCCGAGCTCTGTGGGGACCACTGCCTCAAAACCGTAAGTTAAAGAGAACAGCGTTTCGCCTGTTGCCGCTCGAGGTGTAGTGCGGTAGGCCCACAGGAGGGTTGGTAGCTCTTCAGCCCACAGTCCTTTGGCGCCTTCAAGCCTTGTTTTGATTGACTGCAAGATTGTCCGGTTGGTTACCTCGGCTTGACCGTTGGCTTATGGGTGCTCGGGGGAGGAGTAATGATTCAGTATCCCATAGCTCGAGCAGAATTGCCTGAAGATAGGGGTGTCAAATTGTCTACCATTGTCGCTGACCAGGACCCGGGGAGTGCCAAATCTGCTGAGAATATTCTTTTCCACAAAGCACTCCATTTTTTGTTCGGTTATTGTCGCCAAGGGCTCGGCCTCTGCCCATTTGGTGAAGTAATCAACGGCTATCACGGCAAATTTGACTTGCCCTTTTCCCATCGGTAAGGGACCAACAATGTCAATTCCCCACTGGGCGAATGGCCAGGGGCTGTGGATTGGTGTTTGGAGTTCTCCCGGTCGGTTGATCATGGGGGAGTTTCTTTGGCACTTGTCACACCTCCGGATATACTCTTGGGAGTCCCGGGCTATGGTTGGCCAGTAGTATCCTTGTAGTAGGGCCTTCCTGGAGAGGGCCCGGCCTCCGATGTGATTCCCACACACTCCTTCGTGGATTTCGAACAGTATTGCTTGGACTTGCGCAGGGTGAACACAGCGGAGATATGGGATAGTGAATCCCCTCTTGTAGAGGGTGCCGTCGAGAAGATGATATCGTGCCGCCCGGTATTTAACCCGGCGGGCTTCTTCTTTGTCGTCTGGTAGCCTCCCTGTCGTCAAGAATGTCACGAGCGGGTCCATCCAGCTGGGTTCCAGGGTGACCGGGTCTACCTCCATGCCCTCTGAGTTGATCACACTCGGCTCGGGTAGGTATTGTATCCTTGTCCCAGGCAAATCTGACTCAGAAGACGAGGCGAGGCGAGCCAACCGGTCGGCTCTGGTATTATCTTCTCTGGGTATTTGTGTGACTGAGAATCCCCGGAGCTGCTTGGAAACCGCTCGGACAAGGGACAAGTAAGCTACCATGCTATCTTCCCGTGCCTCGTACTCTTGGTTAACCTGATTGACCACGAGCTGGGAGTCACTATAGCCCTGAACCTATTGTGCACTCATGGAGATGGCCAACTGTAACCCGACGATGAGGGCTTCGTATTCGGCTTCATTGTTGGAGGCACGGAACCCAAATCTTTGTGCATATTCGAGCTGGATACCGTCAGGGGTAGTCAGGATGATTCCTGCTCCACTGCCTTGCTGATTGGAAGAATCGTCCACATGCAGCACCCAGGTTGGGATGTCAGAGTGTAACCCGGGCGGTAAGGCCGGGGGTTCAGACTCTTCGACCGGATCCTCGGGATATGTAAACTCGACTAAAAAATCCGCTACGGCTTGTCCCTTGATGGCTGTCCGGGGTCGGTAAGTCACTTCAAACTCTTCCAGCTCCAATGCCCACTTGACGAGCCTCCCGGAGGTGTCTGGGCGACTGAGGATTCTGCGGAGAGGTTGATCTGTGAGGACTACAATGGCATGGGTCTGAAAGTATGGGTGGAGCCTTCGGGCCGAGGTGATAAGGGTGAATGCCAGTTTCTCGATACAGGAGTATCTGCTCTCCGCACCCTGTAACGCCCGGTTGGTGTAGTACACTGGGAAATGTGTCCCGCGCTTTTCCCGAATAAGTGCCGAGCTGACCGCCGATGGTGACACTGCCAAGTACAGAAATAGTTCTTCCCCGGGCACGGGTGTTGAGAGCAGAGGAGGGGATGCCAGATACTTCTTGAGTTCCTGGAATGCCTCTTCACACTCTTTTGACCACTGCAACGCTTTGCGGAGGATTTTGAAGAATGACAGGCACCGGTCGGTAGCTCGGGAGACAAATCTGTTCAGTGCGGCCACCTGTCCGGCTAGGCTTTGAACTTACTTCGTTAATTTGGGCGACCGCATGTTGATGATAGCTTTGATCTTCTTGGGATTTGTCTCAATTCCCCGTCTGTTGACTAGATGGCCAAGAAATTTTCCGGACGAGACACCAAAGGTGCATTTGGCCGGGTTCAATCTCATCTTGAATTTTCTCAAAATGCTGAAGGCCCCGGCCAGATGCTCGAGGTGGTCGGGCTCGTCCCGGCTCTTGACCAGGAGATCGTCCACATACACCTCCATAGACTTTCCAATGAGGTCTTTGAACATGTAGTTGACCAGGCGCTGGTAGGTAGCCCCGACATTCTTGAGGCCGAATGGCATGACCTTGTAGCAGTACGTGCCTTGGTCAGTGATGAACGCAGTCTTCTCTTCGTCCCCGGGGTACATGCTGATCTGGTTGTACCCCGAGTAAGCGTCCATGAATGAGAGGAGTGAGTGGCCTGCGGTTGAGTTCACAAGGAGGTCTATCCTGGGCAGCGGATAGCAGTCCTTGGGGCAAGCCTTGTTGAGGTCGGTGAATTCCACGCACATTCTCCACTTCCCGTTGCTTTTCTTGACCAAAACAACATTAGCTAGCCAATCGGGATAGTGGACCTCTCGGATGGACTTCGCCTTCAGGAGCTTCTCGACCTCCTCACTCACTGCTTTTTGTCTCTCGGGGGCCATGCCCCTTCTCTTCTACTTCACTGGGCAGTAATCCGGGCTGACATTGAGACGATGGGACATTACCCGGGGGTCAATCCCGGGCATATCCTTATGACTCCAAGCCAAAACGTCTTGATTTTGCCTTAGGAACTGGGTCAACTTTTCCTTCAAGTCGGGCTCCAGTAGGGTACCAATGCTGACCGTGCGGTCTGGGTACTAGGGATTCAACATCACTTTCTCCAATTCTTCCACCGGACCTATCATGTCATTCTGATCCCGGGGGTCCATCTCTTGGACGTTCAATGTTTCCATGATTGCCCCCCGGCGCAAGGAGCTGACATAACAACTCCGGGCGGTGCTCTGATCTCCACGCAAGCATCCGGGTCCCTGAGGAGTTGAGAACTTCACTGTTAAGCTGTAGGTGGAGACGACCGCCCTGGCCTTGTTGAGGGTTGGCCTGCCAAGTATGACATTGTAGGCCGATGGGGCTTCTACGATCACAAAATTAGTCTGTATGGAAGCTTGCTGAGGGTAGGTCCCCATGAGAACTGGAAGCTCGATTGTCCCGAGCGGTTGTGTGCTGGAGGCGTTGAATCCAACCAGGGGGGTAGCGATCGGCCGGAGCCGATCTCTGGAAATCCCGAGCTGGTCGAATGCTGACGTGAACATAATGTCAGACGAGCTGCCTGTGTTCACTAGCACCCTCTTGACCATATAGTTGGCTATAGAGAGCGTCACTACTAGCGGGTCATCATGGGGGCAGTGGACGCCCTGCAAGTCGTCAGACGTAAATGTCAGAACATCAACGGGCGGGGAATCGGTGGATTGGACCTGCCAGACATCCACGCGGGATGCCCGAGCATGCCTCTTCCGTGCCGACTGTGAGTCCCCTCCGCTTGACGTTCCTCCGGAGATCACATTGATTTGGCCAAGTGGTAGTGGTTGATCGAGAGCTCGGGTGTCCTGCCGGGGTCGCCTGTCCGCTGTGACGAACTCCGCGAGGTGCCCCTGCTCGACCAGTTTCTCTATTGCTATCTTCAATTTGAAGCAATCCTCCGTTTCATGGCCGTGATCCCTGTGGTAGCGGCAGAACTTGTCCCGGTTCCTCTTACCGGGGGGGGGGGGGGGGCTCTGAGTTTAGCTGGCTGCGGAAGCAGCCTCTACGCCTCTGCGGCGGCCATGACTTCATGTATAGGCCGGGAAAGGGGTGTGAAAGTAATTGGGGGCTGACCCCGGACATCTCTCTGATCTTGCTTCGGCTTCTTTCCCGAGCCCTTCTCGAATCCTTCACGCTTGCGCTTGGCCTTTGGGGATTCATCTCCCGCCTGGCCGGCGCTCTTCGCCTTCAGGAATTCTTCGGTATCTATGTATTTGCCGACCCTCTCCCAGAGCTCTACCAGGGTCGCTGGTCGGTCGCGATGGAACGACGTGGCCACCTTGGTGTGTTGAACTCCCGAACAAAAGGCCATGATTGCGGCCGTTTCATTAAGATTACGAATCTGGAGCTTTTGGAGGTTGAAACAGTCCACATATTCCCTGAGGGACTCCCCTTTGCGCTGCTTGACGGTTAGCAGCTGAGTGTCCGGTTGTGACCGGTCGAGCATCCCGACAAACTGGCTGATGAACAGCTTGTCGAGAGTTTTGAAATCATCGACCGTCCGGGACTTCAAAGCATGGAACCACTGTGCGGCAGGCCCCTTGAGGGTACTGGGGAAGGCCAGGCACAGCAGCTCGTCCACTATAGTGACCAGTGCCATCTGAGTCTTGTAAGTGCGGATGTTGTCCACCGGACTCCCCGTGCCGTCATAGGAGCTGAGGTGAGGGGGTTTGAACTTCCGTGGAATCGGAAACCGTGTCACCCGAGCGGTATAGGGTAATTCAGTCTCCGTACTGGTGAGGTCGTGGCCGGATTTGCTGTTCAACCTCTCAATTTACTACTGCAGCTCCTCGACCTGGGCCTTGACATCATCCCGCCTGGTCCTCCTTTCTGTATCCGAGCGGTAGGTTGGGTCGGATGACGAGGCCTCTTCCTCAAAGCGCGTCAACTTTGGGGATAAGGCCCGGCTCTGGGTTCGGGAAAGCCTGTGCCTAAGATCCCCCCGGCTCAGGGCCGGAGGGTCCTCTGCCGATTCCCGGGCTCTCTGTCCGGACTCCTCCCCTCTGGCCGCTCGCCGCCGATCAATAATAATTCTGGCGTCCTCTACTCGGGGAGGATTGGGCCGAGGTCTCCTTTGTGAGCGCCTAGTGGCCTGACTGCGCTCTCCCTCTCCGGGGTGATCCCGGTCCGGTGGGGACACCGGGGAGGAACGGGCTTGCCTTCGTGCTCGAGCGGGCCTCTGAATAGAGGCGCTCTTCTCGGGCTAATTCTCTGATGCGGGGCACTTCTCGTGTTGGGCCATAAGCGCCGCTACCTGTTCTTGTGTTCGGCGCTGGCCCTCCAAGAGTTGCGCCAGCGCTGCTGTTATCTGCTTGGTCGTCATGGAGGCAGCCTGCTGTTCAGGCTGCGGGTTTTCCTGATCGGTCGGATTAGCAGCTTTTTGACCCGTCTTTGGCGGCATGTTGATCAGTTGAGAATTTGTTGATGAGAAGACTCAGTCGGTTCCCACAGACGGCGCCAAAGTGATGATGCCTAAAATTGGTAAGAAAGGTTTTGAGAGAGAAAGAGATGAGAACAATTTGTATGTGGTTCGGTCCCGTAAAACGAGGTGACTTACGTCCACGGTTGCGTCTGTACGCTTCTCACTGGCAGATCACCGGCGGGCCTGGTGAGCCAATAAAGATGGGCGGCACTACCAGTAATACCGGCCGGGTGTATGCGTATTGATGGTGAGTTCTCTGTTGGATGCTTGTAAGCTTAGAGAATTGATTTCCGCCCCCTTTGACAGGGTAGGTGGGCTCTTTTATGGGTGCAAGAGTCCACCCTTACATGGTAAGTTGATTGGGTTAGGAAACCTAACCCAATCGCAATAGATTCGCACGATCTTAGGAGAGTTTCCTAAGTGGTTTAGGAAACTGCCATATCTCCTTTCACAGACTTGTAGTTGGTTTAGGAAACTGCTGGACAGGTCGGGATCGCACGACACCGCGACCTTTATACCCGGCCTGTCGATATGACCGCGCGGTACGTATGAACACCTCGGGAATGCTCAGCCCCACGGGATGCGCCATTACTGGAATAACCGGCGCCCCTTGGTGACGTGGCATCGTCTTCTTGGCTAGATTATTTTGGACATATCAGTTTTCACCCTTATCTTGGTTTTATAACTTTAATTTTAATTGGACGGTGATTGTGTGCATATATTTAATTTATCTTTAAATTTTATTTGGAAGACAGCTTCAATTCCAAAATGGTAGGCTAAAACTTTAATTGGGGATATGCAATAAAAACTTAGAAACCACAGCTTTTGTGCACTAATCTTAAATGGGCAAATTTATCTAGATGGGTTGTATTTCCATTTATGGCAAAAAATATCTATGTATCTATAGTTTATGACCATTTAACATGTTTATAGACTATAGCTATATTGGACATTAAAAGATTACATATTTGAAATGAAAATCTAATTATGTGGATTGTCAAACTATGCATTTTGTCATAAAAAACACCTAGCATACTCAAACAATTCATTTGACAATTTTTATTTCAAATATGTGCATATATATATTTCTATCCACTAATAGACATGCAATTGTGTAGTGGCAGAGTGGTGGTGATTGGGCGCCGAATAACCCACGTCTGCGGCAGGTCACGGTTCGAACCTGGCTACTGTCCAATTACCTTTTTATTTTTATTTTTAAACCAAACGACGTCATTTTATATCAACCTGACATACTTCATATGACCCCGACTAGTGAGTTTATTTTCAAATAAAGAATGACTCTAGGATCTTAAATGCCAATTCCTTTTCAAATGCACAAAAGTTGTGGGATCTAGTGTTGGTTTGCATATTTCCAATTCCTCTAAATCATTTCTTCCTAGTTAATTAACATTTTCTGTTTTTAATAACTTTGCTTAAATATTTGTATTATTTATATCTTTCGCTATAATAATATCCAAAAAGTCATTTGATGTAAATTTAGCTTTTATTTATTTTTCTTCCTTTTTTTACTAGTAACTTAGTTAATTTTACACTGTTAAAATTTTTACCATAAACTGTTATTAAAAAAATAACTTTTAATTAGTTTTATTGCAAAAATATAAAAATTAGTAGTTTAGTAAAAGCCCTAAAAATTCATCATCTTTTATTTTTTGTAGGGAAAAAATAGTTATCTGCCTATATTTATAAATTTTTTGCCATTCCCTGTGGGTTCGACCCGGTCTTCCAGAATTGCATTACTTGTACGTTCACCTACACTTGAGTGTTGATAAGAAAACGCGTCAATATGATGTCATCAAGTTTTAGCGCCGTTGTCGGAGAACTGTTAAAAAAGAAATATAAATAAAAAAGTTAGGTTTAAAATTATCTCTCCCACTATATCTATATCTATATATATCTATTCTACCTTATAAATAATTTAGTTTTCTTTTTAAGAAAATGATAATATATATATATAAAAAAAACCTACATATAATTTTTCCTTATGAAATATCTATAAAAATATATATTTATAAGTATGTACGTGTCTATCTTCTAAAAAAAAAGGCATATATTTATATACCTATATAAACCTATCTTCTAAAAAATAAAAATAAAAATAAAAATAAAAATATAAATATAAAATAAAAAAAGAGTTTTTTTTTATTTAGCTAATAATAATAATAATAATATTTTTAAAAACTTACTTTTTCTTTTACTTCATATGTCCTTAGATACTACTGAGGCTTTATATCATCACATAATTTTAATATTTCTAGTGATTCAGCTACTATACAGTTTCCTAGAATCATGGCTGAAATTGAAGGTATAGAAGGAATATCTGATGATGCTCATAGTGAACATGGGAAAAATATACCACAATTTGTTTTGTCAGAATGTGAACAACGTTCTTTACGTGATTTATTTACCCCGGAAAGAAATATCACTCCTTCTTGCATCACTTTATCTAGACATACATAAAATTTTCACTTTAGACAAGACATGATTCCACTCTTACCAACTTTCCATGAAATGTGGTCAGAACGTGCTTATTTACATATTCGTGAATTTGAAAAAGTTTGTAGTACGTTCTCTGATCAAAGCTGTCCTATTGAAATAATCTATCTTAAGCTTTTTCCTTTTTCTTTAAAAGATAAAGCTAAAGCTTGGCTTTTATCTCTCCATCCTGAATCTATAACTTCATGGCATGATATGAATGAAGCATTTCTAAAAAAAAATTTTCCTAAAAATTTAACTAATAGTATGATGCGTCAAATTAAACTTTTTACTCAAAAAAAAAAAAAAAACCATTCCCTGAAGTTTGGGAACGTTTTAAAGATTTTCTGCTAGCTAGTTCACATCATGCATTTGAAAAATGATGTCGAATTAATTTCTTTTATGAAGGATTAGAACCAAAATCAAAGAAATTAGTTGAAGCTATGTGTCAAGGAGAATATTTGAGTAAAACTGTCGACGAGGCTGAATCATACTTTGATTGGCTTGGAGAAAATGCTTCCCAGTGAGAAACAAAAGAAATTGGTAGGACGGAAAAAGCTAAAAGTTTATACCAATTACAATCAGAAGATGAATTAGTACTAAAATATGAAGAATTAGCACGTAAAATGGAAGGTATAACAGTAGAAAAAAAATAATCCACTTAAGAAGAAAAGAGACCTTTGTGACAACTGTCATACGTTAAGTCATCCTACGAATGAATGTCCTAGCAGTTCAAATTTTCAAGAAATTACTCCAGCGGAGATAAATGCTGTGAATAATTATAGGGGTCCTAAAAAACTCCTATATTAATTCATACCAGTCTAACTGGAGAAATCCTCCAAATCATATGTATATCAAAGAAGGTATTTTACAATTTTAAACTCAACAGTATCCTCCTCAAAATAATCAGTCGTATTTACCTCCTCTACCTCAATTTCAACAAACACAAAATGCATATCCTAATACACAGCAAAATTCTAATGTTTCTGTGCCTCTGTACAAGAAAATACAAGAGGAACCTTTACAGTCTATGATACAATAATTAATACAAATTATGAGAAAACTACAAATATATGTGGATAGGATTAATAATTAATACGATTCTAAAGGAAAATGCATTTTTCCTACTCAACTACAACTTAATCTAAGGGGACAACCACAAGGTGATCCCTCAACTTTTGGTAATAGTCAACATGAACAAGTAAAAGCTATAACTGTACTAAGAAGTGGTAAGGCTGTTGAACAAGAAATTTCACCTTCTTTAGAAGAAATTAAGCATACAAATAAGGATGATAATATGATAGAAATTGAGGAAGAAATAGATGATAAAAGTGCTAATGAAGTTGAAATTGAAAACTTTGAAAAACAACAAGTTTTTCAAGAACATGAAACATCTGATTTATCAGTGGAAAAAGAAACAGAGAAAACTCCTGAATATTCTCCTCAAATTCCTTGTCCACAACGTTTAAAAAAAAACCAAAATGCTAAGAATCAGGAATATTTAAAATTATTTAAACAAGTGCACATTAATATTCCTCTCTTAGATGCGATTAATCAAGTACTTGTTTATGCAAAATTTTTAAAAGATTTATGTACTGTCAAACGTAAGCAAAATGTAAAAAAGGATGCGTATTCCGCTGACTTCGTAGAAGAGATTAATTCCATCGTGCAACATAATTTACCAACAAAATTTAAAGATCCAAGTACACCAACAATATCATGTATTATTGTAAATCACAAAATCAATCACGCACTCCTTAACTTAGGAGCTAGTGTAAACTTGCTTTCTTATTCTGTTTATCAACAGCTTGAATTAGGTGAGTTAAAGCTTACTCGCATGGTATTACAACTTGCTGATAGATTTACAAAATACCCGCGAGAAATTTTGGAAGATGTTCTTGTCAAAGTTGACAAATTTATTTTTCTAGTAGATTTTGTCATCCTTGATACATAACCAATATTAGATGCTAATGTGCAAATACCAGTCATTTTTGGAAGGCCCTTCTTGGCTACCATTGATGCCACTATTCGAATCCGTAGTGGTATGATGACTGTAGTATTTGGAAATATGACTTTGAATATTAAAGTTTTTTCTAATCCACAACATAAAGAAGAAGATGAGAATATTGAAGAAGTTAATGCTATTGAATCTCTATCACAAGAATATTTTAACTTGACTTGTTATAATGAAATAACTCTATTAAAAAACTAGACAGTAATAATCTACAAGAACATCTTATAAGTTAAGTATGTTTTAATGAAGATTTAACAGAAAAAATAATTCAAGAAGCAATGTGGACCACATATTTTGAACCTTTACTACCAAAGACTACATTAACACTTTCATCTAATTTACAAATTTCATAGTCGGAATTAAAAGAACTCCCTAAAGATCTTAAATATGCTTTCCTTGGTAGTAATAATACTTATCGCGTAATAATATCATCTCTTCTAGACTCTAGTCAAGAAAATAAACTCATTAGTATGCTTCAGAACATAAAAGTGCCATTGGTTGAAGTATAGCAGATTCAAAAGGAATAAGGCCTTCAATATGCACTCATAATATATATCTTGAAGATAATGCTAAAACCTCAAGAGAAATGCAAAGAAGACTTAATCCTATTATGCAGGAAGTAGTTAAGAAGGAAGTTCTCAAGCTACTCGACATGCGCATTATATATTCAATATCCGACAGTAAATGAGTAAGTCCAACACAAGTTGTGCTGAAAAAAGCAGGAATTACAGTTGTTCCGAATTCAAAGGGAGAATTAATTCCCACTCGTGTCACTACTGGATGGCGTGTATCCATAGACTATAGTAAACTCAATGCTGTAACCCGTAAGGATCACTTTCCTTTACCTTTTATGGATCAAATGTTAGAAAGAATAGCGGATCATAAGTATTACTGTTTTCTAGATGGTTATAGTGGTTACAATCAAATAGTGATTGCATAGAAGATCAGAAAAAAAACTACTTTCACATGTCCATTTGGAAGTTTCCCCTATCGCCGAATGCCCTTTGGTCTTTGCAACGCACCTGCGACCTTTCAAAGGTGTATGCTAAATATTTTCAGTGATATGGTAGAAAAGAATTTAGAAGTTTTTATCGATGATTTTTCAACTTTTGTTAAATCCTATGATGATTGCCTTAGCAATCTTCAGAAAGTTCTCCAAAAATGTGAAGAAAAAAAATTAGTTTTAAATTGGGAAAAATGTCATTTTATGGTCACTAAAGGTATTGTCTTTGTCACAGCCCGGTCCCACAATAGTGGAACCGGAGCCCGTGGCACGCCACCGAGGCTAACCAACTCATTAACGTTCTCAAAAGATTTTAGTTTTAAGAACACATACAGTGGAAAGAAAATAAAACATTTGAAAACTAGCAGTCCAGTCGACTGATTCTCATGTCCAGTCGACTGATTCTGGTCCAGCATTAAAATATAATCCAGTCGACTGTTTTCTAGGTCTAATCGACTGGGTTTCAAATATTTAGTCGACTGGTACGGTCCGGTCGACTGAAGTCCAGCCTTGATAAAATATCTGAATTGAAACCACGATCCAGTCGACTGTATCGGGGACCCAATCGACTGATCCTCTATGCAAAGATGCAGTAAAATGCTGAAAAAGAGGCTCCAGTCGACTACTCCACAAACCAGTCGACTGGTTTATGGCAGCATCACACATTCTACAGATTTTTCAAGTTAAAAGCTTTCTGAAACGTTCGGGGATTAAACACGCACTCCAAACTTGACTCAAAGTGATCCCAACTAAATTAAAACATTACCTAAACATAATTAAAAGAGATTACAATCTATTAAAACATTATGGATTTGTTCTACGATTCCAAGTTAACATAAGTTAAAACAACCAAAATCCTTATTACAACATTCCCGATGTCCCAAAACTACAAGATCAACATTCAGGTTGTCTTCTAAGTGAACTCTCAACCCACGTGCTCACTTCTGCGATTCTTTACCAGCATTAATACTGCAATGGTTATTTGAATAACCACACATATTTCGATTTGTTTAAGCTAACGATTAGTGAATAAAACAACAAATGCACGTGAATGACAAACATGCTCGGATTCACATCTCTACATTTCATACTAGTCGCGGGAGACTCACGTGCACATTCCATACTCCCAATCCGCGACTCCTCGCCAATAAGTCCACACGAAAGGGTAAGGCCTACAATTCTTCTCTTTAATTGTGTGATCTTAATGCCTATATCGGCTCCACAAAATGGCTTAGTGACCATGTGCTCTTTCTGACCCAAATAAGCAACTCAACATGCTCAAATACATATCACCATGCTCTCGGTAATTAAACATTTCACCATGCTATTGGGCCTACTTATCAATATAATCGCCCAATATGAACTACACAATATATCTCTATGAATTAACACATGCTATTCTAACCTAACATGAATACACGCCAAGCAATCATTCCATAATACAAAGTTGAATCACTCACCTCCGAAAAACGCTCTTATAATTCGTTCCAAAGAAAACCCGCTTACAAAGAACGTACAGAAAACCGTCTAGTTCAATTCTTATGGATTAAAAGTTCAAATATCAAATTTTATGAAAAATTCTAGAAAATAACTTTTCGAAAAACTTAGCCAAACATGGCCTAATAGGTATCAAAACGAAGTTCTTACCTCGGGGAGTTCGAATATGAAATCTAGAAGAAAACAGACGGACAGAAGGTCGTCGTTTGGCATCGCAAAGCTCTAAGCAACAAAATCTCCTTATGCCCCCCCTTGGAATTTAGGTTAAGACTTATAAAAATATCTTAAGTCATCTCTATCTATATATAAGCAAAACTCGTGGGGAGCAAAACTCTCAGGAATTATGTTTACCTCCCCACGAGTTTTCAAAACTCCTAATTAGTCTCTAAAACTTTCTACACAACTAATTCATAACTTCACAAGTAAAACTTCAAAATTATAAAAGTTTCTGACTAAGTTCTGTTGGTTGCTAAAACGTGAATTTTTACATTACGTTTCCGAAGTTGCTAATTAGCCTACCAAATTAATAGCGTGTTAATTCGTCCTCACCAGGATACTAAAATTAACAACAGAAATAAATTCTAAACTAGAAATAATACAGATAGTGAAATACACAGATAAACATTTATTTTCAGATAAACATTTAAAGTATTCTATAATGATCGTCTCATACTCGGAGAGACGTCATAACCACAAAACACTCATTCGCATCGTCTCAGAGGGTTCTCAAACACTGACACGTAAATCGACTCGTGAGTCAAAACTCACTCAAACATGTGCCAAAGTGCACAACACATCACATCATCATGCATGACAATGTAATGAAATGAAATAACACAACTGTGGGTGTTATAATACTCCCTCCCTCAAAAGAAGTTTTTCCCCAAACTTATAACTCATGTATCGAATAAGTGCGGATACTGAGTACACATCTCATCTTCTATTTCCCATGTCATCTCTTCTGTCGTTTGGCTACGCCATCTCACTTTCACCCTCGATATTACCTTATTTCGTAAGACTTGATCTCTATCGTCTGTCAATCGTCTGTCAAATGTTTCCGTAATAATGCATGGAATACATTATGAACTTGAGCATACAAACTTGACAAGTTCAAACGATACGCTACGGGTCCAACTCTCCCAATGATCTCAAAAGGTCCTATGTACCTTGGGTTAAGTTTCCCGTATCTCTCAAATCTAATAATCCCCTTTGACGGTGACACCTTCAAATACTCCAAATCGCCTACGTCAAATTTTAACGGTCGTCTACGCTTGTCGGCATAACTCTTATATCTACTATGAGCTATCAGTAATCGTTGTCATTATCTTTATCTTGTCTGTCGTCTTTTGCACAATTTTCGGCCCTTCAATCATCCTTTCTCCAACTTCCGTCTAACTAATCGGTGAATGACATACATGACAATACAAAGCTTCATAAGGAGCCATCCCAATACTCGACTGAAAATTGTTATATGCAAACTCAATCAACGGCAAGTGATCTTCCCAATCGCCCTGAAAATCAAGTACACATAAACGAAACATGTTTCTAAAATTTGGATTACTCTTTTCGTTTGCCCATCGGTCTGAAGATGATAGGCGGTACTGAAATGCAATTTGGTACCCATTGCTTCTTGTAAGGCTCTCTAAAACTTTGATGTAAAACTACTATCTCTGTCTGAAAGAATAGAAACTGGAATACCATGTAGTCTCAAAATCTCGCGGATATACATCTTAGCTAACATCATCGGCTTAGTTGTTCGAAGCGGTAGGAAGTGCGACAACTTCGTCAAACGATCAACAATCACCGAAATGATGGTATTCGATCTCTTAGACCTCAGAAACCCACTAACAAAATCCATTGTAATGTGTTCCCATTTCCACTCGGCTATTGGTAACGGTTGTAACAATCCCGAAGGTACTTACCGTTCGGCCTTCACTTGTTGACAACTCGTACAACGTGAAGCATAGCGTGCTATTTCTCTCTTAATTCCCGGTCACCAATAAATATGTCTCAAGTCTCTATACATCTTGGTGCTTCCCGGATGAATGATATACTTCGTATTGTGTGCTTCCTCTAGGATGTTCCGCTTTAACTCTTTCTCGTTAGGTACACAAATTCTACCCCTCAATCTCAAAACATTAATTTCAAAAGTAAATCCTGGTTTTCCCATCAGAATCTCATCACAAATCTTCTTCAAAGCTTCATCTTGAAATTGTTTCTCCATGATCTCGTGAATCAAGAGTGGTTATGCCACGATCGTTGACATCAAGCCACTTTCAATCCTCGGAATCACTTCAAGTTCTAAATTCCCCACATCTCGTATCAACTCTCTCTGAGAAGTCAAATCTGATGCCATGTTGGTCGGTGTCTTACGACTAAGAGCATCGGCAACCACATTCGCTTTGCCTGGATGATACTGAATTGATAAGTCGTAGTCCTTCATCAACTCTAGCCATCTCCTTTTCCTCATGTTCAAATCTCGTTGCGTGAATAAGTACTTCAAACTCTTGTGATTCGTATATATCTCACATTTCTCCCCGTACAGATAATGATGCCAAATCTTCAATGCAAAAATCACGGCGGCCAATTCTAGATCGTGTGTCAGATAATTCTTCTCATGCGGCCTAAATTGTCTCGACGCATACGCATACGCAATGACTTTATCACGTTGCATAAGAACGCAACCTAAACTTCTATACGAAGCATCACTATAAATGACAAACCCTTCGATCCCTGTCGGAACAGCTAAGATTGGTGGTTTCACTAGTCAGCTCTTCAACTCTTGAAAACTTTCCTCACACTCTGGACTCCATACAAAAGCAACATCTTTTCTGATCAACTGCATCATCGGCATTGCTATACGTGAAAAGTCTTTTACAAACCTCCGATAATACCCAGTTAATCCTAGGAAACTTCGGAGCTCTGTGACATTCGTCGGTCTCAACCAATTGGTAACTGCTTCTATCTTCTGAGGATCTACAGAAATTCCCTCTGCCGATACTATATGCCCAAGGAAAGCAAACTTGGTCAACCAAAACTCAAACTTCTTCAATTTGCCGAACAATCTCTTCTCACGTAATCGTTGTAAGGCTAAATGCAAATGGTACTCGTGATCTTCAACACTCTTGGAATATATTAGAATGTCATCTATAAATACAATGACAAACTCATCTAAGTAGTCCTTGAAAACACGGTTCATTAAGTCCATGAAAGCAGCTAGTGCGTTAGTCACTCCAAATGGCATAGCCAGAAATTGAAAGTGACCATATCTAGTTCTGAAAGCTGTCTTCTCAACATCTTCTTCTTTAACTTTCAATTGGTGGTAATCAGATCTCAAGTCAATCTTCGAAAATACTTGGGCCCCTTGTAATTGATCAAACAAGTCATCTATTCGCGGCAACGGATATTTATTCTTGACGGTCAACTTATTCAACTTTCGATAGTCGATGCACAAACGCATTGTCCCATCCTTCTTTTTCACAAATAAAACTGGAGCTCTCTACGGCGAAACACTAGGTCGAATAAAACCCTTCTCGAGCAGTTCCTGTAACTGAACTTTCAACTCCTTCAACATTATTGGTGCCATTTGGTACGATGCTTTGGATACCGGTTGTGACCCTGGTACTACTTCTATTGTGAACTCAAGCTCTCTTTCGATCAATACATCAGGTAACTCATCGGGAAAGACATCTCAAACTATCGGAATGTCTTCTACTAGTGGTCCAATAACTCTTGTGTTGACAATTGAAAATAAGAAACCTAAACAACCTTTCTTCAACATCTTACTTACTTGAATTGTCGATATCAAGTACGGCGGTACAGTCACACCTTTACCCTAAAAAGTAAACTCGTCTTGCCTTGCCGGATAGAAACTAACTCTCTTCTGTTCATAATCAATTCTAGCCTGATTTACCGACTACCAATCCATACCCAAGCTAACATCAAAGTAGTTCACTTTCAACGGAATCTAATTGACGATCAAGGCCTTATCGCCTATCTTGATCTCACACGACTTGAATACTGAAGAAGTTACTAACAGTTCACTACTAGGCAATGATACACACAAATCATATCCTAGCGGTTCAGACTTAACAGTTAAATGCTTAACAAAGTCACGTGATACAAATGAATGCGTTGAATTAGAATCCATAAGTATGCGTGCAGGATACGAACAAATAGGAAGAATACTTGATACGATGGTATCATCCGTATTTCCCAGCCTGAGTTAGAAATAACGTCCTTGTTGTTGTGCGACTCCTTTCTCTTTATCTGTTCGTCTTGGCACACTCGATGCCCCAGTACTCATTCCCGGTTGTCTCTTACTTGGGCAATTCTTCGCTATATGCCCCAGTTGGCCACACTCAAAGCATGTCCCTCTCATCTCTGGGTTGTAGCTCTTTGTGTTCGAGGTAGTGTTTAGTGTAGTCATATTCGTATTCATAGGACAATTCCTAGATACATGCCCTAATTGCTTGCAAATGTAGCAGGTGATCAATTGATAACAGGTTCCTCTGTGTTGCTGATTACATATCGTGCATAATGGTCTCGAGTCTCCCATGAATGTACTCCCTCTTTGACTACCCATGTTTGATCCCGAACCTTGTGCAAATGGTTTCTTCGCATTCCCTTGGCTCTTGCCCCTATTGTCATTGGACCTCTTTCCTTGTTGTCTTTGTCGATATCGATCGACACTTTTCTCAGCTATGTGGGCGGCTTCCTCTACGAGAGAACGGTCTGGTGTTGCAACATATCCACACGGCCACAGATATTTTCCCTAAGCCTTTCCTCAAACTTACGAGCTTTATCCCTATCAGTTAGAACTATAGTTTTCCCGAATTGCAACAAGGCATTGTAACGGGATACATACTCACAGTCATGTCTCCCTGAACCAGACTTGCAAACTCTTGGCCTTTCTGAGTATAAGCAGATTGTGGAAAGAATCGTCGGTTAAATTCTTCTTTAAATGCTTCCCATGTGGTCGACTTCTCTTGTTCAAGTACGTTGTTCCACCAATCCAATGCTTCGCCCATCAACGTATCAGATGCGCATAAAATTTTCTCCTCGTCGGTACATATCTAAGTACGGAAATGTCTTTCCATGTCCATCATCCAATGATCGCCCAAGTCTATGTCAACCTGTCCATGATACAACGTCGGTTTTCGCTTATAAAACTGTTCCATGATTGTGTGTTGAGGTCGTGGTACTGGTGGTGCAATGATATAACGAATTTCAACTGGTGGAGGCTGAACGTTTATCTGTTCTCTTTCACTTACCACTTGTATAAAATTTTCCACCATATTCACTATTTGGTCCATTCGCGAATGCGGTGACAACTCTCTTACCGGATCAGCCATGACGTTTCAAGAACTCGTCCTGTTAAGTTCAATGCATAATGACTATGCATGCTATGCCACTATGTAGATATATGTGCACAGTTCATCACAATCAACAAATGCTAACACATTGAGCATTTCTATAATGATAACAATTATCTTCGCTATTACACTCTACTCGACGTCGCTCAGCATATAACGTCACTCGTTCTTAAGGCCCTAAACATAAAGCTCTGATACCACTAAATGTCACAGCCCGGTCCCACAATAGTGGAACCGGAGCCCGTGGCATGCCACCGTGGCTAACCAACTCATTAACGTTCTTAAATGATTTTAGTTTTAAGAACACATGCAGCGGAAAGAAAATAAAACATTTGAAAACTAGCAGTCTAGTCGACTGATTCTCATGTCCAGTCGACTGATTCTGGTTCAGCAGAAACTGGGTTTTAAAACATGATCCAGTCGACTGGAGCTTAGTCGACTAGGGCATCAAACATTCAGTCGACTGGTACGGTCCGGTCGACTGAAGTCCAACCTGGATAAAATATCTGAATTGAAACCACGATCAAGTCGACTATGTCGGGGACCCAATCGACTGATCCTCTATGAAAAGATGCAGTGAAATGCTGAAAAAGAGGCTCCAGTCGACTGCTCTACAAACCAGTCGACTGGTTCATGGCAGCAGCACACATTCTGCAGATTTTCCAAGTTAAAAGCTTTCTAAAACGTTCAGGGATTAAACACGCACTCCAAACTTGATTCAAAGTTATCCCAACCAGATTAAAACATTACTAAAATATAATTACAAGAGATTACAATCTATTATAATATTATGGACTTGTTCTACGATTCTAAGTTAACATAAGTTAAAACAACCAAAATCCTTATTACAACATTCCCGATGTCCCAAAACTACAAGATCAACATTCAGGTTGTCTTCTAAGTGAACTCTCAACCCACGTGCTCACTTCTGGGATTCCTTACCAACATTAATACTGCAATGGTTATTTGAATAACCACACATATTTCGATTTGTTTAAGCTAACGATTAGTGAATAAAACAATAAATGGACGTGAATGACAAACATGCTCGCATTCACATCTCTACATTTCATACTAGTCGCGGGAGACTCACGTGCACATTCCATACTCCCAATCCGCGACTCCTCGCCAATAAGTCCACACGAAAGGGTAAGGCCTACAATTCTTCTCTTTAATTGTGCGATCTTAATGCATATATCGGCTCCACAAAATGGCTTAGTGACCATGTGCTCTTTCTGACCTAAATAAGCAACTCAACATGCTCAAATACATATCACCATGCTCTCGGTAATTAAACATTTCACCATGCTATTGGGCCTACTTATCAATATAATCGCCCAATATGAACTACACAATATATCTCTATGAATTAACACATGCTATTCTAACCTAACACGAATACACGCCAAGCAATCATTCTATAATACAAAGTTGAATCACTCACCTCCGAAAAACGCTCTTATAATTCGTTCCAAAGAAAACATGCTTACAAAGAACGTGCAGAAAACCGTCTAGTTCAATTCCTATGGATTAAAAGTTCAAATATCAATTTTTATCAAAAATTCTAGAAAATAACTTTTCGAAAAACTTAGCCAAACATGGCCTAATAAGTATCAAACCGAAGCTCTTACCTCGGGGAGTTTGAATATGAAATCTAGAAGAAAACAGACGGACAGAAGGTCGTCGTTTGGCATCGCAAAACTCTAAGCTCCAAAATCTCCTTATGTCCCCCCCCCCCCCCCCCCCCCCGGGAATTTAGGTTAAGACTTATAAAAATATCTCAAGTCATCTTTATCTATATATAAGCAAAACTCTGGGCCATTATGTTTACCTCCCCACGAGTTTTCAAAACTCCTAATTAGTCTCTGAAACTTTTTACACAACTAATTCATAACTTCATGAGTAAAACTTCAAAATTATAAAAGTTTCTGACTAAGTTCCATTTGGTTGCTAAAACGTGAATTTCTACATGACATTTTCGAAGTTGCTAATTAGCCTACCAAATTAATAGCGTGCTAATTCGTCCTCATCAGGATACTAAAATTAACAACAGAAATAAATTCTAAACTAGAAATAATACAGATAGTGAAATACACATAAACATTTATTTTCAGATAAATATTTAAAGTAATGACTGTCTCATACTCGGAGAGTTGTCACAACCACAAAACACTTATTCGCATCGTCTCAGAGGGTTCTCTAACACTGACACCAAAATCGACTCGTGAGTCAAAACTCATTTAAACATGTGCCAAAGTGGACGACACATCACATCATCATGTATGACAATGTAATAAAATGAAATAACACAACTGTGGGTGTTATAGTCTTAGGACACATTATTTCTAAAAATGGGATACTTGTAGACAATGCCAAAATAGATCTTATACCTAATTTACCTATTTCCAAGATTGTAAAAGATATCCGTTTATTCTTAGCACATGAATGTATTTATAGCCGATTCATAAAAAAATTTAGTACTATTTTTAGGCCTTTATGTCAATTATTGGCCAAAAACACACCTTTTGAATGGACTAAAGAACGTCAAAACTCCTTTGAGCAGTTAAAAGAGCATCTCATTACTGCACCTCCTATGCAATCTCCTGATTGGAGCTTACCATTTGAATTAATGTGTGATACTAGCGACTTTGCCATTGGAGCTGTCTTAGGGCAGAGAAAGGATAAAAAAGTATCAGTTATATACTACGCTAGTAGAACTCTGGATAATGCTCAAATGAACTACTCAACTACTGAAAAAGAATTGCTAGCCGTGGTCTTCGCTCTTAATAAATTTAGACAATACTTGATTGGTTCCCCTATTGTCTATTTTACGGACCATTCAGCTCTGAAATGCCTACTTTCAAAGAAAGATACTAAGCCTAGGCTTATTAGTTGGATACTCCTACTATAGGAATTTAATTTAATAATTAAAGATAAAAAATGAGTAGAAAATGTAGTAGCTGATCACTTATCTCGCCTCACTTTTGAAAACAATACTAGTAAACTCTTACCTATTCAAGACTCTTTTCCTGATGAACAATTACTTTCTGTGACTTTGCTGCCATGATACGCTGATCTTATTAACTATTTAGTAACTGAAAAAATACCAAGCAATTGGTCATCATCAGGTAAAAAGAGATTCCTAGCTATTGCTAGGCATTTCTACTTTAATGACCCATATCTGTTTAAATATTGTGCTGATCAGGTAATTTGGAAATGTGTTCCTAATGAAGAAATCAAAAATGTACTTTTCATGTGTCATTTGTCCTTTTGTGGAGGATATTTTTCATCTCGAGTAACTGCCTTGAAAATTTTACAAAGCGGTTTATATTGGCCCACTCTAT
This sequence comes from Hydrangea macrophylla, assembly GCA_033977485.1. Lineage (NCBI taxonomy): Eukaryota > Viridiplantae > Streptophyta > Magnoliopsida > Cornales > Hydrangeaceae > Hydrangea > Hydrangea macrophylla. The sequence continues at coordinate 5,141,327 of CM066984.1, read as the reverse complement.
TTAAAAATTTGTATTTATACTGTAAGGCTTGTAACCGTTGTCAAATGTTAGGCAGTATTACAAAAAGAAATCAAATGCCAATGACCCCTATAATTACAATTGAAATATTTGATTATTAGGGCATTGACTTTATGAGATCTTTTCCTCCATCTTGCCAATATGAATATATTTTATTAGCAGTTGAATATGTTTCAAAATGGGTAGAAGCTATTCCTACAAGAAAGAATGATCACCGTACAGTTATTGCATTTTTAAAAGATAATATACTTTCTCGATTTGGAACTCCAAAAGCAATAATAAGTGATCAAGGAACTCATTTCTGTAGCAAGCCATTTGAAAAATTAATGAAAAGATATGGAGTGACCCATAAGGTATCAACTGCATACCATCCACAAACAAATGGACAAGCTGAATTAGTTAATAGGCAAATTAAGCATATTCTCGAAAAAACTGTTGATTATAATCGTAAAGACTGGTCTTCAAAATTAACAGATGCTTTATGTGCATATAAAACTGCTTATAAGACCCATTTGGGGATGTCTCTATACAGACTTGTTTATGGAAAAACTTGTCACTTACCAGTAGAATTAGAACATAAAGTATATTGTGCTACTAGGACTTTAAATTGTAGGAGTAATATTGAAGATGGAGGAATTTTAAGAAAATTACAATTAAGTGAGCTTGAAGAAATTCGTAAAGATGCATATGATAACGCCCGAATTCATCAAGTAAGAACTAAAATGTATCATAATAAGAATCTTTTGCGCAAAAGATTTACCCCCGCGCAAAAAGTTCTGTTATATGACTCAAGACTACATCTTTTTAGAGGAAAAATAAAATCTCGATGGATTGATCCGTGTATAGTTAAAAATGTTTATCCTTATGGAACTATCGAGATTGAGGACCCTAAAGATAGAAATACATTTAAAGTTAATGGACATAGATTAAAGCCATTTTTAGAAGGATTTGAACCTGAGTTGGAGTCCATTCCTTTGGAGGACCCTAACTATAATGCTCTTTAAATATCTTAAATCATAATTAGTATAGGACATAGTGTATCAAAGTATTTATATTTTCATAATCATATACTCTTAATTAGACAACTTTTTATATATGTATAAGTTAATTTTGTCATTATTATTCTATCTTTTCTTTGTTTATTTATTTATATTACAGGTGTTATCCTTAGCTTCTTTTTCTCATCTCACTCATTGAGGACAATGTCAGACTCAATTGGGGGGACGGTTTCACGATTAACACCTGTTTGTTTATTTTATCTTTATTTCTTAAAAAAAAAGGGATAATTAAAATTCAGTCTACTTTCAGTAGAGTATTTAAAAGTCAGTCTAGTACTTTTTGTAAATTAGAAACACATTAACTTTAGTGTAAAATATCTAAAATACCCCTCTTTGTCTCTTCTCTCTCTCTCCTCACATGGTCACCACCAACACCACCACCGCCACCGCCACCGCCACCGCCACCGCCGCTGCCACCACCACTTGCCACCGCCGTCGCCGCCACCACCACTAGTCACCGCCGCTGCCACCACCACTAGCCACCACAGCCACCAAAGGCCCACCCCCACCCCGGCCACCCCCACCCCAACCCCCACCCCCACCCCCACCCCAACCTCTCTATCTCTTCTCTCTCTCTCTCTCTCTCTCTCTTCTCACAGCCACCACCACCACCACCACCAACCCAAACTCAAACTCAAACCCCAACGCCCTCTCTCTCTCTCTATATATATATATATGTACATGAGTATATATACATATCTAACATATGGCCACCACCACCCCCAGCTCTATGTATCTCTTATCTCTCTTCTCACCACCACCACGATCACGGGTCACCTCCTTTATCCACCACCACAACTGCAGCAAAAAAAAAAGAGTTGCAGGTTTTTAGAGCAACTGTCCAAACGGAAGGAGCAACTCACCAAACGTATCGGGAGCAGCTCACCAAACGGAATGAGCAAATCACCAAACGTGTTGCTCCTTATGTTTAGTGAGTTGCTCTCGATACGTTTGGTGGGTTGCTCCTTCCGTTGGGACAGTTGCTCTAACCTGCAACTTTTTTTTTCCTTTTTTGCAATGGCGATGGTGGATGAGGAAGATGGTCCGTGGTGGTGGTGGTGGTGGTGGTGGTGTGAAGAGAGATGAGATACAGAGAGGTTGGGGTTTGGGTTTGGGTTTGGGTTTGGGTTTGGTGGTGGAGGTGGTTGTGAGAAGAAATAGATGAGTTCAAAGATAGAGAAGAGATAAAGAAGTTGGGGTGGTGGTGGTGGTGGTATTGGTGGTGTCCCGGTGGTGATGGCGGCTGCCGGTGGTGGTGGCGGCGGTGGCGGCGACCGGTGGTGGTAAGGAGCAACACGTTTGGTGAGTTGCTCCTGATATGTTTGGTGAGTTGCTCCTTACGTTAAGTGGGTTGCTCCCGATACGTTTGGTGAGTTGCTCCTTATGTTTGGTGAGTTGCTCCCGATATGTTTGGTAAGTTGCTCCTTACGTTTGGTGAGTTGCTCCTTCGGTTTGGACAGTTGCTCCAAAAACTTTAACTCTCTCTCTCTCTTTTTTCCTGTAATGGCGGTGGTGGATGATAGAGGTGGCTTGTGGTGGTGGTGGTGGTGGTGGTAAGAAGAGAGATAAGAGATAGAGAAGTAGGGATGGTGGTGGCCATATATTAGATATATATATACTCATGTATACATATATATATATAGAGAGAGAGAGAAAAAAAAGAGAGAGAGGTGGTGGTGGTGGTGGTGGTGGCAACGGCCGATAGTGGCCAATGGTGGTGGCGGCGGCTGGTGGAGGTGGCTGCCGGTGGTGGTGGTGGTGGCCATGTGAGGAGAGAGAGAGAAAGACCAAAGAGAGAGGGGTATTTTAGGCATTTTAGACAACAAGTTGATGCATTTTTAATTTAGTGACTTTATATAAACTTCCTTTTATTTTTAATAAAGCACTTGACTGACTTTTTAATACTCCACTGAAAATAGATTGAATTTTAATTATCCCAAAAAAAAATTTAGAGAGAGATACATTGAAAAAGAGAAAATGGCTATATATAGGGCTTCAAACCCTAAATTTTTTTTCTCTATCTCTCTTTTTTCCTTTCTTTTTTCTTCTTCCTCTCTTCCCTCTCATCGTGATCTATCTCTCGTCTCACTCTCTGCAACTCACTCTCTCCCCCGATCTCTCATTCTCTCTCATTTATTTTTCATTTATTTTTATTTCTATGATCCAAAATCAAGATCCACTCTATCGATCACTAAAGGTAAGATCTATAATCCAAAGAAAAGCTTGATTTTGATTTTATTCTATATTTTTCTGAATCCGGCTTAAATCTTAAATTTTTAGTTTTTTGTTTTTGATTTTTATTTTATCTCTTTTCCATTATTTATCAAAATATAATGCATAAGTTGTAGGTACCCACTCACCAAAGAAGCTTGGAAATATCACTCAATCCACGACCCAACCACGTTATCAGATTTCTAAAAAACAGATGATATTTTTCTATTTTTTTACAAAAAAAATTTTTATATTTATTTTTCCTAGTTTTCTGTTAAAAAAAAATGAATGACTCATAAGTCAGAGCTCTTATAATTTTTGAAGTTTATACCATTATTGTTCTTATTATTATTGTTGTAATGATGCATTATTTTAAACTTTGTTAAAAAAAGAAGTAGTTCTTAGAATTTTAGAAAAAAAAAAAACAGAAGAAGAAGAAGGAATTTTTTTTTATTTTTTTAGTTTCTGAATGTATATATTTCTTAATGTAAATATTTTTAGTTTTTAAATAAAATTCCCACCCACCCCCTCTAAGCTCTCTTTAATTAAATCTTAGTTGATAGTTGGAAGGAGTGGAGGGTTGAGTCTAACCTCTCTTGTTGGCTGAGAGTATAAAAAATGGATCCAATAATCGATGACTAGACGTTAATGGGTCGTTCACTTGTTTCTGAGCAGAAGAAATCCTTTGCTGGCACTAGCCTTTATGCCATCAAAAGGAAAGCTAAAAGGTTAGGATGGTGTTTGAATTGTTATAGAGAAGAATGTTCTGGTTTAATTGCTCATAATGACACATCTTTTAAAGTTTACTACTGCTACAAAAGACAATTCAAATCAAAATAAAAGAAAATTTTGGTTGAGAAAGAGGACTGGATCCTTTGATACCCAAATAAATTTTGTTTTCTCATCCCTCATTTCTTTTTTGTTTTTAAATTATTTTCAGTACATTCAATAATTTTCAGCAAGGCAGACTTTAAAATGATCATACGTGTACATATTTCATTAGCTGGTTCGATATGAGTAATTTGCATGATCCCAACATCACCAGATATGTCTAGTGCGGTGAATGACTCTAGAGGTAGCAAAAAACTAGGTTAAGCTAGAGTTTTCTCCCAGCCTCTTACTGATATTTTTAGCTTGCTAGTGATTCTAGACCCATCTCTTTTACTAGAGGTGGATGGGCTATCATGACAACTTGGACGGTCCGGATTGCGTAGCCTCTTTTGTATAGGTGAAGAGGATACTAGTCGCACTAAATATGTATCCAACCTAGTGGATGCGCTTGGAAATTTTTCAGAAGTTTTTCTTTTACTCTATATAAGATAAAATTGACACGTTAATGTTATTTTGGTTATGTTAATAGCATAGAACACATTGTCACATGTTTTACTATTTTCAAATGCTAAAAACTCTTTAAAGTTTAAATATTTTGAAACAGTGTGAAAATATTTACTGAATCTAAATGGATGAGTAAACATAAACTATGCAGTTTAAATACAAGTAGTGGAAACTAATTAACCCATGTGAGCTTTTGTGCCAATTTTTCTTTATGAGGGTTACTATTCTTTTTAGTCTCATTTTATTCTCTTTATCATATCACTCGTTGTAAGTCTCATTATTTTTCTTTTTCTTTGACTGATCTTTAGAAGAGAACGTTTAGGATTTACCATTAGAACTTCTAAATTGCTTGAATGAACAAAGTCAATCTATTTTGAAAATGATTTAGGCCATCTTTTCTTTTAAATGCACCCCCCCTTCACCTTATATTGCCTTATTCTCCATTCTCTCCAAATCCTGCCTTGCTCCACCTAGGAGTACAAACCTCACTTTTATATCCAGGTATGTGATTGTACTGTAAAGATATTGCAAGAAGTGGTAAAGAAAGAAAAGAGTTGATTTACAAAAAAAATGAGAAACAAAATAAAAAAAAAAAACCAACTGTACAAATGATAAAAAAGAGAAGAAAAAGAAGAGGTTAGAATGAATTGTGCAAACACTCCAATCACATGCTTAGAACAAATACACCCCAAATCTCCTACTCATATTAATTTCTAGCCTACCAGTCGAAGTCCTGATGATTTAAAAGAAATTGATTTTTAAATTTAAGTGATAATGATGTTCTCTACGGTGGATCGCTCTTCTAATGCTAAGTATTCTTTCATGAGACTTACTGTACTCCAAATGCCTATATATTGAGTCATCAAAAAAAAAAAAATTAGAAGCTATTCCTCTATCTTTGCTTCCCTACCAAGTGAGATGTTCTCTGCACCGGTTTCTGAGAGTTTCTCCTTAAAAGAGTGAAATCCCAGTGAGATTTGAGTTAAACTACAAATTTTATGACTGTTAATAGTTATGTAAACTTTGAAGTTGAGACCAGTTGCTTGACTTTTCAAGTACACACTGTGAGTTTAAAAAGTATAAAAAATGCTACCATTGACAAACTGTGAGTATATGTGTTGCATTACTATTACATACTTGGAAATTTCATTTATTGCCAAATTTAATCTTATCTGTTGTAAAAAGCAGAAAATCTACCTTCATTTCACTTTATTTTTACATTTAAATTTTTTTTTGAATTTTGTCGATATATTTACTGCAAACCCACTCGTCCACTAGGGGTAACCTATGGGTTTAACGGCTTGTTGCATATGCTATGCAATCGTGATTCCTGCGACAGTGAGTGAGGGGTTTTTTTTTCCTTAGTCTACTCCTACCTTTGAATAAAACTTTTAGAACAATTTCTCTTTCACTTCATTACTAGGGACTAGCAATAAGCTAGTTGAGAGGTGTGACAAACACTGAATATTGCACATTCATGTGCCAATATAATAAATATAGTGTTCATTTAATCCCCCAAATCCCTAGTTTTACATGCATATTTGAATTAATATAATTTAATGGTGATGTCACTCAAATGCGTGTAATTATGTGTTTTTACATATTTTATATGTTTAAGTAAAAATGAAGTAAAATAAAAGGAAGAAAAGAAGTAGCAACCACACATGATTATTTCTAAATATTTACGTAACCAAGTATGAAAGCGATATTTTTGCGTTCACACTTGAATGGAATCTCTCATTCCGTTTGAGATCTCTCTCTCTCTCTCTCTCTCTCTCTCTCTCTTATATCTGTAGGGATTTTTTTTTCAAATACTGTCAGAGTGAATGAAGAAAAACGAGACGAAGGTTGGCAGCTGACGAATGCAGTGATGAATTTTTCATCTCCTTTCATCCATAAAAGGGAGCAGAAGAGAGCCAATCGACACAACAGCATCACAAGCAACTTACGCAGAGAAATTATACTACGCACTATCATGGAGAGAATAGTTTAGGGAGGTTATCATGTGAGCACTTCATACTGTCCCTTGAAATAGGAAACTATAGTTTTTCTTTGCCTTTTCTAGTTCTAGTAGATGTAAAAATTTACTTTTATGTAATTGATTATTTCATGTTCAAAAAAATATAGCAAAACTTTGTGTACTATATTTCTCAAAATAAAATATTTATTTTCTTGTACAACCTTTGTCAATTTGTATTAGTAAAATATTACTATTAAAATTTGATTTGATTTAATTTAATATTTTTTGTCTAGTTAATACTTATAGTTGTCCCCTAAAAAGTTTGAAACCCTAAATTTTCAGTTTTTATAGCAATATTTTCATTCACTAAAAGACATATTTTGCAAGTAAATGTCAGATTTCTTAGCCACGTAGTTGTTATAATCACCTATCAAAGCTCCAAGCACACCATACCCATATCTCACTCCCAAATTAGATTAGGATTTGGTTTGGCCTTACTTGTGTTCTTGAAATTCAACTACTGTGACCCCACAAGAAGTCAAAGTCAAATATTTAGTATTTTATTATTAATTCAGTATTTCCATTTATGTACGTTTTATTAGCATAGTTGTACTAAACTTTTCTATTTTGCAAATTCCACAAATTCAACCCTGACTCATGTTAAGTGAAGAAACAATATATTAATATTAGTTTTCACCTTTACCTTGGTTTTATAACTTTAATTTTAATTGGACATAGATTGTGTGCTTCTATTTAATTTATCTTTAAATTTTATTTGGAAGACAGTCTCAATTCCAAAATGGTAGGCTAAAACTTTAATTGGAGATATGCAATAAAAACTTAGAAACCACAATTTCTGTGCACTAATTTTAAATGGGCAAATTTATATAGACGGGTTATTTTTCCATTTATGGTAAAAAATATCTATGTATCTATAGTTTATGACCATTTAACATATTTATAGACTATGACTATATTGGACATCAAAAGATTACATATTTGAAATGAGAATCTAAATATGTGGATTGTCAAACTATGCCTTTTATCATAAAAAACACCTAGCATACTCAAACAATTCATTTGACAAAATTTATATTTCAAATTTGTATTTATATATATTTCTATCCACTGATGGACATGCAATTGTGTAGTGGTAAAGTGGTGAGAACTGGGTGCCGAATAACGAACGTCCGCGGCGGGTCACGGTTCGAACTTGGCTACTGCCCAATTGCCTTTTTATTTTTCTTCAAACCAAACGACGTCGTTTCATATCAAACCTGACACACTTGATATGTCCCCGACTAGTGAGTTTATTTTCAAATAAAGAATGACTCTGGGGTCCTAAATGCCAAATCCTTTTCAAATGCACAAAAGTTGTGGGATCTAGTATTGGTTTGTATATTCCCAATTCCTCTAAATCATTTCTTCCTAGATAATTAATATTTTCTGTTTTTAATAACTTTGCTTAAATATTTGTATTATTTCTATCTTTCGCTATAATAATATCCAAAAAGTCATTTGATGTCAATTTAACTTTTATTTATTTTTCCTCCTTTTCTTACTAGTATCTTCGTTAATTTATTTTGCACTGTTAAAATCTTTACCATTGTCACACCCCGGAACGACAAAAATAGAGAGAAATAAATTTCTTTTTTGGGTGGGTCCAAAGGCAGCGACTGGTGAAGTCACATAATTGTCCACACCACGCGGTACTAAGCAACAAATAATAAAAGAGATAATAAGAATGAAATCTAGGTTCTGGTTAAAACATAACTTAATGTCAAAAGGAGATTACTAACTATTACACATCAGAGTCTCGAATCAAAATAAAATACAGCGAAAGTACAATTGTCAAGGCAACATATGTCTGATTACAAAAGGTCTGAAAAGTAGTAAAGATAATTAAATTACAGTCTAGCCTAATCTTTAGTTGGCATAGAGGTAGTACTTGGCGTATTAGTCCTCTTCTGCCTGACCTCCTTCGGGGTAGTCATCCGCAGGGACATCGTCACCGGCATAGTAATCCTTGCTTCCAGGTCCTTCACTTGCATAGTCATAACCAGGGTGCGCTATAACATAGAAATGTCCAGCGACATAAACGCCGTCAGCTTAATGAAAGCTGAGTGAATTAGATACTAACAGGGTATCAATTATTGAAGTTATTACCAGTTAAACACCATTAAATTCAGTGAGGGTAACTCCTCTAATCATTCTGATGATCTGATTATTAACGTCTTACTCATTTTAAGACCGAAAATACATTGTGATAGAAGAACAAACTCGACAGTAGTTCACTCTTAAGGATACACCATTGCTCCGTCCACCACTTTTAAGAACATATGCACAGTCCACCGCATGTCATGGACACCACGTCAGTCCATCCTCAGCTTTTATGAACATATGCCCAGTTCACCGCACTACAGGGATATAACGCTTTAAGCAACAGTACAACATTCTATGCCATGACTTAGCGACGTCTACCAGTGATCACGGTCCACCGCAGTCGTAGACACCTTCGTCTGTCTACCGCTTTTAAGAACATATGATTAGATCATCTGGCTATCTTAGGGCGATTGGTCCGGTTCACCACATGTCATAGACATCGTTATCTGTCTACCGCTTTTAAGAACATATGATCGACCAAAGCCCGCCCACGCAAGATTCTCGGATCCTAGCAAACCTACTTAAGTTCACTTCTATCATCGATACAAGGCAATCTTAATGTGGCCTGACTACTCTGAATGAAACGAACGATAACTCCAAGGGATTCACAATTATTACGTTATCTAACGTTACAACCATTATCCGTTAATCTCGTCGTTACTATGATCCTACGTGGCATTATCTCGTTATAACGTCTGTATTACAATAATATAGCATGTTGGGAGTACTGAACAGTAAATAAACAACTAAACAGTTATAATATAAACTAACCAAGAATATCAACATTGTGCAATTGCCAATCGATTGGGACAGGGGGGGGGGTCCAATTGATTGGTATAAAAACAGTAACAATCGATTGATAAAAAGTCTAATCGATTGCTAAAATTGGCAATCGATTAGGATATCAAAGATGGCAATCGATTGGGAAAAGTCCCAATCGATTGGGACTTCGTCTTCTTCATAGTGAAGACAGTCCAACATAGAAATACGGGAAATACATGATTTAGACTCCATTTCTTCATTCAAACGTGCTTCAACATAAATAATAAACTACCAAGTGAGTTTAAAACTCACCTTAGGATTAGAGGGTGTGTTTGGTTGTGTGTATTTGAGCTTGGAAGTTCCAATAGAGTTCTCCTCTCTCTCTCTGTCTATCTCCTTCTCTTTCTCTCTTTTCTGTTTTTCTTCTTCTTCTTCTTTTTTAGTCCATGTGAGTGTGTGTGAGTGTATAGATGTATATATGTGTGTATATATATATGAGTGTATATATATTACATACATAAGCACTCCCTCTCCCTCTCTCTGTTTTCTGGAAACAGAAATACGTCCAAAATGGGCTAGTATATTTAGGGAATTAGTGTTCATGTGGCCTTTTCCCAGCCAAGGCAAGAGAATCTGCCTAGCTGCTACCAATCGATTGGCATAAATGGCAATCTATTAGTATCCATGGCAATCGATTGATAAAATTGCCATTCGATTGGTATACATATTATAGCAAAGGTAAAGTGAAACTCATACAAGTATAAAGAGAAACATACAAGGACTTATTCATATAATATAATACAAAAATACAAGGTATTACATCATCCACCACTTATTAAAGATTTCATCCCCGAAATCCGAAGTAAGCAAGGATAAAAACAAAAACGGAAACTTCTCTCGCATCTCCGACTCCAATTCCCATGAAGCTTCTCCCTCGTCGTGGTAATTCCACTGAATCTTCACTAGTGGGATTCCTTTGTTTCTGAGCTTCTTTACTCCTCGGTCTAGAATACGCACGGGTCCTTCGTTGAATGTCACATTCTCGTTCACTTTGATATCTTCAAAACTGATCTCGTGCGCTGAGTTGTAGGCACACTTCCTCAACATGCTGATATGGAAAACGTTGTGCACTCCTGACACCTTCGGCGGCAATACAAGTCTGTAGGCTACTTTTCCAACACATTCTAGGATCTCGAACGGTCTGATAAATCGTGGCAATAGCTTTCCCTTCTTCTATCCGAATCTGACGATACCTCGAACTGGCGAGACTTTGAGTAGCACATGATCTCCAACTGCGAATTCTAGATCCTTTCGTCGCTTGTCAGCATAGCTCTTGTACCTGGATTGCGCCGTCTTCATCTTCTCTCGTAGAATTTGGATCTTCTCGCTGGTTTCTCGAATCATCTCAGGCCCAAGTAATTGAGTATCTCCGACTTCGGCCCAACACAGCGGCGATCGACAATGTTTTCCATATAAAGCTTCGAACGGTGCCATCCCTATACTTGTGTGGTAGCTGTTGTTGTTGGAAAACTCGATCAAAGGTAGATGCGTCTCCCATGAATTCTCGAATTCAATGACACAAGCTCGTAGCATATCCTCCATCACTTGATTAACTCATTTTGTCTGACCGTCTGTTTGTGGATGAAAGGTTGAAATCAAGTTCAATGAAGTTCCCATTGCTGTCTGAAGGCTCTTCCAGAATTCAACGGTAAAGCACGAATCTTGATCCAAAACTATTGAGATAGGTACACCGTGCAGTCGTATAATTTGCTGTAGATACATCTGGCTCAATCTTTCAACTGGTTACTTCATGCTGTAGGCGATGAAATGCGTTGACTTGGTGAGTCGATCTACTAATTACCCAAATAGCGTCGTGGTTTTGTTGAGACTTTGGCAATTCAACCACGAAATCCATGGTGATGTGTTTCCATTTCCACTGGGGAATCAGTAGCGGCTGTAGAAGTTCAGGCAATGTTCTGCCTTCACTTGTTTACAAACAAGAATTGCGACACGTACTCGGCCACTTCTCGCTTCATTCTTTCCCACCAGAAGTTCCTCTTTAAGTCCTTATACATCTTGTTTCCTCCGGGGTGGATAGTCATCCTCGATTTATGTGCTTCGTCCAAAATATCCTTCTGAGACTACCGTCATTTGGCACACAAAGTCTACCCTTGCATCTCAATGCTTCGTCCGTACCGATACTCCATATCTCGGGTTCCTTCTCGGACATCTTAGCAAACCATAGCTTCAAATCTTTGTTTGACTATTGAGCGTCCAAGACATGGCCGATGAGAGTCGGTTGCACGACAAGACATCCAAAGTGTTGTCCTTTTTTCGATCCCACTGGTTGGAGGTCGAATCCAGCTAATGTCTCTAATGCTCTCCATTCTCTAATCAAAATCGAAGCAATCAAAAGGCGGAGCCTTCGACTCAAAGTGTCAGCTACAACGTTTGCTTTACCCGGATGGTATTGCAAAGAGAAATCATAATTCTTAATTAGTTCCATACATCTTCCTTGTCGCATGTTCAACTCCTTCTGAGAGAACAGGTACCGTAAACTCTTGTGATCCGAGAACAAGTCGAACTTTTCTCTAAACAAGTAGTGTCTCCAAATCTTTAGGGAAAACACAATTGCAGCTAGTTCCAAGTCATGCATTGGATAATTTTTCCCATGCGGCTTCAATTGTCTTGATCCGTACGCAATAACGTTTCCATCTTGTGTTAGCACACAACCAAGCCCTTGGTGAGTGCGATGCGTTACTATAGATTATGAATCGTTCACCACTCTTGGGTATCGCAAGTACAGGTACTGAGGTTAGTCTCTCTTTTAATTCCCGAAATGCATCCTCATGCTTATTAGTCCATTCATACTTTGTCTCCTTCCTTGTTAAACTTGTCAATGGTCCTGCGATCTTGGAGAATCCCTCCACGAATCTCCGATAATATCCAGCCAATTCAAGAAAACTCCTAACTTCAGTCGCGTTAGTCGGCCTATTCCAGCTCAAGACTGCATCGATCTTAGATGAGTCTACAGAAATTCCATCTTGGGATATCACATGCCCCAAGAATTTGACTTCCTGAAACTAGAATTCACACTTCCTAAATTTCGCATATAGGCTATTATTTCTGAGAGTCTGTAGAGCAATCTGTAGATGCTTCTTGTACTTTTCTCCTGTCTTGGAGTAAATCAGAATGTCGTCGATGAATACTATAATAAATTGGTCCAGATAAGGTCTGAATACTCTATTCATTAGGTCTATAAAACTGCCGGGGCATTGGTTAGTCCAAAGGATATCACTAAGAACTCATAGTGTCCATACCTCGTCCTAAAGGTAGTCTTTGGTATATCTTCTGGTCGAACTAGTAACTGATGATATCCTGAACGAAAATCAATCTTCGAAAATATCCTTGATCCTTGTAATTGATCGAACAGGTCGTCTATCCGGGGAAGTGGATATCTATTCTTGATCATGACCTTATTCAGCTCTCTGTAGTAGATATAGAGTCGTAACTCTCCATCCTTCTTCTTCACGAATAGGACTAGTGCTCCCCAAGGTGACGTACTCGGGTGAACGAAACCTAAGTCTTCAAGTTCCTGAACTTGCTTCTTCAATTCTAACATTGCCGTCGGCGCCATCCGGTATGGGGTCTTGAAAATCGGCAACGTTTTGAGTACTAACTCAATGCAGAAGTCTATATCTCTCTTTTATAGAAGTCTAGACATACTTTGGAATACATCTTGAAAATCTTGAATAACGGGGATCTGGTTGATAGCAAGCTCCGTGCTTGAAGTCTCGATCGCGGCTAAGTAGCTCATAATGAACATATCGCTCAACGGTTGGCATTGAAACCTGATCTGCGGGCAACTAAGTGTCGAAAAGAAAATGGTCCGACTAACACAATCCAGAAAGGCTCCATATATGGTGAGCCAATCCATTCCTAGGATCACATCGAACTCAGACATTGACAAAACTCTCAAGTATGCCGACAGATTTCTATCTTCTAGGGTTAAGGGATAATTCTTGCATATCTTACCCAACTTAACAGTTAATCCCAAGGGCGAAATGACATTAAGGGTCGGTTCAAGTGCTAGGGGTACCAAACCCAAGTCACGCACAATCTTAATAGCTATGAAGGAACGGGTAGCACCGATATAAACAAAGCTCTAACTTGACTGTGAAATAAAATGAGTATACCTTCCAAGTTCTGCTATTCCTCAGCCTCGTATCCAGCATTGCCAGGGATTATGGCATTCACCCTAACCTGTCCTTGTTGTCCTTGAGTCGGCGCTCCATAGTAGCCTCCACGAGGTACTCGACAATCCTTGCTCATGTGACCAGTCTTGTTACAGTTGCGAGAGATGATGTCATTGCGACGGTTAGTCTTGGGAGCTGTGCAATACCTTGCGATATGTCCGGGCACTCCATAGTTGAAACATCCATCAGTCGCTGGGCGGCGGGCTGTGCCAGAGGTGGTCCTTGCTGTTGATTCTATTGTCGAGGAAAGTTAGCTTGGGGCTTCCTTGTCCTGTCCCATGTGCGCTTGTTTCCTTGGTAATTATTAATCTAGGGTTTCCATCTCTGATTGCTCCTTGATGACTGCGCTAGAAAGTTCCTCGGTTGGAAGGTCCTGGGTGGAGGTCGATTCGCTTGTGGTCCTTGCACAAGATAAGCATCCTTTTCCAAACTTGAAGCAAGACGGACAATCCCTTCAAACGACTGGCCTAGATGGCCTATCATTATGTGTCGAAGGTATGGGTTAAGTCCTTGGTGGAATCGCTTGACCTTCTTGGCGGGGGGTATCTATCATGTGTGGAGCGAAGCGGGAAAGTCGATCGAATTGTGTGGTATACTCCCTAACCATCCAGTTCCCTTGAGTCAGACTCATGAAATTCCTCTCTTGTTGGTCTCTTTCGTACTCGGGGAAATACTTCTCGAGAAATCGAGTCTTGAATGCTTCCCAAGGCATTCTCCTTACAGCGTCGATCCCAATTGTGGCTCTCTCGGCCTCCCACCAGTCTACGGTGGAGTAAGTCAGTTAAAACGCAGCTAGACGTCTCTTGTCACGCTCACTGCACTCCAGGGCTTCGAAGATTAGCTCTAACTCTCGTATCCATTGCTCGGCTTTCCACAATTTTTCCATGCCGTCAAACTTCTCGGGTCACAGGCCATGAAATCGTTACAATAGCTTATCGCCTGTCTGCCTCGGAGGAGCAACATGGTTATGGCCATTGTTAGCTCGATGGGTGGCATTGTTGTAGGTGTCACCAACGTGTTCCATCCGTTGCATGAACGCTTCAAAAACTCCGATTGGGTCCATACCCTCGGGGATGGGTGCTCCTAGTCTCATTTGATATCTCGTGTTCCCAGCTATAGTGTTCCGTGAGAGGTGTACCTATGAAAGGTTTACCGATTAGTTGACAATTTTCTTAGGGAAACAACCACGATTAAAACAACGAGAAGTATAGCACAAATCTAAATCACACATATCATAAATAATGAGATGACAACAGAAGTCATCAAAAGAAACGATCTGCCACACATATATATACCCAGAAGATGTACAACGGAGTACACAACAGATCATCTGTGTACCACAAAGTACATGATCCTATACAAGATCTAGCAAAAGAAGTATAAACAAACCACCACTGATGGCTATCTATACAAAAAGGCTATGGTCAATAACTGTCTATGTAAGCGTCAAAAGTAAGTGGACAACATGTCCTGAAGTCAAAAGCAAAAGTCTAAGTCCTAAAGGTACTGGACTCAAAAATTGTCCACGTCAGATCCATAGATAGAGGCCTCATCCTCTGGGGCAACCTCAGATAGTACATCATCCTCATCCATATCATCGTCATCCATCATGTCCTCATCCTCCACCAAATCCTCCTCGGGTAGCTCAGGCCCATCATGCTCCATAATAACTCCCAAGTCTCCCACACCGGCGGCCATGTCATCCTGGGCCGTATCGAATGCAGCTGTAAGTGCCTCAGCCTCTACTATAGCATGTGCCAACCATGTTGCTCCTATCTCAAATCCATGGGGATGTGTAGCCATCTCTGTAGCCCATTCTGTTGCAAGTTGTGCTATTACGCCACCTGGTAGGACTGGTACCATAGCGTCATCACCCGCATCATCATCTGCTATAGCCTCATCCACCATCGGATAACCCTTGCTACTACAATATCGACGCCAATTGGCACATCCATACCAGCTGGGTCCTCGGGGTCCTCCTCTGGATCATACTCTGGCTCCTCGTCATCAGTGTCCTCGTCCTCCTCATCCTCCATATCTTCATCGCCATTCCCTGGCTCATCATCCTCGTCGTCGCTGCCCTCGTCTGAATCATCTTCCTCTGGGTCCTTATCTGTTGGGGGTGCATCAACCATGTTCTCCTCTGGTGAGGGTGGAGGTGTTTGGGGTAGTGGCTCTGTCGGGGGAGGTGGAGGCACTGTTCTAACCTTTGCAAGTAGAAGCTGATATGAAGAACGGTCTTGCAACATCTGTAGGGAATCCTCCTTGATGCGTCGAAAGGTCTCCTTGCGGTAGATCATCTCTTGGCGTATCACCTCTGGGTCCTGGGTCCCAAATCTCTACTGCTCAATCTGCATATCTCGCTCTGTCTCTATGATAGCTCTCTGCCTAACCTTCCAGGCATAGTACTGTGGATCAGCTGGCTCAATACTGCCCTCATACACATAGTGTCCTCCAAACTCGTCGGGAACTAAGCGAGATGGTGCCATGCTACCTGAAAAGAGACTACCTTAAGTCAGAACTAATCGTAATACTCATCTATGGAATCTGAAAGTTCTAGGACCAGATGGTGTGGAACAATTCGTGAGCGAAGAGGTATAAAACCTAGGCTTTGATACCAAAAATTCTGTCACGCCCCGGAACGACAAAAATAGAGAGAAATAAATTTCCTTTTTGGGTCCAAAGGCAGCGACTGGTGAAGTCACATAATTGTCCACACCACGCGGTACTAAGCAACAATAAATAAAAGAGATAACAAGAATGAAATCTAGGTTCTGGTTAAAACATAACTTAATGTCAAAAGGAGGTTACTAACTATTACACATCAGAGTCTCGAATCAAAATAAAACATAGCGAAAGTACAATTGTCAAGGCAACATGTGCCTGATTACGAAAGGTCTGAAAAGCAGTAAAGATAATTAAACTACAGTCTAGCCTAATCTTCAGTTGGCATAGAGGTAGTCCTCGGAATAGTAGTACTCTTCTACCTGACCTCCTTCGGGGTAGTCATCCGCAGGGACATCGTCTCCAGCATAGTAGTCCTTGCCTACAGGTCCTTCAGCTGTATAGTCATAACCAGGGTGCACTGGAAAATAGAAATGTCCAGCGGCATAAACGCCGTCAACTTAATGAAAGCTGAGTGAATTAGATACTAACAGGGTATCAATTATTGAAGTTACTACCAGTTAAACACCATTAAATTCAGTGAGGGTAACTCCTTTAATCACTCTGATGATCCGATTATTAACGTCTTACTCATTTTAAGACCGGCAATACATTGTGATAGAAGAACAAACTCGACAGTAGTTCACTCTTAAGGATAAACCATTGCTTCGTCCACCACTTTTAAGAACATATGCACAGTCCACCGTATGTCATGGATACCACGTCAGTCCATCCCCAGCTTTTAAGAACATATGCCCAGTTCACCGCACTACAGGGATATAACACTTTAAGCAACAGTACATCATTCTATGCCACGACTTAGCGACGTCTACCAGTGATCACGGTCCACCGCAGTCGTAGACACCTTCGTCTGTCTACCGCTTTTTAAGAACATTTGATTAGATCATTTGGCTATTTTAGGGCTATTGGTCCGGTTCACCGCATGTCATAGACACTTTCATCTGTCTACCGCTTTTAAGAATATATGATCGACCAAAGCCCGCCCACGCAAGATTCCTGGATCCTAGCAAACCTACTTAAGTTCACTTCTATCATCGATACATGACAATCCCAATGTGGCCTGACTACTCTGAATGAAACGAACGATAACTCCAAGGGATTCACAATTATTACGTTATCTAACGTCACAACCATTATCCGTTAATCTCGTCATTATTATGATCCTACATCGCATTATCTCGTTATCACGTCTATATTACAACAATATAGCATGCTGGGAGTACTGAACAGTAAATAAACAACTAAACAACATATCAACTAACCAAGAATATCAACATTCTGCAACTGCCAATCGATTTGGACCGGGGTCCAATCGATTGGTATAAAATAGTAACAATCGAATGGTAAAAAGTCCAATCGATTGGATCACATGCCAATAGATTGCTAAAATTGGCAATCGATTGGATATCAAAGATGACAATCGATTGGGAAAAGTCCCAACCGATTGGGACTTCGTCTTCTTCACAGTGAAGATAGTCCAACATAGAAATACGGGAAATAAATGATTTAGACTCCATTTCTTCATTCAAACGTGCTTCAACATCAATAATAAGCTACTAAGTGAGTTTAAAACTCAACTTAGGATTAGAGGGTGTGTTTGGTTGTGTGTATTTGAGCTTGGGAGTTCCAACGGAGTTCTCCTCTCTCTCTCTCTCTGTCTGTCTCCTTCTCTTTCTCTCTTTTTAGTTTTGCTTCTTTTTCTTCTCTTGATCTTCTTCTTCTTCTCTAGTCCATATGAGTGTGTGTGAGTGTATAGATGTATATATATGTGTGTGTATATATATGAGTGTACATATATATATATATAAAATACACACACAAACACTCCCTCTCCATCTCTCTATTTTCTGGAAACAAAAATACGCTCAAAATGGGCTAGTATATATAGGGGATTAGTGTTCACGTGGCCTTTCCCCAGCCAAGGCAAGAGAATCTGCCCAGCTACTGCCAATCGATTGGCATAAATGACAATCGATTGGTATCCAAGGCAATCGATTGGAAAAATTGCCAATCGATTGGTATACATATTATACCAAAGGTAAAGTGAAACTCATACAAGTATAAAGAGAAACATATAAGGTCTTATTCATATAATATAATACAAAAATACAGGGTATTACAACCATAAACTGTTATTAAAAAAAAACTTTTAATTAGTTTTATTGCAAAAATATAAAAACTAGTAGTTTAATAAAAGTCTCATAAATCTATCATCTTTTATATTTTTTAGGGAAAAAATAGTTATCTGCCTATCTTTATAAAATTATTTTCCATTCCCTGTGGGTTCGACCTGGTCTTCCAGAACTGTATTACTTGTACGATCACTTACACTTGGGTGTTGATAAGAAAATGCGTCAATAGGATGTCGTCACTAACATTGATACATGTGTTCCCCTTTGTGGCATGACTACTCTGATAAAAAGAAACAGATATCAAACTCATACACGAATCAACACGTTACCCACGTCGTCACGTTAAATCCCTTATTCTTAATCATAATTATCTTTGTTGTTACATTATCCCTGACCAACCCAAAATCGCATAACGGAAGTCCGAATTGAGAATCGAACATTCAAACCCTTAATTTAATAAATAGGCAAAGGAATCCATGTTCTGCCAATACTAATCGATTGGGATAAGGTCCAATCAATTGGAACAAAAATTATAACAATCGATTGAGAAAACTGGCAATCGATTGGGTTCAAAACTAAGTTAATTGATTGCTAACATTGGCAATCGATTGGGATGTCAATCGATTGGAATTCTATCTAATCGATTGGGTTCAGACTGATGGCAATCGATTGGGAATAATGCCAATCGATTAGCACTTCGTCTTCACCAGCAGATTGTGAAAACAGCATATATAAATGTAGAAATCATGCATATTATACACCTAATCTTCATGATAACTTGTATAAACGTCAAATAGAGAGACCAAGTGAGTTAGGACTTACCAAGGGTGTGTTTGGGTGTGTATCCTTGGAAAACCTCCAAGTTTTATCTCTCTTCTTCTCTGTCTCCGCTTTGTCTCTCCTTCTCTTTCTTTCTTCTTCTTCTTCTTCCTGTCTTCTTCTTGTTCTTCTTCTCTTCTTCTTCTCTTCTCTGCCAAGGGCAGTGTGGGTGTATATATAGATATATGTATGTGTATATATATATAACTCACAAGATATGTCTTTCTCTCTCTCTCTCTCTCTCTCTCTCTCTCTCAAGCTGTGCAAAACTTGCCCAAGGCCAAGAATGAATGCTTATATATAGATATCGAGAGTGCTACACGTCCAAAGCTCAAGCAAAGAAGAAAACTTGTCTCAGCTTATGCCAATCGATTGGTAATAATGGCAATCGATTGGTTACAGATATTTGAAGACAATCGATTGGTAAGATGGAAATCGATTGTATGTTGCCATATAATGAATTCAAGTTGGTAAGAGAGTAATCGATTGGGAACATGTCAATCAATTGGTATTCAAAAAATGGCAATCGATTGGGAATTCAGGCAATCGTTTGGTAACCAAATTTCATCAAAAGAATAGAAAATCTTATACAAGTATAGAAATAAAATACTAGGTCTTATTGTATATAAAAAAAAATACAGGGTATTACATCATCCACCACTCATTAAGGATTTCGTTCTCAAAATAAAAAACAAACAAGGTTTAAAACGAAAACGAAAACTTCTCTCGCATCTCTGACTCTAGCTCCTATGAAACTTCTTCTTCATCATGATGTTTCCATTGAATCTTCACCAACGAAATCTCCTTGTTTCTGAGTCTCTTGATCCCTCGATCCAGAATGCGAACTGGTCCTTCGTTGAATGTAACATTGTCGTTGACTTCAATATTTTCGAAGTTGATTTCGTGTACTGGATTGTGGGCACACTTCCTTAGCATACTGATGTGGAACATGTTATGCACTCTTGACATCTTTGGTGGCAATGCAAGGCGATAAGCAACCTTCCTAACACGCTCTAAAATCTCGAACGGTCTGATGAATCGCGACGATAACTTTCCTCTCTTCTGACCAAATCGAATAATCCCTCGAACAGGTGAAACTTTGAGTAGCACATGATCTCTAATAGCAAACTCCAAGTCTTTGCGTCGCTTATTAGCATAACTCTTGTGTCGCGTTTGAGCTATCTTCATTTCTCACTTACAATCTGAATCTTCTCACTGGTCTCTCGTACCATCTCTGGCCAAAGAAGTTGAGTATCTCTGACTTTGGTCCAACACAACGGAGATCAGCAAGGTCTTCCGTACAAAGCTTCGAATGACGCCATTCCTACGCAAATGATAACTGTTGTTGTAAGCGAACTCAATCAAAGGTAAGTGTATCTCCCAAGAATTCTCAAATCAATGACACAAGCACGTAACATGTCCTCCATTACTTGATTAACTCGTTCAGTCTGCCCATCGGTCTGCAGATGAAAGACTGAACTCAAGTTTAATATTGTTTCCATTACTGTCTAGAGACTCTTCCAGAATTCTGCAGCAAAACGTGAACCTCGATCTGATATGATAGACACAGGTACTCTGTGTAACCGTACTACGTGTTGTAGATATATTTGGCTCAAACGTTCCATTGAATACATCATACTGTAGGCGATAAAATGTGCCCGTCTTTGTAAGTCGATCCACGATTACCCAAATATCATCATGGTTCTGCTGTGACTTCGGCAATCCTACCACGAAATCCATAGTGTTGTGTTCCCATTTTCGTTGAGGAATCGGTAATGGTTGTAGTAACCCAGGTGGCTTCTGATGTTCTACCTTTACTTGTTTACAAGTAAGACATTGGGATACATACTCGGCTATTTCTCTTTCATTCCTTCCCACCAGAAATTCCTTTTCAGATCCTTGGACATCTTGTACCTCCTGGATGAATAGTCATCCGTGACTTATGCGCTTCATCTAATATTTCTTTCCGGAGATTTTTTTCGTCAGATACACAGATTCTACCTTTATATCGTAAGGCTCTGTCTGTACTAATACTCTAGATCTCTGGTTCTTTGGCTGACGTCTTGGCGAAGCATAACTTTAAATCTTCTATCGTCTACTGCGCTTTGATGATACATCTAATCAAAGTTGGCTGTACCATAAAACATTCAAAATGTTGTCCTTCCATTAGTTCCATTGGCTGAAGATCGAATTAAGCTAACACTTCTAATGCTTGCCATTCTTGAATTAGTAAGGTAGCGATCACTAGTCGAGGTTTACGACTCAAAGCATCTGCTACGACATTTGCTTTACCTGGATGGTATTGTAATGAAAAGTCATAGTCTTTGAGTAACTCCATACATCTTCGTTGTCGCATGTTCAACTCCTTCTGAGAGAACAAATATTTCAAGCTCTTATGATCGGAAAACAGATCAAACTTCTCTCCTTAGAGATAGTGTCTCCAGACCTTTAATGCAAATACTGTTGCTGCTAATTCCAAGTCATGTGTAGGATAATTCTTCTTATGTACTTTTAATTATCTTGATCCATATGCAATGACATTTTTGTCTTGCATAAGAACACAACCAAGTCCTTGGTGTGATGCATCACTATAGATCATAAACCTTTCTCCACTTTTAGGTATTGCGAGTACTGGTGCTGAAGTCAATCTTTCCTTTAACTCTTGGAATGCACTCTCATGCTTGTCAGTCCACTCGTACTTCATCTCCTTCCTCGTCAAATTCGTCAAAGGTCCCGCTATCTTGGCGAATCCTTCTACAAATCTTCGATAATATCCTGCTAGGCCGAGGAAACTTCTAACTTCTATCGCATTAGTCGGTCTGTTCCAGCTTAAGACTGCATCGATCTTAGATGAGTCCACTGAAATACAGTCTTGAGATATAACATGTCCCAAAAATTTGACCTCCTGTAGCCAAAATTCACACTTGCTGAACCTTACATACAACCTATTATCTTGAAGTGTCTGTAAAGCAATCTGCAAGTGTTCCTTATGATCTTCCTCCGTCTTTGAGTAGACTAAAATATCATCGATGAATACTATGATGAATTTATCCAAATATGGTCTGAATACTCTATTCATTAAGTCCATGAATACTGCTGGAGCGTTCATCAATTCGAAAGGCATAACTAGAAACTCATAATGCCCGTATCTTATTTGAACGCAGTTTTTGACACATCTTCCGGTCGAACTAACTACTGGTGATATCCTGAACGTAAATCGATTTTGGAGAAAATCTTTGATCCTTGTAACTGGTCGAACAGATCATCTATCCAAGGTAGTTGATATCTATCCTTAATCGTGACCTTGTTCAATTCCCTATAGTCCTTACAGAGTCGAAGTGTTTCATCCTTCTTATTCACAAATAGAACTGGTGCTTCCCAAGGTGACGTACTTGGGCAAACAAACCCTAGATCCTCAAGTTCCTGAACTTGCTTCTTCAATTCCAACATCTCAGTTGGTGCCATCCTATATGGAGTCTTAGATATCGGCAATGTACCAAGTACTAGTTCCACGCAGAAGTCTATTTCTCTTTTTAGTGGAAGTCCTTTAATATCCTGGAATATATCCTGAAAGTCTTGTATAGTAGGAATCTGATCCATCTTGAGTTCCGTACTGTTGCTACCGATTGTAGCTAAACCACTTGTCAAGAACATATCACTCGTCAGCTGACACTGAAATCTGATCGTCTGTCTTCCAGGTATTGGAAATACAATTGTCCTAGTAGGGCAGTCCAAATTGGCATTGTACTTAGTCAACCAATCCATCCCTAGGATAATGTCAAACTCTAACATCGACAGAACTACCAAGCCTGTTGGAAGATTCCTATCTCCCAAAGTCAATGGACAATTCTTACATACTTTACCTAGCTTAACAGTCACTCCCAAAGGTGACACAGCATTAAGAGCTGGCTCAAGCATCTGGGATTCTAAACCCAACGGATGCATAATCTTAACAACAATAAAAGAATGTGCGGCTCCAATGTCAAATAAAACTTTAACTGGACTATGAAAGAGTACAAGCATACCTTCCAAATGTTGTTATTCATCTGCATTAAAATCTGCCTCTGTTGGGATTATAGCATTCATCCTAATCTGATCAGGGGGTCCTTGTATTCCTTGAACTGGTGCCCCATAGTACCCTCCTCGTAGTGTACGGTAATCTCTGCTCAAGTGCCCTGGCTTAACCTTGGAAATTGTGCAGAACTTAGCAATATTTTTTGGCTTTCCACAGTTAAAACAACCTCCGTCATTTGATGGCGGAGCTGTAAGCAGTGCCTGGGTTGTGGTCCTCGCTGTCGATACGGTTGGGGTCGAAGATAACTCTGCTGGGGCTTCCTGGTTCCTTCCTAGGTTCTCTTGTTACCTTGAAAATTTTCCTGAGGTCTCCATCCTTGGGTATTCCTCTACGACGATGTCTGGAAATTTCTCTATTGGAAGTTCCTGCATGACTGTGGTCGATTCATCTGTGGTCACTGTACTGGATATGTGTCTTTCTCTAGACTTACAGCAAGTCTGACCAGTCCTTCAAAACTCTGGGTCAGGTGACCAATCATCATATGACGAAGATGGGGATTCAGTCCCTAATGAAATCTTTTTACCTTCTTCTGTGGTATATCAATCATATGCTGGGCGAATTGAGACAGTTGCTCAAACTGGGTGGTATATTCTCTCACCGTCCAATCTCCTTGAACTTAGCTTATGAAATTCTTCTCCTGTTGATCCTTTTTGTCTTCTGGAAAGTACTTCTCTAGAAATCTCCCTTTGAATGTTTCCCAATGTATTGCTCTCACAGCGTTCATCCCTATAGTGGCTCGTTCAGCCTCCCACCAATCTGCGGTGGCATAGGTGAGCTGGAACGTCGTAAGGCACACTTCTCTTGCTCGTTGCATTCCAGTGCTTCAAAGATCAACTCCATTTCTCTTATCCATTGTTCGGCTTTGCATGGTTCTGTTAGTCCATCAAACTTCTCGGGACATAACCCACGAAAATTTGCCAATAACTTGTCACCTATTTGCCTCTGCTGGAATGGTGCAATTGGGGGTTGGACAGGTCGTTGATTAGTAGCATGGTTGTAGGTATCGTCTACATGTTCCATCCTTTGCATGAATGCTTCAAAAACTCCAGACAGCTCCATTCCTTTCGGAATAGGTGCTCCAATTCTCGCTTGGTGATTTCTCAAGGGTCCTATCATAATAATAACAAGTGTTGTCTAAAAGAGACACATCGATTAGCTGAAAGTTTTCTTGCAGGAACGAAAACAAGATAGGGCGAGAAGCAGCAAGAACTAACAATTCTACTAAACAACACATCCAAGCAAGCATACCAACAATATCCAAAAGTACTGCTCGTATATATCAAAAGATGTACCGCATAGTACATACTAGTCAAACTGTGTACCACGTGGGACAAAGGCTAAAACAGTACTAAGGTTAACTATTTACAATGCTACGACTACTACTGATAATACTATACAAAGCTATGGTCAAATAGCTATCTCTCAAGCTTCCAAAAATCTGGTGGACAACATGTCCTGATATAAGACTAAATAAAAAAACTAAACCCCCTGCAGATCCTGACTCAAAAGTCGTCAGCATCCGATCCTGCTGCTAGTGCATCATCCTCTGGTGCAATATCCATCTCCATAGGTGGATCGGCCTTTGCTGGTGCTACTGCTCCTCCAACTACCACTCCTATATCCCAATCCTCGACAATCATGTCGTCAACCTCCATCTCCTCAACATCAAATGCTGGTTCGACAACATCAGCGATCAACTCAGCAAAATCCCCAACAATAGCCATAGCATATACTAACGCAACATGTCCTATAAAAAGTCTGATTGGCTGTGCAACCATCGCTGGTATCCACTCGGCTGCCATATTGGCAATAGCTGCCATATGAAGCACAGGTCCTGCTGGTAAATCAAACACCACAGGTATCTCTGGTACATCTACCCCCTCATCAGGAACATCCTCTACTGGGTCCTCTAGCACAAACTCTGTCTCCTTCGGGTCATCATTCGGCTCGTCGTCATCGTCAACTAGCTCGTTGTCCTCGGCGGGATCCTCCTTTGGGTCAGTATCTACTATCGGCTTGGCCTGTGGTAACTCTGGCTCCTCAGGCTGCACCTGTGGCTCTAGAATGGGTACCTCAGGTACTAGTGATGGTGGCACTACTGCAGGTGCTGCCTCAATAGGTCCTCCAAGAATAGCTCGTAACTCTATAGCATCCATCTCCAGCTTACTCTAGATCAAACTTAAAATCTCTTGGTAGATATCCCTACCAATCCTCGCTGAATGGTAAGCATCCATATGCATCTCTGTAGGGTGGGTCTTCCCGGTCACGTAAAGAGCCTTCCACATATCCGCCTCTAGATATCTACTAGCTGTTTGATGTATATGGTCATGATAAAACTCCGGATCAGTTGGCCTCACGATATCCTCATGGATCACGTGTCTTCCATACGCATCGGTCACAAACTTATGGAACTCTGGATCCATAATGCTAACCTGCAAAAAAAAAAACTAACTATCGTCAAAATGACGAACTTATCTTAAACTCATATCTCATCTCAATGATCTTAAGATACTAGGACCAGATGGTGTGGAATCATTTAGTGAACGAAAGTATCACAACCTAAAGCTCTGGTACCAAATATCCTGTCATGCCCCAGAGCAGCAAAAATAGAGAAAAATAAATTTCCTTTTTGGGTCCATAGGGAATGACTGGTGAATGTCACTAATTATCCACACCACACAGTACTAGTCTATAACTAGAATAGTAATAAAAATAAACTGGATATAAAAATCGTTGCTTCTATTACAAATATCAGAGTTATTACAGTAGTAAAGCTACAGCGAAAGTATAGAAGGTTTGGAAGCAACAGATGCCCAAGTACTGAATATAACAAAAACAGTCTAAACAGAAATGATAAACTAATAACTATCTCCATATCTTCAGCTGGCGTAAACATCAGCGTAGTAGTCCTCCCCGGTATAGACATCATCAGTGGGGCCATCCTCGATGTATCCTCCTCCCGGATAGTAACCATCGTTGTAGGATCCATCACCTGCAGAATAAGGTACAGGATAGTCTGGACGGGGAAAATCCAAGCAATAAAGGCCGTCAGCTTACTGAGATCTGAGTGAGTATAAACTAACAAGGTACCAGTTATCTGAAGTAAATAACAAGCTTATGAAGACACGAGACACGTTCTACTGTAATAATATTTTGCTCCTTTATTCAACGTCGTCAACCAACCCTTATCGTCTTGTTACTCGAAGATCGATCATCAACATACTTTTACTAGGAAGAACGGACTCAATCGTTTCACATATATAGACATACCATTATTCTGTCTATTGCTCGTTAAGGATATAAACCATCCACTGCAAATCCTAGACACCATGTCAATCCATCCCCCTCTCATTAAGGATACAATCGATTAGAATTCTATCCAATCGATTGGGTCTAGACTGATGGCAATCGATTAGGAATAATGCCAATCGATTGGCACTTCATCTTCACTAGCAGATTATGAAAACATCATATATAAACGTAGAAATCATGCATCTTATACATCTAATCTTCATAATAACTTGTATAAACGTCAAATAGAGGGACCAAGTGAGTTAGGACTCGCCAAGGGTGTGTTTGGGTGTGTATACTTGAAAAACCTCCAAGCTTTATCTCTCTTCTTCTCTGTCTCAGCTATGTCTCTCGTTCTCTTTCTTTCTTCTTCTTCTTCTTCATGTCTTCTTCTTCTCTTCTCTGCCAAGGGCAGTGTGTGTGTGTGTGTGTGTGTGTGTATTTATATAGATATATGTGTATATATATATATAACTCACAAGATATGTCTCGCTCTCTCAAGCTGTGTAAAACAGGCCCAAGGCCAAGAATGAATGCCTATATATAGATATTGAGAGTACCACATGTCCAAAGCTCAAGCAAAGAAGAAAACTTGTCTCAACTTATGCCAATCGATTGGTAATAATGTCATCAAATGGTTATAGATATTTGAAGACAATCGATTGATATGTTGCTATGTAATAAATTTAAGTCAGTAAGAGAACAAATCATTGGGAACATGTCAATCGATTGATATTCAAAAAGTGGCAATTGATTGGAAATTAAGGCAGTCGATTGGTAACCAAATTTCACCAAAAGA
This sequence comes from Hydrangea macrophylla, assembly GCA_033977485.1. Classification (NCBI taxonomy): domain Eukaryota; kingdom Viridiplantae; phylum Streptophyta; class Magnoliopsida; order Cornales; family Hydrangeaceae; genus Hydrangea; species Hydrangea macrophylla. The sequence goes on along the minus strand of CM066984.1, from coordinate 5,113,763 downwards.
ATAGGAAAGGTTATACAAGTATAGAAATGAAATACAGGTCTTATTATATATAAAAAAATATATAGGGTATTACAATACAAGAATCTCAATTGTATCAATTCCTAATTCCCAAGCCTCCCAATTACCTTAGCTCACGACCTCAAGAGGCTGGAGTTACTGACATTGACTGTGTGTACTGACACCGTGATATGATATTTAGTTACATGATTCTTGATAACATAACTACATTAGGTAAGACATATAAATGAAACTCTTAACATGCTCTTTATTCTCATTTGCACATTTAGGCATGCACTACACCATTCAGTCAAATTTCTAACACAGTGGTTTTGGTTTTCTAACGGTAATTTACTGTTGTTAATTTCTAACGGTGAATTTCCGTTAGAAAAGTACAAAATCCGTTAGTAATATTTAACTAGAGGTATTTTTAATTTTTTAACGGTTGTTAAAAAAATAGTAACGGACAATTACCGTAACAAATGTAGGGTAAATAAATCAAAATAAAAAAGAAAATAAAAAATAAAAAAGAAAACAAAAGAAAACAAAAGGGTAAAATATTTAGGGGGAAAATACCTTTTGTTGAGCGGGAGATCAGAAGAGAAAGAGGGAAGAGAAGAGAGAGAGAAGAGAGAGAAAGAAAGGTGCGACGACAGCTTCTCCACGCCGCCTCCACCTCCTCCGCCTCTGCAGATTCATTCTCTGTCGACAACTTCTCCACTGGATTTGGGTAGTTTATGGTTAAGGTATGTTTTTGTCCTAGTTTGGGACTGAGTTGTTTGTTTTTGAGACTTTGGGCAAGTTTTTCCCGGAGATGGCAATCGATTGGTATCCAAGGCAATCGATTGGGAAAATTGCCAATCGATTGGTATACATAGTATACCAAAGGTAAAGTGAAACTTATACAAGTATAAAGAGAAACATACAAGATCTTATTCATATAATATAATACAAAAATACAGGGTATTACACTATGACATGTGGTGGATGGGAATATTTCGATATTGATAAGTCGTGGCTATAGAACTGATGTGTCTTTACTTAAAGCGTTAAATCCCTGACTTGCGGTGGACTAAGCATATATCCTTGAAAGTGGGGGATGGACTAGCGTAGTGCCTACGACTTGTGGTGAACGCAGTAGATGGCCTCAGTGACTTGCAGTGTTACGTGGTAGATGGTATCTACGACTTGCGGTGACGCGGTAGATAGAGCATTGGTATATCCAGGGGCATTATGTAATACCCGTGAAAATTAGAAAGTACGGACATAGACTTCCTAAAGTTAGTTCTGTAATTATCCATATACCCCAGATGGTCGCTTAAATTATAACGCTAGGATATATTCCATATTTGCTGTCACATTAATTTATGACCAAAGTTATATTATGTTCGTTGTCATTTAATGTTATAACTATAGGTTATAATTAAATTCGTATCATTTGGAAATTATAGCTATAAGAGATATTATAATTTCGTTGTCACTAATTTTATTATTATAGATTATAATATATATAAATATTCGTTGTCACATAATTGTAAATTATATAAATTCAACCCCGTATATTAATTACGTGTTTTTAATAATTAATTGTCGTTTAGAAATTATGAACTATAAATTATATTATGTACTTCGTAGTCACTAGAAATTATAAGCGTAAGTTATTACAATATTTGGACCCGATAGCCTGTGACTATAAATTAGTACGTGATTATAATTACAATCGACATTTTTATTTTAGAACCCAAATTGTTAATGTTGGGACCCGGACTGAATTACACGTAGACATGTAGACCTGTAAAATTTGTATCTTCCCGGACTATTTGACACATGGCTCAAGGCGCGGACACAATCCCATGAATCTAGGGACCAAATACTACCTAGCCTAACATAGGTACAACCTAGCTACCTACACCTAAACTAGCCTAAGTACACTCCCTCCACAAACCCACTCCCTCCCTCTAATGTCTTATGGTCACTCACCCTCTCCCCTAACCGCCGGCCCATCCCCCCAAATTCCTCCTAAATCTACTAGGATTTCCCACATCTCGCTCATTAAACCACCCATCACCATCAACTACCCATACTACCACCCGTCCCCACCCCACCCCACCCCACCAAACCAAACTACCAAACACAAGCACACACCCACACACTGATATATTGTATATGTATTGTATGTATGTAGTGTGTGTATATTATATATATTATGTATGTATGTGTGTGTTATTATATATATAGAGAGAGGTTGGGAGAGAAAGAGAATCGAGAGAGTGAGAGAAGAAATGAGGAAAAGAAAAGAAAACACAAACACCTCCCCCCCCCCAGCCACCAACTTCCCTCACTACCACCCCCTCTATCCATGGCCGGCCCAAAGGGGGGGCCAGTGGGGCAACTGTCCCGGGCCACCAAAGTTCATCAAATTTTGAGGGCCCCCATAAAATTTTTATAATTACATTTTTATCTTGAGATTTTTTTAGCATTTTACATTAGGTCTCCCTTAATCATGTTTAAGCCTCTCCTAAACTTATGTTTAGGCCCCAAAGGGGGCCCAATGCCCAATTTAGTGTGATCAACTACATATATACATATCTCAAAAGCAAAGGCCCCTAGAATTTTGAAAATTACACTTTTAGTTTAAGATTTTTTTGAGTTTTAGAAATAGACCTCCTTAGAATTTTGAAAAACACCATACAATATTTAAGTTTCACAAATAGACTCATATTATAAGTAGACCCCAAAAAAATTGTCAATTGTGTATAAGTAAACCCTAAAAAAATAGTCAATTATGTATAAGTAGACCCCAAAAAAATTGTCTCAGGGGCACCCGAACCCCTGAATAAGGGGCCTCCCTTTTAGTAGTTCGTCCTGGGCCTCCAAATACTCGGGACCGGCCCTGCTATCCCTCACCCTTAGCATACACAAACACACACAGACCCAGAAACTAAGAAGAAGAACAAGAAACTGGGAGGAAGGAGAAGAGGAGAGAGAGACCGTGGCTAGAGAGAGAAAGAGCAGCGGGAAGAGCCGAGACCTAACTGAGACAAGGAAAGTAAAGCTCTCCACACCCCCTCTGTATTTCCTACATCTACTAGACTCACACTCACCCTCACGATCACCCCCGAACAGACCGTAGCTTCCCCACCATGACCGGCGGCCATAAAAGCTCCGTTGAGCTCGAATTTTTGGACCGTCACCAAAATACACAAAACCAATGCCAAAGTGACCCTGACGATTTCCTTAAGCTTCCCTAAAAATGGCTCGAAGCTTATTTCACGTTTGGTTAACTAACCGATTATCCTCTTAGGGCTGGATTTGTTTTTCCTCCCGTAAGGGTAGACCGTTAAGAGTTAGGCTTCAAGACCTATACCGTTGGATCGGGCACGTCGAGGCACTCGATTTCGCCTTAAAGTTTGCCCACTTTCGTCAAGAAATGAAAGAGTTATGATTGATTGAAGTTTTTGGGTATAATATGTATATATATGAATTATATATATATATACCATATATCTTCACAGGGAAGAAGAAGAGAATTGGTTTTGGGCATGAGCTTAGGCCCGTTTGGAAAATCGACTTATGGATCAACTTATGTGTGCTGGGAATTGTAGTTGCCAAACAGAGCCTTAGGCTTTAAGTTATTAATTAATTTTATAATTATCCCAAATGATTTATATTTATATTGTTTTGATTAGTTTTTATAATTCAGAAAATATTATTATTGATAATGATAATATATTCTGAAATTATGATCTATATTATATATATACATAGATATATGAGATTTGCTAACTTACAGCATATGAGACTTTTAGTGACGAAAAACAAGGTTTTAGTGACGAAATTTTTCGTCGCTAAAAGTTGGAACCTTTAGCGACAAAAATTCCGTCGCTAAAAACCTGTTTTTTGTCGCTAAATGGACTGTTGTATGTTGCTAACTTACAACCATCATATTGTAAGTTAGCAGCCTCCTCTCTCTCTATATATATATTATTTATTTAGTTGTACATAAATAAATATGTGTTAACTAAATTACAATAAGAAGATACTAGTAGTGGTTAAATGTTTAAAAATGATTTTATAAGTATTATAAATTAGTCTTTAATAATTTTAAAATATCATATTCTGAAATTATAGTATATTATTTATATAGTATGCTTATTATTTATAACTAAATAAATAATAAAAGTTAGTTTTAAAGGATAATAATTATGTATTAAATACCTAATGACTATTTTAAAAATGTTGAAAATTATATTATTTATCCCAAGGCCTAATGCCTTTGTTTTATAAATTATTTATTTATAAAACCCAACCGTCAGTATTTATTTAAATTATAAGGACCCGTTGGTTATCCTTTAATTACTTTAAATACCAAACGAGTTTCGAAAATTATGAGAAAAATACTACTGGCCTAATTTAATGTCTAGTATTTAATAAAAATATTTCTAAGGGCCATTTGTCCTTCTAAGTAATATTTTTTAATTATAGGACTCCGAAAACTATAAATATATAAATAGTTCTTCAATAATTCGTAATTAATAAACCGTAGCTCAGAAAATTACGCGGTCAGTTCTCAAAATCTTAGAATAATGTCTAAAACTATTTCCTTGAGTTTGGAGACCTTTTGGCGCGATCGAAAATACAGCTTACCTTTAGGGCCCACACTAGTATAGAAAACCCAGCCTTTTATGTGACGGACTCCAATTTGAGCGTAGTCAATGGCGTTGGACTTAGAATGACACGAGAATCATCACCACACACGGTTGGTATAATTACCATTATGCCCCTATCATTAACACATATGTGTCATCACCACAACTCTATTATACATTGTAGGATTGTGACTTATTCGTTGTTCGGAGAGTCCTAATCTTGACCATACATCCAAGTGAGTGTTTCTAACCTCACTCTCAATATACATAATGACTGCTAGAGTATTTGTATGTATGTACCGATATGCCTTGATGTATACATGATATAGATTATGGAATCGATTGCCATGAGACAAGCATTGACACGACTAAATAGTTGTGCGCTCTTGTGCAACACCCAAGTGTGGGTGATCGTGCAAGTAATACTGGATAAGTCCAGGTCGATCCCACAGGGAAGGAATAGGGAGAATGTCTACTAAGTTACAACCTAAAGAAAAGGAAAAGAAAATAAGAATGTTGGGAGTGGATGTTCTAACGAATCCTAATTAATTAAAGTAAACTAAATAATAAACTAAAGTATAAAGAAACATAACTAATTAAACAGATGAACTAAAGGTGTTGGAAACACGTGAATCCACATTGATCCTAACCATCTACCATGCAAATTCATTAACGCTCTATGGAGTTCATTCCTCTTCAGTATTCCGTATTTTTCTAAAGATATAGAATCAGTAGCCCTTTCATGACCGGGACTACACCATCACAGTTGATTTAAAATACTTGGAAGACGGTTTAAAACAATGGTTATTACTTGCACTCTAAATGGTGTTAGCATTCAAATTGGTTTTCAAAAGTCATTGAAGAAAAGGCCTTAAGGCTTTAAGTTCTAAAAACTGTTGTGACAAACTGAGCTTATTGGGACAATTTGATGACAGATTTCTAAAACAAAAAGTCATGGAATACTTAAAAGAATCATCTCAAGATTTAACAAGTTCGATCGATCGAAGCGCTCTCGATCGATCGGACTGCATCATCCTTGAATCGATCGAAATGTCTTCGATCGCTTGACTATGGCTGGTTCGATCGATCGAAATACCTTCGATCGATCGAGCCCAGGTTTTCTAAAGATTGCATGGCAGAGGCTAAGAATCAATATATCATCACATATTCCCAACGTCTAAACTACGGAAACATCATAAAACTAATGCAGGAATAGTAAAACAAAGCAATCATCAACATCTAAACTAATAAACAATCAAAGAACATAGATTGGAAAGAAAAAACCTATAAATAATCTGAATATAATCTGAATAAACTTGAAACAAACTTGAATCTTCAATCTACAATGGAAAATGAGGAAGAAGAAGATTAATCTAACCTAAACTACTCCTAATCTAACCCTAAAACTACCCTAAACTGCTGTTTTTCGCGTTCTGGAGCGTCCTCTCTTCGTCTGGCGTCAAAACGACGTATATATAGGGTTCCCGCAGAGTTTACGCAACTTTTGGATGAATAAAAAGTTCAATCGATCGAGCTCAGTTCGATCAATCGAAGGTTCGATCGATTGAACTCTTCTTCAATCGATTGAACTCTCTGCTTTTGACAGCACTGCACCCCGATGGGAGAATGGCCATAACTTTTTACTCGGACCTCGGATTGACCTCCCGTTTGCGGCCACGCGACCGTAACTCAAAGATCTACATTTTATATCTCTGGGAAAATCTTCCAAATCTGAAGTCATCATTGTCAAAATTGGCATTTTCCCAGCTGCTTCTGTTGTTCTCTTCACCAGAATCACTTTCTATGCAATGTTTGCTTTCCATGACCTGTAAAATAGTGTAAAAACACATGTTTGAGTCTCAACATCATAGAAAACACTTAATCATTGATATGCTTCTAAATCTAGGGACTTGGGGATAAAAGTATGCATAAAAGACCGTATAATACACTATAAACATGCACTTTTCACCTCGAATCAAGCATGTTATATACTACTATGACATATTTATAAGAAGTAAAAAAGAAGAACTATATGTGAAGGACTGTTTAGCCATGTGTATGCTGTTACGGATAATTGATTATGGAATGTTGGTTTGTATATTTTATATATCAATGTTGATTTTATAAGCATGTTGTTATTATTGCTTTGATAACCATCACTACACCAAAAGGGCACATTACTAACGGTAATTTACCGTTAGTAAAATTATTCCTAACGGTAATTTACCGTTAGAAATTGTCACATCCGTTCCAGGAATTCATAATTTTATCATGCATATTTGTAAATTGGGAGTTTATCAATGTTAATTGATAATGGTGATGGGGTTGACTGTGAGTCAACGGTAAGGTGTTAGTGAGGACACGGGAACATGGCAGTTCATATTGCATGAGCATGACTAAATGACATTTATATGATTTAAATGTTATTTGACTTTATCTGGTATTCCTGTGAATAATAATTATACCTGTGTAGTATAATTCTGGTATTTGGATATTTTAGTATATCATTTGGGAACTGTGGTGAGAATGTGAGTGATACGTTAATTAAAAAGGTAGGTTGTGTAGAGATTCCACAGAATATAGTTTTCGGATGTAATTTTTGGACCCAAACGAAACCTAGTCGAAAAACTTTTGAAATTTATAGTTTTCACTCGTAAAGTTATAAAATGAACGTGTGCAAAGTTTCATGGGTTAGTGAGAAGTTTTGAGAAACTTGCGGGGAGGTAAACGTAATTCTCAAAAAGTTTGCCTATATATAGATGAGGATGAGATTTCAATCTCATCCAAACTTCCAAAATATCTAGAGAGAGGAAAGAGAAGGGAGATTGGTTGCCACGAGCTTGCCGGCGACATACGACGACCTTCCGTCCGTCAGTTTTTCTCCAGATTTCGTATTTGAACTCGTGGAGGTAGGATCTTCGTTTTGATACTACGTAGGCCGTGTTTGGCCAAGTTTTGTAAAAATCTTAATTTTAGACTTTTGGGAAAAATAGGTATAAACTTGTAGGAATTTTCTCAAATTCGAAATCCGACGATTAATTAGCTTCCTAGTCGATCCTTCAAAGTTTGAGGGAAATCGCACGAGGTATGAAGTCCTAACTTGTGAAATATAGAGAAATACATGTTTTATATTTCGACGACGAAATTGAGATCCGGGCGAAATCCATGTGTTAATTGTAGGCCCGTTAATTATGCACGTGCTAATTTATGAAAAGCATGTCTAAATTTACGTGAGCACGTTGAGTTGTCTATGTGGGTCAAAGGGGAGTCTTATACAAATTCATGCCGGGATAAGATTCTCGATGTTTGAGAATTTAGTAGCGACGGCTACTGTGCATGGTTGATAGACTTGGACTTGCCATGGCACTTGTGGATACAATGGTTGATAGACTTGGACTTGCCATTGGTATCGCGGTTTAAGGCTTGGACTTGCCGCTACCGGATGAATGCGTATTTTTCTCCCTAGAGACTATTGATATGATTTATGAGATTAAAGCATGTTTTGTTATATATTACACATGGTAGACTTGTGCACTCAGCATATAGCTGAGCAGTGGACATGTACTCCATTACAGGTAAGAAGAAAGACAAGAAGAATCGCGATGAGTGAGGCCGATGAACACCGGGGAATCACCTTTGTATATGTTTTTGTGTTTTAAATCTTAAACTTGTGTAAGGATTCGTAAATTGGTAAATTGGTAATATGTTGTAATAGAACCATAGATTAGTTTCACAGTATTGTAATCTTGTAATTGAACATCTGTGATTATGTTTCAAATGTTGAAATCAGTTGTGGTTGTATTGGTGTTGGGTTTGGAGAAGCATGTGTTAGTATTTTCCATCACAGGCTGCCCAGCAGGGGAACAGTCGACTGGACTCAGGATCAGTCGGCTGGATCCCGTGTATTTGAGACACTGAAAGTGAATAGTAAGAGAAGCAGTCGACTGGACCCTTGATCAGTTGACTGAGTCACTGTAGATTTTAGCTACTGATCCAAATAGTAACCAGTGCAGTCGACTGGGTCCCCTGAGTAGTCGATTGAACCTCTGATGAGAAATGTTAAATTTTAGTTCTGCATAACACAGTCGACTGGGACCCCCTTATCAGTCGACTGGACCTCTGTTGAGGATTTAGGGTTTTAGTGTCTGCCAGGCACAGTCGACTGGACCCTATTACAGTCGACTGGGCAGTCGACTGGACCTCTGTATTTTCAAATGGATTTTGTGAATACCTTCTAATTGGGCAAAACCTTTTTGTAACTTTGATTTCCAATGGATTTGTCCAACTCAGAGGGAAATGTTTCCTAAAGTTTTAAAATACCCAGGGTTGTTTTAAAGTTCTTTTCGCTGCGTATAAGTATATTGATGTTGGATGAGCCTTGGTGGCGTGCCACGTGTCCTATTTCCACGCGTAGTGGGATGGGTCATGACAGAAATAGAGTGTGGCTAATAATTCTAACGGAATTTCTAACGGTAATTTTCCATTAGGAAAATTATTTTTACTAACGGTAATTTACCGTTAGTAATTTATTATTCCTAACGGAAATATTCCGTTAGTAATATTTATTCTTACGGTTTATTTTCTAACACTTTTATATACAAAAATACTAACGGTAAATTACCGTTAGTAATTTCATTACTAACGGTATGTAACATGACAGTTTCTTACACTTTCGAGACAATTACTAACGGATATAAACCGTTAGTAATTTTATTACTAACGGTTTATTTTCTAACACATGTGTAAGAATACTAACGGAAATTATCCGTTAGTAATTATTTTAAATATGAAAAACATAAATATTAAAATATGCTCCCAAATTTTATTTGCACCTAATTTCCATCACAGCCACATCACATTTACTATAAACATATATAATAAGCTCAAATCCAAACCATAATAAATACAAGCTCAATCTATATTAAATACAAAAAATATAATCCAAAATAGGCATGATTATCCTTAAATACAAACTGTTTCTAAGTCCAAACCAAAACTAACAAACCATGTCTGAAATTGAAAGAGTAAATTCATCCAAAACTAAACTAAACCAACTGACAAATAAAACATGTCTGAAATTTAAAGTCAGAGAAAATAAGACAAACATAGTCAACCAATCTTTAACCAACACTCAAGCCAAATCACAAATCCCCCTTGAACAAAGTCTGCCAATGTATCTTGTCCATCTTGACGATCCCACAAACGAGCATCGGGCTCAAACACTTCCTCGATATAAACTTTCTTTTCGCCAATACCAACTTGTTTGGAGTGGCAGACATTAGCTGTAGCATCCGTCACAACATACCCTTTTGCCAATTGTTTACCAAACTTATCAAATAATACACATGGGGGCTTGTCGGTGGGAGGAGGCATGGTAGGAGGCATATGATGAGTAGAAGGTGAAACACCCTTGGCAAAAACATTATTCAAGTTTTGAGCTAAATGAGTAGCAAAATTAACTGAATTTGATCCATAATCACTTGAGGGAGTAGTAACCATAGGTGGGGTACTCACATTTGAGAGTTTTGAAACTAAAGACATAATTATACCTTACATATCGTGAAATTTTGAGTCAACGTGAGAAATGATCTTATCCTCCAATGCGGCAACTTCTTCAGTTATCTTCTTTTTTCCCTCACTTTTGGACATTGGCAACCCGATATGAAGTAGTTGCCTCTTAGAGATGCGTGAACCCACAGCACGAACCCCTTCCCTTTTGTCCTTTCCAAATACTTGAGTTAACTCGTCATTGTCAAAGTCTTCACAATTATTACTATATCCCTCGTCAGTCAAATCACTGCTTTTTCTTAAATTTTCAATTGCCTTTATTTCATCCTGTAGTCATTTAAAGTAAATATTGTGATAATACACTAAAAAAATTAAGCTATGAATTAAAAACTACAAACAATATGTTACTCACATATTTACTCTTAGCACTCTCTAAGACACTCCCATCACTATGCTCATGTGCCGCCAACCATTTGTCAACACGACTGTAGTGTTTGCCAGGATTTTCTTTTCGCTAGACATTGAAATTTAACAAGTTAGCTGTGGAAAACTTACATTAAACAGAAAAAGTGTAAGGAATTATACTCACCATTAAGTATAGTTTCTGAGCATAGGAACGACGCCAAAGACAATGGGGAATCTTAAGTTTTTTTTTCTGTTGTTCAAATTTCTAGCAATTTGCTCCACCTTTGTTGGATCTCTCTCATTTTCTAAAAACTTTGCCCATAAATGTGGATCAACACATTTTGGCACGTCATGATGACCTTTCCTCACAAGGTTCCGCAAGTTGTTTTTGTATGTCCTAAATTTTTGGGGCCACGACTTCTCCGCAAATGGGCGAGCCACGGATTGTGGAAAATTAAGTTCAAATTCAACCTAGTAGTAGAATAGAATAGTTATGTTAAAAAGAAAATATTAACTAAACCAACTAATTAAACAAAGAGCCTACACACAAAAGTTTACCATTAAAGCATTCCAAACATCGTCTTTAAAATTCTTTGGCACTTTTCGCCAATCATTGTAGCTAATTGGAATGTGATTTCTCACAAAATCTCTCGTACGACTATTCCATATCTGTGAGTATTCACCCATCACAGACCCGTCATTTTCAATTATGACTTTCATTTTTTCTTTTGGGGCTTTGCCTCCCGATGACTCAGATGCGGCGGGACTGAAGAAGATGGTTGGGATGAATTCGGGTTAAAATTACCTCCACTTGATGTCATAATTCCAATGCCTGTCATTTGAAAACAAGGTGGTAGTATGCGAACAACAATGATAACAAATAATAATAATTAACGCATAACAATTATCTGAAGAAAAATAAAGTTTTGCATTCAATCAAGTAACAGTACAAAAAGTCGTACAATCCAAACAAAATTATGGTTAAAACTCAACATAGAGGCAATTAATGCAAGATAAATAACACTAGGCAGAGCCATGCTGCTTCAACAGATCTTCCAAATGAGGTTGGTCTTCAAGAGTAGATTGGAAGACACTTGGTATCTCTAACTCGTCTACTCGACTGGTCAATCTATTCGGTGAATGTATAACAACCCACCAATTCGGATTTCTAAGGTCTTTTGAATAGAAGACTTGACTCACCTCGGAAGCAAGAATGACAGGCTCGTCAAGATCATTGGCATTACTCTTTAACTTAGCAAAATTTACCATCACCAAGTTAGAGTCCGGAGAGTGTTTACATCCATTGGTCTTGTCCTCCACCGCCACCCAATCGCAATAAAACACTAACTCTTTAAATATTGTATAGTCTAACTCAATTATTTGTTTGATAACCCCATACCACATTGTCCAAGCATCCTTGAGCCTTTTATCACTTTTTCTTACCCTAAATGTAGTCCATGCCTTCATGAAAACACCGCTATTTTGCGTGATGATTCAAGGTGAAAAGTGCATATTCATAGTGTAATACATGGTTCTTATGCATACTTTTATCCCCAAAGTCCCTACATTTAGGTGCATTCTAATAACAATGTTCTTTTTATTGTGTTAATGCTAAAATATATGTTTTTGCATTGTTTTATAGGTATTAGGATGCAAATCAATGAAGTGGAGCTAAAGAAAAGTGATTCTGGTGGATAGAACAACGGAAGCAGCTGAGAAAATTCCAATTTTGACAATGAAGACTTCAGATTCGGAAGATTTTCCCAGAGATATAAAATGTAGATCTTTGAGTTACGGTCGCGTGGCCGCAAACGGGAGGTCAATCCGAGGTCCGAGTAAAAAGTTATGGCCATTCTCCCATCGGTGCACAGAGCTGTTAAAATCAGAGAGTTCAATCGATTGAGCAGAGTTCAATCGATCGAACCTTCGATCGATCAAACTAAGCCCGATCGATCGAACTTTATATTCACCCAAAAGTTGCATAAACTCTGCGGGAACCCTATATATAAGCCGTTTTGACGCCAGACGAAGGGAGGACGCTCCAGAACGCAGAAAACAGCAGTTTTAGGGTAGTTTTAGGGTTATTCGATCGATCGAACTAAGCTCGATCGATCGAACTTTATATTCACCCAAAAGTTGCATAAACTCTGCGGGAACCCTATATATAAGCCGTTTTGACGCCAGACGAAGGGAGGACCCTCCAGAACGCAGAAAACAGCAGTTTTAGGGTTAGATTAGGAGTAGATTAGGTTAGATTCATCTTTTTCTTCTTCTTTTTCATTGATATATTGAAGATTATTGAAGATTCAAGTAGATTTCATGTTTATTTCAAGTTTATTTCAGATTATATCCAGGTTTTTCTTTCCAATCCTTGTTATTTGATTGCTATTAGTATATGCTATGATTACTCTAGGTTACTGTTTCTGTACTAGTTTTATCATGTTTCCGTAGTTTATACGTTGGGAATATGTGTTGAAACATTGATTCCCAACCTCTTCCATGCAATCTTTAGAAACCTTGGGCTCGATCGATCGAAGATATTTCGATCAATCGAACCAGAGCCATAGTCAAGCGATCGAAGGCAATTCGATCGATTGAAGGATGATGATGTCCGATCGATCGAGAGCTCTTCGATCGATCGAACATGTTAAATCCTGAGATGATTCTTTTAAGTATTCCATGACTTTTTGTTTTAGAAATCTGTCATCAAATTGTCCCTATAAGTTCAGTTTGTCACAACAGTTTTTAGAACTTAAAGCCTTAAGGCCTTTTCTTCAATGACTTTTGAAAACCACTTTGAATGCTAACACCATTTAGAGTGCAAGTAATAACCATTGCTTTAAACCGTCTTCTAAGTATTTTAAATCACTTGTGATGATGTAGTCCCGGTCATGAAAGGGCTATTGATTCTTTATCTTTAGAAAAATACGGAATGCTGAAAAGGAATGAACTCCATAGAACATTAATGAGTATGCATGGTAGATGGTTAGGATCAATGTGGATTCACGTGTTTCCAACACTTTTAATTTAGTTGTTTAATTAGTATGTTTCTTCATGTTTAGTTTATTATTTAGTTTAATTTAATTAATTAGGATTTAGTCACTACTACAATTAAACTTTTCTTTTTCTTTAGGTTGTAACTTAGTAGACATTCTTCCTATTCCTTCCCTGTGGGATCGACCTGGACTTATCCAGTATTACTTGCATGATCACCTACACTTGGGTGTTGTACAAGAGCGCACAAATATTTAGTTGTGTCACGTGACAACAGTTTCGTCGTGAGACTTAGGAGAAAATACAAAACCATTAACGCGATACTTTTTGTATGTTTTGACCGTGTGCTTTAGCCCTTGAACTAACCGCCACAAAATAGCATTTGTCTCAGTCTCACCGGAAGACACCAACTGTTCAATGGAAACACTCTCATAAGTATAATACGAATCTAACTAAATAAACTACATATGTTAGTATTCTTATTTCTTGTGGACTGAGGAATACCTTTTCATATAACCAAGGGATGAAAAAAGTTTGTATCTCTACTTCTGTGATTGTAATCCCCTTTCCTTTATCGCAAGTGGAATGTCTTAACGCTTTATACTCACTGAAATTTGTAGTTTATATATTAGTAGTTATATGTGGATATGTTCAATATATATGTTACAAATGCCTCAAACCTGTAGTAGTCATTGAGTCCGTGAACGTCAAGTCGAAATAGTACCCATCTACGTATTTGTTGAAATTGTTCAGATTCCAACGTTATAGTTTTATCGTCAAGCAAAGGTCCTTCATCAAAAAACTCATCATTGTCCTCTAAAAAGGCTTCACGAGTACGTTTGTGATTTCCTTCGAGTGGATTTGACATATATTCCATGCAATACCTAACGGATTCTCCAACAACATAAGACTCAGCAATCGATCCTTCAACATACCTTTTATTGCTAGGTATGTCTTTAAATTCCTTCACTTGCCTATTTGTATGAGTAGAAAATATATGTAAGTCTATAAAGCCGTGTCATTTGCCTATGGATGAATACATATAAGAAAATGAGTTTACCGTTCAAAAGGATACATCCATCGAGGTCCGGTAGGTCCACAAATCAATGCCTCATCAGCTAGATGCACCATGAGGTGGATACTGATATCAAAAAATGATGGTGGAAAGTGTTTTTCCAACATACATAATGCCTCTGCAACCATGTATTTGGCTCTTTGGATATCCTTTCGAATCAAGACTTTTGAGCATAGTATGTTAAAGAATAAGCTTAATTGTTGGATAGCTCTTCGCAAATCTCGATGTTTTAGAAAGGCATGTTGAAGCAATACGGGTAACAAATATAGAACAATAACATGATAATCATGCGACTTCAACGAATGCAAACTGGGTGGGTTAAGAGTGACAATGTTGCTCAGGTTAGATGAAAAACTAGTAGGGAGCTTCAAATCTTTCAAAATTTGGCAAAATTCTCGTTTCTCATCTTTATCCAAGTGGAATGATGCTTTTGGCTTTATCTGTTTCCCTGTGAGCTCATCTACTTGCATCCACTGGCCGCTATGTATGCCAATGTGCTTCATATCTTCACGCGCATTTATTTTATCCTTTGTTTTGTTTTTATCATCTAGGATTGTACAAATTAAATGCTCAGCGACATTCTTCTCGGTGTGCATCACATCAAGAACATGTCGAACTTGATGAGAGCTCCAGTATTCCAAGTCAAAGAAGATGGACCTTTTATACCATGCCTCTCTCGGTTCATCATCAGTGCAGCCCATCCTCCTTTTTCTACCCGAAACTTTTGGGATCTTTCCAGGGACAAACTTTATCTGATTTAACTTTTCCAAAAGTGCATCTCCATTTAACCGAGAAGGAGGTTCACTATGTTCAGGTAACCTAAGCCCCAAATACCCCCCATTCCTAAACGGATGATTCATGCCAAGGAAAATACGGTAGTTTGTGTACACTATTTTCTTACTGTGCTCTAGTCGGATGGATCGAGTGTCATCTCCACAAACAGGACAGGCTTTATAACCATGTGTTACACACCCAGATAAATTCCCATATGCGGGAAAATTGTGAATCCCCCACATTAGCATAGCTTTCAACATAAAAGGTTGCATTTTGTACATGTCAAAAGCCGGCACTCCTTCTTCCCACAGTTGCTTCAACTCCTGTACTAGAGGTTGAAATGTCTTGACCTGGTGCCTTTGGCCCAGGAATTAGCAAAGACAACATTTGAAACTCTCGTTTCATGCACAACGATGGTGGGAGATTATAAGGCACCGTAATGACTGGCCAACAACTATAACTAGAGGATTGAATACCATGCGGATTAAACCCATAAGTTGCAATTGCAAGCCAAACGTTGCGCCCTTCTTTAGCAAATGTTGGCCATTTAATCTTAAACCTTCCCCACTGAGGAGAATCAGAAGGATGCCTCAGATACTCCCATGAAGAGTTCGATCGATCATGCTATGTCATTTCGTGTACTATCCATGGTATAGTATACAATCTCACAAGTCTTGGAATCAAAGGAAAATGTCTTAACACTTTCAAAGGCTCTTTGCAAACTCTACCCCCCTTCTTTGTTCTCACAGCATTTCTCGATTCTCCACATTGAGGACATTGCTCCTCATCGTCATTATCTTTCCAATATAAAATACAATTATTGACGCATGCATGAATAAAGTTTGCCTTCATCCCCAAGTCTTTCATCATACACTTCATGTGTGGATACTTCTCCGGTAACGTATTTCCCTTTGGGAGCCACCTTTTCAAGATGGTCAAAATTGCCGTCACACTATTTCCCGACCAACCAAATTGCTTCTTAATGTTGTGCAGTTCCACTATCGCAGAAAGAGTTGTATCAGGACCCTCACATGAAGGGTACAATTTCTCAATTGATAATCTTTTATATTCATTGTATTTCTCATTACCCACATATGGTTCTTCTGAAACTCCAGCCTGACCACTATCATCCACATGAGTTTCTTCATGCATTCCGTAAGAAGCGTCAACAAGATTCTCCATCCCAAGCCCTCCAACCTCGATGTTTTCTTCTTCAATGTTTTCTCCACGAACCTCTTCTACTGGCGGTTGATCTATCGAATTCATAGATGGTTTTTCACCATGGAAAGTCCATAGAGAATATGTCCTATCTATGCCCCTCCTAACGAGATGATTTCTGACATCTAATGGTGTGTGTCGATTTCTATTTCGACATTTTACACACGGACAATATAACGTTGACAACTGTTCAACATTATTTGTAATCGCAAATTCAAGAAACTCGTCAACCCCCTTTGTATATACTGGACCAACTCTATTGCTTTCATTCATCCACTCTTTGTTAATGGGTCGTGACATTCTGCAATTCAACATGAACTAGGTGAGAGATCGTTAGGGTTAGGTTTCTGTTTGTTTTTCTTTTCCTTTTGATTTTTTCTGTGGAGGTTGTGAACTAGACGCGGTTTTAAACAAAGAGAAAAAAGAAAGGAAATAAATTCAAAATGTCCCCTTTAAAATGGTCTAATAACCCAAAAAAAAAGAAGAAAAGGGACAATGGGAGAGGGAAAGGGCACCTGCAAACAAAGAGAATCCCGACAAGGGATACAATTAATATGCAAACAACATTGTAAATAAAATGGGGTCCACGAGGGGAACACCCAACAATTGTGAGAAGGGACTGCCCCCTTCCCACTCATCGTCCCAATTAGGGCACACACGTTGCGACAAGTCACGGGGGACTTGCCACGTGTTCAGAAACAATGTACATAAATTCAATAGCCTCACTATCCTAAGGCTCTATTTTATAAAAGCAATGAAATGAAAGCATACAAAAAATAGCTAGGGAAAAGCCAAACCTTTGAGTGTGAAATGCCAAGCAATTCCTTCCAAATAGTAGCAAGCAAAACAGATGGGATGGAGGGGGATCAAATCCATAAATCCTATTGGAAAATCTCACGTAAGTATAGAAAGAACGGGCTACTCCTTAACCAATAGAGAGAGAGAGAGAGAGAGAGAGAGAGAGTTTATATGTATAAAAGACAGACTACCCCTTAACTAATAGAGAGAGAGAGAGCAAATGCTAGCTAGATAGCTTATATGAATTAATTTTTTTTAGTACTCTCATTGCAAAACGATTAGTATCAACACCAAATGCTAACCTAGAACATTAATTTAGAACAATACATTTCTGTTGAAGTTACAATAAAAGATAAAGGAAAAAAATGGAAGAGCAAAGAGCAAATGCTAGCTAGCTAGCTAGTAGCTACCTTCAATTGCCAAAAAGAACTAATATGTATAAAGAACATGTAAATGTAATAGTAGCTCCCCCTTAACCAATATATATATATAGAGAGAGAGATAGTTTACCACTTAACCAATAGAGGGAGAGGGAGAGGGAGAGAGAAAGAAAGAGAGGGAGGGAGAGAGAGAGAGAGAGAAAGTGAGAGAGAGAGAGAGAGAGAGTTAATATGTATAAAGAACGGGTTACCCCTTAGCTAATAGACGGAGAGAGAGAGAGAGAGAGAGAGAGAGTTTATATGTATAAAAGACGGGCTACCCCTTAACCAATAGAGATCGAGAGAGAGAGAAAGAGAGAGAGAGAGAGAGAGAGAGAGAGAGAGAGATCGGTAATATGTATAAAGAACGGGTTACCCCTTAACTAATAGAGGAAGAAAGAGAGAGAGAGAGAGAGAGAGAGAGAGAGAGAGAGAGAGAGAGAAGGAGAATAATTAAGGATAATAATGTTTTTGACATACTTTTGCTCGCTGACCTGGAAAACAAGAGGAAGATTATTTGCAATGCGAGGTTACAACCCATTTTAGGTAGGAAAAAAGTGAACATGAATAGAATTCATGACATCCTCGATCCCTACTTTGCCGAGAAATATCTTCTATTTCCTCTCCTACTTTGACTATATTTATTCATTTAAGAATTTAAACCAGCATCTTTTCAGCTAAGCTCTCTAGGCTCTCTTCTCTATAGTCACTGCCCAGAATTTACAGCATAAGAAAGAAAAGATCACATCTAATTTGAAAAAATAAATTAGAATAACTATTCGTAGTGGCCATTGGTTATATCTAGCAATTAAAGGCCTTTCCTAGCAAGCAAATATTTTAGAAAAGCGATCATCAAGGGACACAACTATCACGTTGATATGTAAGAAAAATTGTTGATTAGTTTCAACAGAAGGACAACAATATTTCAAGCTTTGGTCAAACTCCTCTCACTATAGAATAATTAGAGTGTCAGATTGTATGCAAATATCACCATTAGAGACGATAAAAAAATGCAGGGAAAAGAAAAATAAAACTCACAGTCAATTTTGAGGTAGCTTTGAGCTGATTTATCAAAAGTGGGACTGTTGACCCACGAGAATCAACAGAGTTGTTACAACTATGGCTGCCCACCTGGGAAAGACAAACAAACAAATTAGGGACTCTTGCTATCTTCTTCACTTGTGCCATTTTTACATCTGGGCAGGTACAACCTAGAATTGAAGTCTACTCGGGCTATCTTCAATGAAAACAACTACATCAACATCAACTTCAACAACAAAAGCGAGAAAACCCTGTGAAGATCAACAAAAAGAGTTGTGATAATTAAAAACCTTTATAGATGGTCCAACAAATACACAGAAAATCTTGTTCTGCAATAAGATAACTCAAAATCCCCACAAAAGAACTCTACGAATATTTTTGCCGAGAAAATGTGAGCTAAGACTGGCAATCAAAATCCAATTATCCAAAAGCTCTTATCTTTTACAATAATTAGCCCCCAATAAATCCCCAAATAGCGCTCCAAAACACCCCTTGACAGCCCCTAATATCCTCCCTAATAAGACCCCAAACAGCCCCTAATCAGCCCCCAATAGAAAATGCATTTTTACTTGAATACATTTAATTCCATAACACTTCTTTTAATCCTAAACAGCCCCCAAACAGTCCCTAATCAGCCCCTGACAGCCCCTAATATCCTCCCAAACAGTCCCCAAACAGCCCCTAATCAGCCCCCAAACAGCCCCTGACACGGCAACCCATTTAATTCCATAACACTTCTTTTAATTGAATTAATAGGGGTAGTTTCGGAAAAGTAATGTGAAGTTTTCTTTGACTTGCATAATTTTTGGGACATTGAAAATGGCATATGAGACTCCAACTATATATTAAAGATCCAACTTTAGCTCTCAATTTAACCTACGATATCAAGCATCTCCAGAAAAATAAGTCAACATAAAAATAAATAAATAAATAAATAAACTATGGCCCCTGGATGCAAAATAAATGGCCCCAACGAGAAAGAATTATCACATTCAACCTAAGGACTGAAATCACAACATACAAGCCAATTATTCCAATACGTTTTCAAAGATTACTTTTAAGGACTGGAGTTAGAAGCAGACATGATTTTTTCATTACATGACCTTCACATTCATATAGATAACATCTCTGCGAAGAGCTAATACAATAGAAGTTGCCATGTCCTCAAGCATATCCAAAGACAAGACTGATTGGTCCCAAGTATTTTGAAATTGTTTATACCAGCCATAAAATGATATTGAAGTCCATTTAATTAGTGAGATCAAAAAGATGACCAGTATACCAACAATAATAGATTTCTTAGATAGATTGCTATCATAGCACCAAGCAATGAAATCTGACATTTTAATGGGTCATAAATTGAATTCACTAATATACCAAAGTTAAAGTGTCTTTCAGACAAAAATAATGGTGCAGTCAATATTTTAAAAGAATTGAGCATATACTGAAATAAACAAGAGACGAAATCATTTCTCAATTCTTTTAGTTAATATAAAAGGCCAACTTCAACCAGATTTTTTAAAGGGTGAAAGTGAAAGTGAAACCAAAGGTGCACAACGGTTCGTACTTCCAACGTAATTCTTGAGTTGTTCTTATCTATCAAGAAACAAAAAGATCAATAACTTAATAATTCAGAGTCCTGGATACTATAGAACTAACCTTTTTCACGTATTTGTCCACAGAATCACATCCCTGAAAAAGCAACTCAATGATTTCTAACTGAAATACAAACCAAAATAAAATGAACCTAATTAGAAGAAAGATTCAAATAGCTAAACCACCGTGTATGTCCTCACACAGTGAGAACCCAGTTTCAGTCCATGTGATATTTGAAGATTCACACTCTTATCATGAATGTTATCATAGATATATGTGTTTTGACTTTTGAGTCTTTTGACTATGTAAGTATGTAACTAAAATGTTGATTATATTACAATGTTTCCAAAGTTGCAAATAACAAATGCTATACAATATATGTCATTGTTCAGTACAATATGTGAACACTGAAACTATATTTAATAGTCGTACATTTGTTCTCCTTCTTATCTCATTTCTCAATCAATTGCAAAATAAGGTCAGAATAAACCCTAGAAATTGGGGCTTTTTTTTTTTGAACATCAAGAATTAAATTAAAAAGCCAAGAAGGCCATTGAAAGTACAACCACCCAACCAAGGGCACAGAAAACGGATTGGTATACATATGTACGACATATGTCATTTATATACTAGCCCATTTATATACTAGCCCAACCACCCAACCAATCGATTGGCAATTTTCCCAATCGATTGCCTTGGATACCAATCGATTGCCATTTATGCCAATCGATTGGTAGCAGCTGGGCAGATTCTCTTACCTTGGCTGGGGAAAGGCCACGTGAACACTAATCCCCTATATATACTAGCCCATTTTGGGCGTATTTCTGTTTTCAGAAAACCAAAAGAGGAAGAGGGAGTGTTTGTGTGTGTATTATATATATACACTTATATATATATACACACACATATATATACATCTATACACTAATACACACTCACGTGGACTAGAGAAGAAGAAGAAGAAGAAGAAGAAGAAGAAGAAAAACAGAAAAGAGAGAAAGAGAAGGAGACACACACACACACACACACACACACACACACACACACACACACACACACAGAGGAGAACTCCATTAGAACTTCCAAGCTCAAATACATACAACCAAACACATCCTCTAATCCTAAGGTGAGTTTTAAACTCACTTGGTAGCTTATTATTGATGTTAAAGCACGTTTGAATGAAGAAATGGAGTCTAAATCATGTATTTCCCGTATTTCTATGTTGGACTCTCTTCACTGTGAAGAAGATGAAGTCCCAATCGATTGCCATCTTTGATATCCTAATCGATTGCCAATTTTAGCAATTAATTGGCATGTGATCCAATCGATTGGACTTCTTTCTAATCGATTGTTGCTATTTTTATACCAATCGATTGGACCCTTGTCCCAATCGATTGCCAGTTGCAGAATGTTGATATTCTTGTTTAGTTTATATTATAATTGTTTAGTTGTTTATTTACTATTCCGTACTCCTAGCATGCTATATTGTTGTAATACATATGTGATAACGAGATAATGCGACGTAGGATCATAGTAACGACGAGATTAACGGATAATGGTTGTGACGTTAGATAATGTAATAATTGTGAATCCCTTGGAGTTATCGTTCGTTTCATTCAAAGTAGTCAGGCCACATGTCATGTATCGATGATAGAAGTGAACTTAAGTAGGTTTGCTAGGATCCAGGAATCTTGCGTGGGTGGGCTTTGGTCGATCATATGTTCTTAAAAGCGATAGACAGGCGAAGGTGTCTATGACATGCAGTGAACCGGACCAATAGCCCTAAGATAGCCAGATGATCTAATCATATATTCTTAAAAGCGGTAGATAGACGAAGGTGTCTACGACTGCGGTGGACTATGATCACTGGTAGATATCGCTAAGTCGTGGCATAGAATGATGTACTGTTGCTTAAAGCGTTATATCTCTGTAGTGCGGTGAACTGGGCATATGTTCTTAAAAGCTGGGGATGGACTGAAGTCATTTCAATCAATCGAGACTCAGGGTCTTCGATCGATTGAACTAAGTTCGATCGATCGAACGTCGTCTTCTCCAAAAGACTGGACAGTGAACGTACAGAATAGTTTAAGGCGTGTTTGGGTCATTATTAAATGTCCAAAACGTGTAAACCAATACATCTACGCTACCGAGTGAGTTTAGAACTCACCGAACATCGTTAAGGGCGTGTTTGTCAAACGTCAAGCTTGGTGGCCTCCAATGGTGGCTCTGGATTCCTCTCTCTGTGCCTCATTTCTCTCACTGTCTTTGATCTTCTTCTCCTCTTTCTATTCTTCTCTTCTGTCTCTCTCTCTACCCGAATATAGATATGATGTGTGTGTGTGTGTGTGTGTGTGTATATATATATATATATGGAAGTGTGTATAGCTATATATAACACAACACACACACACACACACACACACACACACACCCTCTCTCTCTCTCTCTCTCTCATTCACTCTCTCTCTCTCTAACCCAACCCAACCCAACCCCCCCCCCCCCCTCCATACACAATTGTAACACATATATACAGGCAAGGGAAGAAGGGCAGGTGGCAACCTCTACGCAGAAACTAAGATAAAAATGTAGTCGCGTTCGATCGATCAAAGCGACTTTGATCGCTTGAGAGCAGATCGGCCAAGTTTGATCAATTGAGACTGATTCAATCGATTGAAGTGGGGACCACGTCATAAGTTCAGGACGGTAGGGTTTCGATTGCTTGAAAATAGTTCAATCGATTGAAGAAAGAAATTCTTGATCGCTTGAAACACCTCGATCGCTCGAAACTGAAATTTCCAATAAGGTCAAGGTAAGTATACAGAATCTCTTCGCATTATAAAATATTGAAATACAGAGTATTACAATAAAAGATGGTGTGTGTAGAGAGATAATATTTTATTTTTAGGATGAGATGGTGGGTGTAGAGAAGTGAGGGTTAAGGCTAGTTTGGGAATGAAAGGTGTGTAGAGAGTAAATTATTTTAATTTAAGGGTGTCGAGAATAGGTGGGTGTAGAGAGTATAATAGATGATAAGATGGGTGCGAGACTGCGGCTAGAATTTCCCTAATGATTGACGAACCTTTTGGGGCCCAATTTTATTTCTTCATATTTTCTGCCCCCAAGAACCCAAACTTGAGGTCTAATTTATCTAAAAGGTTAAACTTTAGGCCCAATGAACCGTAGTTTGGAAAAAAATTGTAGCCCCAAATTCTACCTGAACCTCAGGCTATGTTTTGCCAGGCCCAATACGTGCGTCTGATAGAACATGATTGGTTTGATTCGTTTTAATAACCATTGAACTAAAATCATCAAAGCCCAACCGCATGTTTCTAATAACTTAAAGGACTCTTTTTACATCAACCTTTTGGAGTTCATAGTGATCATGACACTCCAAAAGTTATGGCTTAACGTAGCTGTTTTTTGTTTTCAGTTTTAATTTTTATTTTTTGTATTGAATTAGTCGGACATCAATACAAAAAATGAAAACAAAAACTAAAAACAAAAAATAACTACATTACCGTGCGAGCCCTACCATATTGATAAACCAACTTTTGTGTTTCAATTAGGGGTGTTCATCGGTTGGTTTTTTTTCCTCGATTTTTTTGTGTTTCATAAACCGACCGAATCGGTCAATTTTATCGGTTTTTGGTCGATTTTAGTCGATTTGGTTCGGTTGAGAAGTACCAAAGAAATACACACTTATCCCTAAATGAAGCAAACCATAAAAGGGAAAGCCAAGCTTGCCTAGAGACCACAGAATATTGTTCACAATAATGAACAAGAAATCTTTTAACTTAATTTTCTTACATTTTGCTCCCTCTAAACCACTTGAGTAGCCCCTATGGATGTCTTATAATGTATTGTATCATCCGAGTATGCGCCGTGTTTGGTAGCATCATATAGCTCCCCATCACCCCACAATGCGTATGCCTCCTCTCCATGAACTGCATCATCTCCAATCTTCAACTGCTCGTCAGACATGCGTAGCGGTATAACCTTCCCTATCAAAACACAAATTATAGAAGTGACCACAAAGTTCCATACAATTATGAAGCCACCCCCGGCGAGTTGTTTGACGATTTGGATCCCGCCGGAACCTCCATAGACACCACCCCTCGAGTTTGTGACGGGCAAGAAGAGAGTGCAGAGGGTGGGCT
Source organism: Hydrangea macrophylla (assembly GCA_033977485.1). Taxonomy (NCBI): domain Eukaryota; kingdom Viridiplantae; phylum Streptophyta; class Magnoliopsida; order Cornales; family Hydrangeaceae; genus Hydrangea; species Hydrangea macrophylla. Next base: position 5,089,132 of record CM066984.1, on the reverse strand, counting down.
CCGCAAAGAGGCCAGTTAGCGTGCCTCCGAGGTAGCCCGCGACAGCATGGGTGTGAAAAACTCCGAGTGTATCGTCGACTTTTTGGAGCAAAGTCCATCTTTTGTGAATGATCATCATGGTGAACCATGGGACGCTGCCTGAGAGAATTCCCATGATTATGGCTGCCCATCCTTGAACAAGACCTGTGGAAGAAAAGATGTGTATGAAACTTAGGCTTTGTTTGGTTTACGTATTTACTACTTGAATGGGGAAAAACACACTGAGTGGACCGCTTTTCTTTATTTAGTTAGGCGTACTTTTGTTCATTAATTAGAGAAAGAAAGAAAAAAGCAAAGCAAAAACCTTTTTCTTGTATACTTGTTAAATATGAAACAGAATCAAAACAGGATGAATATATGTATTTTCAATTTACATGTCAGTTCCATTTTTTTTTTCTTGGTTTCTACTTCGAAAATATTTAATGTTTAATATTATTCAAGCTTATAGAACAACATTAGAGAAATAATTGTTCCTCTCTTTTTCCTTCCCTCGCCAGATCCGTACTTTAGGAAGGCGTACTCTAATTTGTTCATGAATTTTAGAGAAGTGAAAGGGAAAAAAAATCAAGTAAAAAGCTTTTTCTTGTCTTTCTTTCTTACCTTTTTTTTTTTTTTTTTTTGCAAGTAAGTTTTTTCTCGTCTTGTTGCTCCGGATAACGGGAAAAAAAGATCTAAATAACATTATAAAATATATGATGTGTATGCATGTATGTTTATAGATATATATATACATATATAAAAATATATTTACATATCATTCTGTTTTTCTCTTGGTTTTTATTAAAAAATATTTCATTTTGTTCATTATTTAAGCTTGTGGAAAGACTGCATCAAAAAAAAAAAAAATTAAATAAATAAAAGCGTGAGTAAAGACATTAGAGCAAAAATGCTCTCCTTATTCTCGGTGCCCAAGAGTGTGGCATTCATTTGTGGAGTTTGAATAGGGAGCACACTTCAGTACAGTTGTTACTGTACAAATTGTGCCTCTCACAGTTTGTATAATATATTTTTTTTTAACTATAGAAATACTGTAAAAAGTATAAACTATAACTCTCACAATTTGCACAGTACAATAGCAATTGTACCGAAGTGTGCTCCATAAAATAGGATACAAAATAAGGGGATAAAAGAACTCTCAACTGAAACTGACCACCTGTTTTCTGTAGCATCTTGTGAGTGATTCATTATCCTGAGGAATTTTTATTTTTTTATTTTTGAGAACCCTGAAGAAATTTTTAACAAAGAAAATAGAGCACCACAAATTGCCATGTTGACTGGACACAGGGTCAACAAAGTTCACTAGTGCGTGTTTTTTTTTTTTTTTTGGGTCTAAGATCACTAGTGTGTCTAGGTGTGCATATATATATATATATATGGACTATAATATAGAATGATGATCGACCCAGCAAAAAGAAATATATGATGATGGTCTTGATGACTAGGAATTTTGGACCCTTAGGCCACGTTTGTTTCGTTGGACAGGATTAGGGAGATTACTTCTTCCCTTCATTATTTGAGGGACTATTAATACCAACCCTCCATGGGATAAAATAGTGACCCATTTGGGAGACTATTTAGTTAAAAAGGACTAATAGTCCGGTGTAAGGTGGCCGAACTAAACACCGGACTATTGAATTAAAATGAACTAATAGTCCTATCCTCCCCTATCCGGCCCTTAATCCTGCGAAACAAACGAGGCCTTAGTTTTGTCATCATCAAATGGTATAAAATTGTTTGAACTCTTCACTTGGTTCACTACTTTTACACCTTTTGCAATTCTCCCCTTTTAACGGTCTTTTTCTCTCTAAATTAACAATAGATTTAAATACTAATGCTGCAAAAATTATTTTTGAAAGAATTTGATTGATTTAGTATTGAAATAGTAATTGTTTTTTTAAAAATAATATATACCAATGAAAATGGGCAATTTCAAACGAGTACAAATTTGCTAACCTAAATTTTTGCGAATCCATTGTTTATCCAAACATCTCTTTAGGTGAGAAAATGAGACTTACAACTTTTCACGGATAAAATGAAATAAATTTGATCAATTAAAAGTGATGGATCCCACTTGCTTACCTAATGAAATGATTAGATGAACAATGAGGGAACAAAATGAATAAATTTGTGCTCATTTCCAATATGTCGTACAATTAGACATAAAAGATGTGCATCCTAAGTGAAGGCCAAGTGTAACGACGGCACAATTGGAAAGAAACCTTTAAATGTGGAATTAGACACTTTTTATGCAATAAAATATCCCCAAACCCTTAGTTCTTAGAAGACGGAAAAGAAAAGAAAATTAATAAGGAGAAAAATAGTTTTTTTTTTTTGTTTGGCTAATAAGAAAAATAATGTAAAAAATACTAGAGAAAAGAAAATACGTCAAGAAAAAATTGAATATTTTGAATATTGTTAGTCATTTCCCTTCTTTTATTCACACATTACTATTATATTTTAGAAAATTTTAATTTTTAATGTTATTTAAGCATAAAGGAAAACACAAGGGAAAACACAAGAGAATTAGTTTTCTTTCTTGTTTTCTCGTTTTTCTTTTCTCTCACGAAATCTATAAACCAAAAATAGAGCCTTAATATGTACTATACGCACAATCAATTCACACCTCCTAGAAAGGCAATAATGGGAAATGAAAACATTTTGTTCGAACACTGTATTTCCTTTCAATATTCAACTTTAAAAAAAAAAAAAAAAAAAAAAAAATCTCTCTCAGTTTATATTTCCTGACAGAACATATATCTATGCATATATGTGTATATATAATATAATAATAATAATAAAAAAAATAAAGAATTGACCAAGTGAAGTATAGTTCAAGTGACAAAGAACTTGATATTTAAGTCTTCTCTAACGTATTTGTTTGAAGTTCGAAAAATTCCCTTCTCCAATGTCATAAAAAATAATAATAATAATAAATAAATAAAACAAAGGATTGCTTTGACTTGAAGGTGCATGGACTGATTGTCTTACGATGCCTACCTGGATTTTAAACCCCAAAAAAAGCTTAATTTAATATATATATATATATATATATATCAAACCAATAATTAAAACAACAAACACCACAAAAGATTTGGATTTGGTCAATGCTATTTCATTTAATTTCCCCCTATCCACGGTACTATGAACTGCATGCGTCCCCCCTTGGCACAATCATAAATCGGAATCGGACAAAACATGTGATTTGTGACCACGGCCGTGATTTAGGTTCATCCAGCATTTATTTCTACCTCATTGACCCCAAAGTCAAGGAAGTACCTTAGCATCCACACATTCACACGGTATTGCGGAAATAATTTGTTGTAATTTTTCGAAAAGGAAAGTAAATTCATCAAAGTGTTCACGTGGAATTAGTTATTAGTGGAAGGCACATATATTTAGAATTGTTTGATGATATTTTAGATACTAGTTATACCTAGTACACATATACATGGGTCCTAACGGGCGTCATGGTAAATGTAAACAAATATGATACACACACAACACATTTCACAATATATTTCGTAACAAGATTTTAAATATATGTACATTGTGTTATATAAGTAGTGCATAAAAAAGTATAAAAAAATTCAAACGACATAAGATACAACACATTTAAAGTCATGTTGTGAAATGTATTATATACCCAGTATTTTTTTATTTATTTTTTAAATAGTATGCCTAGCATTTTTGAAATATAAATGATGTAGCGAATGCATCTTTTAATTAAACGAGTACTATTGAATCTTAGGTCATTTTATAAAATGAAGAAATTAAAATAATTTTACTATAACGACTCTAAATTTTTTTTTTTTTTTTTTTTTTTTTTGATTACTTACCTTGATCCGGACTGGACACACACACACCCCAACGCACACACACAACCCAGCCCAAACCCAACCCCAAGCCCCACATTGGCCCACTGCAAAGCCCCGCATGGCCACTCGTTCCGACTGAAGAACACACGGGGGGCAAGCAAGGAATCCCACGGGGGGATTCGAACCCCCAACTTCCCACTGGGAAGAAGGGGGCCGGTGCCATCTGAGCTACACAGCTCTTGGCTATAACGACTCTAAATTAGTGTCATTGTTTGTCTTCCTCTTACTAATGTTTGTCGTGTTTTGTAAAGAATCTTTAATATTTTTATTTTAATAAGGTATCATAAAAGTTTAGGGTAATATTTGGAGTACAAATAAATCTCACAAACACTTACACTCACAGTTTATCTCTCTTTTAGGTGGCACAGTAGAGTCTGAATAATTTTAGTGAACCCCACAATACCATCCAAGAGAGAGATAAACTTGGATGTAAGTATTTGTGACATATTTTTTGCCCCTAGCATTATTGAAAAGTTTATTAAAATGCCTCACTTTTCAAATTTTTAACGAAAGTGTTTGAACGCATACGATGACTAACTAAATCAATGCATATGAAACATTTATAGTTTTATTGAAAGATGTTTTAGGTGTCGCATCTCAGATCAGTTGAAAATTATATTTAAAATTAAAATTTAAGAAACATAAAGTTACTTAGGGTAATACAATACCGGTTCTGGTGTCCGAATAAAAGCGATTCTAATTTCTGTAGTATTTTGTAACTAGGTTTGAATTAGTTAGGAGCGTGTGATTGACTTTAAAATAACTCAAAATTAAATACCAAAGAGTAATATTTGGGGCACTAATAAATTTCACTAACACTCACACCCACACTTTATCTCTCTCGTAGTGACACTATGGGGCCCGTAGTGGACTCCCACAATGCCACTAGGAGAGAGATAGAGAATGAGTGTAAGTGTTAGTGAGAATTGTTAGCGCCCCTAGCATTGTTGTTTGTCAAATCAAGAAAACTGAGATAATAAAACTAACTAGAATGGGTTCAAACCTGATCCTGTTTTAAGCATTTTCAAACAGACCCTTAGCATCCTTCTACATATATTTTTGAGAAAACATTTCATTTCAGGTAGGGTAACATGTAACAGTTCTATGTAATGCCATGTAATTAGGGTGGACACGAACAGAGCCGCTCAAGAAGGGTTCGAATCTCGGCTCGATAAAGGCTAGGCTCGGCTAGCTTATTTGAGCTCATGAACACGATTGATTAAGAAGGGTTCGAATCTCGGCTTGGTAAAGGCTAGGCTCGGCTAGCTTATTCGAGCTCGTGAACACGATTGATTAAGGCTCGCGAGCAAACTCGTGAAAAAACTCGTTAATAGGTTTAATAAAGAGCTTGTATAGTGGACTTTTATGTATATATTTATTATAAAACTATATAATTTTAGAGAAAATATGACAAACCTCGTAAATAGGCTTGATAAATGACTGATTTATCATTAACCTACTCCCTCCGTCCCATTTAATGTGTCCCCCTTTCCTTTTTGGGATGTCCCAAAATTGTTGTCCACTTTCCTAAATTAGCATGCAAATTTTACTTAGTTTCCTATCCTTCCTTGCAATCAATACCAAAACAAAAAAAAAAAAAGAAGGTGCAATGATTATGGGCAGTTCTAGAAAGTAGGTGTAGATTCTTTTTATCTCCTTAAATAGTTGGATTCTCTAAAATGGACACATAAAATGGGACGAAGAGAGTATATAGTTTAAAGGGTGCGCAAAAAAGCTCGCGATCACTTAAAAGCTCAACTCATTTGAGCTTGTGAGCAAGCTCATGAAAAAGCTCGTGAGCAAGCTCGGCTTGTGTCCACCCCTACATGTAATTAATCAGGAGTAATGTTATACCCACAACCACTTCACACAAGAGCGGAGCCATTATAGGCTCCCCCGGGCCTCTTTTAACCCAAATGTAATCTAGCCCACCCCAAAATTTAATAATTTTTTTAGTATAAGTGATATTTTAGCCCAAATGTAGTCTATCATACCCAATTAAGTATTCCAACTCAATTTGACATCATACATTATTTATAAATAGACACCAAAATATAATATTGTTCTTAAATAATGTAATTTGACACCATATCTTATTATCAAATATTATCCCCCCTCCTTTGACTTCACACCCACTCGCTAACTCCTAAGTGGTAATGTGAGACCCACTAACGCTGTGGAGTTTTAAAAAACGATTGTAAAAGCATCTCTAACCTAAGCCTACATTCCTTCAAATCTTCAAATTTTGAAGATAATTTCCATTTTCTTCACTTCAACCCACCTTCAAAAGATGCTAAAATGAAGAAATTTTTTGAAGCTATGAATAATAAGTCTTCATATATGAAGACCCAAAATCTTTTGCAGGAACCTCCTTCAAAACACTATTTATCCCAATAAATTCCACTTATGTCCCAAATTCTTTCAATAAAATTCCACTTCTGTCCCACTTCTTATATATTGTATATTAATGCTTAATAACTAAAATTTATATTTTGTGCACTTTTTAAATATTATATCTAACATAATAATTTTTATAATTACATAAGGAGAGTATGAAATTAATTAACTTTTACACTTTTTAATTAGGATTTATTAATGTATTAAATATTTTTAAAAATAATAGAGATAAATTGGTACATATTAAAACATGATTGATTACATTGCACACTTAATGATTACATTGATAAACAACAACACAAACAATAATTTCATCAGTAACCACTACTTCAAAACAAAAAAAAAAAACCCCACAATGAGCAATAGCCAAAACTTACAGTAATAAAATGATCATCCATTGTGCTTTTATGAAGACTCCTAGTTAAATGAAGCATCACCGCGTATGTCCCATAAATGCTCGAGTTTGTTTATTATTAGTTTTAATCATCGTTTGTTATTATGCATATGTGATATGCAATGTCTTTTTTTAAGTACGCTTGTTACAATTCTATTTGTAATGTCGTTTAAATTTTAGTGGATTTTGTTTTATTATCATGGAGTTGATAAATATTTTAGTTTTTTATTCTTCAAAAAATAAATATTTAAGTTTTATAATTTAAAAAATAAACTAATTAAGTTTGAATAATAGCTTATAAGAAAATCAAATAAAATAATGTAAAAAGTTTTGAAGAAATGAATAAATTTTAAGATTTGTTGAATAAAAGAATAGTCATTTGAAGAAAAGAATAGTAAAATAAAAGATGGATGGTTGGAGTTTATTTTTAGAAATGGCTGGGCCACCTCCTTCAAAAATGAAAAAGATGCCAAAATGAAGACAATTTTAAAGGTCTTGGGTTAGAGATGCTCTAAGTGGGTGTGAATTTTTGGATGTGAGGATAACATTACTCCTTAATCAGAGGTATAGTATATGGACTATATCTCGAGATCCACAAAGTGAAACTTCTTTGGATGGATAAGAAGTAAGAACCACTGTTGCAATGTACCATGCACATATAGGACTACCATTTGGTATCTGAATGTATTTTAAAATTTCTCATGTATGCGGAGAGTCTCTTAAGTGAATGAGTGTAAACATAATTTTAAATCTTAGAGAACTCGCGGGTCAGCGGTATATAAAAATAGAGTAATACTTGGGGCACAACCAAAATCATAAACATTTTTGCACAACCTTCATTTTGTGTCTATCTCTCTCTTGATGGATCCCACAGTGCCAGTAACCTCACAGTGCCCACTAGGAGAGAGATAGACACAAAATGGAGATTGTGCAAAAAAAGTTATGACTTAAATTGTGCCCAAGTATTACCCATAAAAATATATGTGTGCGCGAGTGTGAAGAGAGAGATACTTAAGCAAGTTTCATAGATATACCTGCACCAGGGGTGATGCAAACAAGGCCAGTAATCATCCCTTGAACGGCTCCGATGACAGAAGGTTTCTTGAAAAAGATCACGTCCAGGCAGGTCCACACAAGCAAGCTTGTGGCCGCACAAATGTTGGTGTTAAGGACGGCCAGAGATGAGTCAATATTGGCGGTGTAAGGATCTCCACCGTTGAAACCAGCCCATCCCATCCACAACAATCCTGCCCCTGCCAACATCAGCAACACATTGTTTGGAGGAAACCTCTCTCTGTCATTTGTCGATCTGGGCCCCACCTGCACCGATATTCACCACATAACATCACCATCAGACATACTCCTAAGGCCAAGGTCATTGCTTGTTTGGAGAAATCACAAATCATTCCCTTGTAAAAAAAAAAAAAAAAAAAAAAACAAATCATTCCCAAAGTGAAAAAGAATTTCTGACACAAAAAAATTTATCTTCAGGTCGCCGGTTCAAGTCTTTAGGCTAGTCATCTAAGTAATAGCATAGTGGATGGGAAGATAAATTTAGATTGTCTAAGCAATCCGTATTGATCAGTGTTCTCTGTGTTAGTTTAAATCTCTAAAGTTTTGCGAGTCCACAATTTATCACTGCAGAGGTTAATTCTTGTACCAATTTTCGAAAGGAAGAACCCCTAAGAGTTTAGCCCTGGGGAGCTCTTCCTCTTGGTAAAATTCCTAATAAGTTTGCAATATTGTTCATAGTAATGATGTGGTGCAATAATCCAATAATATGATTACGAGTTGTTCTAATTCTAACCCACATATATATATATATATATATACAGAACACTTCTAGTAAGGACGTCCTTACTTTATTAAGTTAAGGACTTCTGTTTTCAACCGTTAGATCATCACTTTAATAAATGAAATGACAACAGCACCCTTAATGAAAATTTGATCTAACGGCAGGGACAAAAGTCCTTAACTTAATAAAGTAAGGACGTCCTTACTAGAAGTGTTCTGTATATATATATATTCCTATTATTTATCATGTACTCTCTATTTTTTCAGAAGTCCTGTGGCTAGTTTGATTTTAGCGTCACACCACATTAGCATGATAACATGGTGTGACAATATCACCAGATTCGATAACTAAATTATTTACCTACCAATATGTAAATGAGAATTGTGAAATAACATCTAATTTTAAGTTATTTTATTTCCAAACTAAAAAAGAATTTTAGTTATTCACGTTAGCAAATATCTAATTTGTGAAAAAATATAATATTGAGCATTTATCTTATCATTTGAACATTTGTGCCTCCTAAAATAAGAGAAAATATCATTACACATCATCAATACCCCCAAATATATTAGTGAGGTTATACAGATAACTTGAAATTACCGTTATAATGAATACTTACTCTTTGGATAAATAGATAGCTGGTTACCACATGACATGCGTGAGGTATACCCAAAAATTTATGAAGAAATTAATTGAGGAGGAAACTGACCCAATAAGCAGCAGTGAAGCCAGCAATTCCAGAAGAGAGATGAATAACATAACCACCAGAATAGTCCATCACACCCCAGTGAAACAAGAACCCACCACCCCATAAACTAAATGCTCCCACTGTGTATGAGAATGTGAGCCAAAGTGGCACAAACATCATCCATGCCTTTATGTTCATCCGACCAAGAACCGACCCGGCCAACAATATGACCGTTATTGCAGCAAAAACACACTGAAACCACACCATTGATGCCATCGGATAAAACGGCGTTATCATTGCCGTCTCGAGGGTGCCGTCGGCGTGGAGTTGGGTTGTTTCCGGCAAGGCCGCCTGCTTCAGGAGGAATTTCTGACCCAGAGCCGGCCCTGCCTGTTTAATTTGTTGGAGAAATAACCATGCATATAGAAGAAACATATATTTGTAATTAAAATAAATTCCTAATAAACAAATGTATGTTTCTACTTGAAGAAAATTGACACACCAAAAAAAAAAAAATATAACAAATTTTGGTACTAAAAATAACTGAATTTAAATTGAAGGGTTAAATGCATTTTGCACTCTTAAATTATACCTTGTTTGGCACTTTAGTCAAGAAATAATATTTTTTTTTGCATTTTGGTCCCTCTACTAACATTTTGTGACAGTTTGTCCCCTTCGTCACTTTTAGCCTCACTTTTGGCATCACTAAAAGTGACTTTTGCGTCACTAAAAGTGACGGAGGGGACAAACTGACACACAATATTAGTTGAGGGATTAAAATGCAAAAGAAAATTATTTAGAGACCAAAGTGACAAATATGGTATAATTTAAGGGTACAAAATGCATTTTACCCTAAATTAAAAAATACATATTAGGTTTTACCACTTTGCATATTGCACATGTGGTATTGTACGTGTAGACAATGGGAATCAGTGGCCGATACTGGGGCAGTGGCTACCCCTAGGATTTTTAAAATTGCAATTTTATACATATGTTTTAAAAAATTTTAAAATTTTATTAAGTTTTGCCCCCCACACCCCCCCCCCCCCCCCCCCAAAATATATATATATATATATAGTAAACTTATTATTTAGCCACCAAAAAATGTTAGTTAAGCTAAAAAAAAAAAAATTATATGTAATATGTTGGCTTAATTAAATTTCATTATCTCAAAAAAAATAAAAAAATAAAAAACTTATCATATGCAATAGATTAGCCTAATTACAAATAGACCAAAAAAAAATTGGCTCAAAACCATTGCCCCTGAATCCCTGTCTTATTATTAGGGTAACACCAAACTTATAATTTGTGGATCTCGTATCGCTTGCATTGATTGTGCAGATACCCCACATAGTAGTCTAGTACGATAGTACCTTTGGAATATCAAAATCGTGGTAACGAGCAGTAGGCTAGTAGCCAATAGCCATAGTTCCCACTCCTAACAAGGGAAAAAAAAAGTTAATATTTAGGACACAATTAAAAGACACAATTTTTATTTTGTGTTTATTTTTCTCTTGATGGGTCTCACAATGCCAGTAGACCCAACAGTACCCACTAGGAGATAAACACAAAATGAAGGTTGTGTCCCAAGGTTGTGTCTTTTGATTGTGTCCCAAGTATTACTCACAAAAAAAAAAAAAAAAGATTTGCCTCCTTTAGGTGAAGAGTAAAGATTGCGACACACCCAAAGATATAATTTTTTAGACACAACTTAAGAAATGTGTCTATCTCTCTCCTGTCCAGTGACATCACATGAAAGATATAAACACATTTTTTAGGTTATATCTAAAAAATTATCTCTAAACGTGTTCCAAATATTACCCTTAGGTGAATATTGTGGAATTACCAAACGTGACTTCAAGCTCAAATCGAATAGTACGAGAAATTATGTCATTTGATCACCGTCAAATTAACCCTCATTAGTTGTGACGAAAACATGTGATAATTTCTCACTAGCTAGTACAAGTACGTGGCTCTGGAGATGGGGTTGAAAATTTTGAAGGGGCTTTGGCTGGGGCCGGGGGAAGGGGCTTTGGCTGTTTAAATAAGGAGTAATATTTGGGACACAACCTTCATACAACTTTCATACAACCTCCCCAAAAGATGTGTCTATCTCTCTCCTGTGATGTCACTGGACCCCACAGTGACACAGGAAAGAGATAGACACATCTTTTGTAGAGGTTGTATGAAAGTTGTATGAAGATTGTGCCCCAAGTATTACCCTTAAATAAGTGTTTCAAGTTTGAGTCTTTGTGTATGTAAAAAATTATTTTGAGAGAGGTTTTCACTTTGGTGCTTGACAATATCTCAGAGGATTAGTTTTGGACGGAAGGTGTGATGATACCTTAAGAAACCACAAAAAAAAAAAAAAAAAAAGAAAATTTTGACCAAAAAAAAAAAGAAAAAGAAAAGAGAAGATGGGGTTGAAAATATGCACAGAAAACTGAGTAGAGAAAGAAAAGATGGGAAAATAAAAAACTTTTCCACGGTTTAATATTACAGAAAATAATAATTAAAAGGAAAATAAAATAAAGTAAAAATAATTACAAATTTTGAATCTAGTGAAACACTTAAGAGTCCTAATTTTTTTTTTTTTGAGTTTTTATTATTTTCAACGTTTTGAGTTTCTAACATTATCTTAAAAAAATCAGATATTTTCTAAATTTGAGTTGGAGGGAGTACTGCTTTTCTTTTTCTTTTTGTTTTGATCAATTGGTATAGTGATATCGTATGACGACATGCTTGTCACGGCCAAGGGCTTTTCAAACACTGATATGAACGTAAGATGAAGAGCCTGTACTATTTTTGTAAATTTGCAAATCAAGAGCAACCGGAATGGAAAATTGAAGAAAGAAAATAGAAAAAACTGAAGCAAATTAATGAGAACTTTAAATCTTTTCCAATAAAAAGTTAAGTTTAATACCTTTCCCCAAAAGGGTAAGAGCTTGTCACCGAAGGACATCTTATAGGCCCAAGTGACCCAACATATTATGACTGCCGCGAAGGCATAGAGTGCCATAAAAGCCGAATTGACAGCCCACTTCTTCTTGACGATACTGCCGTAGAGGATTACTAGCCCCGGCATGCTTTGTAGGCCGACGAGTGTGGCCGATATCATTTGCCATGCGTTGTCTCCTTTGTTTAGCCAATCGGGCGCTGCGAGCGATGTGTTGCCTTGGTAGGCTATGGGGATGGTAGCCATGGCTGTTGACTCTCTCTCTCTCTCTCTCTCTCTCTCTCTCTCTACACAAAAGGGTAGACTTGTACTAGTGAAGTGGGAATTCAGAAAGGTTTGGTGGAGTTTTGAGAGAAGGAAGTGTGTAATGGAGAAGGCTTTACTTATATACTACTATGCGTATGTATATATATATATATATATACACATAATAAATGCATATAATAAAGTATTGCACCATTTCAAATTAAAGGGATTTAAATTTTTTTTTTTTGAACAATTTAAAAAAAAACTCACTTTAGGGAGAGCTGCTAAAAAAATGCACCAATTTCTCTCAACACCCTTGTTATGCAATGACTAAATTAAAGTACATACAACATATATAGCATAGTAAGGTCCAGTCCATTTAACTCTTTAATACTAGATGTTAAGCAAAGGGAAATTAAAGTCTTATTTATCGCATAGAGGGGTCATATTCAACTCACTCCCGTATACCATAGTAGGCAGACACTCAGTACGTCAGAAGACAAGCCCAACCATGCTCTGATACCTGCACCTACAAGACACAACTCATTCAACTCTTTAAAACTCATGTGTTAAGAAAAAGGGAACTAAAAACTTATATAGCACACAAAAGAGTTATAAATGAGCAATATGAAACATTCAGATGAAAAGAAATTTGGTGGCGATATTTAAGTAATGCCTCTTACTTTTTTACTGTGTTGAAAATTTTCAACTTTTTAGAATTACACTTTTTTGGGTTAGCAATTTATGTGTCACTAGCCCATCAAAAAAAAAAATTAATAATAAATAAAATTTACATGTCACTAGAAAATGAGAGACCCTTAGATAATAAATGTTATATTTGAAAAGTATTTAATTAAATTCACCGGTCGTATGCATCATTCTACCTACAATTGCATATATGCCCATTTAATCTTTAGAATTGACAATCCAATCCAACGTTCAACTCAAAAAAAGATAACAGTCGATAAATTCTTTTGTTTGTTTAAAACATCTTGTAACTTATATTCGCATTGCATAAGTTGATATAGTTTAAGTGACAAATAGTTTGACACACATATATATATATATATATATATATAAGTCTACTCTAATACGTAGGTTCAGTGTTCAAACCTCATTTTCTGCTCCATATTTAAAAAAAAAAACTTATATCACCTTATTTTGTGAATTTAATTAGGGTAGTTTTATGGGCACAAATAAAATCTATAAACACAATTTACAAACACATAAATGTGTGACCTCATCAGGAGAGAAGAGAGATAGACACACGAACCCCATCAGGAGAGGAGAGAGATAGACTATAACACCCTTCTTTGTGTTATTGCATTTCATTACATTATCATGCATAATAATGTGATGTGTTGTGCACTTTTGACACATGTTTGAGTGAGTTTTGACTCACGAGCCGAATTGGATGTCTGTGAACGTGTTTGTGAATTTTGTTTGTGCTCCAATCTTTATTCATTTAATTAAGGATAAATTACATCAACACCTTCTCAACTATGACTCTTTTTTTAAATATCCCCTAAACTAAAAAACTAATCAAACAGGCCCATCAACTGTTTTATTTTTTCACAACTCCTCTTCCCTTAAGATGTTGTCCCAAAAACAAATGTTATCATATCATGCGACCAACTCATGCTACAAAAATATTGACAACATAATATTTTTTATCCCTCTCTTTTGTTATAAAGTTTACAATAATTTAAACGAGGAGCAAGTATGTCATATTGTTAGCACTTTTATATCACATGCTAGTCAAATGATACAAAAACGTTAGTGTTTTATTTATTTATTATTATTATTTTTTTGTTGACAATATCTTAAGGGAAGGGTTGTTTGTGAAAAAAATTGTAATAGGGGGGGGGGGGGGGGGGGGGGGGGGTGTTTATTCTTTATTTTTAGGAAATATTTGAAAAGGAGTCATAGTTGAGAGAGTGTTGGTGTAATTATCCCTTTAATTAACTAAGGATAGAACAATTGAATAGGTAAAAGGAAAAAAAATAAAGAGGGTTTTCACACCATAAGCTGTTCAACATAAGGAATTTTTTTTTTAGGAAATGTTTTTTAAAAACTAAAAAGAAATAAATTAGAAAATTTTCACAAAAACAAAATCTTCGTTATTTTTTTAATTAAATAAGAGTAATACTTGGGGCACAACCAAAATCACAACCTTTTTTGCACAACCTTCATTTTGTGTATATCTCTCTCTTGATGGGTTCCACAGTGCCAGTGACCCCACAGTGCCCACTAGGAGAGAGATAGACACAAATTGAAGGTTGTGTAAAAAAGGTTATGACTTTAGTTGTGCACTTGTGCCCCAAGTATTACTCATTAAATAAAATATTTTCTTGTGAGTCCACAAATGAATAAACAAGATGGAATCTAAAAGGTTCATCGTTGTCCATTGCGAGTAAGTGGGAGAGAAACCGTTCCAATTGGAGTATACATTGTCATGAATATTCTAGAAGCCGGTATGATGTTTTTTTAGTCGGCTTGACATATAATGTGGACATGCATATGAATACACCGTATCAATATATGTGTGTATATATATATATATATATATTTTTTTTTTACTTCGCTCGACTGGGTCAATGGCAAGTTGGCCCACGACCTAGCTAGTAATGCTAAGGTTAGTCCAGGTGGCAGATTCTCAAAAGAGTAATGTTACACAACTCATTTCACCAATAATGTTATACACACTTTAAAAAAAACATTAAAATGCATTATTTTGTTAAAAAAAAATTAAAACACTAACCCAAAAACGTATAAATACTTTCAATCACTCCTAGGTGGTATCTTAGGATCTACTAATATTATAGGGCTCACTAATATTCTGGAGTCTACTATAAATGATTGCAATTGTTTGTGAATTTTTTAGTATAATATTACTCATTCTCAAAAGATTATATTAGGAAAAGGTAATACTTGGGACAGACCTAAAGACATAATTTTTGGAATACATTTCAAGAGATGTGTCTATCTCTCTCCTTTGTTACTGTGGGGTCACATATCTCTTGGGTTGTGTCCAAAAAATTGTATCTTTAAGTGTGTCCCAATCTTTACTCATTAAGAATTGAGTGAACTTATATAGTATTTAATTTTTTTCAGCTGTATAAAATAAATCTGCTCGACTTGTTAAACATACAACTGAGGATCCAATCTGGCGAATCTTAGGAGATCCTTTTAGGAATCCTCATGGTATACAAAATTATAATGTACCCCCAAGACAATAATAATAAATAAATATATATATATATATATATATATGCAGTTTGGATCTCAAGCTGATCCCAAACAACACGTTTGGGACGGACTCGCTTTTAGAGACGAAAAATTTTGTCACTAAAAGTGAGTCTATCTCAAAAATTTTCGTCATAAAAAGCGAGTCTGTCCCAAACCCGTTCATTTGGGTCCACTTAAGATTCTCACCATATATATATATATATATCCACACTCAGACACATAACTATATGTATGTATTTTAACAAAAACAACACTTGAAAACAAAACTTTGTCAACAGAGAATAAATATACTATCATACAGATATTAGAAAAAATTAAAAAATTGTGAAAGTTTTATTGACTTTAATAAAGGTAAATTGGTCATTATAAATAATTTAACAAAAATTAATAATCAATTGTATGTGTATTTTAACTAAAATTACAATTCAAAAAAAAAACTTTGTCAATAGAGAATAGTATACTATCATAAAGATATTAGAAAGAAATATATATATATATATACGAAAATTCTATGGAAAGGGTGCCCTCTCTATAATAAAGAGAGAGTCTTTGTTTGACCGTCGGATCGTGTTTAAAACTGTGAAGTGACAAAATTGCCCTTAATGAAAATACGAACGGTCAGAACAGAAACTCTTTCTTTATTAAAGAGAGGGCGCCCTCTCCATGGCCTGACTATATATAGATTGTGTGAGTTTTATCGACTTTGGTAAGGGTAAATTACTCATCATAAATCACCATAACAAAAAACTAATAAGCAATTAACAGTTGACTAACGGAGAAAACTCGGTAAAAATCTATGCAATTTTCTGCATCAAAATAAAATCTCTAAATTTTACCCACTGAGGTCTATGTAATTATGCCAAAAGGTTATAGTAAAAATGATTAAAAGAGTAAAGCTTCTTCTATCTTCCAACAGATCAGGGGCAGTGGAAAATATATCCACCTCCCATAACTATTTGTTCAACATCGTCTTTAATATTAAATGCATTAAAGAAAATTTAAATTATAAAGTAAATGATTAAACTGAATAATAACTTATTCTATCTACCAATTAATGGTTAATCGTTGACTTGAGGTTGTCAATGTATTGAAGAAAGAGAAGAAATGAAAAAAAAAAACAAAAAATGCCATCTAGTATCTCCAGCTGATGCTTTAAAGTTTCATATGCCAAATTTATTTATAGAAACCTATTGTTCAGTCCCTAATTAGCTAATTTTTGTATATTGAGTACATCTATTTTAGGTAGAGTTGAAATAAATCCCCTGATTGGTGTAGAAATCAAGATTTAGTCCTTTTCCCTAAATTAGTATTTTTTTTATTACAATTATAACCTTTATCTGTTATATTCAGTAAGTATTTGAATGTATAATATTTTTGGATATTACCCATTACTGCAGAAGTGTAGGAGTCATGCAGTAATGGGTTCCTAAAATCTTGGTAGATCATTGTGACGCATTAAAACTCATAATAAGCGGATTCATAAGTTCATATACAATAATCGTTTTTGAAATATTCTGATTGAAGATTTCATATTTGTTCTTATCACATCTCTAGCGAAAAAGAGTAGCAGATCTGACTCTCTGGAGTTTTGTATGCAGGTTTGAAATTAGATTTTTGTGTTTGTGAGAAATTTGTCACATACAGTGTCAATTGTTATTTGTTTGATTATTAGCATTCTGACTGTTATGTTACAACGTTTTTATTTTGTAATTGCAGATTACTGGTTAACGTGGTGTGTTATGGAGAGTCAGATTCATTTAATATGCTCCTTTGGTGGTGATATATTTATAGTTAGTGTTGATGATGGCTCTCGTTTTGGTGAAGTAATTACATCAGTAACTAGAAGATGGCCTGGGCTGAATGAATATGAATTGACACTGATATTCAATAGTGTGCCAAATTAATTGTGATGGTGACATATTTGTCACTTATCTGTTAACATGTGAGAATTTTGTGAAGAAGTGTGTTGTATGTTGTATTGATATGTTAGTGTGACAAATTTCCCACTTGTTTTTGTCATGGTGCCACTGTAATTGTACAGTAGATGCTAATGAGTTGTATACATAATATGCCTAAAACTTGCATCTGTTGTGTAAGATGTTTTCATTATGAGTTTGTATATAGAAAAAAATTTGATTCTCGTTTATTTTTAGTAATTGTATATTATACCAGAAGTGGATGAGTTGTGTAGTTATGAACTCCTAAAATCAAGGAAGTTGATTGTGTACGCTTTAAATAGGAATTTTAACATAATATATGTAGATATAGGATAAGGATCTAATAATAATTCAAAATATTTTGTATTCTAGAAAATTTCATCCATGTTTATATAACTGTACAAGCAAGTATGTGAAAAATTTGTCACTGAAATATATGTGTGTGCTATGTTTGAATTTCTTTTATTTTTAGTTCATTATAATTGTACTTGCAAGTTTGTGATAAATTTGTCACTAATATTCACTAGTGTGCCAAATTAATTGCGATGGTGACAAATTTATCACTCGCTTATTAACATGTGAGAATTTTGTGAACAAGTGTGTTGTATATTGTATTGATATATTAATGTGACAAATATCAAAAGCGAGAATTTCCCACTTTTTATACAAACTCAATCATTCACACAAAGAGTAGATCCGAAATTTTAATACAAACCCAACCATAACAATTTTTGCGTCGCGAGTTCGAGTACAAATTTTGGTGAGAAATTTCTCACCTTTTTAGGAGCGACAAACAAGGTGAGAAATTTCTCACTTAAATTAGAAATGAAAAAAAAACACACACACATACACAAATTTTTACACCAAGCGACAAGCTTCTTCAATGAGCGAGCAAAAGTTTCTTGAAATTCGGATGCAAATTGCTCTACTTCTCTTCGGTGAACTTTGCTATTGCGTACTGGATGGATTTTGTCCTCTCCTTCAGTGACACAATCGCCTCGTTGATCATCTAATGTTTCACATAACTAATTTAGAAACAAATAAAAATCTCACATTCACAGAAAACGTATACATACATTTATATATATATATAGAAGTATATACATTAATATATCACCTCATCGTGTGGAAGATGAGCCCTAGACTGCATGTATGTGTATCAGTGTATATAATTGTAGATGATGAGAATCGAACCTCCTCGAACTAGTCTTGAAACTCCTGCAACTTTTTGATGGAGAGAACGATCGAGGTCTCTGTCAATGAGATCGGAATCTTCCTCATTGGGTCACTCGGCGACCTTGGATCTCTTTCCACGATCAACGACAATCTTTAGAAACCATAGCTCTTTGGTCTCCAGAATGGAGAGAGAGAGAGAGAGAGAGAGAGAGAGAGAGAGAGAGAGAGAGAGAGAGAGAGAGAGATTTGGAGGAATTTGTGAGATTTGCCATATATATATATAATATATATAATATACATATATCTATAACATAGGGGTATTTTGGTCCCTAAAATAAGTGAAGGACTAATTCTTACATTGTGTTACACTAGGGACCAATTTCTAAAAAGGTAGCTATAATGGGCTATATATTAAGTATCCCATTTATTTAAAGTATTATCTGATAAATTGGCACATTTAGATGTGAAAACTCCAATTAATATGTTAAATTTATTATTTTATTAATATATTGTCTTTTGAATTTCTTGATCTCATTTATCATACATAGTCTTCATTTGATAAGTGGGATCCATGGATATTATGTATAGTAAAAGAAATTGGGTAATACTTGGGGCATAACCAAAGCCACAACCTTTTGCTCACAACCTCTATTTTGTGTCTATTTCTCTCTTGATAGGTCCCACAGTGCCAGTGACCTCAGAGTGCCCAGTAGGCGAGAGATAGACACAAAATGGAGGTTGTGAGCAAAAGGTTGTGACTTTGGTTGTGCCCCAAGTATTACTCAAAGAAATTCATTTGGCATATCACTTCGGTTTGTCAAATTTGACATATCTCTTTGTATGCCAAATGCCACTTGATGCGTCCAGAAATATTCTGCTAAAGCTAAACCGCCACGTCAGTAGCGAAGGACCCGGGCTATCCGGAATAGGTGCTTGTGGCTCATGCAATCTCGAGATCATCGACTGTTACCGCTCGGGGTATTCACACATCCCGGGCGTGCAGTGTAGCAGCTCTCCACAAGGTGCAGTTTGACAACCAAGCCGCTCAGCAGTTTCATAATTTAATCAGAAGACTAATGGAAAGTGTAAATAGTTTCCTAAGCCACTTAGGAAACCTCCCATGATTTATGCTCATCAAATTGTAATTAGATTGGGCTTCCTTATCTAATCAGTTGCCTTGTGCGGGTGATCTCTTGCACTTATAAAAGGGGTCACTCACCCCCATTAAAGAAAAAAAAGGTATTATTAACCTCGAGAATAATAGTTTATATTAGTACGCATACACCCGGCCGGTTTTGCTGGTAGTGCCATCCAATTGTTGGCTCACCAGGCCCGCTGGTGATTTGCTAGTGAAGTGCACTAATGCAACCGTGGATGTAGGTCACCTCGTTAATGAGACCGAACCACATACAAGCTCTTGTGTACTCATATCAGTATTTTAATCTCTCTTACCAATTTTTAGCATCATCAGTTTGGCGCCGTCTGTGGGAAAACGATAAGTTTTTTACCAACAAACTCGACTGATCAACATGCCACCGAAGATGGGTAAGAAAAATACTGCTCCGGTCGATCAGGAGAACTTGCAGCTCGAGCAACAAGCCGCCTCCATGACCTCCGAGCAAATGACAGTGGCGCTCGCGCAACTTCTGGAAGGCCAACGGCAAACCCAGCAGCAAATCGAAGCGTTGTTGGCCTTGCAGGAGAAGCGTCCTCAATCAGAGAACCAGACCAGAAAGAGTGCCCCCGACCGTGAGCCCCCAAGAGTCCGGAACCATACCCACTCTGCGCCGGTATCCCCGTCGGATTAGGAACACGCCCGGGATGGTGACCGTAGTAGAGCGCCCAGGCGTACCAGGAGGCAAGCTCGGACCAATTCTTATCGGGTGGAAGATGCCAGAGACTTCATCAACAGGCGACGTGCCACCAGGAGGGAGGAATCAAGGCCAAAGCCCTGGGAATCAGCCAAAGACCCTCCGGCCCTGTGCCGGGGAGATCTTAGGCATATGATTACCCGAAGCTGGAGCCGGAGCCGAAATCTATCCCCGAGGGCGACGCACTTCGAGGAGGAAGCATCATCATCAGACCCGACGTACCGCTCGGATATGGAAAAGAGGCTAGGGTGAGATGTAAAGGCCCAGATCGAGGACTTGCAGCAGCATATCAAAAAATTAAGCCGCAAGCAGCGTCATGACCATACCAACACGGAGACCGAGTCGCCCTATATCGCTCGGATCACCGGATTCCCCATCTCGCGGAAGTTTAAGTCACCGCATCTCAGCTCTTATGACGAGATAGGGAGCCCAGTGGATCACATTCACACTTACAGGGCCCATATGGCGTTGGTCACCATTGTCGACGAAGTACTGTGCCTGGCTTTCCCCAGCACTCTCAAAGGGCCAGCCGTGTAGTGGTTCCACGCCCTTAAACCTCGAACGGTGGATGACTTCAAGACGCTGAGCAAGCTTTTCATTAGCCAGTTTATAGGGATCCTCGACCGGTCGCAATCGGACACTCAGCTATTGACTGTCAAGCAGCACAAGGGCGAATCCCTAAGGGAGTATGTGGATCGCTTCAATCAGCAGAGGCTCCAGATCCGCAATTTGAACAAAATAGCAGCCATCATGGCCTTCTGCTCGGGAGTTCATCACACCAAAGTTGCTACGTCATTTCACCGAGATTGACTGACAACCCTGGTGGAACGCTTGGAGAGGGTCGGGAAATATATTGACATGGAAGAATTTCTGAAGTCCAAACGCGCTAGTTTCGCAGGAGATGAGTCCCTGAAAGCTAAGCGGAGGCGTGAAGGCTCTGAGAAGGGTCCGGTAAAGAAGCCCAGGCTAGACCAATAGAGAGGAGGCCGGGATCAGCCCCCGATCGCCTTCACGCCCCTTTCTCGACCAATCCACGAAGTCATGGCCGCCGCCGAGGCGCAGAGGTTACTTCAACAACAGGCAAAACTAAAAGCCCTGCCCGGAAAGAGGAATCAGGATAAGTTTTGCCGCTTCCATAGAGACCACGGTAATGACAAAGAGGATTGCTTCAAGTTGAAGATAGCCATAGAAATATTGATCGAGCGGGGTCATCTTGCAGAATACGTCATGACAGATGAACGGCCTTCGCATCGAGCTCCCGGTCAAGCACAACCTCTTGGTCAAATCAATGTGATCTCCGGTGGAACGTAAGGCGGCGGAGATTCATAGTCGGCAAGGAAGAGGCATGCCCGGGCATTCCGAGCGAATGTCGGGCAAGTCCAAACCATCGGCTCCCCGCTAGCTGACGTATTGACATTTACCTCCGATGATGCACAAGACATCCACTGCCCCCATGACGACCCGTTAGTTGTGACGCTCTCCATAGCCAATTATGTGGTCAAAAGGGTGTTGGTGGACACAGGCAGCTCGACCGATATCATGTTCGTGTCGGCGTTCGATCAGCTCGGGATGTCCAGGGATCGGTTCTGTCTAGTAGCAACTCCCCTGATGGGTTTTAACGGATCCATCACCCAGCCGCTCGGTACCATGGAGCTCCCCGTGCTTATGGGAACTTACCCTCAGCAGATATCCCTGCTGGCAAACTTTGTAATCATGGAGGCCTCATCTGCCTACAATGTCATTCTCGGGAGGCCTACATTCAACAAAACCAGGGCTGTCGTCTCTACTCATAGCCTGATAATTAAGTTCTCGACCCCTCAGGGACCCGGGAGCATGCGTGGAGATCAGGCGACCGCCCAGAGTTGATATGTCAGTTCCTTTCACCGGGAAGTCATCACAGAAACATTGAACGTCCAGGAGATGGACCCGAGGGATCAAAATGATAGAGTGGGTCCGATCAAAGAACTGGAATAAGTGGCGTTGAACCCACAACTCCCAGACCGAACGGTCAACATCGGCACCCTGTTGGAACCCCGCCTTAGGGAGAAGCTGATTCAATTCTTGCAACAGAGTCAGGATGTGTTTGCCTGGTGTCATGAAGATATGCCCAGGATTGACCCCCGGGTAATGTCTCATCGACTTAACGTTAACATAGACTCCCAGCCGGTGAAACAGAAAAGATGGGACATGGCCCCCGAGAGGCAAAAGGCAATGTGCGAGGAGGTCGAGAAGCTCCTCAAAGCCCAATCTATCCGAGAGGTCCACTATCCCGACTAGTTAGCAAATGTAGTACTTGTACAAGAAAAGCAACGGGGAGTGGAGGATGTGCGTGGACTTCACCGACCTGAACAAAGCCTGCCCCAAGGACTGCTATCCATTGCCCAGGATAGATCTCCTTGTGGATTCCACAGCCAGCCATTCGCTCCTTTCATTCATGGACGCCTATTCCAGGTACAATCAAAACAGCATGCACCCGGGGATGAAGAAAAGACCTCATTCATCACGGATCAGGGGACCTACTGCTACAAAGTCATGCCCTTCGGCCTCAAAAATGCCGGGGCAACTTATCAACGCCTGGTCAATCACATGTTCAAAGACTTGATCGGGGAATCAATGGAGGTATACGTTGACGATCTGCTGGTCAAAAGCCGGGACGAGTCTGACCATCTGGAACATTTGGCCAGGGCCTTCAGCATTTTGAGGAAGTTCAAGATGAGGTTGAACCCGGCCAAGTACACATTTGGCGTCTCATCTGGAAAGTTTGTAGGGCACCTGGTCAGCAGGCGGGGAATCGAAGCAAACCCCGAGAAAATCTAGGCTGTCATCAACATGTGGTCGCCCAGGTCAACCAAAGAAGTACATAGTCTGGCCGGACGGGTTGCCGCGTTGAACAGGTTCGTGTCCTGAGCAATCGATCGGTGCTTACCATTTTTTAAGATCCTCCGCAAGGCTTTTTTTGTGGTCGAAAGAGTGCGAGGAGGCATTTCGGGAGCTCAAGAAATATTTGGTGTCACCCCCTCTACTCTGAACACCCGCGCCAGGCGAGGAGTTGTTCTTGTACTTGGCGGTGTCACCTTTAGCGGTCAGCTTGGCACTCATTCGAGAAGAGCACGGGATACAGTTCCCGGTCTACTATATAAGCCGAGCGCTTCAGGGTACAAAAAGTAGATACTCCCGTATTGAAAAGCTCGCCTTGGCCCTCATCACTTCAGCTTGGAGACTGCTCCCCTATTTCCAGGCCCACGTTATCATGGTCCTTACGGATCAGCCCCTCCATAAGATCTTAAGCAGGCTCAAATCGTCTGGAAGGCTCGTCAAGTGGGCCTTGGAGTTAGAAGAATTTGAAGTGGTCTACAGACCCCGCACAGTAATCAAGGGACAGGCAGTAGCGGACTTCCTTGTTGAATTCACATACCAAGAAGACCCAGTCGAAGAGTCCGACCCGCCTGTCCTACCGCCCTGTTTGCAATCAGATATCCCAACCTGGGTACTCTATGTAGACGGATCATCCAACAAACAGGAAAGTGGAGCAGGGATCATCCTAACCACGCCCGACGGGATCCAGCTTGAGTATGCGCTTAGGTTTGGATTCAAAGCCTCCAATAAAGAGGCCGAGTATGAAGCCCTCTTAGCTGGATTACAGTTGGCCGATTCAATGAGTGCATCGCAGGTCTAGGGGTACAATGACTCTCAACTCGTAGTAAATTAAGTCAACCAAGAGTACGAGGCTCGGGAAGATAACATGATAGCTTAACTAGCCATTGTCCGAATAGTTTCAAAAAAGCTTCAGGGGTTCTCCGTCACAGAGATATCAAGGGAGAAGAACACTAGAGCTGACCGGTTAGCCCGCCTCGCCTCATCCTCTGAGTCAGACTTGCTCGGGATAAGGATAGAGTACCTACCCGAGCCAAGTGTGATCAACTCAGAATGCATGGAGGTAGAACTGACCGCCCCAGGACCTAGCTGGATGGACTCGATCATCCCATTTCTGGTAACAGGTGTGTTACCAGAAGGAAAGGAGGAAGCCCGTCAGGTTAAATACCTAGCGGCAAGATTCAACATTATTGATGGAATCCTCTATAAAACAGGATTCTCCGTACCGTAACTCTGATGTGTCCATCCTGCATAGGTCCAAAGGGTGTTGCACGAAATCCATGAAGGGGAGTGCGGGAACCACATTGGAGGCCGGGCACTCTCGCGCAAAGCCCTGCTGCAAGGATACTACTGGCCGACCGTGGCCAAAGACTCTCAAGAATATGTCAAGAGGTGTGACACGTGCCAAAGGTTTTCTCCCATGAATAACCGTCTAGGAGAACGTCAGACGCCAATATTTAGCCCCTGGCCGTTCGCTTAGTGGGGCATTGACATCGTCGGTCCCCTACCGACGGGAAAGGGACAAGTCAAGTTCGCTGTCATCGCCGTGGATTATTTTACCAAGTGGGCGGACGAGCCCCTGGCAACAATCACCAAGAGAAAAATGGAAAACTTCGTGGAGAAGAACATCCTCAGCATGTTCGGCGTCCCCCGGGTCCTAGTTAGTGATAACGGTAGGCAATTTGACACCCCGGTATTCAGGCAGTTCTGCTTGGGTTATGGGATAACCAATCACTACTCATCCTCCGAGCACCCCCAGGCCAATGGCCAAGTCGAGGTGACAAATCAGACTATTCTTCAGTCAATCAAGACAAGGCTCAAAGGCGCTAAAGGGCTATGGCCAGAAGAGCTACCGACCCTCATGTTGGCCTATCGCACTACACCCCGAGCGGCAACAGGCGAGACGCCATTCTCCCTAACCTACGGCTTTGAAGCGGTGGTCCCCACGGAGCTTGGGTTACCTACTTATCAAGTGGCAAATTATAGTGAGCTAGACAATGAAAACGCCCTCAGGACAGAGCTCAACCTAGCAGAGGAGAAAAGAGACCGGACGTATCTAAAAGTGGTAGCCTACAAGAAGAGAGTATCCCGATACTATAATAGCAAGGTGAAGCATCGCAGTTTCCTGGTAGGGGACCTAGTCCTTAAAGCCGTCAATCAGTCCACAAAAGTCCCAAATCACGGAAAATTGGGGCCAAACTGGAAAGGTCCATATCTAGTTACCCGGATAAACCGCCCGGGCACATATTGGTTATAAACACTAGACAGCCGTCACCTTTCTCTCCCTTGGAATGTGCAGCATCTCCGAAAGTACTATCAGTAGAAGTTATATGTGGGTAGTTTAATACTAGTTAGGGTACTTGTAGCTCCATTCGAGCGGTTAATATGATTTTTCAAAATAAAAAAAATAATAAAACGGTTCCTACTTTGCATCAAGAAACAACCCTTGTCGGTATTCTGCCCAAAGACCTCGGGCCAACACCCGAGGCAAAAGACCTCGGCTCAAAACCAAGGCACAAAGGCCTCGGGAACTTACCCGAGAGATAAAAGACCTTGGCTCAAAACCAAGGCACAAAAAAGACCTCGGGGCTAACCCCAAGGCACCGGCTTCGCATAGGCCCCACCGGCGATGGGGGCAAACCCCCTAAGTGGCTGATGATGGCAAGCCTCAAAGGACCCTGCAACCACCCATGTTCCAGGTCGGTTTCCTATGGTTCCCCCCTCCTAGACACCTGCCTTAGTAAAATGATTAGGGCGCAAGGGGATATACCAGACTAAAAAAGGAAATCACACCAGTTAATAACAGGGCTTGGAATCCTATTAATATTCCTAAGTACCCACATAGGCCAGAGAAAAACCGTCGAGATGGTAAAACAAGATAAATTTCTATAATACACTGAATGGGACATTTCAAATAGGTTAAGAAGACCAGTTGTTCTATCGGTTAGATCGGCCAATTAAATAAAAACTGGTCGGGAATTGGCAAAAAAAGGCACACAAGTACAGAAATTGTAAACAATTGATGGGAAAGTTGGTTTCAAGAACCTTTTTATTAATATACCAAAAAAAAATTGTACAGTGCCTGGGAGGCAGTTGTAGTAACCTCCCAAAAAAAAAAGAACAAAGGTTTCTACTGGTCGTCCGCAACAACCACACTGTCATCGCCGGCAGGAGCAGTCCCAGTTGGTTCAGCCTTAACAAGCTCTCCTCTAGTAGCCTGGTCCTCCTTCCAGTAGTCGGATTCGGCCCAGGAGTAGCCGGAGATGTCCTAGTCCGGGTGATCCTCAGTAACCCGGGAAGTGAGGTTAGCGTAACCCTTGAGGAACCCAGCCTCGAACTCCTCTTCGGTGTCCTTGGCCTCGACTTCCTAGGCCGTGGTGACTTCGGATAGAGTAGCTGTGAGGACCTCAGTCTCCTTCTCGACGGCCACCCGACCAGCCTCTACAGCTACAACCTTGGCTCCGTCGAGATGGTGTCCCGCGCCTCCCCTAGCTCCAGGCCCAGAGCCCTGGACTTCTCCTCCTCCACAAAGAGGACAAAATTAGCAGACTCTCGGGCCGCTTTCTTAGCAGACACGGCAGCTTCAACTACGGCCAGTCTCTCACCAAGCCCGGACAGGGTTGTCTCAGCCCTGACAGCTATACAGCCAACCTGTAAAAGAGGACAATATTAGCCTTCCGAACAGAGAAGTAGGCAGCCTGAAGAACGCAAAGTAACTCACCATGTGGCTGATACTATAAAGCCAACCGGATTATGGCCTCGAGACTCAGCAGAGCGCATTTGTCTATTTGACTCTGCAGCAGCCCAGGCCGGACCCTCGCGTGGACTTCATCCGCCGTCTCCACTGTTGGCCTTGAGGATGGCCCCACACGTCTCAGCTCGTCCAGGCTTGGAAAAGAGACCCCGATCGCTTTGGTGGCGGGAGACGCAGTTGGTGGTGCAGCGATGGTGACTCTGGGCGTCGAAGTCACAACAGCCTCCTTCTCTGCCTGGATTATGATCCCCCTGGTGATCCTTTTAAGAGGTTGACCCTCAACAGGTTCCTGTTTCTTTCTTTTGAGACCCGTTCAGGCCATCAGCGCTGCCTCCTTTTCCTTGAGGGTCGTCGGGTTCTTGGGAGCCATCTCTGCAAAATCGAAAAAAACACAAGTCCGTTACATAACAAGCAAGGGTGAGAGCAGGCCTTCCGGGATGTACATGGATAACTAACCAGGGATGATTGCTGGGAGGATAGGAGCTTCGAAGCGATGCTTGGGTTGGTATGAGATTTTTGGGTCCTCCGACCGGGTCAAGACTTTGTTTACGTTAGTTGTGTCCTTGATCAATGAGAAGATTCTCGCTTGGCACTCATCAGGAATACTGGGCGGATCCACTGCTCCCACTGTAAAAGAAATAAAAGAGGAACATAAGAATCAATGGTAACAATGAAACAAGACCATGGTTAAACGGTTAAGGGCCTACTCCTCAGTTTTCCAGCCCAGGATGTCCTCAACTGTATGCCCGACGCCTCTTAAAAAATCCAAGGGCGGAAACTTAGAAAAAATTCTTCTTCCACCCCTGATTATTGCTCGAACAATTGACGATAATCTTCCTCCCTTGCCGGGCCCCCAGCGAGAAGAAGTCGGCCTCTCCGTGCACTTTGAACGGCCAGTGGGTCCAAAAGAACTCCTGTAGGGTAAGTTCCTACCCAAGGACTTAGGGCCACAAGGAGATGGCCCCCATGAAGAATCTCCATCCGTTCGGGGCGAGTTGTCCTAGGGAGATCCCAAGATAAATAAGTGCATCCCGGGCGGTCGGGTGAAGATGAAGACGAAGGCCTTCCATAAGGGCGTCCTCGTATAAGGTGACGAAGCCCAACTCGTGTATATGAGCCCCGACGTCATGCACCACCAGAGAAAAATGGCCGAGGATGTCGTATCTTTCCCTGATCCGACCTAAGTCAGGGACACGAAGGGTGCTAACGATCCACTCGCAGGCAAACACCACGTTGGGACTGTTCGGCCTCGACCCCTCACTATCCGACCACCCGGACTCCAAGGCAACGGGAGCATTTTGAATTGCTTCGTCGTCGAATATCCAGGCAGAAATATTCCCCTCACTGTGTTGGTCGGAGGGGGTAGTGGAAGGTGGATCTAGATTGGTCTCCAGCGTTCCTGATTGCAACTGCTTGTCCTCTGACTGGGAATACGAGTCGAAGTCAGAGTGACACATCTCTGAGTTTTGTGTGTCTGGATAAGGGAGCAAGTGGCGGCCTAAGTATGGGTCTGCAACCCCAAGTCTAAGGTATAAGAGGGGCAGGACTACGAGCCTAAAGGGTAAAGTGTATAAGGTCCTAGCGGTCAAGTAACACTCATGCAAAACGGATCACCCGATCGGTTAAACCATCCGGCTACACCTCCTAACCTAACGAAGAAACAGAAGCTAAAGAAAAAGAAATCCCACTCCTGTTCTACACCCAAGGGGTTTGTTCCCTCCAGCCCTACTTTGAAGGAAAAAAAAAGGAAAAGAAGAAGACGGAAAAGAATAGTGAATCAAAATTGAGGAATGGAGACTTACAAAGAAAGACGTAGAAAAGAGCTCGGGAAACTATGTCGGGTACTTTTTGCTCTCAAAACCGCTCGGGGAATATGCTTCTTGGCAGCAGGAACTAGTGAAATGAGCAAGTGTTCTTTATATAGGAAGCATGGATGGCCCAGATCAAGCCAGATCTAACGGCCAGGAAACTTTCCCACTGAAACCGTCTGACAGCTGTCACCTCGGGCACGTGGAGCGTCGCCTCAAAAAGTGTGCTTATTAAATGCCTGACTAGACGGTTCAGTTACCATGTAAGCAACTCAGTTACTCCCGTGCTGGCCTCGCTTGATCTTGACCAGACCAATAACCAGTTGACACATGGCAGAGGTAGAACTCGGGCCTATGAGGCCACCGCTCGGTCCGTACCCCGGTTGATCACTACGACCGGTACCATCCCGGGTTGAGTCCGGAACTCTTACCGGATGGTCTCCTGGGAGCAATCTTAATTTTCAAACCTCATCTGATGGGACATCACATTAACTTCGAAAATGGGGGACAGCTGATGCATTCAGAAATATTTTGCTAAAGCCAAACCGCCACGTCAGTAGCGAAGGATCCGGGCTATCCGGAATAGGTGCTTGTGGCCCATGCAATCTTGAGATCATTGACTGTTACCGCTCGGGGTATTCACACATCCCGGGAGTGCAACATAGCAGCTCTCCACAAGGTGCAGTTTGACAACCAAGCCACTCAGCAGTTTCCTAATTCAATCAGAAGACTAATGGAAAGTGTAAATAGTTTCCTAAGCCACTTAGAAAACTTCCCAAGATTTATGCTCGTCAAATTATAATTAGATTGGGCTTCCTTATATAATCAGTTGCCTTGTGTGGGTGGTCTCTTGCACCTATAAAAGGGCCTACTCACCCCCATTAAAGAAAAAAAAGGTATTATTAACCTAGAGAATAACAGTTTATATTAATACGCATACACCCGGCTGGTTTTGCTAGTAGTGCCGTCAAATTGTTGGCTCACCAGGCCCGCCAGTGATCTGCTAGTGAACCGCACTGACGCAATTGTGGATGTAGGTCACCTCGTTAACGGGACCGAACCGCATACAAGCTCTTGTGTCCTCATATCACTATTTTAATATTTCTTACCAATTTTTAGCATCATCACCACCTGGACATTAAAAGTGTACATCGGTTGGAGAATGCAAGTATGCCAAATTCATTCCTTGAGGTTGCCATCTAAGATTTGAAGATTCGGTTGGAGATGCTCTAAGATACCGTGTCATCACCTCCTCATTTTAACCAATAAGTTAAAAGAAGTGATTCAGTTTAAGACACACACTAATGTAGTCACTACGTACATATATAGATACTAGATATAACTTGCGGCTAAATCTGTAATACCCTGTATTTTAGTATTTAATAATACAAAGAGATTCTGTGTACTTCCCTTGACCATACTTGAAATTTCAATTTCAATCGATCAAAAATTTCGTTCTTCAATCGATCGAACCCTGTTCAAGCGATTGAAACATTGCCAATATACATTTATTATGTGTCCACCTTTTTCAATCGATCAACTCGGTCTCAATCAATCAAATCTGGCCGATCTGCTCTTTAGTGATCAAAGTAGCTTCGATTGATCGAACTTGTCAGAAATTTTTACCCAGTTTTGTGCACTGGAATGCCACCTGATGCCTCTCCTTTCCTTATATATAGATGTATTTCATGTGTGTGTGATGTTTGGAAAATCAGAGAGTATAGGTGTAATACCCCGTATTTTTCTAATACAAAATATTATATTTTAAAATATGATAAGGTATCAGTTTCTTTTTTTGGGTAGTGTTTATGGGCCTTATATGTATTTAGCGATATAATTAACATGGGAATTAAGTACCTCGGTCATGTATACCCATTGGATTAATGTTTTAAGCACTTGGAAATGTGTTTCGGGCCCACATGAAGCCTTTTTGTGAGACCTAAAACTACAAAAACGAGATTTAATATTTATTTTGGTGTTTTAGTTTATTAAACCTAATCTAACCCTAGCCACCTCCCTTTCTCCCTACTCACATTCCACACACACATAATCTACATCCTAGAAGAAGAAGAAGGTGGAGAAGAAGACGAAGAAGGTGGAGAAGGAGAAGAAGAGCGATAATGAAAATTGGGGCTTTCAAGCACTTTCAACTCCAAAAATTCTATTTTCTTTATCTTGTTTTGGTGAGTAAATCATACCCATTGTTTTCTATAGTGTTTCGTTATTTTCTATATTGTTTTACTTCTATTTTATGAGTTGGAAGTTCTTAGTTGATAAATTGAATTAGGTTTAGAAAAACTCATGATCATAGTACAGTTTGCTCTAGAATACTAAAAACTAGATTTCTCTTTACTCCGATCTTTTTAAGATCTGAAATTTTAAAGGTAGACTTCTAAAATAACTATACAACTACCCTTAAAATTGTTTTTGATTTACTTACACAAAGGATAAATTGATAATTTCACATTCTTTGATTTGAATATGGTAAAACTGACTCTTGATTTGGATTCTATGCAAAATTTCACTCAAGATAGGCTCTTGAATCACTTAAAAAGGTTAAGGAATGAGGGAGTTATGACCTTTTGAAGTTGGACACAGTAGGCTTTCCAAACAATGCATTCTGCCCAGATTTTTATTTTTAAAAATTTTATTTACACCCCTAAAACTTTAAACGGACGTATAGAGGTCTACCGACATCGGATTTGGTCATGGTTTCGAGCATGGTACTTATAATTCTGTTTATTACAGTCTGAAATACTTATTTTACATTTTTAAATTTTTTTTATAAAATCTCTATATTTTAGTATAATTACATAGTTGCCCCAAAACTTTTAAAAAGGATGTTTTAGTCATTCTGTAATTTTGTAAAATCCTTATAAATCATTTCCTATGTATTTTTGTAATTTTTCATTAATTATTGATAATTGTAGCTATTTATTTTAATTAGTATGGTATAGTTTCCATTTCTTAAATAGTAGGATATTTTGTTTTGGGTTCCATAAAATTTGCAAAGTCGTGTTGTGGATACCGGGATTCCACCGCTTTGTTTGCTTTTTTGAAGCTTGTTTGATTTTGATCAAAGAAAGAGAAAAGGTCTGTTGAAAATAGATACAGAGTCGCCACTTGGTCTTTAAGGAACCAAGAAACCTAATTTGACTCACCCAAATGGATAAAGGGCACCGGTCCTTCATAACCAAAGAACTTGGCTCGGGGTTTTGGTACGAGAGAGGAAGGAGCCTTTGTCGCGACTAAAACACCCTCAACTCGCCCCGTATTTCGACGGGCCTCAATTAGCATCCAAATAATCATCTTATACTATGTATGGTTCGGCAACTAATACTATGATAATATATTACATTACATAAGAAAACTTAAAATTGGAAGATCTAAAGATAAGATATCATTCATAAGATCTAAGCCAAGTATCACACAATGCAAGGTGAAAGATCACATAAATAAACCTAGGAAAAATCGTCTAATCACATATCAAATAATCAAGAATTCCTAATCTAAAGGGGGACATGAATTGTTCTTGAAACAAAATAATCAAAGAAATGAAAATATGCTTAGCAAGCTAGTATGATGCATGTTAATCTTTGAGGAAAAGAAGACCTCTCGATCCCCGGGATGGATGAGGAAGGAAGATTAGATCGGGGGGAAACACGAACGTATGATCAAGTTCATTCCTTATGATCTTCTTAGATTAGGAGCCATGAAAGCCCCAAATCTTGCATGGATGCAATGTATGATCTTAAAATGTGTAAAGGTTGTAGTGTGTTTGTGTACAAGAATTCCTAGAATGACTTTGAAGTCTAGAATATGTATGAATGTATGAAGGAATCATCATGGGATATATACAAATGTAGTATGAACTACTTCCTAAGACATGAGCTAATTTGGAAGGTATGTAAGCATCAAATCAAATAATGAAAGTTAGAATGTGCTTGCTGTGAATAGTGGACAGAACAGTAACATGATCTTGTAAAAATGGAAAAGAGGGGTTAAGAATGCTTTCAATGCATGATTTTTTATGGAGATGTTCATTATTGTGTCTAGAACACTACCCAAAAAGCCAATCTTTAATAACTATCACAGAATGAGAGAAATCATATAAACAACAGAGGTCACTCAGAAACAGAGTCCGTACTGTCGACTGAAATGTTGAAAAATCTTAGAAAATGAAAACGAATGATCTAGAAGCCCATTTTATACAGAATGTTCCCTAAGACATTGAAGTTTAAGGAAAAAAATAAGTTGGGACCACCCCTTTTGGAAAATATTTCTGAAAAAGAAGTTGGAAGTTAGTCAAGCTGCTGTGACAGGAGGGGCAGAATGTTTGGAAGGAATGTTTGGGTCCAAATGGACCATTTTCAAGTACTTCCAAGTCAAACCAAAAATCATGGGTGTTCTCTAATGAGTTAGGAAGATTTTCCAAGTGGTCTTGCATCCATACATTGAGTATTGAGTTCTATAGAAATCTTTGAACTCAAATCACTCACTGTTTTGACTCACTGTTTTGAAGATTTTGGGAAAAACTTGAGTTTTCTTTCTTGAAATCAAAATGAGAGGGATTGAGAGGGGTTTTGAAATAGAGGTTTTGAAAGTATATTTTCAATGTCAAATAGAGATTATAACCTCTTGGAATATCAACATCAAACTCATCATCAAGAACCCCCAATATTGTTGGAGAAATTCATTTTTATTTGAACATAACTTCAAGGATACCTTGGAGGTATTGAAGTTATGATCATCATCTATCAAACATGTTTTTGAGGTTAAGAGCTACTATCCATAAGGATACACTCACCTCAAACTTCATGTCATCATCTAGATGATGATGAACTAGTAAGTAAATAAAGAAAATAAAAAAGAAATGAGGCAAGAAGAGATGAACATAATATGAACAAGTAAGTAAATAACAATCAATGGATGATAATCAATGTGATTTTGGACTTGTAGCTTGGTGTTTCACTCATAGATTTTGACATTTGGACATGGAAGTAGCTTCCTAACTCAAGAATGCTCAAGAATGGTGGTTGGGGATGTTTGGGATGTGAAGTATAAGAGAGGTAATGGAAGAACACAAGATTAAAACTCACTTTCTATAGCAAAATAGTAGGAGGAAGCTCCTTTTCTCTCTTCTAAACCTATCTCTATCTCTCTTCTTCTCTACAACTTTTCAAGCTTTTGCACTTGGCCCCCCCCAAAATGAAGAGCAATGGGGGGTTTATATAGGCCAATTTGGGGTGCTTTTGGGATTTTAGAAGTGTTACCATTGGTCCCAAACATCTGTGAACATAAAACTACGTCGTTTTGGTTTTCAATTAATCAAATTGGACCCCCAAAAAAATTACAAAAATGGACTCTGCGAGGGTTGAGTGCCGCGGCGGCACTGGGCCTGTGCCGCGGCGGCAGTGGGCCAGTGCCGTGGCGGCACTGCTCCTCAGACGCCCAGAAATTTACGTTTAGGCCCCCAGAGGTTCCGGTATTCGCGAAAAGGCCCTATTTTGTCCAAAATTCACAGAAAATGCATATGAACTCCAAACTGAGGTTGTGATATACCGTTGGAAAGGTAATGGAGTCTAATTTACATAAAATAGTTCGAGGATAGGTCACTTTGAAAAGTTTTGCGGTATTTGCGATAAAAGTCGATTTGATCGCCTTTTTCGCCTTCGAAAATTCAAAATAAATTCGTTTTAAATCCAGGAATTATGTGCGATATACCGTTGGAAAGCTATTGACCTCTAGTATCCATAAAAAATATTTGAAAATTGTTTCGGTGCCCCAATTCCAAAGTCAAATCTTGGTCAAACTGGTCAAACTTGGGATTCCAGGGAAGTTCTGGGAACCTCTGGGAGCTCCCAGGAGCCGACGTTTTCGCTCGATTCTCTTTTAAAACTCATTTTAATACTTTTCTAATGATTCTGGTGAATTCGGACAATTTTGGTCAAACTTGGTCAAACTCTGGTCAAACCGATCAACGGGGACTTTCGGGGAACTTCCGAGACTTCCGGGGGTCTCTGGGAGCTGACGATTTCATCCGGTTTTACTTAAAAACTCTTTTTTATCATTTTTATTATGACGTAGTATGTTTCCAGAACTTTTTGTCCAAATCTGGGAGCTTTCGGGCTTTCAGGGGCATTTTGGTCAATCTGAGCATTCTGAGAGATAGAGCTGACTTCTAGGAGTCCTTTTGAGTCTTTTACGATCATTGTGAACCACCAAGCTATGGGTCTCCTAAATCTGATAGCCGACAAAATGGGGTGTCTACAGTTTGCCCCTCTTTGGCATGAACTTGCGAGGCAACGCATGTCGCAAGCGAGTGCCAAAGCTTTGAAGAGACAGGACTTTTTGGAGGCTATAGATTTAGGATAAAATGCGTTGCAAAAGATGCAATGATGCTGAGGCTAGTGCTGGTCGCGTTTCGTGTGAGCTGCTTACGTATCCCAAGGGGAATCAGACCAGGACGTAGTTCAGGGCATAAAGGAACAAATCACACATGCACAACAAGACATGCGGATGCTATGCTATGAGGATGATATGCAATGCATGGATGTGATATGAATTGTGTCATGAGTCCTATCATGTCTAGTGTTATGATCCTAGTATGAGCAGGTGCTGTGGGGTGTGCCACCCTGAATGGGCTATTGTTGTGCTAGTGTTTTTTACTGTGATGCAGTTATTGACCCAGATAGGGATACCAAGGTGTGAAGACCCTGGGTCTTGGAGCAAACTTCTAAATTTTGGAAAGTGTGCTTCGCAAGCGAATGTAATCGAACGTGGGGTCCCATAGGGCGTTAATTAAAGATGAAGTTTGACAGATAACCGATGGACATGGAAATCCTGGACACAGAAACCCTAAGAATTCAAGTGATGAAAACCAGAGATGTCAAGCGATGGACACGGAAGCACCATTAATAGACATGGAAGCCCAAGATTTTGAATGAGAACGATGAACACAACACATTTTGAATGGGAGTGATGATAAACTAATGATGATTTAATGAACTGACGATGCACGAATCGAGATGACGAGTAGTCAGTGAACTATGTGACTGTCATGGGTTAGACCAACGGTTGGACTAATTGTGATCAGAAGAACTGACCATGCACTAATTAAGGTGACGAGTCAACAGTGAACTACTATGATTGTCATGGATTGGACTAATGATGACGAGTCGACAGTGAACTACTGTGACCGTGATCAGAAGGATTAACGATGTATGAATCAAGATGACGAGTCCATAGTGAACTACTGTGACAGTCATGGATTGAACTGACGATGTACGAATCGAGATGGCGAGTCAACACTGAACTACTGTGACTGTCAGGATTGAACTGATGATGTACGAATCAAGATGTCGAGTCAACAGTGAACTACGATGACTGTCATGGATTAAATCAATGGTTGGGCTAACCTTGATTAGAAGAACTAACGATGTATGAATCGAGATGACGAGTCGATAGTGAACTACTGTGACTATCGTTGATTGAATCAATGGTTGGACTAACCTTGATTAGAAGAACTGACGATGTACTAATCGGGATGACAAGTCGACAGTGAACTACTGTGACTGTCATGGATTGAACTAACGATGTACGAATCGAGATGATGAGTCGACAGTGAACTACTGTGACTATCATGGATTGAACTGACAATGTACGAATCGAGAAGACTAGCCGACAGTGAACTACTATGACTGTCATGATTGAACTGACGATGTACTAATCGAGATGACGAGTCGACAGTGAACTACTATGACTGTCATGATTGAACTGACGATGTACTAATTGAGATGACGAGTCGACAGTGAACCACTGTGACTGTCATAGATTGAACTGACGATGTACAAATCGATATGCCTACTGGGGATTAAACTGAATCTGCTGGGGATGAAGCGACTCTTTCTGAGATCTCTCTTCAACTACTTCTCTTGACCGCGAACCAGGATTAAAATTCGAATTTATCATAGTTGATCAAATTTTGCTGGCCCAGAACCGGGATCCATCTCTGAATCTCTCGCGATTGATCAAATCTTTGCGGTGCCCAATCCAAGATCAATCAACAGCCACTCATGGACTTATGTTGCTTGGAGATGAAGGAAAATCAATAGCCACTCATGGACTTATGTTGCAAGTAGATGAGGGTCAACTTTCGATGGTTTGGAAAGGGATGAAATTCTCATTTGCCCTAAGTTTGGACACTTCTCATGCTGACGCCTTAACCGGTGCAGTAATGGTGTTTG
Source organism: Hydrangea macrophylla (assembly GCA_033977485.1). NCBI lineage: Eukaryota > Viridiplantae > Streptophyta > Magnoliopsida > Cornales > Hydrangeaceae > Hydrangea > Hydrangea macrophylla. Next base: position 5,051,827 of record CM066984.1, on the reverse strand, counting down.
GCACTCCTGCTTGTATTGGCATGCTCTTTATAACTTGTTTTGAAAATTTTATTAGTCACTGTTGACTTACACATTTGAGACTACAACAGACTCAAAAACTTGACAGACATTGACACATGAGGACGACACATTTGACACCAAAATGAAACAAGCTCGTCTTGTCAAAACTTGATGTGCTTTTGTCATAAATGATGTACCATTTCTCTTTTGGTGTTCACCCCTCATCTTAACATGGTAGCACTTTGCTGATAAATCTGATTTTTGAAAATTCCTCCCTAGTGATCTAGTCAATTTTCTACTTCTCCCAGGAAGTGCTTTGAATTAGTGCCTTAGCTTTTAGAGTAAAAGATGCTCTATTTCAAAATTTTCAAAACAACTTGAAAACTCGCCCTTGGTGTGAAGGGATTGTGTTAGGCAAACGGAGTTTGCCCTTAGTTTGAGGTGTACAAATTGGGGTTCATAAGCAAACGAGGTGGGTGACCGAAGTTTGCCCCTAGTTTGGATGATGGTTTATTGGAGGTTTTTGGGCAAACGAGATAGGTGACCGAAGTTTGCCCCTTGTATGAAAGGTAGATAGTAAAAGTCAGGCAAACGAGGCGGGTAACTGAAGTTTGCCCCTAGTGTGGAAGGTGATTTTCTGGCTTGAGGCATAGACCGTGACTTTAATCTCTCAAATGCTCATAATTTTTGCCTAGGCACCAGTGAGGTGACCTAGCAAGCTCTTTTCTCTCTTTGTTATTTCTCACCTTGGATTTAACTCTAATTTTTGCCTAGGCGTCCTTTCGGATTTTTGACCTAGCGAGCCATCCTTCTTTTCTTTTTGAAAGTCTGCCTACGTACCCCCGAGCGGGGATCAGGTCCAACGTAGTTCGGGCCAAAGTTTTTGAGAGAAGGGGGGTTGATTATGATGGTGTCGACCGAACCAATGCGGTTGCCTACGTATCCCCGAGTGGGAATCAGGTCGAGCGTAGTTCAAGACAAGGCTTGAAATAAGGGGTTTGAGGTATGAGGGTTTTTCAAACCAATCGTCAAAGAAGTTCAAACTTGAGCCACTTGTGGTAGCTTTGAATAAAAGGATTCAGTTTCAATCTCCCTTTCTTTTCTTTTTCTTTTTCTTTTTGTTTTGTTTTGAGGATTGATCCTTTTCACTTTCGCCTAGCCAGTCAATTTTGCTTTTTAATGTAGTCGATTCTTGTGCCATCTTTCAATCGCAATCTCAGAATTCCAGAATGTGCATGTCAGCTCTCAGAATTTATTTGTGGTCATTCCGTGCCTTTTGAAATGTGATCTTGGCACGTTCTTAAGATGTATCTTGAAGCGTATGATTCTCTCATTTGTTTCATCAAAATTTTCTCCAACGTTTTGACTGGCTAGGGTCAGATTTTGGAAATCAACACCTTTTCCAGCTCTAACTTTTGCCTAGGTGCCCTTTCGGGTTTTCAACCTAGCGAGCTTTTTCTTTTCTTTTCTTTTTCTTTCTTTTTTTTTTTTTTTTTTTTTTTTTTTTTTTTTTTTTTAAGTGGGGATGAAACTCACTGAAATGTTTGGCTACCATCAAGGGCTAAGTTTGCATTGCTTTCAATCAGACAGATTGCGTGGCTCCCAAAGCCCCAAGTCAGTTTCAAGTATGTCTTTTCAAGATTGAGGCAAAAGCATCTTTAAATTCTTAAAGTAAGACTATTCAATTCCAGCTCTTCATCAGTGTCAGCGTGAAATCGACTTTAACCTTTCAGGATTCTTTTTTGTTTTGTCGTAGAAAAATTACTACCAGAGGAATATCCATGGTAATTTGAAAAGCGACACTTCAATTTAGTGATTCATGCATTTATGACTAGGCACATCAGGTTAAGCAAAATGAGATTTCATTCCATCAATAGAGAAGGTTTACAGACTTATTAACAACTCGATGACAGACAGACTTGATCACAAGACTAGAATTGAAATGGTCTCGGAACATAGAACAGACTCAACTTGACTCGACCTGGTCTCAAATGGAGTGTCTTTGCGACCCATTTATTATTCTTATTCTATTTTTTTAGCAGAAGTTCCAAACACCATCACTTTACTGCGTAGCTTCAACATTCATTAGCATCGACGGAAGGGATCATTCGATCGGTTGGTCCAAGCCAAGATAGTGGATGGGATTAGGATAGGGGACATCTTCTATAAGGTTTTGAATGTCATGGCGGAGGCGGATGCACTGATCGGTGGTATGGCCTAGATTTTGGTGATAAGCACATCGTAGGCTCATATTGTAGTGGGAGGGTATAGGATCTGGTAGCGGCTTATGAGGGAGGAGCTGCAGGTGGCCCTTTTTGAGTAGGTGGTCCAAGGCTGTGGAAAGAGGAGCATCAAGTTTGGAGAATTCGGGAGGGCCTTTTGGGCGATTTGGCAGAATGGACTGGTATGGACGAAGGGCACAGGCCATTGATTGGTTGCTAAGTGCATTGATATCCGAGGAGTCAAGGGAGTAGTTAGGTCTCTTGGACTGGTGTTGGGGTTCATCCTTTTTAAACTTTCCTTCTCTGATGGCATCCTCTATTCTGGTGCCTATTTCAAATAGCTCTTCGAATGTGGAGATGGATTGGTAGAATAACTTGTCATGATATACTGGTTACATGTTCTTGACCAGCATACGTACTTGCTCTTTCTCAACAGGTCTGTGGATCATTTGAGCCACTTTATTCCTCCATCTGCTCAAGAACGCAGTGAAGGACTCATTGAAGTTCTGCCTGGTAGTCTCTAGATCCCGGATGGTGATATCAAACTCTTGGTTGTAAGAGTAGTGATCAAGAAAAGTTCTAATAACGTCTTTCCAGACTCGAGTCTTGGAGGCTTCAAGGGTTAGGAACCAGGATAGTGCGGCATTCTTAAGGGTTTGCGGGAGCAGCATCGCAATGTGCTCATGAGTGCAGCCCATCGATTGGAAGATGCTCATGCACAACTTGATGTGACTTTTTGGATTCCCTGTTCCATCAAAATGGTCAATTTCAGGCATTTTGAAGTTCTCGGGCAGCCTTAGCTTGATGGGCTCAAAGAGGCCTTCCAGGTCTAACATGTAATCATCAACCCCTTTGCTCTTCCTCAACACACTTTCAAGCTTGTCAACTTTGTCCATTTTCTTCTGGAGCTTCTTCTCATATGCAAGCGGTGGGACCCCTTGAAACCAGTCTTCTTCTCCATTATTCTCGGGAGGCGGTCCAAACCCAGGCGGTGGTGGTGGTATGAACCCTGGTTGTGGTGGGAAACCAGGTGGGTACTGTGGCTGCTGTTGTTTTAGTTATTCCATGAAACTCAAAACTTGGGCCATGCGATCAGATTGCTGGCTTATGGTTGTTCCCAACACAGTGACCTTATTTTCCAATTCTTCTTGATTCATGCTGGAGTAACTTGGTGGGCAGATCTTGACCAAACGACTGTTCGAACTTCTGACCCAGGAAGAGGACCCTGACTGCTAACCTTGGGAATCTATACTGACCTGACAGATTTTGAGAGGACTAGATTAGATCTTGACAGTGGTGACTTTAGACAGACAAAGACAGTGATGTGGACCGACTCGAGACAGTGCGTGCAGATTGATGGGGAATGGTGCATGCAAATGGGACAAGCATGTGGATGTAAGCCCTAATCTATATGATGCTTCTATTTCTAACAGATAGCAGTTAAACAAATAAGGTCCTAACCATACAGAGTGTGCTAACCTTACTTTCAGTATGACCACCAAGGGATAACAGGGATTTCTGTGATACTTCGGGTAATTTTGGACAGAGTTTCTACGAGAAATTGGTTAATGTGGTTATATCTGGGATATCTGGATAGAGTTTCTGAGAGAAACAGGTTAACATGGTTATATCTGGGATATCTGGACAGAGTTTCTGGGAGAAATTAGTTAACATGGTTATTTTTGGGATATCTGGACAGAATTTCTGGGAGAAACTGGTTAATATGGTTATTTCTGGGGCATCTGGACAGAGTTTCTGGGAGAAACTGGTTAACACGGTTATTTCTGGGATATCTGGATAGAGTTTCTGGGAAAAACTGGTTAACATGGTTATTTCTGGGATATCTGGACAGAGTTTCTGGGATAAACAGGTTAACATGTGGTGATAGTGATCATTCTGTCTAGCCGGTTTTCATACTCCTATGTCTTAGGACCGATAAACAAGGTTTGCGGTGTATATCTTTGTGAGCATGGAGCAAACATCCTTGTCGTGGTGCCTAGGCAGGTCAACTCAATGTAATCACATGTGAGTGATTGCCTTGGGAATCATAAGAAAGAGGTTCTGTTCTATGCCACATAAGCATCTACACCGCTCAGGTAATCCCATCAGGGCATACAGCAGTTATATCACATTGTCCTATCTGGAAAGATAAATGAACAGTCCTATGAAAATTTCTACCGGAATCTATATGCAAAGGCTGGGTTTAGTCAAAGAGGGTCCGTTGACGAGAGTTCCAATATACCGTCAGAGAGACAGTACGGAGGTTTTTACTCTTTTGATATACCTTGGAAGGTACAGTATCAACGGTGACTTGTGCCCTGGCACAGCAAGACCTGAACAATGTCAGCGCAGTGTTTCAGACACAGTCGGAGGGGGGGAAATGCAAGAGTGCAATGCAGTGAACCAGACACAGTAAAAAGATGATTTTAAGGATGCTTCTTATGAGTCAAACCTCTGTATTATTTTGTTTTGAAAATAAATATCCCCAGTAGAGTCGCCAGATTGTGGATACCGGGATTCCACTGCTTTGTTTGCTTTTTTGAAGCTTGTTTGATTTTGATCAAAGAAAGAGAAAAGGTCTGTTGAAAACAGATACAGAGTCGCCACTTGGTCTTTAAGGAACCAAGAAACCTAATTTGACTCACCCAAATGGATAAAGGGCACCGGTCCTTCATAACCAAAGAACTTGGCTCGGGGTTTTGGTACGAGAGAGGAAGGAGCCTTTGTTGCAACTAAAACGCCCTCAACTTGCCCCGTCTTTCGACGGGCCTCAATTAGCATCCAAATAATCATCTTATACTATGTATGGTTCGGCAACTAATACTATGATAATATATTACATTACATAAGAAAACTTGAAATTGGAAGATCTAAAGATAAGATATCATTCATAAGATCTAAGCCAAGTATCACACAATGCAAGGTGAAAGATCACACAAATAAACCTAGGAAAAATCATCTAATCACATATCAAATAATCAAGACTTCCTAATCCAAAGGGGGGACATGAATTGTTCTTGAAACAAAATAATCAAAGAAATCAAAATATGCTTAACAAGCTAGTATGATGCATGTTAATCTTTGAGGAAAAGAAGACCTCTCGATCCCCGGGACGGATGAGGAAGGAAGATTAGATCGGGGGGAAACATGAACGTATGATCAAGTTCATTCCTTATGATCTTCTTAGATTAGGAGCCATGAAAGCCCCAAATCTTGCATGGATGCTATGTATGATCTTAAAATGTGTAAAGGTTGTAGTGTGTTTGTGTACATGAATTCCTAGAATGACTTTGAAGTCTAGAATATGTATGAATGTATGAAGGAATCATCATGGGATATATACAAATGTAGTATGAACTACTTCCTAAGACATGAGCTAATTTGGAAGGTATGTAAGTATCAAATCAAATAATGAAAGTTAGAATGTGCTTGCTGTGAATAGTGGACAGATCAGTAACATGATCTTGTAAAAATGGAAAAGAGGGGTTAGGAATGCTTTCAATGCATGATTTTTTATGGAGATGTTCATTATTGTGTCTAGAACACTACCCAAAAAGCCAATCTTTAATAACTATCACAGAATGAGAGAAATCATATAAACAACAGAGGTCACTCAGAAACAGAGTCCGTACTGTCGACTGAAATGTTGAAAAATCTTAGAAAATGAAAACGAATGATCTAGAAGCCCATTTTATACAGAATGTTCCCTAAGACATTGAAGTTTAAGGAAAAAATAAGTTGGGACCACTCCTTTTGGAAAATAGTTCTGAAAAAGAAGTTGGAAGTTAGTCAAGCTGCTGTGACAATAGGGGCAGAATGTTCGGAAGGAATGTTTGGGTCCAAATGGACCATTTTCAAGTACTTCCAAGTCAAACCAAAAATCACGGGTGTTCTCTAATGAGTTAGGAAGATTTTCCAAGTGGTCTTGCATCCATACATTGAGTATTGAGTTCTAGAGAAATCTTTGAACTCAGATCACTCATTGTTTTTACTCACTGTTTTGAAGATTTTTGGAAAAACTTGAGTTTTCTTTCTTGAAATCAAAATGAGAGGGATTGAGAGGGGTTTTGAAATAGAGGTTTTAAAAGTATATTTTTAATATCAAATAGAGATTATAACCTCTTGGAATATCAACATCAAACTCATCATCAAGAACCCCCAATATTGTTGGAGAGATTCATTTTTATTTGAACATAACTTCAAGGATACCTTGGAGGTATTGAAGTTATGATCATCATCTATCAAACATGTTTTTGAGGTTAAGAGCTACTATCCATAAGGATTCACTCACCTCAAACTTCATGTCATCATCTAGATGATGATGAACTAGTAAGTAAATAAAGAAAATAAAAAAGAAATGAGGCAAGAAGAGATGAACATAATATGAACAAGTAAGTAAATAACAATCAATAGATGATAATCAATGTGATTTTGGACTTGTAGCTTGGTGTTTCACTCATAGATTTTGACATTTGGACATGGAAGTAGCTTCCTAACTCAAGAATGCTCAAGAATGGTGGTTGGGGGTGTTTGGGATGTGAAGTATAAGAGAGGTAATGGAAGAACACAAGATTAAAACTCACTTTCTATAACAAAATAGTAGGAGGTAATGCTCCTTTTCTCTCCTTCTCTACAACTTTTCAAGCTTTTGCACTTGCCCCCCCCCAAAATGAAGAGCAATGGGGGGTTTATATAGGCCAATTTGGGGTGATTTTGGGATTTTAGAAGTGTTCCCATTGGTCCCAAACATCTGTGAACATTAAACTACGTCGTTTTGGTTTTCAATTAATCAAATTGGACCCCAAAAAAATTACAAAAATGGACTCTGCGAGGGTTGAGTGCCGCGGCGGCAGTGGGCCAGTGCCGCGGCGGTACTGCTCCTCAGACGCCCAAAAATTTACGTTTAGGCCCCCAGAGGTTTCGGTATTCGCGAAAAGGCCCTATTTTTCCGAAATTCACAGAAAATGCATATGAACTCCAAACTGAGGTTGTGATATACCGTTGGAAAGGTAATGGAGTCTACTTTACATAAAAAATAGTTCGGAGATAGGTCACTTTGAAAATTTTTGCGGTATTTGCGATAAAAGTCGATTTGATCGCCTTTTTCGCCTTCGGAAATTCAAAATAAATTTGTTTTAAATCCAGGAATTATGTGCGATATACCGTTGGAAAGCTATTGACCTCTAGTATCCATGAAAAATATTTGAAAATTATTTCGGTGCCCCGATTCCAAAGTCAAATCTTGGTCAAACTGGTCAAACCTAGGATTCTCGGGAAGTTCTGGGAACCTCCGGGAGCTCCCAGGAGCAGACGTTTTCGCTCGATTATCTTTTAAAACTCATTTTAATACTTTTCTAATGATTCCGGTGAATTCGGACAATTTAGGTCAAATTTGGTCAAACTTGGTCAAACTCTGGTCAAACCTTGTCAAACCTTGGTCAAACCGGTCAACGGGGACTTTCGGGGAACTTCCGGGACTTCCGGGGGTCTCTGGGAGCTGACGATTTCATCCGTTTTTACTTAAAAACTCTTTTTATCATTTTTCTTATGACGTAGTATGTTTCCAGAACTTTTGGTCCAAATCTGGGAGCTTTCGGGCTTTCAGGGGCATTTTGGTCAATCTGAGCATTCTGAGAGATAGAGCTGACTTCCAGGAGTCCTTTTGAGTCTTTTACGATCATTGTGAACCACCAAGCTATGGGTCTCCTAAATCTGATAGCCGACAAAATGGGGTGTCTACACGTGTTAAATGATTTATGTGATATTTCAGTATTTATGAACACAATTTAGAATTTGGTAGTTGAGTTGCAAATTATTGTGGATTATTAGTCAAATCACTATTTGGTTGTTGATTTAATTGAAAATATTATTATTTTAATTGTCTCTGATATTTCTAAAATTTTGGAAAAATACAGAAATATTCATATGGCGCTTTGAACCTATAAAAAATTAGTTTCATTTATAACTTTATATTTGGGTATATTTGTTGAATTATGGTCCACTTTTTATATTTATTGTTAACTTCTATAATTCATAGTTAATTATCTGTAATTCCTAGAAATACGCCGTCAAGACTGATAGTCTTAGAATGTTGCGAGGACTATTATTTTGAGTTTAGAATACACTTTAGCTAAAATTACAAAAAATGCCCTTGTAAGAGCATGAATCATTGTCTTACCTTTTCATTGTGAACATGTATTTAAGTTTCTATTTTATTAGCATGAAATGTAGGAATCACAACTTGTTTGTTTTTTCAATAACAAACTTTATTCTGTTAATATATGAAGGTGAGTAAATCTTGTACCCTTAATAGATTCCAGTTGTGGTAATTATTCTCATAGGTTGAGAATTACAAATCTTTTGATTTGTTATAAAGAAATGCGAGTAAAATCATATCATAATATATGATGATGGTTAATGTGAGTGAAGCTGTATTCTATACAATAATAATTGTTGTGTTAATCTCATATGGCTAAGAATTTTATATAGAACTATGAGTAAGAGTCTCACTCTAGTTAATGATTGGAATTTGAAAATTGAGGTTTAAACATTTCACTGGCTAATGGAAAATTTGGGTTTTATTATCATATATTGAGGAATATGAATCATTTGAGATTCAATACGGATTTTATAATTGATGTATTACTCTTCTATGGTAGAGACTTGAGAATTTGATATTGTTTATGAAATTGACATTATATGATTTATCTAAATGATGGATATGGAATGGCAGTGAATATGTGATATGGATAATGTTAGTCCATGTGGTAATCTCATATGGTGGAGAGTTATGAATTCGTTGATATTATATATGAAATTTACATTACTTGATTTATCCATTGATGGATATGAACTTGGTATGAATATGTGATACGGATATATTCATCTGATTATTATTTCAGTTATGTTATAAAATGAATCTAGCTAAAGGAAAAATCCAAAGCCACCGCCACAACCCTTTTGTTTTTATTTGAATCCACTGCTTACAGAGAAACTAACCCTTATGTCTTGCGGCAAGTGGTACTCATGTCCAATCAGAGGTGCATGCCTTGAGTAATGGGTTTGGGTTGATGCCCTTTTTGTTTTGTTCACTGAATAGTGGTGTTTTATCCCGTCTCAATATGTGATGTTGGATCTTATGTGCATTTTAGCCGAATAGTGGCTTATTATTATTTTCTCATACGTCGTAGCTATTCTGGATTGGGGCACACTCGATATTCGATACTCCCGATTGGAGTAAGTGTCAAATCCGGAGAAGTGACTAGGGTATGAGGGTGACCTATGGGTATATAGGTTTTAGCACGATGTGAGGTGCAATTGTGGTAGTAAGTGTGGATTTGGTACAAACTAAAAATTGTATGCACTTTTACTGTGTAATGTTCTAACATATTTTCCTAAAACAGGGTGGTAGGCCACACACACACTTTTGCAGGGTAGCCTACTACAAAGTAATATTTATATGCTTTGAAAATCGTGAATAAGAAACTAACTGCCTGAGTCTCTTGTTGGAAGGGATGATGGAACTTCTGTCTTGTCATGATATTGTACAGTATTTTTGTTGTTCATGGATATGATAATGGGTTGCTTATGTGTTGATCGTGAATAAGAAACTAACTGCCAGAGTCTCTTGTTAGAAGAGGTGATGGAACTTATGTCTTATCACGATATTTCGTATTGGTGAATCTGTTATTTGATATGCGTGAATATGTTAGACTATGATGATTTAATGTAAAGTACTATTTCGTACATTTTCTTTGTTTGATATTATTATAATTGAGGTAATTTATTACATCTAAATGTTTATTTGTAGATATACAAATCATCTGTCCCACACAAGTAGTAGTGCTTTATATTCTTTAAAAATAGTAAATGAATTGGTAAAATTGAGGCATTTGACATTTTAAAGAGGAATTTCATTATGGACATTTTTCATGTTTTATATTTTTCCTAAAAATGTCATTTAGAGCTTCAAAATTGGACTTTACAATGGGGTGGTTGAGTGGACAAAATGTACAGTTTTTCCTTTTCGCATGTTTGGTTTTAGGAATGAGAATATCTTTAATTCTTAAGTCTTTTACATGTTTGTAAATGATATGGTAGAGTTATTTTATGTTTTTAGGTTGTTCGAGATAAGGTCGTAATGAAGGATGTTTAGTCTATTCAAGTTTAGCGTTTATATCATTATTTTGTGTTAATCTCTTTGATTGCAGGAGTGTGGGTCCGCTAACATTTTTGTGCAGGTTAGACCTCCCCTATGTTAGGTAAGTAGATTTGAATGAGCATGAGAAACTAAACTGTCATCCGTTGGTTCAGACCTTGTGGGTAAAACTAAAGTCTTGTGTATCATCACATTATTATTGTAGAAGTTCAGAACCTCTTTCTATTTGGAGCATATTAAAAATAGTTAACGAGCTCAGAAAATTATGAAGAGTTGCATGGACATGTAAAACTTAATTTCGGATAGTTGGTGTGTTTGAGTTTTTACTAAAATTGTAGTTAAGGACTTGGTATTGGTCTATTTGAACGGAGGTACTCACGTCTTGTCATGACATATTATTTTGTTTTCTTTTTGTTTGTTGATGGATTATTTCGGGTCTCATGTTTTACTCATACCAGTTTATACTGATCCGGATGTCTCCACGCATCTCGGGTGCCGTTCAATTAATGAACGTAGCCGGAGAATGTTTTTAGGTGTTGATCGTTGTATCCAGTAGTGGCTTGGATCATGTTGGGATTAGCAAGCTTGGAGTTCTAGACCTTGGAGTTTAGTGAGGTTTTGTTCCTTCATGATGTTTGGCGCATGTGCCAATTGTTTTAGAAATTGATATTTGAGTGTTAGTATCATTTGTATTTCGGTTTAAATTTATCCTGATTTCGGAGTTACGTCTATTTTGGTTTTAGATTGACAATTATCGTTTAAGCTTGTAGTTTATTTTAATTTTTTCAGGTAGTGTTCTGATTTTGTGTTGTTAGAAAATTGGGGTGCTACAATAGGAGAGGGAGAGAGAGCTTGTGTTTATACATATATATACACACACTCGTACACACACACATATATATATATAATAGAGACATATCTATATATATACTTTGTGAGAGAGAGAGACATACGAAGAGAAAAAGAAGAGAAGAAGGAGAAGCAGAAAACGAGAGAGCATGGCCGGCCCAGTATCAATTGAAAGTAGGCGTTGGCCTAAAGTCCCCAACTAAGAACAAAATTTGAGGGGCCCCTAATACTTGGCACTTTAATATTAGTTATGCTATTCTTTCAACCTAAAAGCCCAAAGAGGAAAAAGGAATAACACAGTCCCTTACTCCCTCTCTCTCTCTCTCTCTCTCTCTCTCTCTATAAACCCCTAGTCCAGCCCTTACTAACAGACCACAAAATTATGACTAGCCCAGCCCTTACTGACAGACCACAAACTTATGACTCTCTTTCTCTCCCTCTCTCTCTTTCTCTCTCTCTCTCATTTAATCAATGGGCCAACAAATAAAGAAAGAATTACCTTGTGAATTTTTGAAAGGGTTTTGTATGTGCCCTTAGGGCATATGTTAAAGTTTTATAAGTAGAAATAAACAAGGGGTACTATGTGGGTTTCAGTGTCTGGTGTGAGGTTCAGTGCCTGTCTCCCTTGTTTATTTCCACTTCTAAGGGCACATGTTAACAAAACTCTTTTTGACAAACAAATCTGTAATTTGCATTTGCATTTGCATTTGCATTTTAGGGTTCTTGAATTTTGAAATAGAAAAAATACTGCTGCTTTTGTAATTTCAATCTAACCACTGCTTAACTTTGGTGACAAAGGCTTCTCATTTTTTTTGGTTGAAATCATCTTCTATTTTGGTTCAAATTCTCCTTTGTTGTTATGTTTGCCAAACAAGGGGATGAAGAAAAAGAAATTCGTGTTTTTTTTCATGGCCTCCTCAAAGATCTGTGGAACTTTCAATAGCTCAACAATGTTGACCAACCGTGCCTTTGTTGATTCAAGTTAAAGGTACTCCAAGGTCTCAATTTTTACTACCTAAAATTGTTGAAGTATTGGGCATTTTGCTATCTAAACTTGTGCTGATTTGATAAAATTTCTCTACTGAGGTTGAAATTTTCTTATATAACTAGTCGCGCGTTTCCTATATATGGAAAAAAAAATCTTTCATTTGTATATGAAGGCCCCTTTTTCGAATCCCGCCTAAGGGCCCGAAAACCTCAGGGTCGGCCCTGAGAGAGAGATACAGAGACAGAGACAGAGAGAGAGAAAAGGAGCCGCCATTAAAGCTTAAAGCTTGACAGTAGCCAAACGTGCCCTTAATGATGTCCGGTGAGTCTCAAACTCACTCGGTAGCTTAGTTATAATGTTTTACATGTTTTTGACATTTAAAATGACCCAAACCCGCCCTACAGATTCTGGACGTTCATTGCCAGAATCTAAAGAAGTCGACTTCTGATCGATCGAACTAGGTTCAATCGATCAAACACTCAGAGTCTCAATCGACCGAGATGACTTCAATTGATCAAGACCACTTTTACCTCAATCGATCGAGCACACTTCAATCGATCGAACTTTATTTTCTTCAATCGATTGAAATGGTTTCAATCGATCAAACTTAGCAGAACATGCTTGCTACCTCTTAGTTTATAATTCATAATGCTTAGTTGTTTAATTGATGTTCCATACTTCTATTATGCGATATAATGGATTAGGGGATAATGGGGTACGATAATGAGAATATATGGTAAGTAACGTATTCGGGTTTGGAACACTAGTAAAGGTTGAGTTGAGTTGATGATTCACTCATGTTAAACCGGATAAGCGGGTAGCAGGGATTTGACTAGGATTGTAAGAACTATGGGTGTACAATACTCGTAAGCGTTCTTAAAAGTGGTGAATAGTAAGAGTTCTTAAAAGTGGTGAACTAGAGTAAATTGTACATCCAGAGACTAGTCGTTATATGAGAACAATGTATGGTGTTCGCAAGGGTTCTAAAAGCGATGAAGAGTAAGAGTTCTTAAAAGCGGTGAACAAGAACACTAGTACATTGTGCTGATATAATTAGTTCATGGTATTAGTACAGTTGGTCATAGGGCTAATCAGGCGATATGAATCAGGTAGCGTGTTCGATATAAAAGAGTAAAGATATTATTATCATCACTACTATATATCATTCAACTAGTAAATACTTTATATCTATGAGACTGTGTTAGTTGCTTCTCACTCAGCTTTCAGTAAGCTAACGACTTTCTTTACCTGGACATTCCTGTCTATGTCATTGCAGGTAACAAACTAGATGACGGTGGCTACTATGCTGAGGAGGGCTACGCCAATGGGGAATCTACTGAAGTTGGAAAGGTCGGGAAACTATAACGCGAACGATTATGCTAGCTGAAGAAGAAGACAGAGTTTTAGTTAATATTTCTGTTAACTTTATTATAATTGGTATTTGGGCATCTGTTGCTTACAAACCTTTTATATTTCCTGTACCGAACTCTGATGATGTTGTAATAGTTAGAACATTTGTAATATATTCAGGTTAATATTATTACTGTTCTCGTTACTTCTAGTGGACTAGTACTGTGTAGTATCAACAATTTAGTGACATTCACCTATCATTCCCTATGGACCCAAAAAGGAAATTTATTTTTCTCTATTTTTACTATTCTGGGGCATGACAAAATCGATGCCATTGGCCTCAATCGATTGGCAAGTGACAATCTTAGATCAATCGATTGCATTATTGCCAATCAATTTCCTTCATAAATATCTAAGCCAAATCGATTGCCATTAGCCGCAATCGATTGGTCGGGAGCTGAACTTGGTCTCCAAGTTTGCTTGGGGTTTTGACATGTGGCACTCCCACTCTGTCTATATATATGGGCTCATTTCGTGGTGTGGGGGTTGTTTGACAGATTTGAGAGAGAGAGAGAGAGAGAGAGAGAGAGAGAGAGATTTTGTGTGTGTTTGTGTTCTATATATTTATAACCGTATATGTGTTATATATATACTCTCAGGTTACAGAGGAGAAGAAGAAGAAGCAGGAGAAGAAAAGGAGACCTGAGAGAGAAAGAGAGACCAATAAAGAGAAGAAGAAAGGATGGAAAGGTGGAGTCACCGTAGCCGACACCGCCACGGATCTCGTAACACTGTCGCTGGGACGCCGGAGTAAGGTAAGTTCATTAACTCACTCAGAGGAGCTATTTTTGGGATGATTATGTATGTTTTAATAATGTGCATGATAAGATAAGAACCCCCAGTGTTTTATAAAATGTAATAGACATTTTGAGGAAGAAGACGATGTCCCAATCGATTTGTTCATTTTCCAATCGATCGGATCATTGTCCAATCAATTGGTATTTTTTACCAATCGATGGCCATCCTTTGGTTTCCAATCGATTCCCTTTTGTCTAATTGCTATTCCAATCAATTGCCTTGCTAATCCAATCGATTGCCTTGTTGGTCAATCGATTGGGTAAGAACGATATGTTATTTATATGCTATCATATGCTATGAGTTGGTTATTATGAGACCTAAGTTGTTAGTAATTGTACAAATGCTGATATAGTTGGTTGTTATGACACTTAAGTTGTTAGTAATTGTACAAATGCTGATATAGTTATGCATATGTGATATTGTGATATTTGGATATAGGAATAGTCAATATGATGTTATGTTAGACTTATAGGATGTTTACATTAATGTTATAAGTTGAATTATTCGATGTTAACTATTGATATAAGATGAACTGTTTAACTGCCATATGTTGTTATTGTTGAACTTTATAGTAGATATAATACGATTGCATGTGAATAACCAGTTAATGAATAGATATGATAAACATAGAGCATGTGGTAATTCCTATATCTAGAATAATGCATTTCACGACATATGGTCAACATGCATGGGATAGTAGTATGAAGAGATAGGATAATGTAATGAGAATTGGGATATGTGCCTTTGCGTGGAATAAAGTAATATGTGTACTTTGGATCCTTTTCATCAACAACGGACGAGTCAGGTAGACGTGGGATGGTTAGAGTTCCTAGTGAGCCTCTCACTGTTGAAGACGTCCAGTGATACGTGTGCGTTGTTGAAGATGTCCAGTGTACCGTTGATGATGTATGGCTAGTGCTTGAATGTATTCTTAACTATGTAGATGACCAGTGATAGTATAGACATCGTAGAAGATGTACGATGTACTGCTCCCATCATTTATAGATAGGATGTACCATGTAGATGATCGGTACCCTGTCCAGGGATAGTGTGATTAGGACACCACCGTGTAAACGATTGGTGGGGCCTACTGGCTAAATTATGTTGTATTGACGTATAGGTACAGATTGGTATTATTGTATCGATGTATAGATACGAAGATGGATAGGAATATGAATATGAGTATGGATAGATGAAATAGTTGTTCAATCATGGATTCAGCATCCCGACAAGAAGATAGATGCATGGGTAGATGCATGGTTAGATGCATGGGTTACATGCATGGATTTGGTAATCTTAGACACTTGTGTGTGGTATCATGTGATGTCATAGTCAGGTCCGAAAATAGCAGAACCGGAGCCTGTAGCATGCCACTGAGGCTAAATCAATTCATTAACGTTCCCAAAAATTAGTTTTAAGAACACGCAGTTGTGGACACGCGGAATCGGTCGTCCACTCTTTTTGTTTTTGTTTGAAATTGATTTGGATCAAAGAAAGAAAAGGAAGGTCTGTTGAAAATAGATACAGAGTCGCCACTTGGTCTTTAAGGAACCAAGAAACCTAATTTGACTCACCCAAATGGATAAAGGGCACCGGCCTTGCATAACCAAAGAACTTGGCTCGAGGTTTTGGTACGAGAGAGGAATGAGCCTTTGTCAAGACTAAAACACCCTCAACTTGCCCCGTCTTTCGACGGACCTCAATTAGCATCCAAATAATCATCTTATATTATGTTTGGTTCGACAATTAATACTATGATAGTATATTATATCTCATAAGAATCTTGAAATAGAAGATCAAAAGATAAGATATCATTCATAATATCTAAGCCAAATATCATACAATGTAAAGTGAAAGATCATACAAATAAACCAAGGAAAAATCGTCTAATCATATATCAAGTAATCAAGTTTTCCTAATCTAGGAGGGGGCGTGAATTGTTCTTGAAACAAATAATCAAAGGAATCAAAATATGCTTAGCAAGCTAGAATGATGCATGTTAATCTTTGAGAAAAGAAAACCTCTCAATCCCCGGGATGGATGAGAAAGGATGATTAGATCGAGGGAAAGCATGGACGTGTTGTGAAGTTCAATCCTTATAATCTTCTTAGATTGAGAGTCACAAAAACCCCAAATCTTGCATGGATGCAATGTATGATCCTAAAATGTGCAAAGGTTGTAGTGTGTTTGTGTACATGGACTTTCTAAAGTGACTTATAAATCTACAATATGAATGAATGCATGAAGAGAATCATCATAGGATGTATACAAATGTAGTATGAACTACTTCCTAAGATATGAACTAATTTAAAGTACATATAAGCATCAAATCAAAGAATGGAAGTAAAAGTATACTTGCTGTGAATAGTGGACAGAACAGTGCGTTGATCTTGTGGAAATTGAAAAGTAGGGATAGAAATGTTTTCAATGCATGATTTTTTATGGAGATTATTCTTATTGTATTTAGAACATATATCAAAAAGCCAATCTTCAATAACTATTACAGATTGAGAGAAATTATATAAACAATAGAGGTTACTCAAAAACAGAGTCCTCACCGTCGACTAAAATGTCAAAATATCTTAGACAATCAATGTGATATTGGACCTGTAGCTTGATGTTTTACTCATAGATATTGACATTTGGACTTGGAAGTAGCTTCTTAACTCAAGAATGCTCAAGAATGGTGATTGGGGGTGTATTTGAACGTGAAGTATATAAGAGATAATGGAAGAAATCAAGATTAGAACTCACTTTCTTATAGAAAATCAGTGGGAGAAGCTCCATTTCTCTCTTCTAAACCTATCTCTATCTCTCTCTCTACAACTTTCTCAAACTTTGCACTTGGCACCCCTAAAATGAAGAAAAAAGGAGGGTTTACATAAGCCAATTTGGGGTGGTTTTGGGATTTAAAAAGTGCTCTCATTGGTCCCAAACATCTGTGAACAAGAAACTACGTCGTTTTGGCTTTCAATTATTCAATTTGGACCCCAAAATAAATTACAAAAATGGATTCTGCGGGGGTTGAGTGCTGCCACAACACTAGCCATGTGCCACTGCAGCACTGGCCCAGTGTTGCCGTGGCACTGCTCCTTAGATGCCCAAAAATTTGTATTTAGGCCCCCAGAGGTTCCGGTGTTCGCAAAAAGGCCCTATTTCGTCCAAAACTCACAGAAAATGCGTACGAACTCCAAATTGAGCTTGTGATATATTGTTGAAAAGGTAATGGAGTCTACTTTCCATAATAAATAGTTCAGAGATAGGTCACTTTGAAAAGTTTTGTGGTATTCGCGAAAAAAGTCAATTTGATCACCTTTTTTACCTTAAAAAATTCATAATAAATTCATTTTAAATCCAGAAATTATGTAAGATATATCGTTGGAAAGCTATTGACCTCTAGTATCCATGAAAAATATTTGAAAAATGATACGGTACTCCGGTTTCAAAGTCTACTTTTAGGTCAAATCGGTCAAACTTAGGATTTCCAGGAAGTTGTGGGAACCTCTGGGAGCTCCCGGGAGCTGACGTTTTCTTCCGATTTTCTTTTAAAACTCATTTAAATACTTTTCACATGATCTAGAATGATCTCAAAACTTTCTGGAGAATTTGGATGATTTCGATCAAACCTGTCGAACCGGTCAAAGGGACTTTCGGGGAACTTCCGGGACTTCTGGGGGTCTCTGGGAGCTGACGAATTCATCTGATTTTGCTTCAAAACTCATTTTTAGTACTTTTATGACGTATCATGTTTCCATAACTTTCGATCCAAATCTGTGAGTTTTTGGACTTTTAGGGGTATTTTGGTCATTCTGAGTATTTTGAGACATAGGACTAACTTCCAAGAGTCCTTTTTGAGTCTTTTTCGATCATTATGAACCACCAAGCTATGGGTCTCCTAAATCTGATAGCCGACAAAATAGGGTGTCTACAGTTTGCCCCTCTTTGGCATGAACTTGTGAGGCAACGCATGTCGCAAGCGAGTGCCAAATGTTGAAGAGATAGGTCTTTTTGGAGGCTATAGATTTAGGATAAAAGCATTGCAAATATGCAATGATGAAAATCATGATGCTGAGGTCAGTGCTGGTCGTGCTCTTCGTGAGCTGCCTATGTATCCCAAGGGGAATCAGACCGAGATGTAGTTCAGGGGAACAAGGGGCAAAACGCACATGCAAATGCATTATTAGAACAGGCGGATCCTATGCTATGATATGCCATGCATGGATGTGATATATGTTGTGTCATGAGTCCTATCATGCCTAGTGTTCCGATCCTAGTATCAGCTGGTGCTGTGGGGTGTGTGCCACTCTGAGTGGACTTATGTCGTGCTAGTGTTTTCTTGATTTTAATACAGTGGTAGATCCTGATAAGGATACCAAGGTGTTGAAGACTCTAGGTCTTGGAGCAAACTTCTGAATTTTGGGAAGTGTGCTTTGCAAGTGAATGTAATCGGATGTGTGGTCCCAGAGGACATTATCAGAGATGAAGTTTGACAGATAACCGATGGACATGGAGGCCCTAGAAATTAGGAGACGGACACTGAAGCCCTAAGTCATCAAGTGATGGACATGAAAGCCCGAGATGTTAAGCGACGGACACGCAAGCCCCATTAATGGACATAGAAGCCCAAGATTTTGAATGGGAATGATGAACACGATATATTTTGAATGAGAGTAATGGTAAACTAATGATGATTAATGGACTGACGATTCATGAATCGAGATGATGAGTAGATAGTGAACTACTGTAACTGTCATGGGTTGGACCAACGGTTGGACTAACCGTGATCAGAAGAACTGACCATGCACTAATTAATGTGACGAGTCAACAGTGAACTACTGAGACTGTCATAGATTGGACTGACGATGACGAGTCGACAGTTAACTACTATGACTGTCATGGATTAGATCAGCAGTTGGATTAACAGTGATCAGAAGGACTGACAATGTATGAATCGAGATGTCGAGTCGACAGTGAACTACTATGACTGTCATGGATTGAACTGACGATGTATGAATCGAGATGATGAGTCAACAATGAACTACTGTGACTGTCATGGATTGAACTGAGGATATACGAATTGAGATGACGAGTCGACAGTGAACTACTATGACTGTCATGAATTGAACTGACGATATACGAATCGAGATGACGAGTGTGGACACGCGGAATCCCGCTTTCCCTTTTTAGTTTATTTTGAGATTATTTTGAAAACGGAAAGGAAAAGGTCTGTTGAAAACAGATACAGAGTTGCCACTTGGTCTTTAAGGCAACAAGAAACCTAATTTTGACTTACCCAAATGGATAAAGGGCACCGGCCTTTCATAACCAAAGAACTTGGCTTGGGGTTTTGGTACGAGAGAGGAAGGAGCCTTTGTCATGACTAAAATACCCTCAACTCGCCCCCATCTTTCGACGGGCCTCAATTAGCATCTAAATAATCATCTTATACTATGTATGGTTTGACAATTAATACTATGATAGTATATTACATCACACAAGAATTTTGAAACGGAAGATCAAAAGATAAGATATCGTTCATAAGATCTTAGCCAAATATCATGCAATACAAAAGTGAAAGATCACACGAATAAACCTAGGACAAATCGTCTAATCATATATCAAGTAATTAAGTTTTCCTAATCTAAGGGGACAGGAATTGTTCTTGAAACAAATTAATCAACGAAATCAAAAAAAAAATTGTTGAGTCTTTGAGAAAAGAAGACCTCTCAATCCCAGGGATGGATGAGAAAGGAAGAATTAATCGAGGGGGAGCATGAACGTATGATCTAGTTCATTCCTTTTAATCTTCTTAGATTAGGGGTCACAAAAATCCCAAATCTTGCATGAATGCAATGCATGATCCTAGGATGTGCAAAGGTTGTTGTGTGTTTGTGTACATAAACTTTCTAAAGTAACTTAGAAGTCTAAAATATGCATGAATGCATGAAGGAAATTATTATAGAATATGTACAAATGTAGTATGGACTACTTCCTAAGATATGAACAAATTTGGAGTGCATGTATGCATCAAATCAAAAGATGGAAGTAAAAGTATACTTGCTGTGAATAGTGGACAGAACAGTGACATGATCTTGTAGAAAATGAAAAGCAGGGTTAGGAATGTTTTAAATGCATGATGTTTTATGGAGATCATCCTTGGTGTGTCTAGAATACAAATCATAAAGCCAATCCTCAATAACTATTACAGATTGAGAGAAATCATATTAACAATAGAGGTTATTAGGAAATAGAGTCCATACTGTTAACTGAAATGTTAGAAAATCTTAGAAAATGAAAACAAAACATCTAGAGGCCTATATTATACAAACCATTCCCTAAGACATTGCAGTTCAAGAGAAAAATAATTTGGGACCACTCTTTTTGGAAAAGTTTTCTGTAAAACAAGTTGAAATTCAACCTAGCTGCTGTGACAGCAGAGGCAGAATGTTTGGAAGGAATGTTTGGACAAAAATGGACCCCTTTCAAGTGCTTTCAAGTCAAGCCAAAAATCATGGATGTTCCATAATGAGTTAGGAAGACTTTCCAAGTGGTCTTGCATCTTTACCTTAAGTTTTGAACTCAGAATAATTCTTTGAAGCTAAATAACTCACTGTTTTGAAGATTCTTTGAGAAAAATAAGGTTTATATCTTGGAATCCCAATATTGGGGTTTGAGGGGTTTTGAAAGTATATTTTTAGCACTTAAATGGAGATTATGACCACTTAAAATATCAACATTTGAACTTATATTAAGAGCCTCCAAGATTGTTGGAGACATTGTTTTATTTTGGAAATAGCCTCAAGAATACATGAGGATGTATTGAGGTTGTAACCATCATCTATTAAACATGTTTTTGAGGTCAAGAGCTACTATCCAGAAGGGTTCACTCACCTCAAACTTCATGTCTTCATCTA
The DNA here is from genome assembly GCA_033977485.1 of Hydrangea macrophylla. Taxonomy (NCBI): domain Eukaryota; kingdom Viridiplantae; phylum Streptophyta; class Magnoliopsida; order Cornales; family Hydrangeaceae; genus Hydrangea; species Hydrangea macrophylla. The sequence goes on along the minus strand of CM066984.1, from coordinate 5,030,488 downwards.
GATAATGATGACGTTTTCGTTCGATTTTATTTTAAAACTCATTTTAGTATTTTCTACATGATCTAGAATGATTTCAGAACTTTTCGGGGAATTTGGACGATTTTGGTCAAACCTTGGTCAAATTTGGTCAAACCGATCAACGGGAACTTTTTGGGAACTTTCGGGACTTCCGGGGATCTCTGGGAGCCGAGGATTTCATCTGGTCTTGCTTTAGAACTCATTTTATTGCTTTTCTTATGACGTAGCGCATTTCCAGAACATTTGGTTCGAATTCGGGAGCGTTCGGGCTTTCAGGGGTATTGTGGTCATTCTGAGCATTTTGAGAGATATAACTAACTTCCAAGAGTCCTTTTTTAGCCTTTTTTTTATCATTGTTAACCACCAAGTTATGGGTCTCCTAAATTGGATAGTCGACAAAATAGGGTGTCTACAGTTTGCCCCACTTTGGCATGAACTTGTGAGGCAACGCATGTCGTAAATGAGTGCCAAAGCTTTGAAGAGACAGGTCTTTTTGGAGGCTATACATTTAGGATAAAAGTGTTACAAAGATGTAATGATAGAAAACATGATGCTGAGGTTAGTGCTGGTCGTGCTCTTAGTGAGCTACCTACGTATCCCAAGGGAAATTAGACCAGGACGTAGTTCGGGGCACAAAGGAACAAATCACACATGCACATACACAATGATTAGTTGGATGCTATGCTATAAGAATGATATGCAATGCATGGATGTGATATGAATTACATCTTGAGTCCTATCATGTTTAGTGTTCTGATCCTAGTATGAGCTGGTGTTGTGGGATGTGTGCCACTCCGAGTGGACTTATACCGTGCTAGTGTCTCTGACTATGATGCAATGGCTGACTTGGATAAAGACACAATGGTTTGGAAGACTCTGGGTCTCGGGGCAAACTTCTTAAATTCTGAAAAACATGCTTTGTAAGCAAAACGGATCAGACGTAGGGTTTTAGAGAATGACAACTAAAGGCGACCGAGGGATCTTGTGATAGCCGATAAGTGCGAAAGCTATGATAATGGGAAAGCTCATGATAATCAAGAGACACGGAGTCGTGGAAGGACGGTGCTTATCTTCGAAATCTGGATACGGGCGATGTTCTGGTTGTTCCTGATGACCGATCTTCGGGAGTCGGTTCTGCTTTTGCTACTTTCTACTAGGGATAGTGGGAACTAGTATCCTTCTGTATTTGTCCTCGGGGGATGGCCTAGGACTCTGAGAGAATTTTTCTTGATCGGGAACTAGGACCCATCTTTGAATCTCTTACGGTTGATCAAATCTTTCGGCGCTCAATCCAAGAGGGCCTCTAGGAGCTGGTATCTTTCTATTTATGTCCTCGAGGATGGTTTAGGACTTTTGGGGAATCTCTCTTAGCAGTTTCTTGATCAGGAACCAGGATCTATCTCTGAATCTCTCACGGTTGACCAGATCTTTGCAATGGTCAGTTCAAAAAGCCGATTCAGGCCTTTGGGAGCTGATATCTTTCTATTTTTATCCTTAGGGAATGGTGTAGGACTTTCGGGGAATCTGTCTTAGCTATTTCTTGATCAGGAACCAGGACCCATTTTTGAATCTCTCACGGTTGACCAGCTCTTTGCAATGGTCAGTTTGAAAAGCCGATTCGGGCCTTCGGGAGCTGATCTTTCTATTTCTGTCCTCGGGGGATAGTGTAGAACTCTTGGGGAATCTCTCTTAACTGTTTCTTGATCGGGAACCAGGACCCACCTCTGACTCTCTCACGGTTGACCAGATCTTTGTAATGGTTAGTTCAAAAAGCCGATTCGGGCCTTCGGGAGCTAATATCTTTATGTTTCTATCCTTGGGGGATTAACTGAATCTTCTGGGGATAAATTGGATCTTGTCGGGGATAAAACCTCAGAAATCTTGACTAAAATGGGCCACTAGAGCTATTTGGGACAAAAAATGGGCTAAAAAAGGTCAGAACGGGTCAAATTGGGCTGAAACGGAGTGAAGCAGGGCCCGCAGGGAGCAGTGCCGTGGTGGCACTAGGCCATTGCTGTGGCGGCAGTTGGCCAGTGCCGTGGCGGCACTGGGTGGCCGACTCCATGGATGTATATTTTAGGTTTTTGAGCATTTTGAGCTAATTTTTGGCCATTTTTGGGTGTTTTTGGAGCCAAAATCCGCCAAAAGATAGTTTGTGCACACTGAGGTAAGCAATCTCTTCCCATGACTGGAATTTTGATTATGTTTTTACTTCTTTCAAAATCTCAAGAAGAAAGTTGAGCTCCCATTTTTTATTTTTTTTTCGCAGATCCATGGCTTCAAGCTCAAAGAGGCCATCCAAGAAGGCCAAGGAATGGTCAAATGCCGAGAGTCAACCTCCGGAGATGGTTTTGCGTGACCCTCAATGTCACCTTTTGGTCGCGGCTCTAGCTCGTCAGGTATGTGAAACTTTCGATAGTTTAGGACTATTCCCATGCATTGTGCTAGTTTTGTGAGCCGTAGTGTGCACCTAGAGATCGTTAGAAGTTTGATTTGTGCTTAAATGTTAATTTTGTGAAGTTTGGAATTCGGGCTGTGAATAGTGATTTTGTGCTTTATTGATGCCATTTTTGATGTGTACAGGTGCTGGAGGTAACATTGAAGGGCTATGGTAGTCTTGCCCATGCTTTCCTGTGGTATACCCAACTGTCGCCCACCATCAAACAGATGGTTGATGATGCAAGTTTTGGCGACTTTGTCTGTCTAGTTTCAGAGAGTACCAATGACCTGGCCCATTTCTATGCTCTTGCTGAAAGGTGGTGGGACACGACTAATACCTTCCATCTTCCGTTCGATGAGATGATGATGACACCTTTTGACTTCTCAAAGATTACCGGCTTGAGGGTTGGCGGGAAGCGCCTAGTCTTGGATTACTTCTATGAGATTGACCCTGAAGCTATAGAGATGCTAATTGGGGATGTTCTCCCTAACCTGGAGAGGCACTGGTTCCCTTGTGGCTGGCTTTATCGGGCCTACGGAAGAGGGGGGATACAGTCTGAATGACCGACAGTTGTTACGGGCCTTCCTGCTGTATGTTCTTGGCTGTTCAATTTTTGCTACACGGAATGACCTGGTGAGCCTGCGGCTCCTTACTTGCTTGGCAACCATTAACGAGATTCCATCTTATGATTGGGGTGATGCTGCATTGGCCCACCTTTATAAGCACATGGGCGAGGTCTCCCGTGGTGACATAAAATCTACTGGAGGATTTTGGAGAGTTTGGGAGGTATGTTCTGTGAATTTTTCTTATTATTTGGCCCTTCCTTATTTCTGCTTTCTGACTTTCACTTTCTTCCTGTGCAGCTCTGGAGCTTTGAGTATTTGAAGATGCTGGCCTCTACCCCTGCTGACGAGTCAGGTGAGGATGAGGATGGCATGGCTCCTGTGCCTTTATTTCCTCGGGGCTTGAGGTAGATGAGAGACGTTGTCAGAGTCAAAAGCAGGGCCCATCGAATTGTCCTTTTGAGGAACTTCTTATCTGAGCTGACGGTTGCCAGTGTTGAGTGGACTCCTTGGGAGGGTGCTCCTTATGCGGCTCCTGAGGAGATTCAGGCGGTTAGGCCTCTTACTTCTTGTCGCTTCTTGATGGAGAGCATCGAGGGCAGGCAATGGTACCTTGGCGAGCGAGTATCCCGACAGGCGATCGATAGCCTGAGGTATTTTGTTCTTCATGATTCTCCTATGATGGATGCTGGTGACCTTTCTGGTGCTGATCTATTAGCAGCCTTAGCTCGCACTGATGTTTGGGATCACATCCGCTCTGAGACTGGCTATGAGACATACCGTGGCCGCTTCCTAATGCCGAACTTCCCACTCCTGGATGTGAGTCTTTTTATGCTTTTGTCTCTATTCGTTACTTATGTTTTTGACTCATCATTTTCCTAACTTGTTTTGTACCTATAGCTTCACGAGATATATAGGAGACAAGTTCCCACAGCTTCTGATCCTATCCCTCCTAGGTGCCAATGATTCCTCCCAGGTTATGGAGGTGCTACGAGTCACATGTGGGTATCCTACTCAGCCAGCTGGCATCCTCAATGTTCTTTGGAGTTATGCTGAGGAGGGTCATGCCTTGGTGGCTAGCTTATGGTCCTTGGTCCTTACGCGAGACCACCGGGTATGTCTCTAATTTTGTGCTCCTTAAGGTTATGAGGTTCTAACCCTATATTTTACCCTTTGGTAGATGGATGGCATGCAGCAGTTTGCCACTAGCCAGATGGCGTCCTTGGTAAGTTTCTAACTCGATTCTTTTTGTACTTTTATTGTTTCTTGACTGATTGCTTTTACTTTGTGTGAGCAGTGTCGAGGATATGGTGTCAGCTCGTCGAGGACCAGGCCAAGGTACAGGGGTGGCAGGAGGAGGCCATCACCGACGTACACTCCGGGTAGTCCGACAGAGGATGAAGAAGAGGAGGACTGAGGCCTTCTAAGCGGGGACTTTATTTTGTCTCCATTTCATGTCTTCGATTGGGTTGTACTAGTGAATAATGTGTAGGATGATCTTTAGGATGATGTGTAGGATGATTTATCACCCTTTGCCTTTCGAGCTGGATAGTTTCCGGTTTGAAGGCACAGTTGTGTGCTTGCTTTGGTTGGTGGTTGAGTGACGATATATGTGCACTTTGATTCTATGATTGTTGATGTTACTGAGATGAGCAGCTTTGTGATAGTGAGTGTGTTTGCCTTGTAGGTGGGATAGTCTGTGAAACGGAGAGGTGCTACTAAAATTTTGAATTTTTTTAGAGCTACAACAGAAAATATGGTATTGTACGATCCTGCTCAACTCACGGCTTGGCTGAACATCACGGATGGTGTGGAACGGATCAACCTCTTTAGCTACGGTCTGACCGAGCTATTCTCTCTTTGCCAGATGGCTCTGAACACTGAGTTCTTGCGTGCTGCTATTGCCTACTGGGACCCGGTAAACCACGTTTTCAGCTTCAACGGTTTGGAGATGTACCCAATGTTTGAGGAGTTTTGTGCTATCCTCGGCTTTGATCCGGATTTAGACTTGATCCTTCCTCTTGCCAATATTCCTAATCCTACGCACAGCTTGGCTGAATTCCTAAACTGTTCAAACACCACCTCTCACCGAATGATTCAAGGTGAAGTCCTCAATATTGCTTCTGTTATTGCCTGTTACGCTGATCCTGGAGATCCCAGAGTATACGACGCTACCCGTGGGGCCACTCTAATTTTGTGCATGACTTTTCATTTCTTATTTTTGAGTACTTCTAGCGACTTGGTGCATGTGTGCCTCAGACTGAGGGGGGAAGGAACCCCATGGCTATGGTTCTAGCCGAAGCTCTAAATGGTTTGGATCGTGCCTTCAACCAAGGAACTTTTCTTCTTTCTGGGGTGCCTTTGGTGTTACAGGCTTGGTTCTATGAGCGCCTTTAGTTATGGACTGGTCGTGTACCGCCAGTTTACTTCCTCAGGGGTGTGCTTTATTCCTACTATACCTTTGCCGACTGGGTTAGCATGATGGGTGCTTTATCTGAAGCCGATGTTTGCTGGATTGTGGGGAGTTGGGGCCTCCATGCTGTGACCACCAGCCTCGGGGATTACCAGAGAGTGTGGTTGATGGGTCTGAGAGAGACTTCTTTCTATCATCCTCGTCAATTGGCCAGACAGTATGGGCAGGTTAAGGAGGCCCCCCAGAGGTTTACTTAAAGGGTCTTCGCTTCCAGAGTCAGAGCTGTTACTATTGCTGCTTTCATCAGTGGATGGGCCGGCCGAGTAAAAGCCTACTTCTAAACACCTTTGAAGAAATAAAAGACACAAAATAAAACTAGACTTGACTGATTCTGATTCTTTCCTCCAAGTGTCTTTGATATTTGTTATTGCTTTTTGAAAAACTTTTTGTGTTTTCATTTATCCCTACTTATGTAATATTCGAAGTTTGTTTGTCGGTAAACCTTGGTTACTTGGAGAACCTTATTTTATGCATTTGGCTTTTTGAAAACATTTGTAGTACGATTTTGATCAGATGTTTGCTTTTGGTACTTTTTTGGGCACGCTAGGACGATTAGAGGCAAACGAGGCGGGTGATCGAAGTTTGCCCCTAGTTTGAGATATATATGGTTGTGAGGCAAACGAGGTAGATGTCTGATGTTTTCCCCTAGTTTAGAAGAGGTTAAGGCAAACGAGGCGGGTGGCCGAAGTTTGCCCTTAGTGTGAAGGGTGATTTCTGGGTTATGGTAAGGATCGCGACTTTATTTCTCTCACACGATCATGATTTTGCCTAGGCACCAGTTAGGTGACCTAACAAGCTCTTTTATCTCTTTTGTTATTGCTCACTTTGGATTTAACTCTAATTTTTTCCTAGGCGTCCTTACGGATTTTTGACCTAACGAGCCATCCTTCTTTTCTTTTTGAAGTCTACCTACGTACCCCCGAACAGGGATCAGGTCCAACGTAGTTTGGGTCAAAGTCTTGAAAGAAAAGGGGTTGATTATGATGGTGGAGACCGAACTGATGCGGTTGCCTACGTATCCCCGAGTGGGAATCAGGTCGAGTGTAGTTCAGGGTAAGACTTTGGAAGAAGTTTGGTGAATGGTCAAGCATAGTACTTTTTGAGGCGATCCATGTTGATTGGTTCTTTGAATTCAATGCCATCGAGGTCTATGAGGTAGGTTGCTCCTTCGAAAAGGATAGCTTTGACGATATAAGTGCCGACCCATTTGGGTTTGAACTTTCTGCGTGGATCAAAGATCGAGGCTCGCAATTCCTTAAGAACAAGGTCACCCTTGACAATTTTCCTCGGACGAACCCTTTTGTTGAAAGCACGGGCTATTCTATTTTGATAGATTCGGACTTGGTCGATCGCGGTTAGGCGCTTTTCATCTATGAAAGCCAACTCTTTGTATCTTTCTCTTAGCCAGTCAGATTATGAAATTTCACATTCTCCCATCACGTGCAGGGATGGTAGTTCTATCTCGACTGGAAGTACTGCTTCCATTCCAAATACCATTAAGTAAGGAGTTGCTCCTGTAGACATCCTTACCGATGTTCTGTATCCCCAAGTGCAAAAGGTAGCTTTTCATGCCAGTCTTTGTAGGTATCAGCCAATTTCTGCAGTATGGCCTTGACATTCCTTTTTGCAGCTTCGACTTCCCCATTAGTTTGCGGCATGTATGGTAACCACTTGTGATAAGTGACTTTGTATTCCTCAAATAGATCCCTGACTTCTACTTTGAAATGACTACCATTATCTGAAATGATCTCATGGGGGACTCCATAGCGATAGATGAGGTTCTTCTTGATGAACTTGGCCACTTCCTTGGCCCCCAACTTGCTGTAGGATGCGGTTTCTACCCATTTTGTGAAGTAGTCAATGGCCACCAAAATGTATCGGTTCCCATTTGTGGCCTTCAGAAAAATTTTGCCAATGATATCGATTCCCCAAGTCGAGAATGGCCACGGGGAGGTCATACTATAGAGCAAAGATGGCGGTACATGCATCATGTTTGCATGGGTCTGGCACTTGTGGCACCTCCTCACGTATTCGCAATAATCTTTTTCCAACGTTGTCCAATAGTACCCTTATCTTATGATCTTTTTGACCAGCATGTGACCGTTCATGTGTGGACCGCATACCTCTTTGTGTATTTCTTCCATCATTCTTCTGGCGCACTTTCTGAACAGGCAAGTTAGATTGTGACCATTGTACCCATTTTTCAACAATTTTCCCCCGTAAATGATAAAATGTGATGCGAACCTTCGAATTGCTCTTTTGTCTTTCTCGGAAGATTCTAGGGGATACACTCCCTTTTCTATGAAGTTCCAGACATCTTGATACCATGGTGTTTCATTCTCTTCTTCTTCGATTGCAGCGATCATGCTAAATGACGGTTCGTATCTTTGATCGATTGTCAGAGGCATCATCTTGAGTCCCACAGGAATTTTGATCATGGAGGCTAAGGTAGCCAACGAATCTGCTAGCTGGTTCTTTTCCCTGGGCAAGTAGAAGAATGTTATGCTCTTAAAATGTTCCTTGAGTCTATCGAGATGGTCATGGTAGGGTTTCAACATCTCTTCTTTCACGTTTCGTTCTCCTCTGGTTTGTGACATAATGAGATTTGAATCTCCAAAGACATCCAACTTTTGAACTCTCAATTCTATGGTCGCTTCCATCCCCAAATGCACACCTCGTATTCAGTGGTGTTTTATGGAAGTTTACATTGACGATGTGGTGGTAAAATCTGGCGATAATGCTGATCATTTAAGGGACTTAGAAAAGGCATTTGAAAGAATGCGAACTCACAAGCTGAAGATGAATCCCCTCAAATGTGCATTCGGCGTCTCTGCAAGGAACTTCTTAGGTTTCCTAGTACACCAGAGGGGGATAGAGATAGACATGAATAAGGCTCGGGCTATTCAAGCGGCAAATGCCCCAGCTAACAAGAAAGAATTACAAAGGCTCGTAGGGCAGATCAGTTTTCTTAGAAGGTTCATATCCAACTATGCAGGAAAAACTCAGGTCTGGACCCCACTTTTGAAGATCAAGGCCGATGAAGAATTTAAGTGGGAGGAAAGCCACCAGCAAGCCTTTGGAGGGATCAAGCAATACTTGTCTACACCCCCAGTGTTGATGCCACCCAAGAGGGGTAGGTGCCTTAAGTTGTATATATCAGCCTCTGTCTGCTCAGTAAGAAGTATGCTAGCTCAAGATAACGAGCAAGGGAATGAGCAGGCCGTTTATTACTTAAGTAGAATTTTGACTCCAATCGAACAGCGTTATGCGCCGATTGAAAAGTTATGCTTGGTACTGTATTTTTTATCTCAGAAACTAAGAATATATATGCTTCCTATTTCTACTTACATCATATGTCAAACTGATGTGATAAAATACATGTTATCAAGACTGATTATGAGAGGCCGAATTGGAAAATGGACCTTGGCCTTGATGGAATTTTCCATTCAATACCGATCACAACAATCGGTCAAAGGCCAGGCCATAGCCAATTTCTTGGCCGATCACCCAGATCCTATTGATCTGGGAAATCTGTCACTAGCACCAAAAGTATTAAATACGTCCTTAGTCCCATGGACGTTGATCTTTGATGGCTCAAAGAATGCAGAAGGTTCTGGGGCAGGGGTGATCATTGTATCGTCCAAATATAAAAAGACGAAGATGTCGTTTTGACTCGATTTCAAATGTACAAACAATCAGGCCAAATACGAAGCTCTTATTACCAGACTTGAGATACTCCTTGAAATGGGGCATCATCCGTCCATATCAAATTAGATTCAGGGCTGGTAATACAGATATCAGGTGAATTCTAAATTGAGAGTTGCGAGCTATGTCCGTTTCACTCAGTGGCTATTCAGCTCATGGATTCATTTGATGATATAAGTGTGAGCTATATCCCTAGGTCAACAAATATGGAGGCTGATAAGTTAGCAAAAAGGGGATCATCCTCGTTAACTAAAACAGACCTAGAAGATAAAACTATCACGATACAAGTTCGATCAATGTCGTCCGTAGCAAAGAGAGGTTGGTACACTATAACCAATTCGGTTTTGATAGAGGATGAGAATTGGAGAATCCCAATCATAGGATATCTACAACACCCAAATGTAAGAGTAGATCATAAAGTCAGACTATTCGCAGTCTGATTCATTGTTTTAGATGGGGAATTATTCAAAAAGCCCAATAGGGATGACGTGATCCTAAAGTGCCTCAGGAAAAAAATAAGCTATGAGGGTAATAGCCAAAGTCCACGAAGGGATCTGTGGAGCTCATCAGGCCAGGACAAAGATGAAATGGCTCCTTAGGAGGTATAACTACTATTGGCCAGGCATGCTGAAATATTACATTAGTTATGCTAAAGGATGTTAGGCTTGTTAGAAGTATGGTCCGATTCAAAGAGTACCGGCCAAAGAACTTCAACCTATAATCAAGCCATGGTCTTTCAGAGGATGGGCCATGGATCTGATTGGCAAAGTTCTTCCACCTTCATCGGCCCAGCATTGCTTCATAATAGTAACTACGAACTACTTTATTAAGTGGGCCGAAGCCATACTGTGTAGAACAGTGACGCAAGCAACGGTGATCAAATTCATTGAGGAACACATAATTCTTCATTTTGGCCTTCCAGAAACCATAACGGCCGATCAGGGATCGGTGTTTACGGGTACAGAAACAATGGCCTTTGCAGAAAGTAGGGGAATTAAGATCCTCAACTCCACTCCATGCTATGCTCAGGCCAACAAACAGGCCGAGTCAACAAACAAGATCCTTAAGGGGATCATTGAAAAAATGATAGATGAAAATCCAAGAGAATGGGACAAGCTACTGTCAGAGGCATTATGGGCTTATCGGACTTCTAAAAGGTCTAGTACAGGGATTACACCATTCATGCTAACATACGGGCATGATGCTATGTTTCTAATGGAGGTTACAGTCCGATCGGCTAGGAGGGCGTTACAAAATTAGCTTGAGCCCGCTAAGTATACAGAGATTATGATAGCTGAGTAAGAAGGGCTTGATGAAACAAGACTAGCAGCCTTGGATTCATTAAGGGTACAAAAGCAACGGGTTACTCGAGTGTACAACAAGAGGGTGAAGGGGAAGTCTTTTTGCACAGAAGACTTGGTCTGGAAGGCTGTTTTTCCAATCAGAGATAAGGATAACCGATACGGCAAATGGTCGGTCAATTAGGAAGGTCCATTCATTGTTCACCAGATCAAGAGAGGTGGAGCATATGGGCTGTGTGATATGGATGGAACAGTGCATGTCAAGTTAATTAATGGCCAGTATTTGAAATCCTATTATCCTACATTGTGGGAGACCATCGATCTTGAATATAAACTAAATCCTGGCCTAGAGTACGAACCATTTAATTATGAGCTTGAAATGGAGGTTTGAGTAAAATTATCATTGTATTGATAAGGCTGAGCACAGCTTACTTACAAGATGAATATAAATATATATATATACAAGCATCAAAAGGAGAGGCCGACCCAAAATTCTTAAGCTTGGCCTTCAGGTACTCCCAAGTCTTTGCTGCCGCAGCTCGGTCTTGTTTGGTTTTTTCCAACTTTTGAGTCCAAGACCGAGAGATGGGAATGCTGGCCTGCAATTGTTCACTGCATTTCTGGGCATCCCCACCAAGTTGGGCCAGGACTCCGTCGATCTTCACAAGAGTCGCGTCATTAGCCACCACCTCGGTCTCGTATTGTACTAGCTGGGCTTTGAGTATTGCAATGCTATTTTGCAGCCAGGCATCTCGGGCAATCACTTGAGCCTAAGAGGCCTTCCTAGGTTCATACATGGTTTTTGCAGCCTGGAGGAAATGTGTGGCCTTCTGACGGGCACCAAGATGAATTTCGGCCTCAGCTTGAACCGACAAGGTCGATCGCTCCAGAAGACGGCAACTAGGGAGTCTTTCTTATATTTCCCGGATTAGGAGGAGTTACCTGTCCATTGAAGAACGATTGGCCAGGAGCGTGTTCAAAGCAACGTCTACGTTAATAGCAGGTGGAAGGCTGGGAAGGTCCTGATCAACCAGCCCAAGGAGGAGGTCCTTCGACCGTTGAATGCTCGAAGGAGACACTAGTTTAGGCTCGAGAGGACCCAGGTCGAATGCACTTAGGTTCAGGCTGTTGAAGAAGTCATCAAAGAGGATGTATGGCTCTGTACTTATGGGAGCGACCTGTTCAAAACATTGGGGGTTAAAAGAGGATAAAAAATTCATTAATGAAATTAGAAAGTGAGGCTACAATACCTGGGCATGAGAGGATAGTGAGGCTGAGATCTCTTGACGAACGCCGACCTGAGCACTTGGCTGAGAAGTGGATGGTTGAGATGGTTGCTGACTGGGTTCAGGAGAGGGAGTGGTAATGGTTTCCACCATTGGACCAGCAATCCCCTCATTTGATGAAGTTTGAACACCCGGTGTGGAGTCCCAGGCTTCAGCCATAGCTCTATCTTCAAGAATAGATGAAGGATCAGCCTCAACAGGTTCTTCTGTTGGCTTAGAGGCCGATTCCGTGGTAGCGGTAGCTCCAGCCTAGCCAGAAAGGGTTTCAACCACAAATGGGGTCGCCTACTCTACTTCCTCTTCTCTAGCTGTTCCCACGGCCACATCGCCCGTTGGTAGCTCGTTGCTACTAGAAGACAGTACAACTAATTCGGGTATTGATCCTCCAGCAGGATCAGCAGCGTCATCCTCCCCGTCTGAAGGAGTCAAGGGCGGTAGGATGTGGAGAGGCATTACTCTCTTGGCAACCCGTTCAAGATACGCCGCCTGCTGGGAAGGAGAGGAAGGAAGATCGGCCGGAAGAGGCTGAGAGGGTGGAATTGTTGTTGATTGAGAACCCTACCTGGCTAGTGTAACGTGTTCTCTAAGATCCTCATCAACAAGCTGAAATGAAATAAAAGGGTTAGAAGGATGAAAGATCTAATCAAATAAGGAGTAGACAAAACACGAAAAAGTGATAGTACCTGAGTGGAGGAGGTCGAGGCTTGTTTTTGTCTTTTCTTCTGTCCCTGGCCAGGTGCTAGCTTACGGGCTGGCCTCTTTGCTATTTTCTTCCGTCGAGTTGGCACCGTTGTAGCAACAGGGACATCAGCCTCTGTGGCCGTTGACACGGCAAATTAGAGTAGCTCCACTGTGGCAGTGCCTGTGAAAATCTTGGCAGCCCGATTAGACCATCGCTTTTCAAATTCATCGGTCACAACCGGTCAGCCTAAGAACGGTGTGAATTTGAAGGCGGCCTTCAACTTGTCTGACCTCTCCTTTATTTTCTTCACTTGCCCGTCATTAACAATTAGGCCACATTCAATCTAGTTCACGTTTACGGTAATGGCTGGTGGAACGGGCACCAATCGGGAGAGCCCGAATTGGCGAGCATAGAGCAACGAAAAGTAGTACTCTGTACTGCATTTGTTATTGGCAGAAGGAATGCTTAGGATAAAAATTATGTACCTAGCTACCAGGTAGCTAGAGAAGATCTCATTATAGGTGGATTGGGTTCCCGGGCCCTAGTTGGAAGGGTTGTTTGGAAGTTGTAGAAATATGGGGAAGTGAGTAGAGGAGAACGATTGAAAAAGAAGGACAGCCTGATTGACACATCCCTCGTAAAAAAAATGAAAAACACTCTTCGAAAGAGTGAGATGCAGGAGTAATGTCCATAAATTGAACAACGAAAATAGGAACGGCCGATAGTTGATGGTTAGCCAGCCTAAACTGTGGAAAATAAGAGTACAGCCAGAGCTGTAGGATCCAGATCGGGCTTCTGCCAGCACTGAAGCGCAATTGGACGAAATCAGTCACACCACGCACTAAGTATGCCCAGACGAGAGAGGCAAGGGATAATGGCTTACTTGAGGCCAAAGCCAGGACAAGAGTGGTTTACTCCTTTGTTATAGCTTGACTGGCTGAACAGAAGAGATACCTGTTCAGCAAGTAAATGAGGAAGGCGGTGTGCTCGGCATCGGACACTTCGGTCCCTTCTCGGCCCATGCACGCAGTTATAAAACTACCAAAATCTGTGATTGGCTGATAAGACGTGGCCCCATCTCTAATAGACTCTTGTTGGGGGTAGGTAAAGCTGGCCTTACCAACGTCCAGGCCAAGCATGATTTCTTGTCCATGTGGATGGAGCTCGAGGAGGTAGCTGATCTCTTTGATGGTCGGGGCCATCGGGCCACAACGGAAGAGGAACCCATTGTAAGACGACACCTAGAATAGCAGGGCAGAGAAGAAAAGAGGATGGTCTATTTCCAGCTTAGACCGACTGAGCATAATGGCATCATGGATGCCTGTCCTCTTCCAAATATCGGCATTTGAGGCCGATACCCTTAGTACCCACTTATCCCAGTCAGCAGCAGGAATGGGCCAACCTCTGATTGGGTGGGAAGCAGTCCAGGCCTTGCTCCAGTAAGTAGGTAGCTGTAAAAATGACTCATTTTCTACCGGTGGGAAGTAGGAGTTGAAATCGGCTAGAGGATCACTGCGGAATGTCGTACCGATCCCATACGTCGCCGGTACGCCATCAGAGGCGATATATTGGAGCAAGCTATCTGTGGAGATCTCTACAGCATGAGTCTTGGCTAGGGCCCTAACTTCTTTGCAGCGATTCTGGGGCGGTGGATCATCCATGAAGGCCTTTTTGCCTTTAGAAGTAGCTACCGGAGTAGTTTTGGGAGCCATTGAAGTAGGCAGTGAGGAGGTGCTCGTCGGAAACAATGGATTCTAGTCAGAGAAGCTTTGGATTTCAGGGGGAGAGAGAGATGCAGATAAAAGAAAGGTAAAGAGATTTTTAAAAATCTTGCTGCTTTATACACGCCGCATTTAATGAGGAGTAACTAGTGGGATTCCCTAAATCTGATAAGTCTCTGCATGGATGACACGTGGCATATTTAAATTCAAAATGTCACATCAACCAAGGTGGGACGTTTGATATAACCTTTTGGGGGGCAATTGTTTGCACCCAAAAACAGCCAAAGATTTTTGAGCCCGAATGAATTACTGGAATGGACAGGCCGGCCCAGGGATAGCAAAAGCCCATCGGGCTCAAGAGGTAAAAGTCACGTGGCTTAGGAAAACAAGGCTAGTGATTTAAACGGTGAAGTTCGATTGATGGAGTAGGTGGTGTACAATCGGGCTATAGCTAGTAATGAAGCCCTGAATCCCAGTTGGGAGGCTAAACATGGACCAAGCTTATCGGGAGTAGGAGGAATATAACCTAGCGTAAGGGCAAGCCCGATGGAGGGTAAGAGCAGCAACCAAGACAAATCGGGCACCATATCTGGTAAAATTTTTAAAAGACGGATGTGTGAGCTCGATTGGATACAGGCATTCAGGAGGAGACCATCGGCCATGGAAGATAGAAAATACAATAGACAGGCTTGTATGAGCCTGATTTAACTGAAGGGATAGTTGATGAGCCCGATGGACGAGCAGGGGAAGGCGGTGTTGGTCACAGCTATCATGATGACATCGTCTGGATTGTTAAGGAAGCAGAGTCCATTTCAAAAAGGCATCTAATCACATCCAACTGGATTTGGAAGGCCAATCCCTAAAATATTGAGATTGATTCAATCAAGATAAAGATAAGACAAGAGTTAGAGATTAGGAAGGATTATGCCACTATTAATCGATCAATCAATTAGGACTGCTTAAAGCGCAAGTTAAGGGAGTCCTTTCCTAATATATATTATACCCTCCGTCTCATATTAAGAGTCTCTTTTGAGAATTCCAACTTATTAAGGGGACAACGTTGATTTTGGTTATATTTTCAACTTTCCAACATAGTTCTTTTTAAAATTCAAAATTATAGTGTTACATCAAAAAAAAAAAAAAAAGAGGGAAGAGTTGGATATAATAAATGACAAATTTGGAAAGTGTGTATAAAATTACTATGACTTTTCAAAAAGGACTCTTAAAATGGGATATCTGTAATACCCCGTAATTTTTATTAATAAAATAATACCAGTTTTGGGTTTATTGGCAGTACAATTTTTACCTCTGTGTGTGCATCATTGCGTGAGCTCACCACACACAAGAATTGTTGAGCTTGGAGCCCAAGCAAATTTGGTGCGCAGTGTGTGTGTGCCAGTGTATTGTATATATTTTATGCTTGGTGCCCAAGCATTTATGGTTGTATATACACACCAAGGCCTCATAATCTCTAGACCCACAACAACTCCAACTCACTGTCTCTCTCTCTCTCGGGCACACACACCCACACATATATTGATTTACAAATTCACACACACATATTGATCAATGCACACAGTCATATAGTTATTCAAGGAGTTTAATTCAAGTTTTGGACTTTGATTTTGGGTAAGCTTTTACTCAAATTTCTTATTCTAATTTCAGTTTATTTAAACTGTTAAGTGTATGTACATATATATGTATAGATAATCAGATTCTTGTATACAATTTCAAGGTGATTGAAATTCAAGTTTTGGATTAAAGCTCTAGATTTGGGTAAGCCTCACTATTGATTTCAGAAATCCGAATTTAGGAAAAACTCATATTGAAATTTCATTCCTCTAAATCTGTTTATGTCACTGTTGATATAGACATAGTTGTATATATGTAGAATTTATATATATGTACCATTAAGGGTCCAAAAATAGCGAGCAGAAAAACTATCACAGAAACATGATTTCTTTATATCAAATGAAAGGTCTCGATCCCACGAGGCTCCATTTCAAATTTCAAAAGCTAATTCATAACGGTTGCGACGAACGGTCGAATTAAAGTTTTATCACCATTCGATTTTTCGATAAAATCAAGAGTTGTGGTTTGATTCATAAAAATCCGATTCCATATTTGAAATCTATGCGGAAAAAGGAAGAGATTCATATATTGGAAGTCTATTTTTAATTAAGTTTTCAAAATGGGTCAAAACCAGTATTTGATTTCAAAACAGGGGAAGGAAAAAGAAGAAGACGACACTGTGACATCTCGCGCGCACGACCTGCGCGAGCGAGAGGTTGCGCGAACGACCCGCGCGCGCGACCAGGCTATTTTTGAAAATTGTTTTGAAAATAACCACGTGGCTTTACTGAACACATTCCGCGCGAGCAGCCCGCGCGAGCGAGGTCCCGCGCGCGCGACCTCAGGCAGTTTGGTGAAATCTTCTGTTTTGTTGTATTTAAGCATGTTACGAGCTAAGGGACCTTGTACCCTAAGCTTTAAGAGTTGTACTTTGCCTTTGTAGTAGTTATACTCATTCTTTGAGGTGTTGTACCTCACTAATATACGCGCATTATTGTATATTGAGATTTGTAACAGATTGAGCAGTTCTGGTTTCTATTCTGATTAATTATTCAGTCTATCCTCGGTGAACGGTAGTTCCATATAACCCTCAATAAAGTTGTATAACATGTTAATAGTGTACTTACATGTTTACTTGAGCTGATATGCCTTAAATGGTTACTTGAGTTGCTATGACTTATGTGTTTACCTGAATAATTTCAGCATGTCTATTGTGTTGCTGCTCGCATATGTCATATCATTTCATAAGCATGGGCATGAACACGAAAATCACGAAAATAATTTTGGGATGAAAGACCTTAGAGGCTTTCAATTTTTGAAAAGGGAAGACCTTAGCGACTCTCAGGTTTTAAAAAGGGAAGACCTTAGAGGCTTCCATGCATAAAACCCTCTAGGAGGGATTTTATTTTGAAAAGTTAGAAATTCCGAATTTGTGGGTAGGCGTGTGAGATGGGTACCACTAGGAACTCGAATTGCGGGATGTGCTGCAAGAAACCCCCATAACGGTAAAGGCTAGGCCTCCGTGTAATTCGTAAGGCCCAAAGTCCCGCACGTTTGAGGCTAGGCCTACGTGGACGGGAAGCCCATGGTCCGGGTAATGATATTGACGATTGAGGGTGAGTGTTTGCAAAGGCATGTAAATGGTTTTCATGCATTGACATTGGCATTCATTGCACTCACGCATGTTATATAACAGATGTTATTGTGCGGTTATATGACTATACGAGCCTTTTTGGCTTATGGACTATTAAACCTTTTTTTTCAGGTGATATAGATAAAGGCAAGGCCCCGAGAATTGACAATGCTTCCGCTATAGTTTGAAGACCCGTGTGTGGGGATTTCCATTTAGTTAATGTAATAAAACTTTGATTTCAAAGAACATGTTATGTTTCAATTGGACAAATGTTAGTCCACCGGCTTTTAAATTAAAGGATAACTTCACTCTGATTTTCCGCTGCTTATCTTGAAAATGTTTTGTTTTAAGAAAGGTTATTTTCTAAACGAAACCAGATTCTGTTTTATGAATGTCTTCCAAATGAAAAACGTTTAATAAGTAAACCTCGGAGTCTTGGACCCGGGGAGTTACCGATTGGTGTCAAAGCCTACTGTTATTACTGTTATTGTCGTACTTCCGCCGGTTGACACCCCGTCGCCGGGACTCGTGGCGGGGCGGGGCGTCACAGAATGGTATCAGAGCGTAACCGGGTCGAATACTTTGGACGAAGGGTTATGTGCTCGCTTGTTTAGTTTTGTTGACATGTTAGACATGATTAGTTGATACACGACATATGTTTTAACGCACGCCTATCACCACTTATGCTGATACTTTGACAAAGGCGTTGGGTGTTGAAAGTGTAGATTTGGATCTGAAAATGGCCAGGGAGATTATTACTCCAGCCAAGAGCACTGGTCTGTCTAAGAAAGCTAAGACAGAGACTAGGTCTCAATTTCAGTCCCAACCTCCTCAACAGCAACATCAACAACGATCATATTCACTACAGAGATCTTCTTATTGAAGTTCTCAACAATCAGGGTTACAGCGAGGTGTGAATGCCACTGGGGAGAAAGTTTGTCTCCGATGTGGTGATCCGAACCATTTCATCAAGTTTTATCCTCAACCACCACCCAAGAAATCTCAGTCGATTGGTTCGACACCGTATTATCCACCATCTCAAGCAGTATCCGCTCAGAGCGTGAAACCCTACCAGAACAGAGGTAATCAAGGTAATTATCAGAGGATAGAAAATCGTGGTAGTTTTCAGCCACAATAACACCAAGAACCCAAAGGAAGGAATTTCTCTTTGCCTATGTCATCTGTTTATCATGTTTCTGGAAATGCCGGATCGTCTGTAATCCGAGGTATAGTCCCATTGTTTAACTCTTGGGCATCTATATTGTTTGACACTGGTGAATCACACTCATTCATCTCATCAGCATTCGCATCAGTATTAGGGTTAGAGATAGAATGCTTGGAGCATGTCTTATCTATTAATACTCTAGTTGGAGGTGTTATTCATTTGAATCAGGTTTGCCATGGTTGTATGCTTTTGATAGCAGACCAGTAGTTAAGTGTTGATTTGATTGTTATGCCGAATCTAGGATTCGATGTCATCCTTGGGATGGACTGGTTGGTTGAGTATCGAGCTTTCATAGATTATTTTAAGCGTCGGGTTACTCTTTCCACTCCTGAGGGAGACAGTTGTAGATTCGAGGGCGATCAGTTGGATTTACCGCTACCCTCGTTGTTTTCACGGAGTAGTTTATACTCTTCTCTTGGAACTCTGGCTAGTTTATTGGCCATGGAGAGGGGCACTCCTCTTGGGGAATTGCCACCCATTGTTTGTGAATTTCCTGACGTCTTTCCAGAAGACTTATCAAAATTGCCACCTATTCGTGCTGTCGATTTTGCAATTGATCTTGTGCCAGGCACTTCGCCTATTTCTATTCCACCATATTGTATGGCATCAGCAGAATTGAAGGAGTTGAAAATTCAGTTGGAAGATCTCCAGAGTAAGGGTTTTATTCGCCCGAGTGTATCCCCGTGGGGAGCTCCTGTTCTCTTTGTTAAGAAGAAGGATGGAACGTTGAGATTGTGTATCGATTATCGAAAACTCAATCATGTGACGATCAAGAATAAGTATCCACTTCCTAGAATCGATGACTCGTTTGATCAACTCAAAGGTTCTACTTGTTTCTCCAAGATTGATCTGAGATCGGGTTATCATCAACTCCGTATTCGAGAGTCAGACATCTCGAAGACAGCTTTTAGATCCCGATATGGACATTTTGAGTTTGTGGTTATGCCATTCGATTTGACCAATGCCCCAGCATCATTTATGGATCTTATGCAGCGAGTATTTCACGATTATTTGGACAAATTCGTGATTGTATTTATTGATGACATTCTTATCTACTCTTCCTCTAAGGAACTTTATGAGGAACACTTGAGAATTGTCCTACAAGTATTGCGTACTCACCGACTGTTTGGTAAATTATCTAAATGTGATTTTTGGTTGACAGAAGTGAAATTTTTGGGACACGTCGTCTTGAGAGATGGAGTGTCAGTTGATTCATCAAAGATTGAATCTGTTACGGATTGGCAACCAGCTAAGAACGTATTTGAGATACGTAGTTTCTTGGGTTTAGCAAATTATTACCGTCGCTTTGTGAAGGACTTTTCTTGTATTGCTTCACCTTTGACTAAGCTTACACGTAAAGGGGTAAAATTCATTTGGACTGAGGAGTGCGAGAAAGCTTTTCAACTTTTAAAGACTCGATTGACTTCTGCACCGGTTTTGATTATTCCGGAGCGTGGTGTTGACTACGCAATTTATTGTGATGCTTCACTTCTTGGTTTGGGGTGTGTGCTTATGCAAGGATGCAAAGTTGTTGCCTATGGTTCTCGCCAGTTGAAGCCTCATGAGCAGAATTATCCAACTCATGATTTAGAGCTTGCTGCCGTTGTGTTTGCCTTAAAGTCATGGCATCATTACTTGTATGGGGAATGATTTGATGTCTTTTCTGACCACAAAAGCTTGAAGTATATCTTTACTCAACGCGATTTGAATCTTCGACAACGTCGATGGATGGAATACTTAGAAGATTATGACTTCGAACTACAGTATCATCCAGGGAAGGCGAATGTAGAGGCCGATGTGCTGAGTCGTAAGTCACGAGGTTCATTGGCTTGTCTGGCCATTCAGGAATGGAACATGCTTGATCAGATTGGGGAGTTTGAGGTAGAGCTGGATGACCCTGAGGATCGTACTTCATTATATTCTGTTATGGCTCAACCATCGATCATTCAACAAGTGAAAGATGAGCAACAATCTGATCCTGTAGCATCTACTTTTCGTATGCGAATTCTTCGAGGTGATGTTATAGTAGGTTGGACTTTTGACTCTGAGCGTGGGTTGAAGTTCAAAGACCGTTTGTTTATGCCATTGGCAGTTCGTGAACAAGTGATGAAGGAATCCCATCATTCACGATTAGCGGTGCATCCGGGAGGTAACAAGATGTACCATAATCTGCGACGTCAGTTTTGGTGGAAGGGCATGAAGCGTGATGTCGCTAAGTTTGTATCTCGCTGTTTAACTTATCAACAAGTGAAAGCCGAACATCAGAGACCTGCAGGGTTATTGCAACCATTATCGGTTTCAGAGTGGAAATGGGAACACGTGACAATGGATT
Organism: Hydrangea macrophylla; assembly: GCA_033977485.1. Lineage (NCBI taxonomy): Eukaryota > Viridiplantae > Streptophyta > Magnoliopsida > Cornales > Hydrangeaceae > Hydrangea > Hydrangea macrophylla. Next base: position 5,009,537 of record CM066984.1, on the reverse strand, counting down.
TTGTGACAGCACTTCCTAGGTCACCACGTGGTCATGATGTCGTTTGGGTCATTGTGGATCGTTTGACAAAGTCTGCACATTTTATGGGAATGCGTTTGACTGATTCAGTTGATGTTCTTAGTCGCTTGTATATTCGAGAGATCATTCGGTTACATGGAGTCCCTATTTCGATTGTGTCGGATCGAGATTCGCCGTTTACTTCCTTGTTTTGGGAAGGTCTCCAGAAAGCTTTGGGGACAGAATTGAGATTGAGTACGGCTTTTCATCCTCAGACGGATGGTCAGTCAGAATGTACTATTCAGACATTGGAAGATATGTTACGAGCTTGTGTTATAGACTTCAAAGGTAGTTGGGAAGACCACCTACCATTGATCGAGTTTGCGTATAACAATAGTTATCAAGCAAGCATTTAGATGGCACCGTTTGAGGCCCTTTATGGACGACCGTGTCGTTCTCCCGTATGTTGATCAGATGTTGGAGAAGCATCTCTGTTGGGACCAGATCTAGTAAGGAAAACTACTGAAAAGATAAAACTGATTCGTGCGAGGATACTTACGGCTCAGAGCCGACAGAAAAGTTATGCTGATAAGAAGAGGAGACCGTTGTCCTTTGAAGTTGGAGATCATGTGTTTCTCAAAGTTTTACCTCGTCGTGGTGTGCTTCGTTTTGGACAGGTAAGAAGCTTTTACCTCGTTTCATTGGACCTTTCCAGATTTTAGAACGTGTGGGTGAAGTTGCCTATCGGTTGGCTTTGCCTCCGCAGTTGGCAAAAGTTCATAATGTATTTCATATCTCAATGCTTCGGAAGTATGAACCTGATCCGTCTCATATTTTAGATTGGACTAATTTACCGTTGGAGCAAGATGCTTCTTACGAGGAACAACCTATACAGATTCTGGAAGCTAAGGAGCATGTGCTTCGTGGTAAAACTATTCGTTTGGTTCGAGTACTGTGGCGTCACCATGGTACTGAGGAGGCTACTTGGGAGAATGAGAAGGAGATGCGCGATTGATATCCGCAATTATTTGCTTCTTGAGTTATTTGTTTTCTGTGCTAATGATTATCTATGTGCGAATTTCGCGGACGAAATTTCTTTTAAGGTGGGTAGGATGTAATACCCCGTAATTTTTATTAATCAAATAATACCAGTTTTGGGTTTATTGGCAGTACAATTTTTACCTATGTGTGTGCATCATTGCGTGAGCTCACCACACACAAGAATTGTTGAGCTTGGAGCCCAAGCAAATTTGGTGCGGAGTGTGTGTGTGCCAGTGTATTGTATATATTTTATGCTTGGTGCCCAAGCATTTATGGTTATATATACACACCAAGGCCTCATAATCTCTAGACCCACAACAACTCCAACTCACTGTCTCTCTCTCTCTCGGGTACACACACCCACACATATATTGATTTACAAATTCACACACACATATTGATCAATGCACACAGTCATATAGTTATTCAAGGAGTTTAATTCAAGTTTTGGACTTTGATTTCAGTTTATTTAAACTGTTAAGTGTATGCACATATATATATATATAGATAATCAGATTCTTGTATACAATTTCAAGGTGATTGAAATTCAAGTTTTGGATCCAAGCTCTAGATTTGGGTAAGCCTCACTATTGATTTCAGAAATCCGAATTTGGGAAAAACTCATATTGAAATTTCATTCCTCTAAATCTGTTTATGTCACTGTTGATATAGACATAGTTGTATATATGTAGAATTTATATATATGTACCGTTAAGGGTCCAAAAATAGCGAGCAGAAAAACTATCACAGAAACATGATTTCTTTATATCAAATGAAAGGTCTCGATCCCACGAGGCTCCATTTCAAATTTCAAAAGCTAATTCATAACGGTTGCGACGAACGGTCGAATTAAAGTTTTATCACCATTCGATTTTTCGATAAAATCAAGAGTTGTGGTTTGATTCATAAAAATCCGATTCCATATTTGAAATCTATGCGGAAAAAGGAAGAGATTCATATATTGGAAGTCTATTTTTAATTAAGTTTTTAAAATGGGTCAAAACCAGTATTTGATTTCAAAACAGGGGAAGGAGAAAGAAGAAGACGACACTGTGACATCTCGCGCGCGCGACCCGCGCGAGCGAGAGGTCGCGCGCGCGACCAGGCTATTTTTGAAAATTGTTTTGAAAATAACCACGTGGCTTTACTGAACACATTCCGCGCGAGAGAAGGTTCGCGCGAGCGGCCCGCGCGCGCGACCTCAGGCAGTTTGGTGAAATCTTCTGTTTTGTTGTATTTAAGCATGTTACGAGCTAAGGGACCTTGTACCCTAAGCTTTAAAAGTTGTACTTTGCCTTTATAGTAGTTGTACTCATGCTTTGAGGTGGTGTACCTCACTAATATACGCGCATTATTCTATATTGAGATTTGTAACAGATTGAGCAGTTCCGGTTTCTATTCTGATTAATTATTCAGTCTATCCTCGGTGAACGGTAGTTCCGTATAACCCTCAATAAAGTTGTATAATATGTTAATAGTGTACTTACATGTTTACTTGAGCTGCTATGGCTTAAATGGTTACTTGAGTTGCTATGACTTATGTGTTTACCTGAATAATTTTAGCATGTCTATTGTGTTGCTGCTCGCATATGTCATATCATTTCATAAGCATGGGTATGAACACGAAAATCACGAAAATGATTTTGGGATGAAAGACCTTAGAGACTTTCAATTTTTGAAAAGGGAAGACCTTAGAGACTCCCAGGTTTTAGAAAGGGAAGACCTTAGAGGCTTACATGCATAAAACCATCTAGGAGGGATTTTGTTTTGAAAAGTTAGAAATCCCGGATTTGTGGGTAGGCGTGTGAGATGGGTACCACTAGGAACTCGAATTGCGGGATGTGCTGCAAGAAACCCCCGTAACGGTAAAGGCTAGGCCTCCGTGTAATTCGTAAGGCCCAAAGTCCCGCACGTTTGAGGCTAGGCCTACGTGGACGGGAAGCCCATGGTCCGGGTAATGATATTGACGATTGAGGGTGAGTGTTTGCAAATGCATGTAAATGGTTTTCATGCATTGACATTGGCAATCATTGCACTCACGCATGTTATATAACAGATGTCATTGTGCGGTTATATGACTATATGAGCCTTTTTGGCTTATGGACTATTAAACCTTTTTTTTCAGGTGATATAGATAAAGGCAAGGCCCCGAGAATTGACAATGCTTCCGCTATAGTTTAAAGACCCGTGTGTGGGGATTTCCATTTAGTTAATGTAATAAAACTTTGATTTCAAAGAACATGTTATGTTTCAATTGGACAAATGTTAGTCCACCGGCTTTTAAATTAAAGGATAACTTCACTCTGATTTTCCGCTGCTTATCTTGAAAACGTTTTGTTTTAAGAAAGGTTATTTTCTAAACGAAACCAGATTATGTTTTATGAATGTCTTCCAAATGAAAAACGTTTAATAAGTAAACCTCGAAGTCTTGGACCCAGGGAGTTACCGATTGGTGTCAAAGCCTACTGTTATTACTATTATTGTCGTACTTCCGCCGGTTGACACCCCGTCGCCAGGACTCTTGGCGGGGCGGGGCGTCACAATATCAAAAAATTGCATCAAAGACTCTTAATATGGGACAGATGAAGTAATGCTTTATTTTAGCATAAGAGGTTATACTTAATTGTGTTGATTAATTATTCCGTACGCTAATGTATTGATTATTCTCCTTGGGGAGATGACATTAGCCATCACGTAGTGTAACGGTCATATAAAATAATATCTCCCTATATATGTAAAGACAGACTTGTGATTTGACAGCTTTGTTTTCAAGTGTGGTATGATTTTTGAAAATGGCAAAAGAGGCAACAGCATTATAGAAGACAACCCCATACATTAATTAAGGTTTTCACGAAACAAGAGTATTAATGGTGCCAATCTTCAAGGCTTATTTAACGGAATGTTGACAAGGACTTCTCAGATTCATGTGACTTGTTCACATGGTTAATGGGGACACTCTTGAACATGACCTCTTGAAGTAATTGAAACTTCGAATGCTCTCCAAATGAACTTCCATATATAGTTAATCGCATCACTCGGATTATGTTAAAAAGTGTTGTTTTCATTCACCTACCATTGCTGTGGTTCTAATGGAATTTAGAAACTTCATTTCACTCTCACATTTAGCGATGATAACACTTTAGAGCTTTTTTGTAGGTACTCTCTTTCTTATTCCAAGGTTCACCTTTGTGCCACATACCGGTTAATCAATCACACCTCAAGACACAGTAAGAAAAGTATCTTAGTCTTTTCCTTAAACAACATGTGTGTGTACGTATACCCAAATTTGGTCTCAAATGCCGTGGGAGGGATGCAGTGGTTTGTGGTACTACAACCACTGTCATACAACAGCCAAAGCAAGTGGGAACCAAATTAATTTGGAATTCAAATTTAAAAACTCTAGCATTAATCTATTTTTTGTTATCCATCTAACATAAGTACTGCAATGTTGTCCTCCTTCACTAAATGAGAACAATTGAATGAAAATGGATAAATTGTTGAGATAGATATAAACATGATCTATGAAGTTGTATCGTGTAGATTACTTACTTTCATGCATGTGAGAGTCATTATGATCAAGCTATTTATTGTTAAAGTACCCATTACATTTGCAATGCAAATAAATAATGGAATTAATCATTTCGGTTGTCGTGAGCTCTTACTTCATGAGTTGGTTTCATACAAGACAAACATAAGAATTAGAACTATATACCAAGTTTTAATTTCTATATTAAGCTAATTAATCGTAGTGTTGCTATCAATAGTGCTAAATGTCAAAAACAAAATGTACGGATCTCTCAAGAGAATGTACCTACATCAATTCTGTTAAATGTAGTTTTTCTTTATTCTCATGACTAATTATGAGATTACAAATGTCTTTAATTCCAATGGCCTGTTTGGTAATTGAAAAGAAGACTAGCTTTCATAACAAGTATCACTTTTATCAGATCTTTTAAAAAATAATCATTATGTTAGTTTGGTGAAAAACTAGTACTTGAGCCATTTTTAACCAAGGCATAATTGACTCTTATACACATATCTATTTAAAACTGATTCTTATTTGAACCATGAAACTGACTCTTGTAGTTGAACGATTGCAGTTTAGCAATATTTTTAAATTTTACGACACATAGGGTAGGGGCAGAGCCAACAAGTTGCACCAGGGGCAAGTATATAGTGCCTATGTCTCTTGGTAAAAGGGCTCACACGAGGTTTGGGGAAAGCGCTCCCAATGCGATTTTTTTTGCGTACATTTATACATTTTTACAAAAATTTTAGGTTTATTTGTACATACTATCACTTTTTGATGATACTAAAGTATGTTTATATACTGGAATTAAATTATTGAAGTTAAATCAATGTAGGTTGGGCTAAAGTGAGAAGTGAGAAAATAATGAGTTGGATCAAATATTAAATATTTAGGGTGAGTTGGATTATAATTGGGTCGATTTTATTACGGCGTCTCTTTTTTGGAATCTATAACTTGATCGATAGTTAAAGGTGGATTAGGTTATAACTGGAGTTACAATTAATATCTATATTAGCAAGTACCATATTATGTAGAAGTTATTATATTGAAGGGCCAATTAATATGTAAGTTAGTTTTAAAACTTTACAATAAACATACAGAAAAATTTGCTATACATATTTAGTGATGTTAGTTGTATCATACATTTTAGTAATTTTAGTCCCTAAATATTGTAACTTGGTCACAACATGTAGTTTTCAAAGTTACAATATGTTGGAACCTACTTGTAACATTTTGAGAACAAATTGCTACATTTTTGCACATAAGTAGGATGTATGATACAACCAAACCACTAATAAGATATATTATAGACAATCAGTCTCTAAAGCGTGCTGGGTTTGCGCACTGGGATTTTTAACCTAAAAAATCCGCAGGCTATCCTGCTAACCCGCGCTTCGTCCAGTTGGCTTGCGGTTTTTTAAGACAAAAAATCCCAATGCGCAAACCTAATGCGCTTTAGAGCCTGACTAATATTATAGAAGATCCCTAAACATGCATATTTAAAAATAAAATAACATATAAAAAAATTAGTGGCAAATATGTGTAATACATATAATTATTATATATTTACAGGTAAAATTTAAAGGTTTGCAAAATTTTGCATGGGCTGTACTTGTGAAGCTAGCTCTTCCCCTCACATAAGGGTACATTATCAATTAAACAGATATCAGTTTTTTTTTCTTTTTTTTTATATATACACTAAAATATCTTAGAGCGATATAGTTGCCTCACAAGTAAGCTATCAAGTTTGGTGTAAACTTGGTCATCTCCATTCATAGGTCAGAATAAGAGAGCTTCTCTCTCTTGTCTTCTAGAGAAAGAGAAGCGATGCCCTAAGTCGCCGCCCTGCTCTCCCTCTGGCCTCCTCCCCCCTTCTTCACCAACCCCTCCCTCCTCCTTTTTTCTCTGCTCTTTTCCCCTTTTTCTTTCTTTTGTGAAGGTTTCTACTTTCTTTATGAAGTTTTCCTCTTCTTTTTAGGAAGTTTTCTTCGGATGTGTCCCTTTTTCTGTTTCTTTGCAGGTTTTTCTCCCCTCTTTCTGCAAATTCTTTGGATTCAAGATGTTAGATGCTTGGCTATATTAGTCTTGAAACAGTAGATTAGTTTTAGTCATCATTAGGTATAATTGGTGACTTTGGGGCTCTCTTCTTCTGCAATATTATCTTTTCATGATGTAGTTTCTACTATTATGGAAGATTTTCAAGCAACTTTGGTTGCTCCCTTTGGTGAAGTTTCGTCACCTTTTTGGGTCTGGCTTTCTGTCATCTTCTATCTTTGGGCGGTCTCTACCATCTGTAAGATTGAAGTTGCCCTGGGTTCTAGATCTAGTCTCGTGGCTGTCTCTATGGCGCAGTGCTAGATTTCTCTTACAGCTTTTGGAGTGATTTATTTGGCTACTTATACTTCCTTTACTATTGTACATTTTCTTTTTGCACTTGTTATTTTTGTTGTTGTTTTTGTTCTTGCTATTGTTGTTGTTTGTGTTTTCTTTGTAATGTTTGGTCTTAGTTCATTGGGCGATCTTCCTCTTCTTATGTTTGATGATAGTCACTGTATGACTAGGTTTTATTTGTACTGTTGCTTCTAGTTTAATGCATTTGTCCTTTAAAAATTGAAAAAAAAAAAAAAAGATGTTAGTTTGTTTTTTTTTTTTTTTGAAATTTTTTAAAAAGTACTCATCAAAGGGTTGGTGGGGGGAATTTGCCTTTGAAAAGCAGAAATTTATAATTAAAAAAACTAACAAAAATGTTAATAATTAATCAACTGGCAATGAACTAACAAAAAGATAAATGTGTAACTAAAACCAAATATCAATGGAAGTTAATATAAAGTTTAAAACTACAAGAAAAGTACATGCTTTTATTTTATGATTGTAATATTCATGTATGATATATGTTGTCCTAACTTTGGTAGCCAGTTAATTTTGAAACATTTCACAACTTATTTAGGAGTGTTAGGCACTATTCCAAATTAAAAGCAAAGATGCTGAATTTTCATTTTCAGTACTTATTTATATCTATATGTTTGAAAATGTACTGCTTCCAGGTACAAATTCAGAATTCTGATTCAGAGGGGCGACCTTCACTATTAATTAATTTTTCATGTAATCCTTTTGTAATCGACAATAAAAGATGGGAGACGTGTTTCTTTCCGGTCAACTAGCAATAAGACGAGTGCAGTGAAGAGATACAAAGATATATGACAGTCTCGTATAATGAGAAGAGAGAATTTGGGATTTAATCAATGTAAGAGGGGGCATTTGGCGCAAAATATGTAATTTGTACTAGTGCAAGTGTTGTAGGATACTAAGATGTAAAGCAGAGTAAAAAAAAAACTCAAAAAGTGTGTATGTGTGTGTGTGTATGTGTGTGGGGGTGTTGGGGGGGGGGGGGGGTTGTGGATCTTGCCCGCACGTGCATCTTCTCTTGACTGCTTCACTGAAAAAGCAGGTAAAAACCTACAAAAAATTTTAAGTAAAAATGTTCTACTAATAAAAATCACTAAATACTATTTATTTTAGTACTTGAAACATTATTTTCAGTACTGCATATTCTATACCTTAAAGTTTTAGTACTAAAATTCAATATTTAATTTTCAGTTTTATCAAGTAGGAGCTAAGTCGTCGAGAGATTCATACAAAAAACCATTCAAGGTTTGGTTTCTCCATTGTAAGCTACCAGCAGAAAAACTCTAGATGTACACCATTGAAGGAAATACGTTAAGAAAACATGGTTTTTCAACGGAAGATTCAGTTTCAAAACTTAACATATTAGGAACTACTACTCATATGAATCTAGTGATATGTAAAGAAGAAGAATACCTTTTGCGCTTATTAAACTTCGGTCGATTCTTCTTGCTCGAGATTCCTGCAGCCTCCTCTAGATGATCTTCAATCCTATGACTTCGTTGGAAGCTCTCGCAAAGACTAAAACTAATGGGAGTTCAACTAGAGAGAGAGAAAAGGTAATGAAAATACTATAAACTTGTTTCTACAGACCTAGGCTTCAAAAACGACAAGTAAAAATTTTTGCGCGTAGGTCTCCTATTTATATGTATTTCCAATCTTTCTAAGATCCAATCGATTGCCCAAAGTGGCAATCGATTGCCTATCCAATCGATTGGTTTAATCCAAATCGATTGCCCTTCCAATCGATTGGATGGATCCCAATCGATTGGTTTCTTTTGTCTCTTGTCTTCTTACATCCCTTGGAGCTAAGAGTGGGACCTCCTAGGTTCTTTATTGTTGGCTCAGATCAGTTATTAATTTCCATGATCAAACTCTTTAATCAGTAAATTAACTAACTAATCAGATAACATTTACTCAACTATACAACGATAACTGCACTCTAACGCAAAAGAACATATCCGAAGCGATAACTAGACTTGTATGGTTGTACTAATGTCCTTCTACCGTCAGCATTCGTAATCATGTTCAGATAGTCAGATAAACTTGTCAACCTGAACAATGATTACTTCTTCCATACCTTGAGTTTCATTCACCTCTCATGATTAGTAAACATGTTGATAAGTACTTATCAACAAGACTGCAGTTCTCAGTAATCAACTTGGTGACATTCGCAAGAGAATGTTTACTCTTTATCAGAGGGTAGATTCTATCTTGACAATATATGTTCACAACCCTATGAATATGACATACACAAGATACCCAGGTGTTGACCTTTTAGACCTCACTGGTTGGTAAGTCAAACCAGTTATATTCATAGTTTGTGTCCATAATCGTCTCAAGATTAAGAACACTTACCTTATACAAGTTATAAGTTTCTATCAACTAATGACATTTTTAGGTGTCAATAGGAAATCTCATGGTCCGTCAATATAATTTAAGCACTAGCATGTTAACTAAGAGTCTTATACTTTAGTGATTTAGATTCATCACTCCATCCAATGGTAGTTAACCATGCTACACTGTATACCTAATAAGATATGCAGTCTCATCATCCACTGTGACATGTTCTAAGCATCAAAGAAAAGTAATTTGTATATCACATATATGTATCTCATATACACACGAATTACCTACTATGATACTTAAAGGATTATAAACAAGGGTAAATTACACTTTAGTCCATCAAACTATACACCTGTTTTCAATTGGATCCATAAACTTTTTTTTTTCAATTGGGTCCTTGAACTTCAAAAATTCATTCAATCAGACTCAAATTATGACAGTGTTAGCTTAAATTATTTGAAATTGTCACGTACGTTGCGTGTAATGCTTACCTATCACAGGTTAAGACAATCACGGGAGATTGTGAATGGCTAAAAAATTATGCAATTTTGGGTATGATTTAATGTGATTTTGGATCTAGTCAAATGTGTTTTCGAATTTGATTGAACACGATTCTGAATCTGATTAAATGTAATTTTTTGCACGATTCACAATCTCTCGTGTTTGTCTTAACCTAACATGTGACAGGTAAGCATTACGCATAACATACGGGGTAATTTCTAATAATTTAAGCTAACAGTGTCAGAATTTGGGTCTAATTGAATGAATTTTTGAAGTTCAATGACCCAATTGAAAACAGGTGCATAGTTTAATCGACTAAAGTGTAATTTGCCATATAAACAATCATCTCATGAAACATACATAATGTAATGTAAACTGATATCCATATATAAAACGTCAATATCTCATGTATACAATAATGGTTTGAGGACACAATCCCAACAACAATGACTTCACAACCCATATACACATTGTTCATAGAGGGACTTGAACTTGGCTAATCTCGAAGTATTAAACACTTGAAGCCTTCCGATGGTGTACCTTTCACGCACAAAATAGTCTTTTTGAACCAAGGGGTTGTTTGGCACAACTTCTTCTTTTGCAATTCAATCACAAATAAATAAAAAAAATTGCTTTTGACCGAATGTTGTCCAAGGTAACTTTTGTCCAATTGCAATTTTCTATGATAGAGTCACATTTTTTTTGCGATTGATTACAAAATATGATTTGCCAAATAATTTTGTTTTAGCTTTTGGAGTTTCATAATCACTTATGAACTTCAAACAATGTTTCCAAACACCCTCCATATAAAGATTGTCCTAGGCTCAGATAGAAGGGCATAGTTTTCAAATATCCTCTTATTGCTAGCCTTGCAGATAGCCTACAACTCAGGAGAACTGTCATACCCTGAAGTGAAAAAATGTGGAAATTTTTTATTTTTTGTCGATTCATGAGTCGTGACAAGTTGTTCACTGGTTTTCTTGTTGTCATAACCAGTAGCGATAAAATAAGGTGGGTAAGTTAACATAACTTAAAACACTTCAACACAACATTGGGCAGAAGCTATGTATTAGCTACCTCATAAGTCTTAATTAAGTGATACCTATTCTAAAACACTCCTAATTAATGATGATTTACAAGTACATAATCAAAATGACTTTATCTTAAACATTACAACATACAAAAAGAAATGCAAGGTCTTCTAGTAAATTATGCCACGGATGGTCTCTAAAACTCCTAGCTACACCTGAAAAAGGCGGTTTCAATATTCATTAGCAAAGCTAGTTAATTATCTCCATATCTCCCATTTTATGCAACGTGGTCAACTTAGCACAAGGGTTTAATAATTATCATTCAACATTTTAACAATTGGTGTTTATTATACTTTCCTCGATTAATTGACAACACTAGTCGACAACCCGTGCGAATGCACGAGAATTAGTCAAAAATAGGAATTCGTGGCAAAGTAAATAGCATAATAATCTGTATAAATAATAATAATTCTTGTAATTAACTTCCAAGCAGTTTTGCAAGAATAATCAATTTTTCAACCACTTAAACACTGAATGAAAACTTATGTCCTTTGACAAATTTTCATCACTGTTGTCAATTTTGTTTTGCAATTTACAGTAATGGTATTCTAAATTTGTAATGTATTTAGGTTGGTAAATGCAATGTTTATTGTTTACTATCGATCTCTTAGTCTCTACCAATTTTCTTTTTTAATGAAGTGCATTTTTTTAAGAAGGTACATTTAATTTGCATGAATAACTCAGAACTCTAAGTGGTGTTGTCTAAAAAAAACGGAGTAACAATTCAAATTTAAATATTAAACTTTTAAGAGGGTACATTGAGTATAATGATACTTACAAATAAGACATAGTGATCAGAGAGAATTTGACTTTGCGCAATATGGAAATACCCTTAATTTGTTCTTTCCTTCAAATAATCTGCACAGGCTCAGCTCTGGGCAAAGGCCACATAGGCCAATGCCTAGGGCCCCCAATTCTCTTAACATTTTAAGGGCCCCTAATTCTCCAAATATATACTTATAGTATTAAAGCAACGCAAGCAATTTTCAGCCCAACAGAAAAAGCCCAAAGCCAAAATACAAACTTAAGCCACTCTCCTAAGATACATACGTATCAGTTCCTAATATCTATGTAGGCTATATTCTAATATACTTATTCCCCCAAAGTCAAAACCAAATCAAATTTTCATGCCCAACAAAAACACACTTCAAACCCCATACCTCTTCCCATCACTCCATTAGCATTCTAAACGCCTATACGGACTGCGGGACTGGTATATCAAGATTCAAAAGCATTCCCAGCCCATTGCTCTCCTTCTCCGGTCTGGTAATCTCTCTCTCTCTCTCTCTCTCTCTCTCTCTCTCTCTCTCTCTCTCTTTCGTTTTAACTTTAGGTCTTGACCATTGCTCCAATAATTCAATTGTTTGTTGGGTTTCATTAGATGGCTTGTGGATTTGAATATTTAATTGTTGATTTTTATTTTTTTGAGAAGTATTTTTTAGTTATGAAGTTGTCAGTACTCAGTTGTGTTTGTTTGAACTATTTTTGGGCTGATTTTTTGTCCTTATTTCATTGATTTTAGGGTTTTTTTATGGTCTAGCTTATGGTTTCTATACTTTATTGGTATATGATTGGTTATTGGTTGTGGACATGCCTCCTAGGAAGTATATTTCTGGATATGAGAAAAGAACGAAAAAACAAAAGATAGATGGACTGATATCTCAAGTCGGAGCACTTAATAAATTTTTTAGTAGACAAATAGAGAATGAAGTTCCAATTGAATATCCAAATGAAGTTCCAATTGAAGGTCCAAATGAAGGTCCAATTGAAGGTCCAAATGAAGTTCTAAATGAAGTTCCAACTGTTGAAGTAGTGAATGAAGAAGAGGAGCTTCGGGCCGAGAATTGTAATGAAGATGTAATACCCGCTATTTTCAAATATTTATTTCCCAAGATGAATAGTGTTTTTATGTTGTTATTATAATATTCAGTATTTATAGAACTCGATTAAAAATTTTCAGAATTTTTAGAAACAGAAATTTAGCAGATTTGTGAATATCTGGTATATTTGGACCAGTTATGATTTTATTGCACATCCAACCAAACATGGCCCTAAGGAAATAATTATCCTTTGAACCTTTAACTCTTGGTAATTGCAAGGTGAGGTCCCTCCTTGGTTCATATATATATGGGACCATTCCATTACATTTATCCTTAGACTTATGAGGTAGAGAACTCATCCTAATGCTTACATATCTTCATCTCACACACACAAACACCAAGAACACTAAGAACACACCTAGTACACCAAGAACACCAAGAACACACCTAGTACACCAAGAACACACCTAGTACACCAAGAACACCAAGAACACACCTAGAACACCAAGAACACTATTTGAAGCCTGAATTTTATATTCGAAGATTCTTCGGGTTTTCTTCGAGTTTTCTCGGCATTAATATTCTGCGAATTTAGGTGAGTCTCCAACTCACTCAGCTATTTATATTATAATTTGTTATGAACACATGATTTTGATTATGATTATAATTATGATGTATATTAATTATGTGGTATGTATACGTATTATATTACATATTTATATTTGTTATACGTATAAATGCGGTATTCTGATATAGTATAATACGGTATAAATAGGGTATTCTAACATAGTATAATACGGTATAAATACAGTATTATGGTATAGTATAAATACGGTATTCTGGTTTTTCAAATACGGTATAAATACGATAAACTGGTATTTTCAAATACGACTGGAATCGAAATGGATTCTTAATGAGGATCGAAAACTCTTAACTTCCAACATGAATACTTATTTATTTAATCTCACGGAACTTTTATAAATTCGGTTGTAGACGTACAAAACTGGAAAATGACCAAAATACCCTTGTGATCTATTTTCACTTAAATCGACTGAAATCAAGATATTTTCTTAAACGGGGATCGAAAACTCTTAACTTACAACATGAATACTTATTTATTTGATCTCACGTAACTTCTATATTTTCGGATCCTGACTTATAAACTGGAAAATGACCAAAATACCCCTGTGCCCTATTTTTACTAGAATCATACACGATGTCTAATATTTCATTCTAGTTTTGGTTTGAATGTTGTTATGTGTAATACCCTGTATTTTCGTTGTATTTTTATATCCTTTTGATATATATGAGATAATAACGAGATTGAGAAGTCGACGTGCATATTAGTGGGTCTGTCGACCGCAGAGGTCGATACTATTTATGGGTGCGCGTGAATGCGGTCGCTAAGACCGTATGATGTTGAGTGTGGAATCCCAGGTGTTGGGATAGGACCGGGACTTTGTGTCAAATCGACATATGATAGAGTTGGACTTTTTGTCAGATTTCGGAGGTTATGAGATGTGGGGCTTCGTGTCGAGATTAATATAGCGGGACTACGTGTCGAGAATAATATATCGGGGCTGGAGTGCCGGGGTATCTTAGGGCTGCGTGCCTTAGTAGCATGTCGGGGCTATGTGCCGTAATAGTATCAAGGAGCTGGGTGCTATAGTGGAGCTGTGTGCGATAGTATGGAGCTGCGTGTGGTAGTCTGAGCTGTGTGCGATAGTATGAGCTGTGTGCGATAGTATGGAACTGTGTGCGATAGTATGAGCTGTGTGCGGTGATATGAGCTATGTGCGGTAATGATATGAGCTGTGTGCGGTGATAATTACTGCGTGCTGTTGAATGACGGAGCTGCATGCTGTGGAATGCCAGGGCTGCGTGCTGTATCATATAAGGGCTATGTGTCATAGTAACCATGTCAGGGCGGGTTGGCCGAAACGTTGGGACTGTGTGTCAAAGGTGAACAGACTGTAGGTATGGGACTACGTGTCTGATTAATGTGGACCCAAGAGTCTATGTTATGTGTGAGACTACGTGTCGAGGATAAATGAGTCATGAGTCGTTGGGCTACGTGCTAGATGGGAAAGGGGATGATGTCCGTATTATATCTTGGATTGGTGTATACATGCATACGAACGATGAGATGATCCTTTTTATTGATGTTGTTGTTATATGCTACATATCTGTAGATACCTGTTAGTATTTGCATTCACTCGGCTTTCGTAGCTGACGGCGTTTTATGCCGCTGGATGTTCCACGTCCAGCTGGACAGGGCTTTGAGTATGCAGGTGATGCATACATGGACAGGTACAACGAGGAAGGAGCCTACGATGATGGAGGCTATGCCGGTGCTGACTACTACGCAAGCTGAAGGCTGGAATCTGTACCGTAGTTAGCTCGTGTTTATGTTTAGAGACTTCTGAAATAGTTACGTTTATTATCGGCGTATGTTGCCGTAACACTTTATTTATACTTTTGCGATACTTATGGTTTGTAATAGTTAGTATCGGACTTTACATACGATTAAACTTAGACATCTCAATGCGTGGTTTAATCCATTACTCTGATGGTTTGACTTTGGTTGTGGACAATGTGGTGACTTTCAACTGTCATGGCCTACGGGTCCAAAAAGGAATTTATTTTCTCTATTTTTGCTACTGCGGGGCGTGACAGGATTTTTGGTATCAGAGCCTAGGTTTAGTAGTCGCGTTCACCAATTGTCCAACATTTCTTGAATTGAACCTAAGATTCCTTGAGATACGGGTTGACTCTAAGTTTGTGTTTTGGAGATCATCCCTATGGAATTCTCCGTGCTATTAATGTGATGCTAGTTATAGCTACTATTATGTTTAGTTGCGAATTATTTTTCTATAACTATTACGTATAATTTCAGAATTATTTTCTATGACTATTTTGGGTTGACGACTAACCGAGAGATGTCTGTATAGGTACCCAACCTTACTGCATCGATGGCAGGAATGCCTACTCGGAATAGTCCTGCTCAGATTGAAGACGTCCCCCAAGCACCCCAAGCTGCTGATCCGACTGGACTGTTTGAAGCCTTTGTGCGTAGGATGGAATGGATCAACAATCCTAACATGCACAATGGAAATAATCATGGACCACCCCTGCGGCCAGTTGAGGATAGAATAGTGGAGCGTTTTCGTCACTTTCGTCCGGAGAAGTTTGACGGGAATACTGAGCCGTGGCAGGCAGAACAATGGCTCCGAGAGATGGAAGCAATCTTCGACACCCTGGGATGCAATGTGATAGAGAAGCGTCGACTGGCGACATTCCAGTTGACTTATGCGGCTGCCGATTGGTGGGAATCGGAGAAGGCGACCGTAGAAGAAGATGTTGCCGGAAGAATGCCATGGATCACCTTTAAGGGATTATTTTTGGAGAACTACTTTCCTCAGACAGAGAGGAACAGGAAGGAGAGAGAATTCATCGAGCTAAGGCAAGGGAACCTTACCGTAAGGGAGTATACGGTGCAATTCGAACGATTGTCTCGATTTGCTCTGCATATGATTGATACTCCAGGGAAGAAGAACAGGCAGTATCACCAAGGTCTTTCGTTGCCACTATAACGGATGACGTTGAATCATCAGGGTCAAACCTTCAAAGCCATGGTGGGAATGGCAATTGGTCATGAAGATATCAACGGTCGGGAGCAAGGACATTTGGGAATCGACCACCGAGGGGTAACCAAGAACCAAGACCTCCGATGCGGTTCCAAGGTAACAAGCGTAACTGGACTGGAGAAAGGAAGCAACAACCTGCGTTTCCTCAGAATCGCTATGGTGTGAACCAAGCTCCTCCCCTACAAGGACTCCCTCCTACTACTAGAGGCAATACCGGTGGATGCTTCAACTGTGGAAAGCCAAGCCATGCAGCTAAGGATTGTCGGGCTCCCAAGAACTTCAACCGATCGGGCATTCGCTGTTATAACTATGGCAATCATGGCCATATCAGCAAGGACTGTAGAGCACCTCGTAGGGCATACAACGGACCAGCTGCTCAGGGCCAAGTTGGACAGGCTCGTATGAATGCTATCCTCCCAGAGAATGCGGGTTTTGATGAGACTGAACAGCAGAACATGGAAGGTACTCTTACGTTATTCAGCACTCGAGTTAAAGTTCTATTTGATACTGGTGCTTCGAATTCGTTTGTGGCTATCGAAATTGTTAAATTGTTGGGTTTTAGTACCCCAGGCGCTTGATGTAGCCCTGAATGCGGTGTCACCTTTGGGAGTATCCGTAAAATTAGGAAAAGTATGCAAGGACTGTGCCTTAACCCTTGAGGATAGAATTCTTCCCGCAGATCTAATCGTTTTGTTAATAAGGGAATTTGACATCATCTTAGGATTTGATTGGCTCACGAAGTATCATGCCAAGTTGGACTGTGCCAATAGGATGATTTCCTTTTCGGTACCAGGAATTCGGTCTTTTGATTTTCAGTGCAACCCATCTAGAGATGCTTTTCTCACTAGCCGTCTAGCAGCTATCGAGAGCTCGACTTCAGAACTCACGATTGCACAGATTCCTGTAGTCCGAGACTTTGAGGATGTATTTCAGAATATTTTAGGACTACCACCTAAATAGGAGATTGACTTCTGTATCAAGTTAGTGCCTGGTACTTTACCACAATCGAAGGCTCCTTATCGGATGGCACCAACGGAGATGCAAGAATTGAAGAAGCAAGTACAGGAGTTAGAAGATCTCAAATTTGTGCGACCTAGCACGTCGTCTTGGGGAGCACCGGTGCTATTTGTTAAGAAGTAGGACGAAACTCAGCGACTTTGTATCGACTATAGGGAGCTCAACAAGGTTACGATTAAGAATAAGTACCCACTCCCTATAATCAATGATCTGTTTGATCAGCTGCAATGAGCGACGACGTTCTCAAAGATCGACCTACGATCCGGGTATCACCAATTGTTGGTTCGACCTGAGGATATTTCAAAGACTGCTTTTAGGACGAGGTATGGGCATTATGAATTCTTGGTTATGTCTTTTGGATTAACCAACGCCCCAGCGGTATTTATGAACCTAATGAACAGAGTATTTAGGCCCTACTTGGACCAGTTCATTATCGTGTTCATAAACGATATTCTGATCTACTCCAAGACCGAGGAAGAACATGAGGGACATGTAAGGATCGCACTACAGACCCTTCAAGATAACCAACTATATGCGAAGTTCAGTAAGTGCGAGTTTTGGCTAAAGGAAGTCAAGTTCCTAGGACATGTTGTCTCACGAGATGGAATAGCAGTAGACTCGTCAAAGACAGTCGCAGTTCTGGATTGGAATATACCAACGACTGCCACGGAAGTCAGAAGTTTTCTTGGTCTAGCTGGATACTACCGGAGATTTGTGGAAGGATTCTCCAAGATCGCAGCTCCTCTTACCGGACTAACGAAGAAGGATTTGAAGTTTGAATGGCGTAACAAGCATGAACGAGCATTCCAAGAATTGAAGGAGAGATTGACTACAGCGCCAGTGCTTGCGATACCTAAGTTCGGTGAGCAGTTCACCATTTATAGCGACGCATCACACCAAAGACTCGGATGTGTTTTGATGCAAGATGGGAAGGTAATCGCATATGGATCGCGATAATTGAAGCCTCACGAGTTGAATTACCCGACGCATGACCTCGAACTAGCCGCTATTGTTTTTGCTCTCAAGATTTGGAGGAATTACCTCTACGGTGAGAAGTTCGATCTGTTCTCAGATCACAAGAGTCTGAGGTACTTGTTCTCTTAAAGAGAGTTAAACATGAGGCAATGACGTTGGATGGAATTGTTAAAGGATTACAATTTCACGTTACAATATCACCCTGGGAAAGCGAATGTAGTGGCCGATGCCTTAAGTCAGAAACCCAGGAGGATAGTAGTAGCTTCTCTTATGATCAAAGAATGGTAAGCGTTGGGAACTTTGACTGAATTCGGTATTCAAGCCTCAGATTCAGGTGAAGGACGACACTTTGGATGTTTGGTAGTACAACCGACACTCATCAGTCGTATCCTTGAAGCACAGAGGAAGAATGAAGGACTTCAAGAGTGGTTCACGAGCAATGCAGTGAAGGAACCAAAGAATTGGAGTATTGGTTCGGATGGAGCACTCAGATGCAGAGGCAGACTTTGTGTGCCAGATGAAGATAATCTTAGAAAAGACATAATGGACGAAGCGCACAAGTCGCGAATGACTATCCACCCAGGAGGCACAAAGATGTACAAAGATTTGAAGAGAAACTTCTGGTGGGAAGGAATGAAACGAGAAGTTGTGGAACACGTGTCTCAATGTCTCACGTGCAAGCAAGTGAAGGCGGAACATCAAAAGCCTCCAGGACTTCTACAACCATTACCAGTTCCCGGATGGAAGTGGGAACATATAACTATGGATTTTGTGGTAGGTTTGCCAAGGTCTCAGTAAAACCACGATGCTATTTGGGTAGTTGTGGATCGACTTACCAAATCGGCGCATTTCATAGCTTATAGTATGTCGTATCCAGTCGAACGTTTGAGTCGGATGTACATACAACAAGTTGTACGACTGCACGGTGTACCAGTCTCAATCGTATCAGACCGCGACTCACGATTTACGGCAGAATTCTGGAAAAGTCTACAGACAGCTTTGGGGACTTCGTTAAGCTTGAGCACTGCCTTTCATCCACAGACTGATGGGCAGACTGAACGAGTTAACCAAGTGATGGAGGACATGCTACGAGCGTGTGTTATTGATTTTGAGGACTCATGGGAGACTCATCTACCGCTGATAGAATTTGCGTATAATAACAGTCACCACTCGAGCATAAGAATGGCACCCTTTGAGGCATTATACGGAAGACCGTGCCGATCACCTTTGTGTTGGGCAGAGGTTGGAGACAATCAACTGCTTGGACCTGAGTTAGTTCAGGAAACTAACAAGAAGATCCAGATCGTGAAAGAAAGGATGCGAACAACGCAGAGTAGGCACAAGAGTTATGCGGATAAACGTCGCAGAAGTTTGGAATTCAGTGTTGGAGATCATGTGCTACTTAAGGTATCTCCGGTGCGAAGAATTGTCAGATTTAGGCGGAAGAGAGGAAAGCTAGCACCGCGTTTCATTGGACCATTTGAGATCCTTGAACGTGTAGGAAAAGTTGCCTACCGACTCGCGTTATCGCCTAAGATGTCGGGAGTACTCAACGTGTTTCATGTTAGCATGTTAAAAAAGTGTGCTCACAATCCGAGTCATGAGATCAACTTTGAGAACATTGAGGTTAACGATAATGTGTCATTTCATGAAGGACCAGTGCGAATTCTGGATAGGGGAACTAAGAAGCTAAGAAGTAAGGAAATTCCATTGGTAAAGATCCAGTGGAAGTTTCACGACGAAGGAGAAGCATCATGGGAGCTACAGTCAGAGATGCGTGAGAAGTACCCGGAGTTGTTCGACGATGCTTAGTTCAAATTTCGGGGACAAAGTCTTCAGTTAGTGGGGGATGATGTAATACCCGCTATTTTCAAATATTTATTTCCCAAGATGAATAGTGTTTTTATGTTGTTGTTATAATATTCAGTATTTATAGAACTCGATTATAAATTTTCAGAATTTTTAGAAACAGAAATTTAGCAGATTTGTGAATATCTGGTATATTTGGACCAGTTATGATTTTATTTCACATCCAACCAAACATGGCCCTAAGGAAATAATTATCCTTTGAACCTTTAACTCTTGGTAATTGCAAGGTGAGGTCCCTCCTTAGTTCCTATATATAAGGGACCATTCCATTACATTTATCCTTAGACTTATGAGGTTGAGAACTCATCCTAATGCTTACATATCTTCATCTCACACACACAAACACCAAGAACACCAAGAACACACCTAGTACACCAAGAACACACCTAGAACACCAAGAACACACCTAGTACACCAAGAACACCAAGAACACACCTAGAACACCAAGAACACACCTAGAACACCAAGAACACTATTTGAAGCCTGAATTTTATATTCGAAGATTCTTCGGATTTTCTTCGAGTTTTCTCGGCATTATTATTCTGCGAATTTAGGTGAGTCTCCAACTCACTCAGCTATTTATATTACACTTTGTTATGAACACATGATTTTGATTATGATTATAATTATGATGTATATTAATTATGTGGTATGTATACGTATTATATTACATATTTATATTTGTTATACGTATAAATGCGGTATTCTGATATAGTATAATACGGTATAAATAGGGTATTCTAACATAGTATAATACAGTATAAATACAGTATTATGGTATAGTATAAATACGATATTCTGGTTTTTCAAATACGGCATAAATACGATAAACTGGTATTTTCAAATACGACTGGAATCGAAATGGATTCTTAATGAGGATCGAAAACTCTTAACTTCCAACATGAATACTTATTTATTTAATCTCACGGAACTTTTATAAATTCGGTTGTAGACGTACAAAACTAGAAAATGACCAAAATACCCTTGTTATCTATTTTCACTTAAATCGACTGAAATCAAGATATTTTCTTAAACGGGGATCGAAAACTCTTAACTTACAACATGAATACTTATTTATTTGATCTCACGTAACTTCTATATTTTCGGATCCTGACTTATAAACTGGAAATTGACCAAAATACCCCTGTGCCCTATTTTTACTAGAATCATACACGATGTCTAATATTTCATTCTAGTTTTGGTTTGAATGTTGTTATGTGTAATACCCTGTATTTTTGTTGTATTTTTATATCCTTTTGATATATATGAGATAATAACGAGATTGAGAAGCCGACGTGCATATTAGTGGGTCTGTCGACCGCAGAGGTCTATACTATTTATGGGTGCGCGTGAATGCGGTCGCTAAGACCGTATGATATTGAGTGTGGAATCCCAGGTGCTAGGATAGGACCGGGACCTCGTGTCAAATCGATATATGATAGAGTTGGACTTTGTGTCAGATTTCGGAGGTTATGAGATGTGGGGCTTCGTGTCAAGATTAATATAGCGGGACTACGTGTCGAGAATAATATGTCGGGGCTGGAGTGCCGGGGTATCTTAGGGCTGCGTGCCGTAGTAGCATGTCGGGGCTATATGCCGTAATAGTATCAAGGAGTTGGGTGCTATAGTGGAGCTGTGTGTGATAGTATGGAGCTGTATGTGGTATTATGAGCTGTGTGCGATAGTATGAGCTGTGTGCGATAGTATGGAGTTGTGTGCGGTAGTATGAGCTGTGTGCGGTAATGATATGAGCTGTGTGCGGAAGTATTAGTTGTGTGCGGTGATATGAGCTATGTGCGGTAGTATGTGCTGTGTGCGGTGATAATTACTGCGTGTTGTTGAATGACGGAGCTGCGTGCTGTGGAATGTCAGGGCTGCGTGTTGTATCATATAAGGGCTGTGTGTCATAGTAACCATGTCAGGGCGGGTTGGCCGAAACGTTGGGACTGCATGTCAAGGGTGAACAGACCGTAGGTATGGGACTACGTGTCTGATTAATGTGGACCCAAGAGTCTATGTTATGTGTGAGACTACGTATTGATGATAAATGAGTCATGAGTCGTTGGGCTACGTGCTTGATGGGAAAGGGGATGACGTCCGTATTATATCTTGGATTGGTGCATACATGCATACGAACGATGAGATGATCCTTTTTATTGATGTTGTTGTTATATGCTACATATCTGTAGATACATGTTAGTATTTGCATTCACTCGGCTTTCGTAGCTGACGGCGTTTTATGCCGCTGGATATTCCACGTCCAGCTGGCCAGGGCTTTGAGTATGCAGGTGATGCATACATGGACAGGTACAACGAGGAAGGAGCCTACGATGATGGAGGCTATACCGGTGCTGACTACTACGCAAGCTGAAGGCTGGAAGCTGTGCCATAGTTAGCTCATGTTTATGTTTAGAGACTTCTGAAATAGTTACGTTTATTATCGGCGTATGTTGCCGTAACACTTTATTTATACTTCTGCGATACTTATGGTTTGTAATAGTTAGTATTGGACTTTACATACGATTAAACTTAGACATCTCAATGCGTGATTTAATCCATTACTCTGATGGTTTGACTTTGGTTGTGGACAATGTGGTGACTTTCAACTGTCATGGCCTACGAGTCCAAAAAGAAATTTATTTTCTCTATTTTTGCTACTGCGGGGCGTGACAGAAGAACACGAAGAATTAGTGAATGAGCGAAATGAACATCGGGGAGAAGAACTTGGATCTTCAAACTTATATGATCCCATAAATTGGGGCAATGTTGATTAAGCGATGAGGGACTTACTAATAGAAAGAGGTCCTGTAAGAGATTGTGATATCCATTTTCAATATCCAAAATATGAAGGTAAAAGACATTTCTCTTCCGTGCATTACTCTAGACATTTACCAAACAAAGAGAGGCATGAGAGAAAATGGCTAATCTACTCGGTTATTGGGAACAAGGTGTTTTGCTTTTGTTGTAAGTTGTTTAAGAAAGAAGGAAATGATACACATTTGGCGAATGAAGGATTTAATGATTGGAAAAATCTTGCTCATGAAACTAGTAATAAGCACATTACTTGCATGAACATGTGGATTGAATTTGATATGAGAATGGAAAAGAATAAAGCAATTGATAAAAGTGCACAAGAACAAATTAATAAAGAGTAAGAACATTGGAGACAAGTATTAGTGAGGATACTTGCTGTAGTGAAAACGCTTGCTAAGAATAATTTAGCATTTCGTGGAGACAATGAGAAGGTTTTTCAAGAAAACAATGGAATTTTTTAAGCCTCATTGAAATGATTGCTGAATTTAATACCGTAATGCAAGAGCATATGCGACGTATTGAAAAGCGTGAGAATCATTATCACTATCTTGGCCACAAAATCCAAAATGAATTGATAGTAATGTTGGCAAGTGAGATTAAATGTACAATTGTTAGAAAAGGGGCAATGTACTTTTCAATAATACTAGATTGTACACCAGATGTAAGTCATGAAGAACAAATGACTCTTGTAATTCGATGTATAGATGTTTCAACGAGTCCGATAAAAGTGGAAGAGTACTTTTTAGAGTTCTTAAAAATGCATGACACATCAGGGCTTGGACTTTTTAATGAGCTTAAAGAGGTATTGAACACTCTTCAACTTGACATCGGTGATGTGAGGGGACAAGGATATGACAATGGATCTAATATGAAGGGAAAACATAGGGGTGTGCAAAGTAGGCTATTAGAAATCAATCCTAGAGCGTTCTATACTCCATGTGGTTGTCATAGTCTTAACCTTGCGCTATGTGATATGGCCAACTCTTGTTCAAAAGCTATATCTTTCTTTGGAGTGGTTCAAAGAATATATGCAATGTTTTCATCTTCTACGAAGAGATGGAAAGTTTTCAAAGATCATGTTGATGGTCTCACTCTTAAGCCATTGTCGCAAACACGTTGGAAAGTCGGGTTGAAAGTGTTAAAGCATTACGGTATCAAGCTCCACAAATAAGAGATGCTTTGGTTCACTTGGCAAGTATTAGTGAAGATCCCAAAACAAAGAGTGAAGCCGAGTCTCTTGCAACATATGAAATTGAGAATTTTGAATTCTTGCTTGGCATGATAATATGGCATAATCTATTGTTTGCTATTAATCTTGTTAGTAAGACCCTTCAAAATGAGGATATGCATATGGATGTTACTCTGGATCAATCAAAATGACTCATTTCCTACTTAGAAAGTTATAGAGAAACTGGGTTTCAAGATCCAATGATTGAAGCTAAAGAAATTGCCACTATAATGGAGAATGAGCCAATATTTCGTGAAAAATGAGTGATTCATAGGAAAAAACAATTTGATGAGAATGTTAGTGAAGAGGCAATACAATTACCCGAGGAATCCTTTCGAGTTAATTACTTCCTATACATAGTTGATCAAGCTCTTTCTTCACTTAAGAGTAGGTTTGAACAATTTCAGGCATATGAAGAAACTTTTGGCTTTTTGTTTGATTTGGAGAAGTTGAAATCTATGGATGGTGATAGTTTGAAGACTTGTTGTGCCAACCTTGAAAGTTTTCTAAAACATGACTTGCATTCAGATATTGATGGAAGCGATTTATTTTCATAATTGAAGGTCTTGAAAGAAGTTTTACCAAACAAAATAAAAAAGTCAATTGAAGTGCTTAATTATTTGAAAGCAATGGAAGGATGTTTCCCAAATGCATGGATTTCTTATAGAATACTCTTGACTATACCCGTTACAGTTGCATCTGCAGAAAGAAGCTTCTCAAAGTTGAAGTTGATCAAATCATATCTACGTTCAACTATGTCACAAGAAAGATTGAATGGACTGGCCATGCTATCTATTGAAAAGGATATGATAGAAAAGCCCGATTATACTAGTTTAATTAGTAATTTTGCGACTAAAAAATGCGAGAAGGGTAATGTTTAGGTGATAGGTTAGAATATTTTTTTCCTTCTTGTAAAGTGGATTGCTCTAAGCTAAGTGTATGCAAGGTTATTTTTTGTATCGCATTTAAGCAAGAAGGGTAATGTATAGGTGATAATTTAGAATACTTTTTACCTTGTTGTAAAGTGGATTGCTCTAAAGCTAATTGTATGCAAGGTTATTTTTTGTATCATATTTTAGTTAAATACTTTGTGCTAATAAATAGGGGGCCCCATTTTAGAAGCTCGCCTAGGGCCCCCGAAAACTCAGGGTCGGCCCTGAATCTGCATACCAAACCAAACAAATAAAAGGGAAAAGAAAAGATTGAAAATTGAAAATTAAATAGACAACTATTAAAGATAGAACACAAGCCCCTCACTAAGGAAAAAACTAGGGAGACTCTCATTTGGAATTTCTTTAGCCCGAATTTGCCATAAATGGCAAAAAAAAACAGTTTTCAATGTAAGGTGGGTGCATTGGGAACTATTTTTCTTCCCATTTACGGCAAAATTCGGGCTAAGGGAGTCCCAAAATGGGAGTCTCCCTAGAACTGCTCCCTCACTAAATGATACACCACATTGTGTCCACTCAGAAGCTGTCCTCCACACAGCATATACATATACGGTGAAGTTCTTAAGTGAACAGGGTTGAGTGAAACTGTTTTTTAGCCTAAAAGAATGCGGGTTCTTTTAAACTAAAAAACATGTTCAATTAGTATATTCCCTCAACCATGTTCACTTAAGAGTCTGACTATATATATATATATAACATCAATCCATGCAGCAGTGACAAATAGTTTTAAAAATCGTGCTAGAGGCACCGACGGAGTGCACCAAAATGGTACACCGAATTATCGTGTCATCCATTTTGATGAATCCCACGCATTCAGAATATGAATCCTACTAAAATAAACGACACTAATCAATCGGTACACCTCGTCGGTGCCTCCATCATTAATCTAGTTCTAAATGGTACAAGCCTTCCCTCAGTGGCAGAAATGTTCGCGGCGCGAACATGCTGAAAGTGGAGAGTCGGTGACTCTGTATGTGAGTTGGAGAGAGTACAAGAGATCACCTTTGTTCGTATCATTGCAGACATGGTATCATGATGACAATGAATTATCGGTGATTATTCTACATTTATAAAGCCTTTCATTTCAATGTATAAAGCTCTGTTTCACTGTTTGTTTCTTCTCCAAAGAGTGTTGTAAGAAAACCCGATGCGCGAATCAATCGGCCAAATTGATTGGTTCAGTCAATTTTCCAAAAAAAATACACAACCTAAAAATTGACAGAATCGACAAAAATTGACATAATCAGCCAGATAGACCCCTTCAATCGGTTTTGAAACTTGCAAAAAAAATCGAAAAAAACCCGATTGTACTGAAGTGCTTTCACCCCTAGTGCCACTAGATTTGGAGCGTCAAAAACTTTACGATAGACTGTCTAGTTAATCCTACCTTAACTTGACTATTTAAATACTAATTTAATTAAAATAAAAATAAAAGGGCTTATTCTATCTAGAGTTAATTATATTTTATACCACTATGGTTAAGCTCATTTTCACTTTACCCCCCTTGGTTCAAAAGTGGACACTTAACCCCTTATGATTTTGGACTAAAGTGAAACTATTAAGATTTCTCTAAAATAGCCCCAAATGGGGATTGGTTTGAAATTAGTCCCACATAAGAGTGTTTATGGGTCAAAATTAACTCCAAATAAGTAGTTAACCCCAAAATTAGCCCGTCGAATGGGGTTAAGTGTTAAAAACTAGCCCCACACATAGGTGAGTTAAATGGCAGTATTATCCCAACATAAGAGATTGATCTCAAAATTAACCACGCAAATGGGACTAAGTGTTAATATTTTTTGCCAATTTTGAAAATTTTATCAATTTTGAGAGAAATCGTAACAGTTTCACTTTAGTCAGAAAATCACAAGAGGTTAAATGTCCACGTTTGAACCACATAAGGTAAAGTAAAAACATGCATAACCACAAGGGGGTAAAATTAGGGGTGAAAATAGTTCGATTCAGTCCAATTTTCAGTCAAACTGAATGGCTTTAATTCGGTTCGGTTCGGTTTAATTTAGTGTAAAATTTTGATTCGGTTCGATTTTCACACTATATGAATTTTTTGAAAAAACGGACCGAACCGATCGATCCGGCCGATTTGCTTACACCCATATGTACAATGTATTTAACCGACTGAATTAACAAAATGGGGCAACCGGAAATTAAAACCAAATTGAGTTGGCCCAATTTTGCCAGCCCACAAGGAAAATGCCAGCGCTCCTTTTATATATTCGATTCAGCCCAATAAGTTCTAAAACAAGCTAATTAGCAGTTTAGCACAGTTATATTTTAATTTTAACCCAATCTTATTACTTATATTTTAAACCCAACCCAATCATATTAAACTTTCGGCGCAAACCAAACGCATACTAATTTGGTCCAGTCCAAAGCCCAACATCATTTAACTTCTTCTTTTTTAATCACTTAGGAGGATGCACGCGCACACACAACCCAAGTAAGGCATTACCCAACAGATCTCAACAGACTAGGAATGTTAGGGTTAGATATTAAAAGTCATGCTTTATATAGCTGATTTATTATTCATTCAATAAAATCAGTTATTCTATTTTTATGAGAATTTTTGTGGGCAATATTTGTATTACATTATTTATTTAATATTATGCATGTGTATCTCTCATTCTACATAGTAGGTGGTTTGGTGTGTAGAGTTCGGTTTACACACAAAAGATCAGACCATCACATATTGTAGAATGTAAGATTTTGGTTTACAGTCTTAGATGGGATTGGACACACCATCGGTAGGACTGCAGCATGGTGTTATAGTAGGTTTGTCTTGACTACGGAAAACGGTATAGTTTCAACTCACTATGCTGGTACACTTTGTGTATTAAACAGGACCGACTTGAAGTAATTATCTTTATACTGACTTATAAGATAATTAATACCTCGCAGCTATTATGAGTGCTTATACTCTAAATCTTAAGTTAATTTGTAAACACGTGCATTTGATATTTTGATCTCTAAAAGGGTGAGATTCTTAAATGGATCAATATCTCATGGGATTGGGTGACAATAATGATTGTGCGGTGGATAAAAATTAATGATGGAATCCATGTCTCAATTTTAGAATTGATGATATCCCCTTAATAAAGCTTATAAGTTTTGATTATATCAAACCCTGCAGGTGGATTTTGCATCCGACATATCAAATAATTTAAGCAGAGAATCTCAAGGAATTTTAAGAGATTAATTAAATATGATTGTCATTAATTATATTAAATTAATGGATATCTGTAATCTTAACGTGTGGAGATAATAAGCATTTAATAACATGAAGCTCAAAATATATTTTTGAGATAAGAGTAGTAGTATAATTATAATTCTTTAGTGGTATGAATTTTAATTTATGGAAATAGGAATCTAATTCAGTTCGAATTGGGGTTTCCTAATCCCATAAGGATGCTTATTCCTTGTTGACTTCTTATAGTTCTTATCGTATCCTATATATATGCTGTTTGGGCTCTCCTCTCAGTTTACGTTTTCCCATCAAGAGTATTATAACTCAGAATAAAAAATAGAGCGTAAAATAGGGAGAGCAGAAAACAGAAAGGATTTCGATAGAGCCCACACTCAGTTCGATATCTGGCAGTAGAGGAATACGATAGAAGATCGTGAGCTGTTATCGAACCCGTGTTCTCGATTCGTGTACTACAGCAATCCGTTTTGTAGTTTAAGGTAACCCTAATTCTGCCCTTGTAGGGTTATTGTAACTTTCACGTAAATTTTTACAGTACCAACTTATACGTGCTGTCAACGGATTCTGAGAACACAATTTTCCTAACAAGAAACTAGGCTAGTTCTACAATACCAGAGGAGGGGAAAAAGCCCTCCCCACTTCCCTATAGAGAGATTCAAACACTCCACCTCCCACTTTAGAGAGATGGAGTGATACCACATGAGCTAGGCCAACTTGGTATTTTCATTTAACTTAATCCCAAAATATTATGTAAAACAAACAAAAACCACTCAAACTAGAATAACAACGCAACCCAACCCTACCCAACCTAACCCAACCTCGTTTAAACAAAATAAAAGAAAAACAAGCCCAACACCCAACTCACTGGTTTGACTCACTACAACTCAGCCCACTCAATGTCATCTTCTCCAAAACATTCCCTCTAAGTAGACTTGACCTGATATGTAATACCCCATATTTAAATTTCGTAAAATTTATTAATCGAATAATACCAGTTTTGGAATTTATACTGCATAATTTTTATCTGTGTGTGTGATTAAGCTTGTGAGCTCAACACAAACAAGAGTTCCTCTAGTGAACTTGGGCCCAAAGAAATGCAATTTGTGCACTGTGTGTGCGTGTGTATACAATTTGTGTGTGTAGGAAGCTTATGCCTCACAATTCTTGGGGACCAAGAATTTCAATTGCTATATAAGTGTACACTACCCCCCCCCCCCCCCCCCCAACAACTCTCACCACTCTCAGTTTCTCTCAACTGTCTCACTATTCTCTCTCTCTCGGGTACAAAGATACACACACACACTTACTTATATTCATACACATATATTTTCATACTTATTCAAATCAAGCTTGGATTGTCAATTGTTATCTCTGTATATCTCAGTGATATCCGAAATTGGGTAAGTTTACAATTATAATTTGTAATTTCAGTTTATATATCTATTAGTGTAGGTAGATATATATAGTTTTCATATATATATATATTTACATTGAGGGAAATTAGTAAATCCAATCAAGGTTTGGATTGCTAATTAACTTCTCTGTCTCTCTCTATAAAATTCAATTGGGTAAATTTCCAATTGTAAAGTTATGATTTTAGTTTGTTTTACACACTGTTGACATATTTATTTATATTTCATACAGTTAGATATATATATGTATCATATATATATCGTTAAGGGTCCAAAAATAGCGAGCAGAAAAATAGTCACAGAATCTTGATTTCTTTATATCTAATGAAAGCTCTCGATCCCACGAGGCTCCCTTTCGAATTTCAGAAGCTAATTCGCAACGGTTGCGACGAACGGTCAAAGTAAAGTTTTGTCACCATTCGGTTTTTCGATAAAATCAAGAGCTGTGTTTTGATTTAGGAAAAATCGATTTCATATTTGGAATCTACGCGGAAAAAGGAAGAGATTCATATATTGGAAGTCCTGTTTTAGTTAAGTTTTCAAAATGGGTCAAAACCAATGTTTGATTTCAAAGCAGGGGAAGAAAAGAGGAAGAAGACGGTTTTGTGACATCTCGCGCGCGCGACCAGGCTATATTTGAGAACTGTTTTTAAAATAACCACGTGGCCTTACTGAACACATTCCGCGCGAGCGAGGCCTCGCGCGAGCGAGGCCCCACGCGAGCGGCCCGCGCGCGCGATCTCAGGCAGTTTGGTGAAATCTTCTGTTTTGTTGTATTTAAGTCTATTACGAGCTAAGGGACCTTGTACTCTAAGCTTTAAGAGTTGTACTTTGCCTTTATAGTAGTTGTACTCATGCTTTGAGGTGTTGTACCTCACTAATATACGCGCATTATTGTATATTGAGATTTGTAACAGATTGAGCAGTTCCAGTTTCTATTCTGATTAATTATTCAGTCTATCCTCGGTGAACGGTAGTTCCGTATGACCCTCAATAAAATTGTATAACATGTTAATAGTGTACTTACATGTTTAATTGAGTTGCTATGCCTTAAGTGGTTACTTGAGTTGATATGCCTTATGTGTTTACCTGGATAATTTTAGCATGTCCATTGTGTTGCTTTGAGTTGATAGCATGCCTTAATAATCTGTCTTATGAAATATTGAATATGTCTGGATGCTTAGAGCTCGCATATGTCATATCATTTCATAAGCATAAGCATGAACACGAAAATGATTTTGGGATGAAAGACCTTAGAGGCTTTCAATTTTTGAAAAGGGAAGACCTTAGAGGCTTCCAGGTTTTAAAAAGGGAAGACCTTAGAGGCTTCCATGCATAAAACTCTCTAGGAGGGATTTTGTTTTGAAAAGTTAGAAATCCCGGATTTGTGGGTAGGCGTGTGAGATGGGTACCACTAGGAACTCGAATTGCGGGATGTGCTGCAAGAAACCCCCGTAACGGTAAAGGCTAGGCCTCTGTGTAATTCGTAAGGCCCAAAGTCCCGCACGTTTGAGGCTAGGCCTACGTGGACGGGAAGCCCATGGTCCGGGTAATGATTTTGACGATTGAGGGTGAGTGTTTGAAATGGCACGAAAATGATTTTCATACATGACATTGGCATTCATTGCACTCACGCATGTTATATAACAGATGTTATTGTGTGGTTATATGACTATACGAGCCTTTTGGCTTATGGACTATTAAACCTTCCTTTCAGGTGATATAGATAAGGGCAAGGCCCCTAGACTAGACAATGCTTCCGCTATAGTTTGAAGACCCCGTGTGTGGGGATTATCTTTTAATTAATGTAATAAAATTATGTTTTAAATGACATGTTATGTTTATTTAGACAAATGTTAGTCCACCCGCTTTTAAATAGTATGACGGCTTAACTCTGTTTTTCCGCTGCTTATCCTGAAAACGTTTTGTTTCAAGAAAGGATATTTCTAAATGAAAATCGGATTTCTGTTTTATAAA
This sequence comes from Hydrangea macrophylla, assembly GCA_033977485.1. Lineage (NCBI taxonomy): Eukaryota > Viridiplantae > Streptophyta > Magnoliopsida > Cornales > Hydrangeaceae > Hydrangea > Hydrangea macrophylla. The sequence continues at coordinate 4,977,703 of CM066984.1, read as the reverse complement.
TGTTTTCCAAATGATGAACATATATTTCAGGTAACCCTCGGAGTCTAGGATTCGGGGAGTTACGGAATGGTGTCAAAGCCTACTGTTGTTACTGTTATTGTTGTTCTTCCGCCGGTTGACACCCCGTCGCCGGGAACCGTGGCGGGGCAGGGCGTCACAGAATGGTATCAGAGCGTAACCGGGTCGAATACTTTGGACGCTGGGTTATGTGCTCGCATGTTTAATTTTGTTGACATGTTAGACATGTTAGTTAGTAAAAGACGTATGAATTGATATGTGTTAACTTGTTACTTGGTAACTTAAGATGTTAACTACTTACTTGACATATGCGTGTTTTGTCGATTGCACTTCGTGATTAGATCATGTTGTGTGATTCGTTTACTCGATTCGATCTTATTATAGCTATGTCGCCGCGTCGTGAGAGTCGCAGTTTTGAGCTTGAGGCTGACGAGCAGATATCGGCTGCGTCGGTACCAGTTAGAGGCCGAGGCCGAGGTCGTGCTCGAGGACGTGGTCCAGGGAGGGGCCGTGGTCAAGGTCAAGGCCGTGGTCGTGGTCGAGGTCGTGGTCGTGGTCGTGGTCGAGGTCACGCGCATGATGTTGCATTTGAGTCTGAAGCTTCCACAGGACCAGTTGATATTCCTGATGGACCGCAAGGGTTACAGAATGTTGCCGATGTAATTGCAAGGGCAGTCAGAGATGCTATGCCGCCTCCTCCCCCTTGTACTCCGAGAGGTGAGACAAATCCCGCTAGAGCTCGGGAGTGACTGATTACCAAAGATTTCGATGCTAGGAAGCTGCCATAGTTCTCTGGTAGCTCTGACCCGATGGCTGCAGAGGATTGGCTTCAGCATATCACAAAGATATTCGAATTCATTGATCTTCATGAGGATGCTCTCCGCATCAAGTTGGCTACGTACTTATTTTCTGGAGAAGCTACCCATTGGTGGGATTGCACTGTGAGTGTTCATCCACTTGCTGGCATGACTTGGAAGTCATTTAAGAGTCTTTTCCTCGATAACTACTTCCCAGAAGTATAGAGGGACGCAAAGAGGGCTGAATTCTTTACCATTCAGCAGGGGGATATGTCAGTGACAGAATATGCTACAATGTTTTCCACCTTGGCTCGTTTTGCTTAAGAGCAGTTGGTCAGTGATCATTTCAAGGCTACACGTTTTGCCTCTGGTCTTCGACCCTACATTCGAAAAAGTCTGGCTAGCACGCCTATCACCACTTATGCTGATACTTTAACAAGAGCGTTGGGTGTTGAAAGTGTAGATTTGGATCTGAAAAGGGCCAGGGAGATTATTACTCCAGCCAAGAGCACTGGTCTGTCTAAGAAAGCTAAGACAGAGACTAGGTCTCAGTTTCAGTCCCAATCTCCTCAACAGCAACAACAACGATCATATTCACAACAGAGATCTTTTTATCGAAGTTCTCAACAATCAGGGTTACAGCGAGGTGTGAATGCCGCTGGGGAGAAAGTTTGCCTCCGATGTGGTGATCCGAATCATTTCATCAAGTTTTGTCCTCAACCACCACCCAAGAAATCTCAGTCGATTGGTTCAACACCGTATTATCCACCATCTCAGGCAGTATCCACTCAGAGCGTGAAACCTTACCAGAATAGAGTTAATCAGGGTAATTATCAGAGGACAGATAATCGTGGTGGTACTCAGCCACAACAACACCAAGAACCCAAAGGAAGGAATTTTGCTTTACCTATGTCATCTGCTTATCATGTTTCTGAAAATGTCAGACCGTCTGTAATCCGAGGTATCGTCCCATTGTTTAACTCTTGGGCATCTATATTATTTGACACTGGTGCATCACACTCATTCATCTCATCAGCATTTGCATCAGTATTGGGGTTAGAGAAAGAATGCTTAGAGCATGTCTTATCTGTTGATACTCCAGTTGGAGGTGTTATTCATTTGAATTAGGTCTGCCGTGGATGTATGCTTTTGATAGCGGACCAGCAATTGAGTGTCGATTTGATTGTTATGCCAAATCTAGGATTTGATGTCATCTTTGGGATGGACTGGTTGGTCGAGTATCGAGCTTTCATAGATTATTTTAAGCGTCGGGTTACTCTTTTCACTCCTGAGGGAGACAGTTGTAGATTTGAGGGTGATCAGCTAGATTTACCGCTACCCTCGTTGTTTTCACGGAGTAGTTTATATTCTTCTCTTGGAACTCTGGCTAGTTTATTGGCCATGGAGAGGGGCACTCCTCTTGTGGAATTGCCACCCGTTGTTTGTGAATTTTCTAATGTCTTTCCAAAAGACTTATCAGAATTGCCACCTGTTCGTGCTATCGATTTTACAATCGATCTTGTGCCAGGCACTTCGCCTATTTCTATTCTGCCATATCGTATGGCACCAGCAGAATTGAAGGAGTTGAAAATTCAGTTGGAAGATCTCAGAGTAAGGGTTTTATTTGCCCGAGTGTATCACCGTGGGGAGCTCCTGTTCTCTTTGTTAAGAAGAAGGATGGAACGTTAAGATTGTGTATCGATTATCGAAAACTCAATCATGTGACGATCAAGAATAAGTATCCACTTCCTAGAATCGATGACTTGTTTGATCAACTCAAAGGTTCCACTTGTTTCTCCAAGATTGATCTGAGATCGGGTTATCATCAACTCCGTATTCGAGAGTTAGACATCTCGAAGACAGCTTTTAGATCCCAATATGGACATTTTGAGTTTGTGGTTATGCCATTCGGTTTGACCAATGCCCCAGCATCATTTATGGATCTTATGCAGCGAGTATTTCATGATTATTTGGACAAATTCGTGATTGTATTTATTGATGACACTCTTATCTACTCTTCCTCTAAGGAACTTCATGAGGAACACTTGAGGATTGTCCTACAAGTACTGCGTACTCACCGACTGTTCGGTAAATTATCTAAATGTGATTTTTGGTTGACAGAAGTGAAATTTTTGGGACACGTCGTCTCGGGAGATGGAGTGTCAGTTGATTCATCAAAGATTGAAGCTGTTATGGATTGGCAGCCACCTAAGAACGTATTTGAGGTACGTAGTTTCTTGGGTTTAGCAGGCTATTACCGTCGCTTTGTGAAGGACTTTTCTTGTATTGCTTCACCTTTGACTAAGCTTACGCGTAAAGGGGTGAAATTCATTTGGACTGAGGAGTGTGAGAAAGCTTTTCAGCTTTTAAAGACTTGATTGACTTCTGCACCGGTTTTGATTATTCCGGAGCGTGGTGTTGACTACGCAATTTATTGTGACGCTTCACTTCTTGGTTTGGGGTGTGTGCTTATGCAAGAAGGCAAAGTTGTTGCCTATGGTTCTCACCAGTTAAAGCCTCATGAGCAGAATTATCCAACTCGTGATTTAGAGCTTGCCGCCGTTGTGTTTGCTTTAAAGTCATGGCGTCATTACTTGTATGGGGAACGATTTGATGTCTTTTCAGACCACAAGAGCTTGAAGTATATCTTTACTCAATGCGATTTGAATCTTCGACAACGTCGATGGATGGAGTACTTAGAAGATTATGACTTCGAACTACAATATCATCTAGGGAAGGCAAATGTAGTTGCCGATGCACTGAGCCGCAAGTCACGAGGTTCATTGGCTTGTCTTGCCATTCAGGAATGGAACATGCTCGATCAGATTGGGGAGTTTGAGGTAGAGCTTGACGACTCTGAGGGTCGTACGTCATTATACTCTGTTATAGCTCAACCGTCGATCATTCAACAAGTGAAAGATGAGCAACAATCTGATCCGGTAGCATCTACTTTTCGTATGCGAATTCTTCGAGGTGATGTTGTAGAAGGTTGGACTTTTGACTCTGAGCATGGGTTAAAATTCAAAGACCGTTTGTTTGTGCCATTGGCAGTTCGTGAACAAGTGATGAAAGAATTCCATCACTCACGATTAGCGATGCATCCGGGAGGTAACAAGATGTACCATAATCTGCGACGTCAATTTTGGTGGAAGGGCATGAAGCGCGATGTCGCTAAGTTTGTATCTCGTTGTTTGACCTGTCAGCAAGTGAAAGCCGAACATCAAAGACCTGCAGGGTTATTGCAACCATTACCAGTTTTAGAGTGGAAATGGGAGCACGTGACAATGGATTTTGTGACAGCACTTCCTAGGTCACCACGTGGTCATGATGCCGTTTGGGTCATTGTGGATCGTTTGACAAAGTCTGCACATTTTCTGGGAATGCGTTTGACCGATTCGGTTGATGTACTTAGTCGCTTGTATATTCGAGAGATTATTCGATTGTATGGAGTCCCTGTTTCGATTGTGTCAGATCGAGATCCGCGGTTTACTTCATTGTTTTGGGAGGGTCTCCAAAAAGCTTTGGGGACAGAATTGAGATTGAGTAAGGCTTTTCATCCTCAGACGGATGGTCAGTCAGAACGTACTATACAGACCTTGGAAGATATGTTACGAGCTTGTGTTATGGACTTCAAAGGTAATTGGGAAGACCACCTACCATTGATCGAGTTTGCGTATAACAATAGTTATCAAGAAAGCATTCAGATGGCACCGTTTGAGGCCCTTTATGGACGACCATGTCGTTCTCCCGTATATTGGACAGACGTTGGAGAAGCGTCTCTGTTGGGACCAGATCTAGTAAGGGAAACTACTGAAAAGATAAAACTGATTCGTGCGAGGATACTTACGGCTCAGAGCCGACAGAAAAGTTATGCTGATAAGAAGAGGAGAGCGTTGTCCTTTGAAGTTGGAGATCATGTGTTTCTCAAAGTTTCACCTCGTCGTGGTGTGCTTTGTTTTGGACAGGATAAGAAGCTTTCACCTCGTTTCATTGGACCTTTCCAGATTTTGGAACGTGTGGGGGAAGTTGCCTATCGGTTGGCTCTGCCTCCGCAGTTGGCAAAAGTTCATAATGTATTTCATATCTCGATGCTTCGGAAGTATGAACCTGATCCGTCTCATGTTTTAGATTGGACTGATTTACCATTGGAGCAAGATGCGTCCTATGAGGAGCAACCAGTACAGATTCTGGAAGCTAAAGAACATGTGCTTCATGGTAGGACTATTCGTTTGGTTAGAGTACTGTGGCGACACCATGGTACAGAAGAGACTACTTGGGAGAATGAGAAGGAGATGCGCGATCGATCTCCTCATTTGTTCTCTTCTTGAGTTATGTTGTTTTTCTGGATTGATTGTTATCTCTGTGCGAATTTCGCGGACGAAATTTCTTTTAAGGTGGGTAGGATGTAATACCCCGTATTTAAATTTTGTAAAATTTATTAATCGAATAATACCAGTTTTGGAATTTATACTGCATAATTTTTATCTGTGTGTGTGATTAAGCTTGTGAGCTCAACACAAACAAGAGTTCCTCTAGTGAACTTGGGCCCAAAGAAATGCAATTTGTGCACTGTGTGTGCGTGTGTATACAATTTGTGTGTGTAGGAAGCCTATGCCTCACAATTCTTGGGGACCAAGAATTTCAATTGCTATATAAGTGTACACTACCCCCCCCCCCCCCCCCAACAACTCTCACCACTCTCAGTTTCTCTCAACTGTCTCACTATTCTCTCTCTCTCGGGTACAAAGATACACACACACACTTACTTATATTCATACACATATATTTTCATACTTATTCAAATCAAGCTTGGATTGTCAATTGTTATCTCTGTATATCTCAGTGATATCCGAAATTGGGTAAGTTTACAATTATAATTTGTAATTTCAGTTTATATATCTATTAGTGTAGGTAGATATATATAGTTTTCATATATATATATATATACAAAGATTCTCTAAAGAGGGCCACCTCTCTTTATTAAAGAGAGGGCCATTGTTTTAGCCATTGGATTGTGTTTAAAAACTGTGAAATGACAAAACTGCCATTAATGAAAACACGATCCGACGGTCAAAACAGAGGTCCTCTCTTTAATAAAAAGAGGGCGCCCTCTTTATAACCTGACTGTATATATATATATATTTACATTGAGGGAAATTAGTAAATCCAATCAAGGTTTGGATTGCTAATTAACTTCTCTGTCTCTCTCTATAAAATTCAATTGGGCAAATTTCCAATTGTAAAGTTATGATTTTAGTTTGTTTTACACACTGTTGATATATTTATTTATATTTCATACAGTTAGATATATATATGTATCATATATATCGTTAAGGGTCAAAAAATAGCGAGCAGAAAAACAGTCACAGAATCTTGATTTCTTTATATCAAATGAAAGGTCTCGATCCCACGAGGCTCCCTTTCGAATTTCAGAAGCTAATTCGCAACAGTTGCGACGAACGGTCAAAGTAAAGTTTTGTCACCATTCGGTTTTTCAATAAAATCAAGAGCTGTGTTTTGATTCAGGAAAAATCGATTTCATATTTGGAATCTACGCGGAAAAAGGAAGAGATTCATATATTGGAAGTCCTGTTTTAGTTAAGTTTTCAAAATGGGTCAAAACCAATGTTTGATTTCAAAGCAGGGGAAGAAAAGAGGAAGAAGACGGTTCTGTGACATCTCGCGCGCACGACCAGGCTATTTTTGAGAACTGTTTTTAAAATAATCACGTGGCCTTACTGAACACATTCCGCGCGAGCGAGGTCCCGCGCGAGCGGCCCGCGCGCGCGACCTCAGGCAGTTTGGTGAAATCTTCTGTTTTGTTGTATTTAAGTCTGTTACGAGCTAAGGGACCTTGTACCCTAAGCTTTAAGAGTTGTACTTTGCCTTTGTAGTAGTTGTACTCATGCTTTGAGGTGTTGTACCTCACTAATATACGCGCATTATTGTATATTGAGATTTGTAACAGATTGAGCAGTTCCAGTTTCTATTCTGATTAATTATTCAGTCTATCCTCGGTGAACGGTAGTTCCGTATGACCCTCAATAAAGTTGTATAACATGTTAATAGTGTACTTACATGTTTAATTGAGTTGCTATGCCTTAAGTGGTTACTTGAGTTGATATGCCTTATGTGTTTACCTGGATAATTTCAGCATGTCCATTGTGTTGCTTTGAGTTGATAGCATGCCTTAATAATATGTCTTATGAAATATTGAATATGTCTTGATGCTTAGAGCTCGCATATGTCATATCATTTCATAAGCATAAGCATGAACACGAAAATCACGAAAATGATTTTAGGATGAAAGACCTTAGAGGCTTTCAATTTTTGAAAAGGGAAGACCTTAGAGGCTTCCAGGTTTTAAAAAGGGAAGACCTTAGAGGCTTCCATGCATAAAACCCTCTAGGAGGGATTTTGTTTTGAAAAGTTAGAAATCCCGGATTTCTGGGTAGGCGTGTGAGATGGGTACCACTAGGAACTCGAATTGCGGGATGTGCTGCAAGAAACCCCCGTAACGGTAAAGGCTAGGCCTCCGTGTAATCCGTAAGGCCCAAAGTCCCGCACGTTTGAGGCTAGGCCTACGTGGACAGGAAGCCCATGGTCCGGGTAATGATATTAACGATTGAGGGTGAGTGTTTGAAATGGCACGAAAATAATTTTCATACATGACATTGGCATTCATTGCACTCACGCATGTTATATAACAGATGTTATTGTGTGGTTATATGACTATACGAGCCTTTTGGCTTATGGACTATTAAACCTTCCTTTCAGGTGATATAGATAAGGGCAAGGCCCCGAGACTAGACAATGCTTCCGCTATAGTTTGAAGACCCCGTGTGTGGGGATTATCTTTTAATTAATGTAATAAAATTATGTTTCAAATGACATGTTATGTTTATTTGGACAAATGTTAGTCCACCCGCTTTTAAATAGTATGACAGCTTAACTCTGTTTTTCCGCTGCTTATCCTGAAAACGTTTTGTTTCAAGAAAGGATATTTCTAAATGAAAACCGGATTTCTGTTTTATAAATGTTTTCCAAATGATGAACATATATTTCAGGTAACCCTCAGAGTCTAGGACTCGGGGAGTTACGGAATGGTGTCAAAGCCTACTGTTGTTACTGTTATTGTTGTTCTTCCGCCGGTTGACACCCCGTCGCCGGGAACCGTGGCGGGGCGGGGCGTCACATGATAAGGCCATGTTTGGCCACAAAAATTGAACTTTGGCATAACTTGGTCATTTCTCAATTATTTTCGACAAATAAAAACAAACCCAACCGACCGGAGTTGAAATCCTCCTTTTCTTCCCACTTTTTGTACAGCTTTCAATGTTTTTTGTTTTGACCACCAATCTCAGTCCCTGCGTGAGTTTAGAAGAGAAGTTGTAGCAATCAAAAATAGATCATTAGCGATGGCATAAAGTATCAGATTAAAGCATGCTTTGAAATCTTAAATGAAGATAGTATAAATTGTTAATCAAATTTGTTCATCAAGAAGTAATGAAAACAACAACAACAACAACAATACCACAATAATAATAAGGGGACTTTCAGCCATTGCCTCTCAAATAACCCTTCTAAACTAAAACTCAGGACACTTTTGTTTAACTCATTAGATCATTTTTATGCTTAAATAACTTAAAATTATTATAATTTTTTTTCTACAAGTCTGTTTTTCGTAAAATTTGACATTTTGGAATCAGCAAAATGAGATCTATCAACCAAGATCAACATCGGCCATGAAATTCTAAGAGAATGGGGAAGCTAAAAACTAAGCAAATATGAAAATTGTATTTTTTTTTTTATTTTGCATAAATATAACAAAAGCATATTCCTTTCATAAAATTAGCATCATAGGTGCATAGATCTCGAAAAAACATACAGGAAATCAAAAAGCCAAAGAATACAAATAGATATCGCCGTTAATATAAACAGATAATATTATCCGTCTGTAACAGATAAAACATATAATATTATCTATTAGATATATAAAATCACAAATCAGGTTTCAACATATCTTTTTTGTAAAATTTCCACGCCTATTGCGTAGATTTCGAAGAAATACACAAAATACAAAAAACAATCATCCCAAAAGGCCAAAAATAAGAAAATTATGGTTGTTTAACATAATATTATATGTCTGTCAACAGATAATATCATCTGTTTTGACAGATAAAATAAATTTAAAAAATTGAGATTCGAAATTACTTTCTTTTATACAATTTTCAACACCATTATGTAGATCTCGAAGAAATACATGAAATAATAAAATCACTCAAAAGGCTAAAAAAACGAGTGAATTATGACGGTTTAAAGTTGAAAAATAATATTAATATTATCTGTCTGTCAACAGATAATTTCATCTGTTTTGACAGAGAAAATAAATTTAAAAAATTGAGATTCGAAATTACTTTCTTTTATACAATTTTCAACACCATTATGTAGATCTCGAAGAAATACATGAAATAATAAAATCACTCAAAAGGCTAAAAAAACGAGTGAATTATGACGGTTTAAAGTTGAAAAATAATATTAATATTATCTGTCTGTCAACAGATAATTTCATCTATTTTGACAGATAAAATCAAAACCAAATTACTTTCTTTTGCACATTTTTCAACTCCATTGCGTAGATCTCAAAGAAATACATAAAATTCAAAAAATAAATAAAAAAATAAACCACGAATTACTCAAAAATGCTAAAATATGAGTGAGTTATCATAGTTTAAAGTTGACAGAAAACATTGATATCATATGTCCGTCAACAGATAATATCATCTGTTTTGACAGATAAAAAAAAATGGCATTCCAAATTACTTTCTTTTGTACAATTTTTAACTTCATTGCGTAGATCTCGAAGAAATACATGAAATAAAAAAAATTACTCAAAAATGTTTTTTTTTTTTTAAATATGACTGAGTTATGGTGGTTTAAAGTTGACAGATAATATTACCTTAGCCATTTTTCTGTTCCAGCAAGAGGCTTTTCACCTAATTCAAAAGGTAGTGAGGGGGTTTATAAAAAATGGCCAAATCGTGTGAGTTTTTTTTTTTACTATAACACTTAATTTTAAGGGGTCTATGATCAAATATCTCTAATAACAATAACGACATCACCAGCCCTTGCAAGCCCCAAGTAAATAGTTGCTTACTTAGGCTCAAGAGGAAGAAAAACAAAATGAATAGAAAATTCACCGCATAGTATTTTACACTTTTACTCTATACTAAAACATTGATAGCATATGTCCGTCAATAGATAATATCATCTGTTTTGACAGATAAAATAAAAAAATGACATTCCAAATTATTTTCTTTTGTTCAATATTCAATTTCATTGTGTAGATCTCGAAGAAATACATGAAATAAAACAAAATCACTCAAAAATGTTTTTAAAAAAAATGAGTGAGTTGTGGTGGTTTAAAGTTGACAGATAATATTACCTTAGCCATTTTTCTATTCCAGCGAGGGGCTTTTCACCAAATTCAAAAGGTAGCGAAGGGGTTTATAAAAAATAGCCAAATCGTGTGAGTTTTTTTTTACTGCAACACTTAATTTTAAGGAGTCTATGATCAAATATCCTTAATAATAATAACAACATCACTAGCCCTTACAGGCCCCAAGTAAATAGTTGCTTACTTAGGCTCAAGAAGAACAAAAAAAAATGAACAGAAAATTAACCACATAGTGTTTTACACTTTTACTCTATACTTAAGTAATATTAAAAATTAATCAAACAATTTCAAAATAGAATTGTAACGAACGAAAAAAAAGAGAGGAGGGAAGTGACACCCAATAATCGAAATTGCTTATTTATTTCTAACTGTTATGAATCCATCCACAAGTTGATGGATGTCACCATCTTCATTTATGGCAAGTTGAAAAATTGTAGATTGCTCCAGTTGAAAGTTCACGAGCAAGGATTGCAGTAACGACTATCCTAGCAATTGTCGGGTGAATTATCCCAATAAATACCAATGAGTTGTGGATGTACATAATAGAGTAGAAACACACAAGAAGAGAGAGAGAGAGTGAGAGAGAGAGAGAGAGAGAAAAAAAAAAGACACACAAAGATAAATATATCAGTGTGCTGAAATATACTGTTGAGATAAAAGTGCTTGAGTTTGTACTAATTCTCTCTATAATAAAGGTGATCCCCCCTCTGCAGTGGATGAGGCAAATTGTCGAACCACCTGAAATATCTGTGTACACCTCGGAGTACCAAAAATATGGAAAAATAAATTTTCTTCCTGGGCCCTTAGGCACGTGGCTGGTTGAATAACCAACTTGTCCTACTAACACTCCATAACTAACCATAATAAAAGGAAATACTAACAATCGACATAAACTGACCTTAACTTAACATTAATACAAATGACAACTTACAACAGAAAGGTCAACTGGACTTGAATACAGACACTTTTTCCACTACAGATATAAATATAACAAAAAAAAATTGAAACCAACGACTCTCAAAAACTAATGACTAACTTCAAGTCTTCCACCTGTCTTCAACCTCTTGAAAATCCTTAATTCCCAAATCACGATCTACCTGCTTGTCTATTAAACTTGGAAAAGTCTGGATGTTTGAATGTCCAGGGCGTAATATGCCATCAACTTTGAAACAAAGCTGAGTGAGAAACACAACAAAACAATAATCCAATAATACAACTATCACTCATCTCACGTCATTGTTTAGTATCTTAAGATACGGTTAATCTCTTATCCAAGGGCGCACTTCCACGGGCATAGGAATGGTCTTAACTTAAACATATAAATAGTTACGCACATTTCAGTATGTCATTAAATGGTACATTCTCTTCAGTTAATCTATATGTGTTATCTCATTCTCATTTCATAACATGCTCGTGCATGTCAATGCGTGACCAATACAATCTACATTCGCATCGGGATGCTGAATCCATGACTTGAACAATTATCTCATAATATTTCCAAAATCAAACACGTTATCCATCAAACTCATTCTCATTACTTTCTCTTTTTCATCATAATTCACATGCTAGGCCACACTGGTTATCTACACGGTTTGTCCTACTATACACATTTCTATCTTCGGAATACACTGGTTGTGTACATAGTGCACCCTACTATCAATTTATCTCTTGATAGGCCTCCAGTCGTCTACACAGTACATCCCATCTGTAAACAATGGAATCGGCACATCGAACGTCTTCAACAATGTGTACACTCTCACTGGTCATCTACACACCTAAAAAGTATATTATAGCACTATCTGGACATCTTCAATGATACATGGGATATCTTCTACAGTAAGAGGTGCACTAGGAACCCTAATCGTCCATGATGATGCCAAAAATTGGTAAGAGTAAAGTAGAGTAATTTAAGGAGAGAGAGAGAGTGAGAGACTAATTTTTGTATGTGGTTCAGACATGTTAATGAAGGTACCTATGTCCACGGGTGTGTCTGAGCACGTTCACTAGCAGATCACCGGCGGGCCTGGTGAGCCAACAAAGAGGGGCGGCACTACCAGTAATACCGGCCGGGTATATGCGTATAATGGTGAATTATAGAGGTGCTGTGTAGACTAAAGAGTTGGCCCTCTTCATGGGGGGTGAGTGGTCTCTTTTATAGATGTAAGAGACCTACTCATACATGGATAAGGAAATATAATCCTATTAGGGTGTGATTGACACCAATCAAGTAAGTTTCCTAATTGTATTAGGATTGATTGACATTAATTGTGGGGGTTTCCCAATTGGATTAGGAAATAGATGCACTTTCCATTAATCTTCTAGCTTGAGTAGGAAACTGCCCATAATTTTGGGCGTATCAGCTGCCCCCCATTTCCAAGATTGGCCAGATACTATATCGGGGCAAGTTTGGAAATTAGTTGATGCCACTTGCCAATGTCTGAGTGCTTGAGGAAGCTGCCTCGGGGCTTCTGAGCCTGGTGAGTCCTCGGGAACTGGCTGAGAGTTGAGACCCTGCCTAGCTCGGGACCTTTAGGTGCTCGGGAACTGACCGGGAGTTGAGACCCGGCCTAATTCGGAGTCTTTGAATGCTCGGGAAGTGACTGAGAGTTGAGACTCGGCCTACTTCGGAGTCTTTTTTGCTTGAGTTAGCTCCCAGTATGGTTATCTTCTGCCTGTAAACCTTCGTCAAGGCTGTGGGTAGAAGGATTTTACCATGTTGGACAAGCCGACCTAAAGCGTATTGCTCTAGGGTCCTTTTTTTATGTTAACTCCCCAGGATGGTTGTCTTCCGCCCGGCCAGCCTTCGTCAAGACTGTTAGGAGAAGAGCTTGACCATGTTGGTGGAGCCGACCTAAATCACGTTGCTTTAGGGTCCTTTTATTCCTCTATCGTCGGCCAACCTAAGAGATTTTAGTCACCTCTATCGTCGGTCTAGACCTAAGTGGAGTTAATGTCTCTGAGTACTGTAGGTGCTCGGGTTGTCCAAGATTTTGACTTGGTTATCCGCGAGGCCTGTAGATACCCGGTGTGATTACCTGTTTAGTTCACTGCGCCATCTTGCCCCCCAAGCTTTTGCTAAGATGAGGGTCTTATAGAGGCTATGATCTGTAGGTGACCGACCTGGAACATGGTGGTTGCAGGGTATTTTGAAGCTTGCCATCGTCGGCCACCTAGGGGGTTTGCCCCCATCGTCGGTTGGACCTAAGCAAAGCCGGTGTCTCGGGCGTGACCTCGAGGTCTTTTGTTCCTGGGTTCGGAGCCCGAGGTCTTTTTAGTGCCTGAGTTCAGAGCTCGAGGTCTTTTTAGTGCCTCGGGGTTAGGCCCGAGGTCTTTGTATGCCTCGGGGTTAGGCCTGATGTCTTTGTATGCCTCGGGGTTAAGCCCGAGGTCTTTGTATGAGTTCTCTGACAATCGATGGAGCCTCATGTGGTGATCAAGCAAGTACCAATGTAGTCGGGCTCTTCTGGACCGATGGAGACAGGAGGTCGGATCAGGATCGTTGTGCTTCTGACTTCTCTGTGCTGGAGGCAAAGTCGGAACTGTTTGATCCTGACCGATGTGAACTGGAGATCGGGCAGGGGCTGCCGGACTCAGACCGCTGCGAACTGGAGGTCAGGTCGGGGCTGCCGGGCTCAGACTGCTGCGAACTGGAGGACTCGTTGCTTTCTTGCCCGGTGTCTTTGGTCTTCAGAAACTCTTCAGTGTCAATGTATTTTCCCACCCTCTCAGAGAGCTCGACCAAAGTTTCTGGTCAATTTTTGTGGAACGACGCGGCGCACTTGGTGTGTTGAACTCCCGAGCAGAAGGCTATGATGGCGATCGTCTCGTTCAAATTGCAGATTTGAAGCTTCTGTTGGTTGAACCGATCGGTGAACTCCTTGAGGGACTCATTATTCCATTGTCTGACTGTTAGTAGTTGCATGTCTGGCTTTGGCCGCTCATGCATACCGGCGAACTGGTTAATGAACTGCTTGCTGAGTTGTTTGAAACTGCATACCGATCGGGGCTCCAAGGAGTAGAACCACTGCATGGCCGGGCCTTTCAAAGTGCTGAGGAAGGCTAGGCAGTGTAGCTCATCGGAGTTGGTGGCTAGGCCATCTGAGCCTTATAGGTCTGGACGTGGTCGACCGGGCTTTCCGAGCCGTTGTATGAATTTAGCCGAGGCTGCTTAAATTCGCGCGGGATAGAGAACCTCGTGATCTGGCTGGAGAATGGTGACTCTGTCTCGGTATTGGCTTGATTCGGAACACAGTTTTGCCCAAGCTTTTTGGCCACTCCGTTGATCTGTTTCTTCAAGTCCTTGATTCGGGCTTCCACTCCTTCCCGATCGGTATCTGAGGGGCTGGTCGGGTTGGTGGAAGAGGCTTCTTCATGGCAGGGTGTTGTCCTCTGGGATCGGGCTCGGCTATGACTCCGGGTAACCGTTCGCCTAGGGACGACTTGGCTCTTGACCGAGTGACCCTGGCCTGATTCCCGGGCCATATGCTCCTGCCTTTCCTCTCGGGCAGCACGCCCACTGTTGATGTCTCTGGCATCCTCAACATGGGATGGGTTGGCTCGGGTCCGTTGTCTGGTCAAGATCGGTTCTCGACCATACGCAATGTTCCCGGGTCGTTTCCCGGCCACTGGAGGATTGCTTTGCTGGGCTAGCAGTGCTTCGATCTGTTGCTGGATTTGACGCTGGCCCTCCAAGAGTTGTGTGAGGATTGCGGTGATTTGCTCATATGTCGGGACTGTTGCAGTCGACGCCGGGGCCGAAGGAACATCCCGGTCGGACTGCTGCATAGCCTTCTTTGGTGGCATATTGATCAGTCAAGAATTTGTTGATGAGAAGAATTGTCTTTCCCACAGACAGCGCCAAGCTGATGATGCCAAAAATTGGTAAGAGTAAAGTAGAGTAATTTAAGGAGAGAGAGAGAGAGTGAGAGACTATTTTTTGTATGTGGTTCGGCCCTGTTAATGAAGGTACCTACGTCCACAGGTGTGTCTGAGCATGTTCACTAGCAGATCACCGGCGGGCCTGGTGAGCCAACAAAGAGGGGCGGCACTACCAGTAATACCGGCCGGGTGTATGCGTATAATGGTGAATTATAGAGGTGCTGTGTAGACTAAAGAGTTGGCCCTCTTCATGGGGGGTGAGTGGTCTCTTTTATAGATGTAAGAGACCTACTCATACATGGATAAGGAAATATAATCCTATTAGGGTGTGATTGACACCAATCAAGTAAGTTTCCTAATTGTATTAGGATTGATTGACATTAATTGTGGGGGTTTCCCAATTGGATTAGGAAATAGATGCGCTTTCCATTAATCTTCTAGCTTGAGTAGGAAACTGCCCATAATTTTGGGCGTATCAGTCCATGTTCACAGGGCTCGTCAATCGTAGATCCCAATGGATCCACTTAAGCTTAGTCATTACTTATCCATATTTCTCATCCATATCTCAGTTCTCTTTGAAATGCATGCTGACACAATGTCGTTAAGTGCACGTGTTCACAAACTCTACTTGTTAACATTATTAGCATGGTATGATTGTCTTACTAATCAATAATTAACATATTAAATTCATTTCTCAATCATAGCAGCAAATACATATTTCTTGATAACATAACTATATCAGGCAAACACATATAAATAAAACCCTTTATATTCTTTTTATTTTCATTAGCATATTTAGATGGTTATAAATGTCAGGATTGTGCCCTCAAATTATTACTATATGCATGAGACATTGGCATTTTATATATGGATATCAGTTTACATTTCACTATGTACGTTTCATGAGATGATTGTTTGTAATCCTCAAGTATCATAGCAGGTAATTCGTGTATATATGAGATATATGTGAGATACGTATTACTATACTTTGATACTTAGAATTTGTCACAGTGGATGATGAGACTTGAAATCTCATCACTTATACATTGTAGCATGATTAACTATCATTGGATGGAGTGATGGATCTCAATCACTAGAGTGTGAGACTCTTAGTTAATATGTTAGTGCTTATAGTGTATTGACGGACCATGAACTTTCCTATTGACATCTAAAACTGTCACAGTCCGGTCCCACAATAGCATAATTGGAGCTCATGGCATGCCACCCAGGCTAAACCAAAACATTAATGCTCCCAATATTTAGTTTGAAGAACACACGCAGCGGAACAAAACAAAACATTTTGAAAAGCAGCAGTCCAGTCAACTGCATCAGTAGTCCAGTCGACTGATACTGGTCCAACAGAAACTTGATTTTTAAAACACGATCCAGTCGACTGCTTTCTATATCCAGTCGACTGGGGCTTCAAATTTTTAGTCAACTGGTACGGTCCGGTCGACTGAAGTCCAGCCTAGACAAAACATATCTGAATTGAACATATGATCCAGTCAACTGTGTCGGGAACCCAGTCGACTGATCCTCTATAAAAAGATGCAGTAAGTTACTGAAAAAGAGGCTCCAGTCGACTTTTTTCTCAACCAGTTGACTGGTTTATGGCAGCACCACACATTCTGCAGAATTTCTAAGTTTAAAAGCTTTCTGAAAACGTTCGGGGATTAAACACGCACTCCAAACTTGATTCAAAATGATCCCAACTAGATTAAAGCATTACTAAAACATAATTACAACAAATTAGTGTCTATTACAACTTCACTAATCCATTCTAAGATACTAAGTTTAACAGAACTAAAAGTCATAAATATTTTTATTACAACAAGTCTAATACAAAACGACGAGATCAACATATCGAGTCGCCTTCTAAGTGAACTCCCAACCCACGTGCTCACTTCTGCGATTCCTCGCCAGCATTAATACTTGCAATGGTTATTTTAATAACCATATATATTTCAATTTGTTTAAGCTAGCGCTTAGTGAATAAAACAACAAATGCACGTGAATGATAAAACATGCTCGCATTCACATCTCTACATTCATACTAGTCGTCGGAGACTCATGTGCACATTCTATACTCCCAATCCGCACCTCCTCGCCAATAAGTCCGCGCGAAAGGGTAAGACCCACGATTCTTCTCTTCAATCGTGCGACCTTAATGGCTATATCGGCTCCACAAAATGGCTTAGTCACCACATGCTCCTTCTGACCCAAATAAGCAACTCAACATGCTCAAATACATATCACCATGCTCTTGGTAAACAAAACATTTCACCATTCAATTGGGCCTACTTATCAATATAATTGCCCAATATGAACTACACAATATATATCTTTAAACTATTACATGTTTTTCATATGAAACATGAATACATGTCAAGAAATCATTCCAATAACATAGTTGAATCACTCACCTCCGAATAATGCTCCTATAATTCAATCCAAAGAAAACTCATGCACAAAGAACGTGCAGAAAACCTTCTAGTACAATTCCTATGGATCAAAAGTCCAAATATTAACTTTTATGAAAAATTGTGAAATTTTTTTTTTCAGAAAACTTAGCCAAACAGGCCATAGTAGGTATCAAAACGAAGCCCTTACCTTAAGGAGTTCAAATACGAAATCTAGAAGAAAACAGACGGACAGAAGATCGTCGTTTGGCACCGCAAAGCTCTAAGCTCCTAAGTCACTTTTTGGCCTCCTCTTGAAACATAGGTTAGAAGCTTTGGGAAATGTCTCAAGTCATCTCTATCTATATATAGGCAAAACTCTCGAGAATTACGTTTACCTCCCCACGAGTTTCTAAAACTCCTAATTAGTCTCTGGAACTTTCTACATAGCTAATTCATAGCTTCACGAGTGAAACTTCAAAATTCTAAAAGTTTCTGACTAAGTTCCGCTTGGTTGCTAAAACGCGAATTTGTACATGACGTTTCCAAAGTTGCTAATTAACCTACCAAATTAATAGCGTGTTAATTCTGTGACACCCGCTCCCGCGGTTTATATTTAATATTGCTTTACCATGCATAATCATGAGTTAATGTTAATTAATGTGTTATGTGACACTTATTGGAGGTGGGATTGACCCACTAAGTTGATTATGGGTGTCCAGTTGGGAACCCAGTTATGGCCAGTATGGCAATCCCAAGTTGGGATATGCGTTGATGGGTCCCAGTTGAGATGGGACATTATATGTAGAATACCCTATGTGCCTAAATGTTTATTAAGGCTTAAATGATTTATTATTTCATTGTTAATAATATCATGTTATTAGGTAGTGACCACTTTTAAGGTAAATTAGGGGTACCTTTGTGAGCACGAATTGAACATGTTACATAATTAGTAGGCTAATTAGCAACTTCATATAATTATATGGGACCACTTATGGGACCCATGTGAGACATAGACAAACACCCATTTAGATTTGGGATAGTTTTAATATAGTTTAAAACTTAATAGGGGAATAATCGCAAAACCTAGCAAACTTGGGGGTGGTTATAATAAAAATAGGAAAGTTCATATATAAGACACCTAGGGAGATGACTTAGCATCTCTATCCACTTTTAGTTAGTACATACAGAGAAGTTACGAGAATTGCTACGATGGCGGTTGACGATCTCGACGACGGTTGCCGCGCCGAACGACGTCGGTTTTCAAAACAGGCTATATAATCGGACTCCTGGAGGTGAGATTAGCATTTTGGTACTAGTTTGGATGAGTTTTTTGATAGTTTTTCCGCGGTCCATTTTAAGGTTTAAGCTCATAACTCGTAATTTATGTATAAGATTTGTACATGGTTCATAGTAAGACTCTAATCTTGTGATTAGGAGCGAACCCCAAGAGGTGAGTGATGTTAATTTTGATATTTGGATGATTTTCATGTTGAGTTCAATTGTGATGCCAAAGCATGCCTAATTTGTTTAATTTAATTTATTTAGATTATAATTGGGCAAAATTCATGTGACTAAATTAGGCCCAATTTATTTGTGAAAGTATGGTGCAATGATTAAATGAGCATGTTGAGTTGCCTATTTGGGTCAATGGAAATTGCTACTTCTATACCACCATGAGGTAATCTTTGTGGTGACGACCACGGCCGCCAGAGGCCTATGGGACCGCACGTGTGAGGGCGTGGGTCATGACTAGTCACGTGGGCTTGGGGAGTGGAGCCGCGGGCTAGCCGGTAGTGGTGGAAGTGAACTAGTAATAGCCAGAGACCATAGTTATTTGTAATATGTTGAATTGAGCGTGTTTATTATCTATGTTCATGATAAGCATTACTCACTAAGCATATAGCTTATATATTGTAGTGGTTATTGAATAACCATCGTAGGTGATCGCGGCGAGGAATCGGGGAAGTGAGCTGGGAAGTGGCTTGGCTAGTTCATGGGTTTTTGGGAGTTGCAGTGGCGTTGTTTATAATTATACTTGCTATTAGCTTAAAACTTGCAATATAGTTGTAATTAGTTTTAATTTGGATTGTACCTTAACTCCTGTAATATAAGGTTGGACTGTGTTAGTTGGGATTATTTGATCATAGTGTTACTATGACTAATGTTATTAGATTGGGACGTTTGAACTTGGAGATTTATTTATTGGGTTCGGTTGATTGTAAATGGTTATTTTTAGTATTTTTATTTAAAGTATTTAAAAACTCTTGCTTGTACTTGGAAGCTTATGACTTTGGTTGACTTTAAATGGTTTAAAGCATTAGTGTTGATTTTGACTTGTGATTTGGTAGTATTATATGAGAATTTACTAATTGTTAAAACAGGGGTTTTTGGCTAATTTCAAAGACGGGGTTTTTATTTTTTTTTTTAATTATTGTTTGAGCTTCTTTGGTTTAAGTTTATTTTTTTTTAGAACTTTAATCACTGGTGTAAGGCCTTGGTGGCGTGCCACGTGTCCTAGGATCATCTGGGTGGTTCCGGGGCGTGATATTTAGTGGTATCAGAGCGAGGTTTAGGCTTAGAACCTTGGGTACAAGAGATGGCGATTGAGAGTACGTGTAGATAATGAGCATGTAGATGCATTTCATGAATGCATGAATAATTGTTGCTATGTTGTTATATAACATATTGGCATAGCATGCAATATATTTATGTCAATTGCCTGACAGGTAAGAAAATGGATCATAATCGGGAACGTTCACCTCATTCGAGAATGGACCACCTAGAAGATGTGGTAAGCAATTTTGTACGGGCAGTAAGTGATCAGATGGGACGTGATAGACCTGCAAACCCACAACCACGGGCCGAACGGGGAGTCATTGAACAATTTTATAAAAGAAAACCGAGTCAATTTGATGGAGGCCCAGATCCATCACAAGTTGATCATTGGGTAATGGATTTGGACCGTATCTTTCGGGCAGTGGAGTGTACAGATGAGGAAAAGATAATGTGTGCTACTGACACTTTGAAGGGTGAAGCTCAAAATTGGTGGACAAATGTGATTGAACAAGGAGCACCAGAGACGTGGGACAGATTTGTAAAGGTCTTCTACAAGCGGTACTTTCCAGCATCCGTTAAGACACAGTTGGGCCGTGAGTTTGCAAATCTACAACAAGGGGATATGACAGTAAATGAGTACGCAGCTAAGTACAACGGTTTACTTCGATTTG
This sequence comes from Hydrangea macrophylla, assembly GCA_033977485.1. NCBI lineage: Eukaryota > Viridiplantae > Streptophyta > Magnoliopsida > Cornales > Hydrangeaceae > Hydrangea > Hydrangea macrophylla. The sequence goes on along the minus strand of CM066984.1, from coordinate 4,956,924 downwards.
TACATCGAACAGTACCAAGAGAGGTGGATAGAGCACGAAAATTTGAAGAAGGACTACGGGATAATATTAGAAGCCAAGTAGATACACATCAACTTCGAAAAGTTGCTGATGTACAAGATGTTGCCTTGATAGCAGAAAGAGATATTGACAAGTACAAACAGAGCCAACAAAATAAGCGGCCAGCTGAGGGAAAAGGCAAAGGACAAGGTATCTTTAAGAAGCCATTCTTGCGAGGTTCTGGTTTTAGCTCGGGAGTCCAAAGGGGAAGTTCTTTATCTGGGGAGAGTCGCCCATTATGTCCAATATGCAATCGTCAGCATTGGGGAGTATGCCACTTGACACTAGTGTGCAATATTTGCAGGCAAAAGGGCCATATAGCAAGAAATTGCCCACAAGCTCGGACCCAGAGTACGGGGAGTATTAATCCAGATCTGAGGGGAAAATGCTTTTAATGTGGACAGCCAGGACATCAAGCTAAAGATTGCCCAACAAGACGACAAAGAGGGACAGGTTCTGTGGCTTCAACTGGGGCAAAACCAGGGACAATTGTGGATAAAGGAAAAGGGTCAGAACAAAGACAAGGAAGGTATTATCGACTAATGCCGGGGGATGCTGCAGCAGCCGATTCTGTCGTGTCAGGTACATTACTCATTTGTTCACACCCGGCGCATGTTTTAATAGATTCAGGGTCAACACATTCTTTTGTTGCACATGAATTTGTTAGACATTTAGACAGCATGTCAGAACCTTTGGGGTATGATTTGTCGATATCTTTACCCTTAAGCAAATCTATGGTGACTTCATCAATATTTAAAGCATGCGAAATCAGGGTGAATGATAGGGAGTTAACAGTGAATTTAATTCCGTTGGCCATTAATTATTTTGACGTGATTTTGGGTATGGACTGGTTATCCGCAAACCAAGCAACTATCGATTGTGAACAGAAAAGAGTTACTTTTCGACCAATGGGACAAGGGGAGTTTAGTTTTCAGGGAACTAGTGTTGTAGCACCACCATATTTGGTTTCAGCAATTCGGGCAGGCAAGTTGTTGAAACAAGGTTGTCGGGGGTTCTTATGTTCAATAATTGACACACAGGTCAAAGGGACTAAAGTAGAAGACATTTCAGTTGTACGGGAATTCCCAGATGTGTTTCTTGAGGATCTACCTAATGTACTAATTGAACGAGAAATTGAATTTACTATTGAAGTAGCCTCGGGGTCTCAGCCAGTATCGAAAACACCATACGGAATGGCACCGGTGGAGTTGAAAGAGTTGAAGATTCAGCTACAAGATCTTCTAGATAAGGGATTCATTCGACCTAGTGTATCACCATGGGGTGCACCAGTTTTGTTTGTCAAGAAGAAAGACGGGACTATGAGGATGTGTATCGATTATCGAGAACTCAACAAGTTAACTGTCAAGAACAAGTATCCGTTGCCTAGAATTGATGACTTGTTTGATCAACTTCAAGGAGCCCGGGTCTTTTCTAAGATTGATTTGCGATCGGGTTATCACCAGTTTAAGGTCAAAGAAGAAGATGTGGAGAAAACAGCATTCAGGACCCGTTATGGTCACTATGAATTTCTTGTTATGCCTTTTGGGGTTACAAACGCACCGGCAGTATTTATGGATTTGATGAATCGAGTGTTTAAAGACTATCTGGACGAGTTTGTGATTGTCTTCATAGATGATATCTTAATATATTCCAAGAGTGTAGAAGATCACGAGAGACATCTACGGTTGGTTCTACAACGACTTCGTGAAAAGAAGCTGTTCGGAAAGTTGAAGAAATGCGAATTTTGGTCAACTGAGATAGCATTTTTGGGACACGTAATATCAAAAGAGGGGGTATCAGTGGATCCGCAAAAGATTGAAGCCGTGGCCAATTGGAAGTCGCCAACAAGTGTGCCAGAGGTACGAAGCTTCTTAGGACTAGCTGGATATTACCGAAGGTTCGTGGAAAATTTTTCAAGAATTGCGATGCCAATGACACAACTTATGCGAAAAGATGTTCCTTTCATTTAGAGTCCAGAATGTGAAGAAAGTTTTGTTGAATTGAAAACTCGTTTGATGACGGCGCCTATATTGACTATTCCTTCGGGGACTGAGGGGTTTGTGATATACAGCGATGCTTCATACCGAGGTTTGGGTTGTGTTTTGATGCAAAACAACAAGGTGATTGCATATGCCTCACGACAGTTAAGGCCACACGAAGTGAACTATCTGACTCATGATCTTGAGTTAGCGGCGGTTATCTTTGCTTTGAAGATTTGGAGGCATTATCTCTACGGGGAAAAGTGTGAAATTTACACAGATCATAAAAGTTTAAAGTATTTGTTTACACAGCGGGATTTGAATATGAGGCAGAGGAGATGGTTAGAGCTAATGAAGGATTATGACCTGACAATCCAATATCATCCAGGGAAAGCTAATGTGGTGGCCGATGCGCTGAGTCGAAAGTCTACAACTAATTTGGCCTATGCTTTGACTTCACAAGAAAAGTTAATTCAGGAAATGGAGCAGCTAAAGTTGGAGGTGATTCCAGAAACTAGAGGTGGTCTGATGTCAGCCATTATTGCACAGCCGTCTCTTATTGATGAAATTCGAGCCAAGCAGCTACAAGATCCAACATTGAAGAAGATTCAGGATGAAATGCCTGAGGGTAAGCAGCCAGAATTTACTTTTGAGGATAATATGCTAAAATTCCATAATCGAGTGTGTGTACCCAATAAAAATGGTATCAAGGAAGTAATTTTGGAAGAGGCACACAATACGAGGTACTCAATCCATCCAGGTAGTACTAAGATGTACCGTGATTTGCGGGAAATCTATTGGTGGTCAGGAATGAAATGAGAAGTAGCTGAGCACGTGAAAAATGTGTGGCTTGTCAGAGGATAAAAGTGGAACACCAGAAACCAGCGGGAAAATTGGAACCATTACCTATACCAGAGTGGAAATGGGAAAATATCACAATGGACTTCGTGGGAGGTTTACCGAGATCTAGAAAATCAAATGACTATGTATGGGTAATCGTTGATCGATTGACCAAGTCTGTACATTTTCTACCAATTAAGACCAATGATCCAAAGAAGTTAGCTGAATTGTATGTTCAAGAAATTGTGAGACTTCATGGGGTTCCAGTATCTATAGTTTCAGATCGAGATAGTGCATTTACATCGAGATTTTGGCAAGGACTGCAGAGAGCGATGGGTACAAGATTGAGTTTCAGTACAACTTTTCATCCTCAAACTGATGGTCAATCAGAACGTGTAATTCAGATACTTGAAGACATGCTTCAACTTTGTGTTTTGGATTTTAAAGGTGATTGGGAAGAGCACTTGCCATTGGCTGAATTTGCTTATAATAATAGTTATTAATCCAGTATTGGGATGGCACCTTTTGAGGCTTTATATGGGCGTAAGTGTCGTTCTCCACTTTGTTGGACTGAGGTTGGTGAGAGAAGATTGATAGGGCCTGAAATTGTTCAGCAAACCACAGAAAAGATAAAGACAATACAACAACGGCTTCAAACAGCCCAAAGTAGATATAAAAGCTATGCGGACTTGAAAAGAAGACCGATAGAGTTTGAAGTTGGAGATTTTGTATTCCTAAAAGTATCACCTTCAAAGGGTATTACGAGATTTGGAAAACGAGGAAAGTTAAATCCAAGGTATGTTGGGCCATTTGAGATCATTGGTAGAGTTGGACCAGTAGCCTATCGGTTGGAGTTGCCACCGGAATTAGCTAATGTACACGATGTATTTCATATATCAATGTTAAGAAAATGTGTATCAGATCTGGAAAAAGTGATTATTCCAGAGCCGCTGGAAGTCAGGGAAGACTTGACATATATCGAGCATCCAGTCAAGATTCTTGACAGGAAAGAACAAGTTTTGCGAACAAAGATCATTCCTTTAGTCATGGTACTGTGGCGAAATCACTCTATTGAGGAAGCCACGTGGGAAAGAGAAGATGAAATGAAAGAGAAGTATCCATTCTTGTTCGAAATTTGAGGTACTACGAGTTTGGGGACAAACTCCTTTCTAAGGAGGGGAGAGATGTGACACCCGCTCCCGCGATTTATATTTAATATTGCTTTAGCATGCATAATCATGAGTTAATGTTAATTAATGTGTTATGTGACACTTATTGGAGGTGGGATTGACCCACTAAGTTGATTATGGGTGTCCAATTGGGAACCCAGTTATGGCTAGTATGGCAATCCCAAGTTGGGATATGCGTTGATTGGTCCCAGTTGAGATAGGACATTATATGTGGAATACCATATGTGCCTAAATGTTTATTAAGATTATTTCATTGTTAATAATATCATGTTATTAGGTAGTGACCACTTTTGAGGTCAATTAGGGTACCTTTGTGAGCACGAATCGAACACGTTACATAATTAGTAGGCTAATTAGCAACTTCATATAATTATATAGGACCACTTATGGGACCCATGCGAGACATAGACAAACACCCATTTAGATTTGGGATAGTTTTAATATAGTTTAAAACTTAATAGGGGTATAATCGCAAAACCTAGCAAACTTGGGGGTGGTTATAATAAAAATAGAAAAGTTTATATATAAGACACCTAGGGAGATGACTTAGCATCTCCATCCACTTTTAGTTAGTACATACAAAGAAGTTACGAGAATTGCTACGACGGCGGTTGACGATCTCGACGACGGTTGACGCGCCGAACGACGTCGGTTTTCAAAACAAGCTATATATTCGGACTCCTGGAGGTGAGACTAGCGTTTTGGTACTAGTTTGGTTGCGTTTTGTGATAGTTTTTCCGCAACCCATTTTAGGGTTTAAGCTCATAACTCGTAATTTATGTATAGGATTTGTACCTGTTTCATAGTAGGACTCTAATCTTGTGATTAGGAGCGAAACCCAAGAGGTGAGTGATGTTAATTTTGATATTTGGATGATTTTCATGTTGAGTTCAATTGTGATACCGAAGCATGCCTAATTTGTTTAATTTAATTTATTTAGATTATAATTGGGCAAAATTCATGTGACTAAATTAGGCCCAATTTATTTGTGAAAGCATGGTGCAATGATTAAATGAGCATGTTGAGTTGCCTATTTGGGTCAATGGAAATTGCTACTTCTATACCACCATGAGGTAATCTTTGTGGTGACGACCACGGCCGCCAGAGGCCTATGGGACCGCACGTGTGAGGGCGTGGGTCATGACTAGTCACGTGGGCTTGGGGAGTGGAGCCGCGGGCTAGCCGGTAGTGGTGGAAGTGAACTAGTAATTGCCAGAGACCATAGTTATTTGTAATATGTTGAATTGAGCGTGTTTATTATCTATGTTCATGATTAGCATTACTCACTAAGCATATAGCTTATATATTGTAGTGGTTATTGAATAACCATCGTAGGTGATCGCGGCGAGGAATCGGGGAAGTGAGCTGGGAAGTGGCTTGGCTAGTTCATGGGTTTTTGGGAGTTGCAGTGGCGTTGTTTATAATTATACTTGCTATTAGCTTAAAACTTGCAATATAGTTGTAATTAGTTTTAATTTGGATTGTACCTTAACTCTTGTAATATAAGGTTGGACTGTGTTAGTTGGGATTATTTGATCATAGTGTTACTATGACTATTGTTATTAGATTGGGACATTTGAACTTGGAGATTTATTTATTGGGTTCGGTTGATTGTAAATGGTTATTTTTAGTATTTTTATTTAAAGTATTTAAAAACTTTTGCTTGTATTTGGAAGCTCATGACTTTGGTTGACTTTAAATGGTTTAAAGCATTAGTGTTGATTTTGACTTGTGATTTGGTAGTATTATATGAGAATTTACTAATTGTTAAAACAGGGGTTTTTGGCTAATTTCAAATACGGGGTTTTTGTTTTTTTTTAATTATTGTTTGAGCTTCTTTGGTTTAAGTTTATTTTAAATTTATTTTTTTTTAGAATTTTAATCACTGGTGTAAGGCCTTGGTGACGTGCCATGTGTCCTAGGATCATCTGGGTGGTTCCGGGGCGTGACAAATTTGTCCTCACTAGGATACTAAATCTAACAATAGAAATATATTATAAACCAGAAATAATACAGATATTAAAATACACAGGTAAACATTTATTTTCAGATAAACATTTAAGTATTCCACAATGACCGTCTTACACTCGGAGAGATGTCACAACAACAAAATGCTCATCAACACAGTCTCAAAGGGTTCTCTAACACAGCACTCAATTCAACTCGTGAGTCAAAACTCACTCTCACAGGTGTCTTAAGACACAACACATCACATTATCATGCATGACAATGTAATGCAATGCAATAACACAAATGCGGGTGTTATAATATTCTCCCCCTTAAAAGAAGTTTGACCCCAAACTTACGCCGTCTCCTAGCATGACTTCTCCCACATGCTTCCCAATACTTGTCTTTTTGTTTATAATTTCCATCTTTCGACTACGATGTCCCAACTCATGAGGAAAATAAATCCTCAAGTTCGTAAGGAAAATAACTCCTCTTAATTCCGTCTACATCCACTTAAAGTTTCAAATTGAACACATGCAACCAATCAACATTTCTCCCGAGTAAGAATATCAAGACTCAAGTAGAACACACTCATTCTTTTCTGATGATAGATTACACCACAATGTCCTATACTCATTCTACTGTACTTTTTCTGAAATCGCAAACTTCAATTCGCAACCCGAGAAGATGAGTCATCTCTCCTCACTTTTCTTTCTTTTCGACCTACAGTCATTTACAATCGTCTCAAACCGTTAAGCAATTTCTTTTAATCCCATATCTCTAATAGAACTATCATTGAGTACGAACATCCGTACATACTGCATTAATACATTGGTTCTTCAACCAATTATTTGATACCTTCAGTATTCAATCCCTTGTCTTTCCAACCATGAAACCTTTGTGTAATACTTACACGCTCAAACTTCTTTCTATTTCTCACCATATGTCAACGCTTCCCTTCCAAGTTATTTCACAATGGTAACCCTCAATATCCATAACTATTATTATGTCGCCTCTTTTTCTTCCAACTTCATCATCCAACTCATCAATATATTCCCCATTCATTCAATATTCTGGTTTCCAACTGCAAATCTTTGCTATAACCAACCTTCCACAACTAACACCCTATTTACTCGAGCAAAGTCAAAATGTCGTAACATCTTATCCTCCAATTATCATCCCACTTGAACAAGCCCTCGATTTACAAACAAAGAACGATAAGAATTTTATTATAAAACTTTCACTAAAATAAATATGTTTTCTTCTTTTTGTTTTAAAACAAACTTCTCAAATTTCTCGTAAGCTTTTCTTCTATATCGCCTCACTACCATTCCAACAACGTCAACCGTAACAGCCACCACCATTAACAGAACTTAATCTACCCATTACTCAATGTTCCCCGTAATTCCTTCAACCCATGCTCTTCCTTGTAACATATTCAAGGTTACAATACGATCTCTGATATTTTGTCTCTCTTATCGGTGATAATTCGAATCTGTCCTATTCATGTCCGGGATGTTTCCCTTCTGTTAAGGACCGTTACATCAATCTTGATACCTCAGTTCATGTCTATCTCATAACTCATGGAAATCATCCTCGACTAGTCTTATCCCATCTTTCAAATTCATCCATCTAAATTAAATATCGATATAGCTATAATAGTCTCACAATCTCCAGTCCTTCCCTCTACTGAAATCAACATCCCAGACCACCCCTGTTCTTCTCAATTCTTTATAAGTATCTCATAACCAATTCGTTTGCATTTTAACAAAAAAAAAAACAAAACTTTTATTTCAAATCCACTTCCAGTAGCGATTTTGATCATTACCAAAAATATTTTAAAAGTTCAAAACTTGTGTCCTTTAGACAACAGATCTGTATTCAAGCTAACCATTTCATCCTCCATTTCTTCCTGCACCATCTCCTCACATAAGCCAACCTCCATCCTTGAAATTCCAATAGTCATTTTCCAGTCTCTTTTTCATCATTCTCAATACTTCTTCGGTCATTTTTAATATTAATCCCAATAATTCATCGGTAACTTCCTAACAAGACATTTACCCTCAATCAAGCCCATTGCAGTCTTCTCTTTGATTTGACAACTTTCCTTCACATCCATTCTTGTTCTGCATCTTTCTTCCAATTATTGCCTTCACGACATCGTACAATAATAAAGTTTTCATATATATATATTTTAAAACTTTTTTTCTTTAAAACAAATTCATTTAACTATAGTCAAGATCGTAATTAAGTTCATGTACCACCATCGTCCATTATACTCATGATGTTCACTTACTCATCAAGTACCATCTTCCCAATTTAAACATTCACGTCCTTATAAACTGCCTTTTTTGCCCTCCTCTCCACACTACTTTGTCCATTCACTTCCTAAAATGTATTCTCAATTCAATATCCACTTACCACATCAACGCCTCAAGTGACAATGCGACAATTGTCCCACTACGCACCACTCGCCTCACCTCTAACCAATCTCGTAAATTGTTAAACTTCTTGTTTCACATATTCATTCCTTTGCTCTCTTCATCGTGGTAAAGATCAAAACCCCAAATAATGTTTACATACACTTATCTCATTCTCATTCACTGCTACTCCACCAATATTAAATATACGTTCACGTGAAACTCAGATCTACTTGGGAACATCACCAGAGTCAGGTCTGCACCGCACCCATCACAAGTCACGCCTGGATTGCATTGTTGGCTCTTGATATGAGCTCACTGTCCATGCACCCAATAGTTCTATCAATTCTACATTCAATCTAAATCTTGAAATTGACACCAAAAATTCCATACTTTAACCTCAACCCCCTTTTTTTCCACGTTCGTTCTGGCATCATCTTACTTCCTAGACCAATTAACATCGCATAACTCATCAAATCTTTGATTGTGTTCTCATTGCAGCCATTCCCAAACACAAATCAACCACTCATACAAAAAATTGTCTCACAACCCAGAGATAATAGATTCAGTTGAGAGATTCCTCAACATCCAACAATACTGACCATAAGATAGGTTGAAAGATTTCCTCAACCGTCCACTACCCCAATACCGTATTCAACTCCCAATACTTACCGTAATATAGGTTGAGGGATTCCTCAACCATCTGATACCCACTGTAAGATAGGTTGAGAGATTTCTCAACCATCCCATACTTCAATACCTTAAGGTATGTTGAGAGATTCCTCAACTATACACCATACACAAAAATATCTATATATACATACTTCCTGACACTTGCTATTCAATCAATTCTGTCATCGTCCCCGATATACTTATGTCATAATCTCATATATTTATGCCACAATTGTTAAACCAATCCCAAAAGGATAACTTCCCACAATTACTCGCACTACCTATATACGGAAGGTACTTCTCTCAACATGTGAACCACCATCAAACTTCTTCTATTGTTTACCATCCAAATTCCATCTCTACCTCGTACTCAAAAGAAACTCGTACCCATCAATTTTGAAAACTTGTTATGATTTAAGATTTTGAAAATCATATGGTTACCAAGATGAAATCATCTATCACCTTTGGTAACTCTATTATGTCCACGGTACACAGTAATCTGACCATCTCAACCGACGGAGCCTGAACATTCATCTGATCTTGTTCACTTACGACTTGAATAAAATTCCCCCACCATATTCACTATCTGATCCATACACGAATGTAGTAGCAACTCTCTTATCGACTTAGTCATAATGTTATCACGTATTCACCCGATTAAGTACAATGCACAAAGATGATGCATGCTATTCCACAAGATATATGTGCACAGTTCATCATCATAATTCACAGATGTAACATATGAGCATTTCTACAATGATAATAATAGTATTGTCACGATCATACGCTACACTCGACGTTACTCAACATATAACGTCACTCGTTCCCAAGGCTCTAAATCTATAGCTCTTATACCACTAAATGTCACAGTCCGGTCCCATAATAGCAAAATCGGAGCCCGTGGCACGCCACCGAGGCTAAACCAAATCATTAATGTTCTCAAATTTTAGTTTGAAGAACACATGCAGTGGAACAAAACAAAGCATTTTAAAAAGCAGCAGTCCATTCGATTATATCAGCAGTCCAGTCGACTGATACTGGTCCAACAGAAACTTGATTTTTAAAACATGATCCAGTCGACTATATTCTATGCCCAGTCGACTGGGGCTTCAAATTTTTAGTCGATTGGTACGGTCCGGTCGACTAAAGTCCAACCTAGATAAAATATATCTGAATTGAACCACGATCCAGTCGACTGTGTCGGGGACCCAGTCGATTGATCCTCTATAAAAAGATGTAATGAGGTACTAAAAAAGAGGCTCCAGTCTGCTATTTTCTCAACCAGTTGACTGGTTTATGGCAGCACCACACATTCTAGAGAATTTCTAAGTTTAAAAGCTTTCTGAAAATGTTCGGGGATTAAACACGCACTCCAAACTTGATTCAAAGTGATCCCAACTAGATTAAAACATTACTAAAACATAATTACAAAAATTTTAGTGTCTATTACAACTTCACTAATCCATTCTAAGATACTAAGTTAAACATAACTAAAAGTCATAAAGATTCTTATTACAACAAGTCTAATACAAAATGACGAGATCAACATATCGAGTTGTCTTCTAAGTGAACTCCCAACCCACGTGTTCACTTCTGCGATTCCTCGCCAGCATTAATACCTGCAATGGTTATTTGAATAACCATATATATTTTGATTTGTTTAAGCTAATGCTTAGTGAATAAAACAATAAATGCACGTGAATGATAAACATGCTCGCATTCACATCTCTACATTTCATACTAGTCGTCGAAAACTCATGTGCACATTCCATACTCCTAATCCGCGACTCCTCGCCAATAAGTCCACGCAAAAGGGTAAGACCTACAATTCTTCTCTTCAATCGTGCGACCTGAATGCCTATCGGCTCCACAAAATGGCTTAGTGACCATGTGCTCCTTCTGACCCAAATAAGTAACTCAACATGCTCAAATACATATCACCATGCTCTCAGTAAACAAAACATTTCACCGTGCAATTGGGCCTACTTATCAATATAATTGCCTAATATGAACTACACAATATAAATCTTTAAACTAGTACATGCTTTTCATATCAAACATGAATACATGTCAAGAAATCATTCTAATAACATAGTTGAATCACTCACCTCCGAATAATGCTCCTATAATTCAATCCAAAGAAAACTCGTGCACAAAGAATGTGCAGAAAACCTTCTAGTACAATTCCTATGGATCCAAAGTCCAAATATTAACTTTTATGAAAAATTCTAGAAAATAACTTTTCAGAAAATTTAGCCAAACAGGCCCTAATAGGTATCAAAACGAAGCCCTTACCTCGAGGAGTTCGAATACGAAATCTGGGAGAAAACAGACGAACAGAAGGTCGTCGTTTGGCGCCGCAAAGCTCTAAGCTCCTAAATCATCTTTTGGCCTCCTCTTGGAACATACGTTAGAAGCTTTGGGAAATATCTCAAGTCATCTCTATCTATATATAGGCAAAACTCTCGGGAATTACTTTTACTTACCCACGAGTTTCTAAAACTCCTAATTAGTCTCTGGAACTTTCTACATAGCTAATTCATAGCTTCACGAGTAAAACTTCAAAATTATAATAGTTTCTAACTAAGTTCCGTTTGATTGCTAAAACGCAAATTTCTACATAATGTTTCTGAAGTTGCTAATTAAAAATTAATAGCGTGTTAATTCGTCCTAACCAGGATACTAAATCTAACAACAGAAATATATTCTAAACCATAAATAATACAGATATTGAAATACAAAGGTAAACATTTATTTTCAGATAAACATTTAAGTATTCCACAATGACTGTCTCACACTCGGAGAGACGTCACAACTATAAAATGCTCATCAACACAATCTCAAAGGGTTCTCTAACACAGACACCCAATTCAACTCGTGAGTCAAAACTCACTCTCACAGGTGTCTTAAGACACAACACATCACAATATCATGCATGACAATGCAATGCAATGTGATAACATAAATGCGGGTGTTATAAAAATTGTCAACAATCGATAGGAACTCATAGCTTGTATAAGGTACGTGTGCTTAATCTTGAGATAATTATGGACACATAATATGGATATGACTGCTTTAACTTACCAATCTATGAGGTCTTCAAGATCAACACCTGAGTGTCTTGGGTAAGTTATGTTCATAGGGTTGTGAACATATATTGTTAAGATAGAAACTACCCTCTGACAAAGAGTTAGCTTACCCTTAAAAATGTCACCAAGTTGATTACTGAGAATTGCAGTCTTGTTGATTAGTAGTTATCAACATGTTTGGTAATCATGAGAGGTAAATGAATCTCAAGGCATAAAAGATGTAATCATCATTCAGATTGATAGTAGCAGTTTATTCATCTACCTAAATATGATTACGAATGTTGAAGGTAGAGGACATTAGTATAATCATACGAGTCTAGTTATCGTTTCAAATATGTTCTTTTGCGTTGGAGTGCAGTTATCGTTGTATAGTGGAGTTAACATTAACTGATCACTTGGTTAATTTGCTAATCAAAGAGTTTGATCATGGGAATTAATAACTGGTCTGAGCCAACAATGAAGAACCTTGGAGGTCCCACTCTTAGCTCCTTAAGAATACTTGGAAAGGCAGCAAGGGGTGGACCAATCGATTAAAACAATTTCAATCAATTGAAATAAGTTCAATTTTTAATCAATTGAAACTAAAGGTCAGTTTGGAATCTTATAAATAGGAGGACTTGTGAGACGGAATAGATGTTTGTTGTTTTTCTTCTCTCAAAAGGTCTGGACCATTTAGAAGTCATCTAAAACTTCCTCACCTCTCTATTAGGGTTCCCACAAACCCTAGCCTCTCTGGTAAGGATTCAAGGAGACATGAGGATGAAGACCTTCTAGAAAAGCCTGCTAGATATCAATAGAGAAGTCACAATCTGAATTGGGTTCAAGACCAAAAGGTATAATCTTTTCCCTACACATCTATATAATCAATAAGAATAATATTTAAGCTTTTGAAATCTATCTCCATCAATAAAATCATTACTAGCGACACATTCACATAATAATGATCAACACAATAATCATACAACTTATCAAGCATAGCTACTACATAGCATAATGCATTACATACATACAAGTTCAACTAAGCTATTACGTCAGTAGAATAGGGGTTCAACGTGTGTTTTCAAAGTAGGGACAGAATGGTAATTTTTCTAAATGTGTGTCTTAACCTCAAGATGATGATCCTTACATCATTCTGAGTCTAACGCCATTGATATGTCACGCCCCGAAGTACCAAAAATAGGGAAAAATAAATTTCCTTTATGGGTTTGTGGATACATGACTGGTTGTGAGTGTCACCTAATTGTCCAAACATGCTTATAACAATAATGTAATACGGGAAAATGACTAAGTTCAGCGGTAGCGTAAATTTAAAACTTCAAGTCTTACATGATTAGTATATTATAGACCAAAAGATAGACATTACAAGTTCAACTAAGCTATTACATCATTAAACATATTAATAACAGAACTATGATAAAAGAAAAACTCCAAGATCTTCAGCTGGCAAAATCGTAGCCTTCCTCGTAGTAATCTTCACCAGCATAATCTTTAGAAGTAAAATCTGTATCTTGATCGTAGCCGACTTTGTCTAGACCTATAAAGGCCGGATGTGGAAGGTCCAGCGGCATGAAAAGCCGTTAGCGGTTAAGCTAAGTGAGGGTCCCCTTAAGGTTACCACCACCAAAATATGTTATTCTTCATTTCTTCTTATTCTCAAACTATGCCTCATTAATCTTTTCTTATTCTCAAAACTATGCGTTGTTTAAACCCAATCATTTCTTTTAAAACTTAACCCAGAATTGAACTGATCGACAACATTGACTGAAAGAAGATTTAACTCCAAATGCATTTACCGGTCAAGAAAGAACAACACTCGACAAAGAACCGCTTGATTGAACACATCACTGATGATCCTTAGAACAAGTGTGTGGGATATTAATAGTCTCTTATTCGAACACGTCATGCCGATCCTCAGGTCACCTGCACATTACCAAACACGTCCTGTCGATCCTCAAACCAAGGGTACGAGATATTAATAATCACTTGGACGAACACGTCATGCCGATCCTCAAGTCACCTGTACTTGACCGAACACTTCATGCCGATCCTCAGTCCAAGGGTGCGGAAAAATAATCAACCACTTGATCGAACACGTCATGGCAATCCTCAGGTCATCCGTACTTGACCGAACACGTCATGCCAATCCTCAGATCAAGAACACAAAACATAAATCTTCGATCGACACCATAGAATTACCGAAAGACCAACTTTACAAGAAATATCTGAACACAACACGAAAGTTTACTAATCAACTTTGACTGGTAGTCGCATGACAGAAAATGACGCCCAATGTCCCTTATTGGCATAAAATCTGTTATTGAAGGTTTTATCGTTATCTTACTCGTTCGTACGTTTCGTAGTTCAGTTCATTAATAGATTTCAATTACAACCGTCAAGATTTCGCTGTACATCCGACATTCCATTTTACCCCTCAATATACTTACGATGAGAACTTACCCAATCATTATCAATGCAATAATTGTGTTGTACGACATACTTAAAGCTTGGGTATGAACTTTCAGCGGTCATTAAACTATATTCATAACAATGGAAAACATAGCACATAGCTCATGGATTTTTAACATGGATTTAGTACCATAAAAATGTAGATGAAACCCTTAACATACTCATCTACGCGATAGCACTACCATAGCACGAGATTTTCATAACAACTCAAGTACCGGAAATTAGCATCAACAATCAACACCATGCATAACAAAACATCATACAAAAAGCTACACAACTGCCAGGATAAATTTTTACTGTGTTGACTGAATTAACATGATTTATTTGGGCATGATAAATTGCTTTGTAGATTAAACTCAAAACTAGAACACTATAGGTATTTGGATCATCTTTATGTACAAAAAAATCTAGCTTCAATTACATTTTTGAGCTACTCAAAATATTTATTTTACAAGACATTTCTTATATCTCAGACTGTTCTGCCCCAGATTTTTTTAGCATTGTGTTATACGTGAATTTTACCTATGAAGGGGTCATTTTAGACCAGGTTATAGAAGAGTCATATGTAGATAAATGAGTTAGCTTTCTCCACAAAAAACCCTAGCTTAATTCTCATTTTTGAGATGCTCCAAACGTTGATTTTACTAAACTACATTCTACTGAAAGTTTCTGTTTCCCAGATTCATAACACTGCATTGTACATGCATTTCACCCATGAAGGAATGATTTCTAGACTGAGATATAGAACTTTCAGCGGTCATTAAACTATATTCATAAAAATGGAAAACATAGCACATAGCTCATGGATTTTTAACATGGATTTAGTACCATAAAAATATAGATGAAACCCTTAACATACTCATCTACGCGGTAGCACTACCATAGCACGAGATTTTCATAACAACTCAAGTACCGAAAATTAGCATCAACAATCAACACCATGCATAACAAAACATCATACAAAAAGCTACACAATCTGCCAGGATACATTTTCACTGTGTTGACTGAATTAACATGATTTATTTGGGCATGATAAATTGCTTTGTAGATTAAACTCAAAACTAGAACACTATAGGTATTTGGATCATCTTTATGTACAAAAAAAATCTAGCTTCAATTACATTTTTGAGCTACTCAAAATATTTATTTTACAAGACATTTCTTATATCTCAGACTGTTCTGCCCCAAATTTTTTTAGCATTGTGTTATACGTGAATTTTACCTATGAAGGGGTCATTTTAGACCAGGTTATAGAAGAGTTATATGTAGATAAATGAATTAGCTTTCTCCACATAAAACCCTAGCTTAATTCTCATTTTTGAGATGCTCCAAACGTTGATTTTACTAAACTACATTCTGCTGAAAGTTTCTGTTTCCCAGATTCATAACACTGTGTTGTACATGCATTTCACCCATGAAGGAATGATTTCTAGACTGAGATATAGAAGAATTATTTGTAGATATATGAGTTACCTTTCTCCACAAAAAAACCTAGCTTAATTCAAATTTTTGAGCTGCACAAAACATTCATTTTACTAAGCTACATTGTGCTGGAAGTTTCTGTTTCTCAGATTCATAACTCTGTGTTGTACATGCATTTCACCCATAAAGGAGTGATTTCTAGACTGAGCTATAGAAGAGTTATTTGTATATATATGAGTTACCTTTCTCCACACAAAAACCTAACTTAATTCGGATTTTTGAACTGCACAAAACATTCATTTTACTAAGCTACATTCTGCTGGAAGTTTTTGTTTCTCAGATTCAAGGATTTGTCTTGCATGTCATGAAAACATCAACACAACAACATCAAACTCCTACTAAACATTAATACATGCTATATATGTTCTAAATTGAGTTAGATTACTCACAATTACTCACAATTTAATCACTATTTACTCACCAAAACTTAAAAATAAGCTTGATGTTGTTCTTGAGCTTGATGGAGCTTGAACTTCAACTTCAACTTCAAGGATGACTTCTTCTCTTCTTTCTCTCAAGAATTAAAACTCCAGCTCTCTCTCATAGATTTTAAGTGTTGGTCATAGAGACAAAGTGTGTATAATGCATGCTATATGCATGCTTATATAAAAATCCTAGGAGCTAGGTGTCATGTGGCATATGTATATGCCATGACATGTGTCCTACTAGTGGACATGTGTCCAAGAGGGTGGCATGTGGCTGCCACATGGCTGGCTATGTGGGCCTACCTTGGATTGTGTCCCACTTTCTCAATTTATGTGTATAAGTTTCTTGATATACGTGTCGGTCTCGGTTTACGTGCAAACAGGTATTATTTCTAATGTCCGGGTCCGGGTACGAGACTACGTTAATTCTTATTACGGCCGAGTCGATACAGTTACTACAGTCTAATATGATAATACTACAACACGTCCATACCATCACATAATTAAAATAATAATATAATAATATAGTCAGTTCAATACAGAAATTCAAAAAACGGATATTATTAATGAAAAGAAAATTACAGGTGTTACATCTTCCACCACCTATTAAAGGATTTCGTCCTCGAAATCAGAACTTATCTAGGTACAAAATAAAAAAAGATATTTCTCTCGCATCTCTGACTCCATTTCCCACAAAGCGTCTCTTTCATCATGATGATTCCTTTAAACTTTCACCAATGGGATCTCCTTGTTCCTCAGCTTCTTGGTTTCTCGACCCAAAATCTTGATGGGTCTCTCTGTGTAAGACACATTGTTATTTGCCTCAATGTCCTTGAAGTCAATTACATGTGGCGTCGCACCCTGATGATACTCCTTCAACATACTTATGTGAAAAACATTGTGAATACCTGACAAACTTGGTGGCAACAATACTAATTTCTAATATCGTACGTGGAATTTCTGGAGAAATTCAGGTGCTACATCTCTACCCACCTTATCAGAGGATTTCGTCCTCAAAATCTGGAGTTTGCTAGGCCTTAGAAAGTACAAGGTACTAATCATATCTCAGATTTTAAGGTTGTGAGGTTCCCACTAGCTAATCAGACCTTCTCACAAATTCTTTCAAACGTCCAAACTTCTTTGCTAAAACAATGCCAAGTGAAATTCAAAGTTCTGACATTGAGTATGGCACCTTCGGTCTTTCGTCTTGTTCAATGCTGGGATTAATTTGGTGATCTGTAAGTTCTCTTTCGAGATTTTCTTTGTGATGGAACCTTGTTCTGAGTTCCTTGTTTCGGACACTCTTTGCGCACACGTCCAGTCTTTCCACAATTGAAGCACTGCACCTATCAACTTGTGAGCTATTTTGGTGCTTTGCATTCTTTGAAGTGATGTCTAGATATTCCACAGCTGTCGTAGATATCATGTTGCTTTAGATGTGTCTGAACAGTAGTCTGATTAACTTTCCTTTCATTGTTTCTTTGCCTCTTGTGATAATTCTGGATGTATCTAAAGTTTTCCTTAATGATTGTGGACTGCATTCGAGTAGTTGTTCGTGATACTGGTTTGTTTCTTCTACATCTTTAATCAGGCAAGATTCTTACCTCTCAGCTTCTTGACGCGATGGTTGAGAAGTCTAGTTGGTCTCACGATTGTCTTTTAAAACTTGTAAGGGTCGTGGCGTCCTTTTAAGTGTGCTATTGTGATTGAGTTCCTTTGCGTGTCGACATGAAATCGTCGTGGAGTTTCGGTATCGTAGGTGATGACATAAGTTGTTAAGCAGTTTCTCCATGCATTAATTAATACCAAGCATATAAATTGTTACTGGTAATTGGAGTAGGATTGAATTCACTTGTAAGGAGTTGAATTCATAACAAAATGAATACTCATTATGTACTGAGTTAGAAATGAAGAGGCAAGTGATCAATCACTTGTAGGATCACAATGTATAGAATGAGTATCTGAGAATAGCCATTAGATGATTACTATAGGACAATCATAGTAATGCAATGACTATAGGCGCAAGGCCTCCCAGGTAGGACATAAGAATTCATTGTCTCATGAGCCAATAATTTAGGTGAAGCCTTAATGATAAAAGTTAAGGTTACCAATAAGCAAAATTTGTGAAATGAAAGGAAATGAAGACTAATTTACAAAGGGGTGCAATATGCTTGAGTTCCTTAGGTGAACAAATACAAAGAGATCCTTTACAATAATGTCAAGGGATACACACTTGCGAAAGTTGGTCAAACGGTTGACAGTCTAAACGATTTACAAAGATTAATTTAACAGATCATAAGTCCAAATGACTTATAGTGATTGGTTTATAAATGAATTATTGAAATCGATTTTCATGGTGATAAGTCCAAAGAGGTGACTTATAGCATTAGAAAGTAAATGAATTCACAATTGGATTTATCACTGATCAGAATGATCCAAAATCTTGTTAAGTAAAATCAGAGAAGACAACGAATAACTGTCAATTAGTGAAACAATAAAGGACATCCCAAGGTTCATCATAAGGAAAATTGATCTAACGCAACCAATGGTAAAAAATAGTGGATCTACTCAAAAGGAGTTAAATCAGAAAGATGAATATAATTACTCAGCCTTACATGGTTTTAATTTATAACGTGTGCAGGTTCAGAGATGCATTTCTTCAGCGTGTTGATGGAACATCGATGTTGTAAACCCGAAACGTGTCTTCTCTTGGTAGGCCCTATGCGATCTGATCATTGGCTTGAAGGTGGAATGCAGTACTCATCTTCTCTAATGTTCGCGGTGTGAGTCGTTCGTTGTGATTAAACGTGGTCGATGTCAGCAGTCTATGAGGTCATTCGATCTATTGAAGGTATGTTCTATTCTTGCGTCTTCCATTGCCTCAGGTTAAGTCAATATCTCATGTGTTCCTTGTAGTAGGGTTGACCTTGGTAGTGTAGCAGGTTGTGGCTTGAGTGGTCTCAAAAGCGATTCTGAATGGACGATATGGAGGTGTCTAAACAACTCATTTCCATAGTCATTTGCGCTAGTGCCGCCAGCGGTCTTCCACAAGCCTTGTATCAGTCTTCCAAATACACCGGTGGGATCGATCTCCTTAGGTATTATGTTGCTTAGCCTTCTGGACTGGTCCTCAGTTGTTTGAGATGATTCATCCATTGCAGAGATCAAGAAGATTCTTCTGTTCCTACGTATGAGTTCGTGTCTATAAGGTTTTTATCATACCTTATGCGAAGCAATCATAGCCTATTACATCTCACATTATAGTTATCATCATAATCCCAGTAACTAGAATACGATGATTGAAACGATTGAATAGATTGATCCAAAATGAAGCCGAATCCGAAAAGGCATATGAATTCTCACAGATAGAAGTACAATAGTAGAATGATGTGATCCCATTCAAGAATAAGATGTAAATCTAACAAGGATTGAATGACTGTTTACTATGGAAGTAATCGTAGTATCTCAAGATTTATAGGAAATGAAAGTAACTGATGGCATAAAGCCTTCAACGAATGAAATAAGAATTAGGTATTTCATAAGTGAATAGTCCAAATGAAACCCCACTGATAAAGAATAAGGTAGCAACTAAGAGAGACAATAAGAGGTCAAGATGTATAGAGAGTACAATATTTTTGAGTTCATGGCAAGAACAAGGACAGAGAACTCATTTAGAATTATTATAAATGAAATGAACTTGTAAGAATTTGTTCAAGGAATAATAAGTCAAAAAGAATGACTTTGCAGTACTAGTGATCGAACTTGTTCTCAAAAGAATTTGTCAAGAATTGGATGATCAAGGTACATACTCAAGAATTGTGGACTGGGGAATTTCTAAAATTCAAGGAAATGAATTACTTATCAAGGAGTGTATCACAATAATTATTGACGGTAATCGGAGCCACTTTACAAAATATATAGATCCCTTTTCTAGAAGAAATGACCATTAGAATAGAAGGTATCGATTTACTCAAAGGGAGTGGAATAAGTAGAAAGGATATGACTGCTTACTATGGTACTCGCCTACCATATCTAAGGTAAAGTTTGCCTCTCTTATTATCTATAACGGGTCCTCTAAGAACTCTTCCTCAGGGTCTTCCTCCTTCTCCTTGATGTTAGCTGGATCTGCTTCGTGGTCCTGCTCAGGCATCGGTATCATTTCGTCCCCATCAACTGGTGGTGCTAGATGGT
Organism: Hydrangea macrophylla; assembly: GCA_033977485.1. Taxonomy (NCBI): domain Eukaryota; kingdom Viridiplantae; phylum Streptophyta; class Magnoliopsida; order Cornales; family Hydrangeaceae; genus Hydrangea; species Hydrangea macrophylla. The sequence goes on along the minus strand of CM066984.1, from coordinate 4,936,166 downwards.
CGTGTACATCATCCTCTGGTCTCTGAAGATTGCCTGCTGGGTCAACCTCCTCGATCAGCTCATCATCGCTACTCGTCAGATCGTCATCAATCATCAGGTCATCATCATCATCAGTGTCATCACCATCGGATGGGTCGTCAGTTGTGTGGTCACTACCTGCAGAATCATCTCCACTCAATATGTCGTCGCAGCTATCCGTATCCATGGGATCTGAATCCGCATTTGGCTCTGGTATGAACTCGGGAGAGAATGGTAGTCCTGGTGTTCCCATGATAATCGGGAAAAGTATATCATTGTATAATGCCTCGTCCTGGGCCATACTGATAAGCTCCTGATGAATGAGTTTAGTAGTCTCTGAAGCATGGATCGACTCGAGCTGAACCCAATCCGGATACTGCAATGCATTGGTAAGCACATCTCTCTACATGTCCTCCTCCAAGATGTGCCTCGCCCTCTGGCGGATCTGCTGTCAATATAGTACTGGGTCGACAGGCTGGATACGACCATCGAGAATATAGTGTCCTCCGAAATTGTCGTGAACGAAGACCGGCTCTATAGTCCTGCAAGAGGAGCTAACTTAGCATCAGTACTAATACGAGGTAAATCTTAGGCTCATGGCTTAAGGTGTAGGACAATCAGTGAGCGCGTCTAAACCTAAGGCTCTGATACCAAAAATCTCTGTCACGCCCCGAAGTACCAAAAATAGGGAAAAATAAATTTCCTTTATGGGTTCGTAGACACGTGATTGGTTGTGAGTGTCACCTGATTGTCCAAACATGCTTATAATAATAATGTAATACGGGAAGATGACTAAATTCAGCGGTAGCGTAAATTTAAAACTTCAAGTCTTACATGATTAGTATATTACAGACCAAAAGATATCCAAAAGATAGACATTACAAGTTCAACTAAGCTATTACATCATTAAACATATTAATAACAGAACTATGATAAAAGAAAAACTCCAAGATCTTTAGCTGGCAAAACCGTAGCCTTCCTCGTAGTAATCTTCACCGGCATAGTCTTTAGTATTAAAATCTGTATTAATCATAGCCGGCTTTGTCTTGACCTCCAAAGGCTGGACGTGGAAGGTCCAGCGGCATGAAAAGCCGTTAGCGGTTAAGCTAAGTGAGGGTCCCCTTAAGGTTACCACCACCAAGGTAAGTTATTCTTCATTCCTTATTATTCTCAAACTATGCCTCGTTTATCTTTTCTTATTCTCAAAACTATGCCTTGTTTAAACCCAATCATTCCTTTTGAAACTTAACCCAGAACTGAACTGACCAACAACATTGACTGAAAGAAGACTTAACTCCAAATGCATTTACCGGTCAAGAAAGAACAACACTCGACAAAGAACAGCTTGATTGAACACATCACTGATGATCCTTAGAACAAGTGTGCGGGATATTAACAGTCTCTTGTTCGAACATGTCATGCCGATCCTCAGGTCACCCGCACGTTACCGAACATGTCATGCCGATCCTCAGACCAAGGGTACGGGATATTAACAATCACTTGGACGAACACGTCATGCCGATCCTCAGGTCACTCGTACTTGACTGAACACTTTATGCCGAAACTCAGTCCACGGGTGTGGAAAAATAATCAACCACTTGATCGAACACGTCATGACGATCCTCAGGTCATCCGCACTTGACCAAACATGTCATGCCAATCCTCAGATCAAGAACACAAAACATAACTCTCCGATCGACACCATGGAATTACCGAAAGACCAACTTTACAAGAAATATCCGAACTTAACATGAAAGTTTACTAATCAACTTTGACTGGTAGTCACATGACAAAAAACGATGCCCAACATTCCTTATTCGCATAAAATCTGTTATTGAAGGTTTTATCATTATCTTACTCATTCGTATGTTCCATAGTTTAGTTCATTAATAGCTTCCAATTACAACCGTCAAGATTTTGCTATACATCCGACATTCTATTTTACCCCTCAATATACTTACAATGAGAACTTACCCAATTGTTATCAATGCAATAATCGTGCTGTACAACATACTTAAAGCTTGGGTATGAACTTTCAACGGTCATTAAACTATATTCATAACAATGGAAAACATAGCACATAGCTCATGGATTTTTAACATGGATTTAGTACCAATAAAAATATAGATGAAACCATTAACATACTCATCTACGCGATAGCACTACCATAGCACGAGATTTTCATAACAACTCAAGTACCGGAAAACTAGCATCAACAATCAACACCATGCATAACAAAACATCATACAAAAAGCTACACAATCTGCCAGGATACATTTTCACTGTGTTGACTGAATTAACATGATTTATTTGGGCATGATAAATTGCTTTGTAGATTAAACTCAACACTAGAACACTATAGGTATTTGGATCATCTTCATGTACAAAAAAAATCTAGCTTCAATTACATTTTTGAGCTACTCAAAATATTTATTTTACAAGACATTTCTTATATCTCAGATTGTTCTGTCCCAGATTTTTTTAGCACTGTGTTATACATGAATTTTACCTATGAAGGGGTCATTTTTAGACCAGGCTAGCTATTGATGAGTTATTTGTAGATAAATGAGTAAGTTTTCTTCACAAAAAAACCTAGCTTAATTCTCATTTTTGAGCTGCTCCAAACGTTGATTTTACTAAACTACATTCTGCTGAAAGTTTCTGTTTCCCAGATTCATAACATTGTGTTGTACATGCATTTCACCCATGAAGGAATGATTTCTAGACTGAGATATAGAAGAGTTATTTGTAGATATATGAGTTACCTTTCTCCACAAAAAAACCTAGCTTAATTCGGATTTCTGAGCTGCACAAAACATTCATTTTACTAAGCTACATTCTGCTGGAAGTTTCTGTTTCTCATATTCATAACACTGCGTTGTACATGCATTTCACCCATGAAGGAGGGATTTCTAGACTGAGCTATAGAAGAGTTATTTGTATATATATGAGTTACCTTTCTCCACAAAAAACCTAGCTTAATTTGGATTTTTGAGCTGCACAAAATTTTCATTTTACTAAGCTACATTCTGCTGGAAGTTTCTGTTTCTCAGATTCAAGGATTTGTCTTGCAAATCATGAAAACTTCAACACAACAACATCAAACTCCTACTAAACATTAATACATGCTATATATGTTCTAAGTTGAGTTAGATTACTCATAATTACTCATAATTTACTCACTATTTACTCACCAAAGCTTGAAATTAAGCTTGATGTTGTTCTTGAGCTTGATGGAACTTGAACTTCAACTTCAAGGATCACTTCTTCTCTTCTTTCTCTCATGTATGCAGGTCTAATTGTTCATTACTTTATAAGCAAGAAAGCATCATCAGCTTCGTATTATCACGAATTTTGTAGTCTTTAATGCTTTTGATGTCAGCTTGGTTTGGATATATACATACTGAGAGATGTCTTGGTTTGGATATTATTTTTGTGCCATTGAAAGTTTTTTTTTTACTTTTATCTATGCAGGATATAATATGAGAAATCGGAATTGTAGAATCATAGGTGATAATCGTGGATTTAATTTGCTACATCAAAGTGATGGAGCAGCAGTCAGAGGGCGGGAGTGTAAATTACATGCTTATATAATTTATATACATTAATATTTTATTTTTAGGATTCATAGAGAATATTCCAAATAATATAGTAGATTATCCACTATTCTACTTGTTACGATTATTATGAATTGTATTTGTTGTTTTGTTATAGATTGAGCTTTATATATTTCTTAGAGACTAATTATATTTTGTTGTGTTGGATATAGATTAATCTTGTTATTTTTTGTGTTTGGTATAGATTAATATGCTTGTTAATTAGGTGCGAAAAAAATTGGGAAGTATATAAACAATTTAATTATTTTAGATTTATGCATATTTCTAACGGATATATTTGTTAGTATTTTTTTTTTGCTTTTTTTGAAAATTACTAACAGATATATCTGCTAGAAATTGTTGACAAACCATTAGTATTTAATATAAATCTTTTAAAATCGGCTGGAAAACAACCGTTTGTAAGTTTTTATTAATGAATATATTCGTTAGTAATATTACTAACGTCAAAATATTAAAATATTAACGGATATATCTGTTAGAAACATTTTTTCCGACGAAAATATCTGTTAGCAATGAGGCCATATGGTGTAAATTGTAATGAGTACTCTATAAATCAAATTGTGGTTATAATACTTAATTAGGTTTGGTTGAAGCAATCAAATCAAAGATCTTTTTGCGTTGCTACTTCGTTTGATCATCTCACCGGTCACTAGATGCCAAATAAAAATTAAAGCTTTGATTTTATTTCAAGTTAGATTTGTAGTGGAGCATGTGATATTTTTCTTTCTATTAATTTAATGTAGGAATTGTATAAAGATGATGACAAAGGAAAAAAATTAAAACAAAAATGTTGAGTGGCAAAATTTGAGAGACAGTTAAGAAAATAAGGTCAAGATGTTAAGAAGAAATATAAGGAAAGTACTAAAATAAATATTTGGCTGGGCAAATTTTGTGCGAGAATTCTGAAAAAAAAAAAGAAAAAAAAAAAAAAGAAAAAAAAAAAGTAAAGATGGTAAAAAAAGGAATATAAGGAAAGTATTAAATCACATATTTGACTGGGAAAAATATGATGGATAAGAAATAAAGTTAAGATGGTAAGAAATGAATGTAAAGAAAGTAATAAAACAAATATTTGATTGGGTAAAGTTTGAGAAACAGTTTAAGAAATTAGGTCAAAATTGTAAGAACGGAAAATAGGGAAACAAATAAGTCAAATATTTGACTGGGAAAAATTTGAGGCATAAGGTCAATGAGGTAAGAAAGACTAAAAAATATTAAACAAAATAATTAATTTGGCAAAATTTGAGAGTTAGTTTAGAAAGTAAGGTCAAAATGCATTACATTTTGTACAATCGGTATTCAAACATCAATTAGCCAAACTCTATTTCGGTTTATTAAGTTCGAGATTAATTAGAGTACTTCATTTGTTTAGTCCCTATTTGATGAAGGATTGGCGGCATTTTTTTAAGTCTTACATAGCATATACATTTTACGAATGGAATGGTTCCTCCATTACCAGAGATCTTACAGTCACAATAATTTATTCTAAAAAATTTAAGCAACCAATAAATTAGATTTAAATTTTTAATAACAATAAAAAGGAATATAGAAACAAAAGCATTGAGTTGAATAGGAAACTCTTATAATCACACCCTCATAAGGAAAGTATTAAATACATCTCTTTTTTAAATACAATACATATATATATATATATAAATACATTTTCTCTCTCTTTCCTTTTTATCTTCATCTCTATGTACGTTTCTTCATAATGATAGAATTTCTCTCGCCCTCCTCGTCTTTCTATCCATACGAGTTTGTTATTAATGGCAGAAATCAAGCCATGATTCTAGATCTATATCTTAATATTATAATATGGAAGCTTTCATGTGTCGTATGTCAACCGTGCAATTTTTGTCATTTTTTTTTTTAATTTTCATTTTTTTCATTCTTTGTTTCTGTATCTTAAACCAATAGTTTAAATCTCTATCTTAAATAGGGAGTAATTGATACATATAACACATTAGGAACAAAACCGCCTCACAAATACATCTCTCTCTTAAATATACAATACATAAGTGTAAATACATTTTCTCCCTCTTTCTTCATAATGATATAATCTCACTTGCTCTCCTCATCTTTCTATCTATGTGAATTTGTTATTAATGGTAGAAATCAAGCCTTGATTAGAGAAATAAAGCCTAAAAAAATGACTCCCTAGAAATGAATATATTAATTGATGTGTATACATGTATTAGAATTGAATCACCTCCTTAAAATGCTTCTGTCTCTTAAATGTGTAATAATTGGTACATGTACACAAACTTATCTCTCATTCTCTTTTATATTTCTCTAACCCTTCTCTCCAAAATATAGAATTCATATGTGCATAGCTTTAACTATTTAGAAATCAAAAAATATATAGTATTAAAAAAATCAACAAGTAGACAAATCAACAAATTGACAGTAGAAGTCCCAAGCGTAAAAACGCAGAAACTATCGAATCGGTAGTTGGCTGGATCTTCACACGAGAAGTGGCAAGATTATCACCATCACAACATTCGAGGGCGATGACATTGGGGGATAGATTGGGATGGAACCTTCCATAGAACAGATAATATTCATTCCTCTGCATCTCTGCTCTTTATATTTCAATTTTATTTTTTTCTATTTATCAGAAGTGTCCTATGATACTTTGTAAGTATGTGACTTTTTCTTCCAAATACATTTATGAGACGCACAAATTTGGGTGCAGTCATCTGTATTGAGTTTGATTTTTTTCACTTTTCATCTTAAATTTTGCATTAATTTGGGTAACATTTTAGAATGCTCAATAAGAGAATATCTAAATAGCACTTGATCTTTTTAAAAAAAATGCATATTTCAAAACAATTAAATTTTAATCATGTTCTCCCATGCAATTGCACGGGCACAAAACTATTATCTATCTATTACTATATCTAAAAGGAGAAATATTTCCCTTCTTCTCATGTCACCACTTGGCATTTTCTATCATTTTCTTTTTTCCATGTGGAATTTTGCCCTTTTTTGTCCTTTTTTCTTTTGAAATTTTTTTTTCCTTCTACTTTGCCTCTTCTTCTTCCAATGATTTTTCTCTCTCAATTGCTTATGGGATTTTGAATGGGGTACAATGAACATAAGAGCTTATATACACAACAATCACTTGCATATTTTCCAACACCAATCAATAATCACTAACAGTGAGAACAATTAACTCTTGGCTACAATTTTCAACACCATACAAGCCATCTAGCCTTGGAACTTTGGTCCCTTCATTCTTGGCATGTTGTAGGTATAAAGGTCCACCACTCAAAAATCATACAGGGATCATAACTTTGACAATAAATCTTTCATGCCATTTGTTCTTGGCATGCTGTAGATTCTTTAATTTTTGTTTATTTATTTATTTATTAATTTTCTTGCACAATAGCTATGGAGATCCATATCACTTATTTTTGTTTTTACTTCCATCCTTCATCAGATATTGCAAATAAAAAAGAGAATGGATTGTGCGCAGTCTATTTGTATCATTCACACCATTATTATACACTTTTGATTGTCTATATAATTTTATTTTATAGTTCATCAAAATGGGATTTAGGTGTCTTTTTTACATTATATTAAATCATCTTCAATTTATGTGTTACATTTTAGCCCATGTATTCTATTGGCAGCAAAACAATGGTTGCAACTTACTGTTTCTTTTTATTATTATTATTATTATTATTATTATTATTATTATATATATATATATTGGAAGCCTTGCTGCAATTCATCCAAAGAGAAAACAAGTAAGTAATTCCCCCTTGCATATTTGTTCATGTATGCATCTTTTTCCCATTGTGTTATTAACTCCCATTACTTTAGATTTCCTAAAATTGGAGGTATGACATTTTGTTTTTGTTAAAATTAAAATGGGAGGTTTATCTATCTATATTTTAGATTACTTTTGATTTTATTAAATTTGTTTCATTTCTCTCCATGAAAAAAAGTAGCAATATGTCACACCCCAACCCGCCTCGGACGGATTAGGACACGTGTGCCAAAGCCCACATGCCAAAACACCCTTAATTTACTAAGAAAAACATGGATTAGACCTCTTTGAATAGCTTCGCTGACACAAAATAGCCCCAAGGGCAAAATTGTTATTTATAAAGTATATCAAAATTTTATACCAAAAGATAGGTCTTTGAGTCCCGGTTCCAACGCAAAAAACGGCGCGCGAATTCGAGTTTTGTAGAGAGAGTTATGCTTGTTTCCATAAAAGTCAGCAGCTGCCAAAACAAGGGCGGATCGATCCGCGATAAAGAAGGGATCGATCCATTTCACTTATTTTCAAGCAGAATGGCCATGAAAAAGGGTGGATCAATCTGCGGGAAGGCCGGATCGATCCGACTTCTGCAGTATAGCTCCCTACTGCTAAAAAACATCATTTTTCAAGTCCAAACTTCTTCCAAATATCTCCAAACTTTGTGAAAGCATTAAAGATCATTCCAAAACCTTTTCTAAGTGTTCCCAATCATCAACACAAGTTAAATCAGGTGTGATACAACAATTAAAACACACAATTTACTCCCATGGATCATAATTTAAATAAAAAATCCCATTTCTCCCAACATATACATGAGTATCTAACATAAGGAACCAAGTTAAGGTTTACTACTCAAAAATTACCTTAACATGCCCAAGTTCTTCCCAACTTTACACATGACTCTTGACTTGTAAATACAACTTACATTTTGGTGCAAACTCAACATCAACGCCCAACTTAACATATTACAAGGCTCCCAAAAAAGCTAAGGTACATCTACATTCACAACAAAAGATACATTTTAACCATAAACTTGTTGGAAAATTGAATGATAAATTAGAATTTAGGGTTGTATATGGGTTTTGCCAAACAACCACTTATTCGAATGTTTGTGACTGTTGACGAACAGTCTCTTGCAACCTATATATATGGGTCCTGTTCATTCATAAAAAAAAAAAAGGTGATATACAAAATTATTCTCTCTCTCACTCTCTCTGTATATTAGAATTGAGTCTGTTCGAGTGTTATACATATATTTGCGTTCGCTGGGTTCTGCATATTGGAGTGCAACTTATACAGAACTGTTAATCCGTTCTATCTTGGGAGACGATTGTTCATCAACCTTGTGCACCAAGAGGGAGCAAATTCGTCTTAAGGAAATAGTTCGATGGGCTCGGATTCTTTCTCAAATTTATTCTGTATTTATTTTGGATCTCCAATCAGTAAGTATTTCAGATTTCAGATTTATACATCCCAAAATATTTTGGATAACAATCTTAAGACGAATTTTTTGCTTTGCTCTTATATAAATTTACGATTTATATAATATGGAAAAATTTGTGCCTGTTTAAATCTGAGATTCATCTAAACTGAAAAATCAGTGTTCGTATAATATTATATATATAATTTGGAATACTGTACGAGCCTTTGTTGGCATCTGGAAATCAGTAATATTTGTCTCGGAAATTTTTTTTAAATTTGATTATCATATGCATATTTTCTTTTATCCGGAACAATTTAAATTTGAGATGCATGTGTAACGTATATATATATAATGCATATCTTGTATGTATTAAGTATAATATATTAACATATATGTGTTTCACTGTTTGTTTGGAGTGTCAAGTATCTGATATTAGAATGCTCACAAACTACACCGTACATAATAATTCTTGAGTGGATGTATCGTTTGGGACAGTTGGACAATGCATGAAAAGGTGCAACTCTTGTGAACCGTACGGTCCCTAATTGAAAACTATTTACATAACTGTGAACGATTTGAAACTCATTTACTAAATGGTGCACTGCTTCAAAAGAATAAGAATTGTGAATAGTTGGAAAATTCCCAAACCGGTTTCCAAATACAGTGCATTAAAGTATAAATTGTTTATGTAATCATGTGCATGCACATGAACGTTAAGGTGTGTTTGGGTGCTATTAGCATGTAACAATTCTATATGTTTTGCTTATAATTTATGTTTAACAATACTTCCAAATGTGGGGAAGACATATGTTGTTAAAAATAAATAAATAAATAAATAAATAAAGGGTATTTAAAAATAAAATTAAAATGAATAATACTTTACTGTTTGTTGATATTTTGTGAGTATAAGTGATCACATGTGTTTCGGAATTCCTAGTTTCAAAATCTGAAAGAATTTCCTGCTTGAAAATTTTAAATCGTTGTCAAAATCTGGTTTAATCGTAGAGTTGTCTTCCTCCATGTGAAATAATAAAAATGAAGTATGATTTCAACGTTGTGAACTTGCAAGGTGTACACAATTGCAAACTTTATGAATTTGGGATATGACCCTCAATTTAAATGGAATCGTAGTATGATTTCAATTCCCTAGTAATTTTTCAGTTATGCCCCTCGGTTTATAAACATGCCTGTGAAGAGGGAACAGTTGATCTGTCACCTAATTTATGAAAATCATATTTTCACCCATTATAATTTTAAATTACAAGTTTTCATTTAGATGCTATAAGATACTGTTTTGTCCCTGTTTTGTTTCAACCCTTACTGTGTTTTAAGTAAACATGTTCCATAAATTGCTTAACAATTTGGTTATATCATTCTACCTGTTTTGTTTTTACAAATAGTGTATTATTTGGTACCCATGAATTTAAATCCAAATGGTGCTTTTGGTACCTCTTGGCCATAACACCCATTGATTTAAATTGGTGTTTTAGGCCATGTAATTTAAATTCAAATGGCTATTTCGGTAACCTTTGGCTTAGAGCAGAAAGGTGCCTTGGCTTTCAGAAACCCTTTCATTTTCAAAAAATATGTGGAACACATGAAGATTGATTCATGAAACAGTAATAGCAAGTGATATTGGAAATTCACAAATGTGGGGTAACGATAAAATGCTTAGTTTAACATGTGATTATCAATACTTACAAATGTGGGGGAAGTTATTGTTAGCAAACGTATGAATAGATATTTATTTTTTGTAAGTATAGAGATTTTGAGTACACTTTGTTTGTACAAATGTGGTGATCTAATAAATTAGTCAAGATGACTATTGGGGTTCACGTAGGCGTTGTAACTTAAAGGCATTGTAACTTAAAGCTAATGACTTTTGACATTAGCAACATGAAATTTATTAGTGTGTGAATTGTCAGAAATTCAATAAAGGAATAATCAAAAGAGTTTATCGTTCCTAAACAAAAGATGAATGGTGTCTACTTGATAAATAGATTTATGGTTTAAAGCAAGCACCAAAGTAATGACATGGAAAGTTGACAATGGTGTGATGTCAATTGGGTTTAAAATTAATTAGTGTGACAATTGTGTATGTCAAAAACATAAAAATGCTATGTCATTAGTTTCCTCTACAAATTACTGGAAGGTGATATTTAGGATTCTCAGATAATTGAGACATGCCCTGAACTATGGATTGCACTGTACAAGGTATCCAATTATATATATTTGAAAGGTATAGTGATGCTAATTGGATATTTGATTAAAAAAAAAAACCAAGTGAATATATTTCTCAAAATCCACAAGTGAATATATCTTTATATTGGTGCAACCGCCTTTGGAAATCCTCTACTTAGAGGATTTCCAATGCTTGATCAACAATGAAATATGAATTTAGTGATTTAAATAAAGCAAGAGAAGAAGCAGAGTGGCTACGCCTTTACTTAAAGGATATTCGAAGTTGGACAAAACTTGTGTTAAGAATTTGTGCATTGTGGTAGCCAATTGACAATTGGAAATGCACATAAAAGTATGGTAAGTCTTGATATATAGTCAAAGACATAATACCATAGAACAATTGCTCTCTAATGGAGTTAGCTCTATTGTTTATGAAAAGTCAAAAGATAACATAGCAGATCCATTAACTAAAGGCCTAACGCAAGAGCAAGTGAAAAGTTAATCGAGAGGAATGGGATTAAAGCCTATGCACTAAACAAGAGTCGTCATAGTGGAAATCCAACCTAGTTGACTGGAGATCCCAAGATCTAGGTTCAACGGGAAAACTAAACTATGTAGTACTCCATATACACTGAAAAGAATTATATCTTCATCCTCCCATTTCAAAGACGAGTCAGTGTCTATCTGCCGCGAGTAACAGGATAAGATACACTTTTAATGGTTCCTATACCTTGGAAAATGTCCAAGTGGGGTATTGCAGGATACTCTTCATAGTAACCACCTATGTGAGTAAGAAGGGGCCACTTCTATGAGGATTTGAAGGCTGAATTCTCTAAAACACTCACGGAACCAAGAGGTGTTCAAGGCCAAAATGAACACAAACGTGAGAACCAAATATGTAAGAAGAAGTGTTGTGTGAATTCTGTTGTCTAGGTTTACACAAGTGGCTGGGAGTTCAAAGATAATCTAGTCTACTCACTGGCTAGTAAATCTGATAGTTTATCACTAGGGCAAGTTCAATGCCACTAGGCTACTTAGTCTGAAGCAGTACTTCTTCGTTGATACTCGAACTAGTGTCTGCATTTTCATTTGCATGTTGTATAGACAATTTATCATTCATGTGAAGGATTGTTGGAAAATTGAATGATAAATTAGAATTTAGGGTTGTATATGGGTTTTGACAAACAACCCCTTATTCGAATGTTTGTGAGTGTTGACGAACAGTCTCCTTTGGAAGGATTGTGACTGTTGACGAACAGTCTCTTGCAACCTATATATATGGGTCTTGTTCATTCATTTTTAAAAAAAAGGTGATATACAAAATTATTCTCTCTCTCACTCTCTCTGTATATTAGAATTGAGTATGTTCAAGTGTTATACATATATTTGCGTTCGCTGGGTTCTGCATATTGGAGTGCAACTTATACAGAACTGTAAATTCGTTCTATCTTGGGAGACGATTGTTCATCAACCTTATGCACCAAGAGGGAGCAAATTCCTCTTAAGGAAACAGTTCGCTGGGCTCGGATTCTTTCTCAAATTTATTCTATATTTATTTTGGATCTCCAATAAGTAAGTATTTCAGATTTTAGATTTATACATCCCAAAATATTTTGGATAACAAAACTAACTAGGCATATGAACATATACACTTGGACACAACTCCCACGCCCAACCCATCGTACGGATCATTTTCTCTCTTCTTCCCGTGCCATACCTGCGATGGTTATTCAATAACCACAACAGAAAATATATTTTCGTTTAAGCTTTTGCTTAGTGAGGGAACTAATCATGCTATTGGAATGTTTAATATGCAAATGCAACAATCATGATAAACAATAACAAATTGATCTCCGAAAAGTCAAGTCATTCCAGCCACCACCCTCGGGTCCTTCTCACCCCGGATCTTTCTCACTTTTGGCGCATATAGCGTAACACACACTCTCTTGTGACCCCGAAGGCGTCACCGGCATTTCATTGTGGTCGTCACCACGTCCTACTCATTGAGGACTTCCTATCCCTTACATATGGGACCTATAAATGGTGACCACTACTTGACTTCCCTTTGATCCACATAAGCATATATAAACAACTTTGCATATAAGCATATAAGCATAACAATTTCATAATTTTGACATGCTTTTTACCCAAATTCAACAACACATATAAAAATAAACATGGATTAAGCATTCTAAGCTAACAATTATCACATCAACATATCTAAACACCCAATTTTGGGATTAGAACACTCACCTCTTCGATTTACTAACGAATTAAGCTTAGAAATTCCAACCTCTAGCAAATTTCCAACCCAAATTCCACCGGTGTAATTCCTACACAAGTTTGGTATCATAAACATCGTTTATCAAGAACGGTCATAAAAAAAACGTTGCCGAAAATGAAAATAAATTACGTGCATACGATCCTCTTACCTCCACGAGTCCAAAAGTGGTCTCGGATCGTGAATCCGACGCCGGATGGCGAAGAAACGGCAAGAAACGTCACGTAGATTTTCGTCGCCGACTTGAGAGCTCTCTGTTATCTCTTTCCTAAGAATTTTCAGCTGCGTTTAGTGTGTAGAGACATATATGCCTCATGCATATGTGTTGTCTCCACTTTTCCTTATTCTCATTTACACCCCCAAACTTTCTTTAAGCTTTATTATGAAACCCCCTTGTTAATTACATTAGCTACCCACATTTTCTAAAAGTATTTAATCTAAGTCTTGCGAGGGGCCCAAACGTGGTCCCACATAAATTATGAGATTGCTATTAAACCTACCAATTATGAATTGTTTTCAATTACGCCCTCACATGGGTACCCATACTGGTCCCCTTACCTATCATAAGACATAATAATATCTTGAAACTTTTAAACAAGTAATCATATAAACATATAATGACATAAAAATGCAAATTATTTAATTAGACCCTCATTGGGCCCCACTTCTATACCAGCCCCGCCTTTTATAGGACTTTCATCTATGCCCGCATTTTAGCACCTTTTCACATATGGGTTCATAACCCCACCTTAAATCATCTCATGCATTAATTATCTTTAATTAACACATATTAATACCAAATTAATCTTCTCGTCCGGGTACGGGTGTTACATTTCTCCCTCCCTTTTAAGAAGTTTGTCCCCAAACTTATTCTTACCTCATTAGTCAAACAAGTGCGAGTACTTCTCCCTGATTTCATCTTCTCGCTCCCAAGTTGCCTCTTCAACGCTATGGTTACGCCAGAGGACCATGACCAACAGAATTGTCTTTGTTCTCAACACTTGATCTTTTCTGTCCAGAATCCGTACTGGATGTTCAGCATACGTCATATCTTCTCGGACTTCCAACAATTCTGGTTCAAGAATATGACTCGAATCTGACACATAACGTCTGAGCATAGACACGTGGAACACATTATGAACATGTGACAACTCTTGTGGTAACTCCAACATGTAAGCTACCGGTCCTACTTTATTCAAAATCAGAAAAGGTCCAACATATCTCGGACTCAACTTACCTTTCTTACCAAACCGCATAATGCCCTTCGAAGGTGAAACTTTCAAGAACATATAATCACCAACCTCGAACTCCAACAGTCTTCTACCCATATCAGCATAACTTTTGTAGCGACTTTGTGCCACTTGCAACCATTGCTTAATAAACTTAACTTTGTCAGTTGTGATTTGTACAATTTCTGGCCCTAGAAGTTGCTTCTCCCCAACCTCTATCCAACACACATGCGATCTACATTTTCGACCATATAATGCCTCAAAAGGCGCCATTCCAATGCTTGTCTGGAAGCTATTATTGTAAGAAAATTCAATTAACGGCAAATGCATTTCCCAATCAGCTTTGAAATCCATAACACAGACCCTAAGCATATCCTCTAGAATCTGAATAACCTGTTCTGACTGCCCGTCAGTTTGCGGGTGGAAAGCGGTACTAAAATGCAAAGCTGTTCCCATTGCCCTTTGAAGCCCTTCCCAAAACCTAGACACAAAACGTGTATCACGATTTGATACAATAGACACTGGTGCCCCATGCAATCTCACAATCTCTTTAACATAAAGTTCCGCTAACTTTGTCAGTTTTGTGGTCTTAATCGGCAAGAAGTGGACTGACTTAGTCAACCTGTTAACGATCACCCAAATGCTATCATTAAATCTAGCAGACCTTAGCAATCCAGACACAAAATCCATTATAATATGTTCCCATTTCCATTCCGGTATTTCCAATGGTTGTATCTCCCTAGCGGGCCGTTGATGCTCAAGCTTTACCAATTGACACATCATGCACTTGGCTACATATTCAGCAACTTCACGTTTCATGCCACTCCACCAATATACCTCTCTCAAATCTCTGTACATCTTTGTACTACCCGAGTACACAGAATACCCAGTACCATGAGCTTCTTCCAAAATTCTTTCTTTTGAGTTGCCCACATTAGGCACACATAACCGATTGATGTACCATAGTACCCCATCATGCAGACTGAACTCTGGTCGCTTACCCTCAGGTAATTCATCTACAACTTTCTTCAAGGTTGGGTCCATAAGTTGATTTACTTAATCTCTCCAATCAAGTCAGGTTGTGCTACAATCGTTGCCATCAATCCACCTTCAACTCTAGGAATAACTTCCAATTCCAGTCGTTCAAACTCTTTCACCAACCTTTCTTGTGCTGTTAAAACACATGCTAAACTTTCGGTTTATTTTTTACTCAAAGCATTGGCCACCACATTTGCTTTACCCGGATGATATTGAATTTTTAGGTCGTAATCGTTCATTAACTCCAACCATCTTCGTTGTCACATATTTAAATCCCTCTGAGTTATACTTTAAGCTCTTGTGGTCAGTAAAAATTTCACAAGTTTCCCCATACAAATAATGTCGCCAAATCTTTAAGGCAAAAATTATCGCGGCAAGTTCTAGGTCATGGGTCGGGTAATTCTTTTCATGAGTTCTCAATTGCCTTGAAGCATATGCTATTACCTTGTCCCCTTGCATAAGGACACATCCCAAGCCTTGATGAGAAGCATCACTATAAATACTGAATCTCCCCGTACTACTCAGAATTGCCAGAATCGGAGCAGAAGTTAACTTGCTCTTCAATGTTTGAAAACATTCCTCACATTCTCTCCCCCATTCAAACGGAATATCCTTTCTCATTAATGTTGTCATCGGAGTAGCAATCTTGGAGAAATCCCAAACAAACCTTCTATAATACCCAGCTAATCCCAAAAAGCTACGAATTTCTGACACATTGGTAGGTCTCGCCCAATTCATAACAGCTTCTATTTTTTGCAGATCCTCTGAAACGCCATCCTTGGAAATCACATGGCCAAGGAAGGTAACACTTGTTAACCGAAACTCACTTTTCTTCAGTTTTCCAAATAACTGCTTTTCTCGAAGTCGTTAAAACACCAATTTCAAGTGCTTATCATGCTCTTCCGGACTCTTTGAATAAATAAGAATATCATCAATAAAAACTATAACAAATTCATCCAAATACGTTTTAAAGACTCGATTCATTAAATCCATGAACACAGCCGGTGCATTGGTTACTCCAAATGGCATTACAAGAAATTCATAATGACCGTACTGAGTTCTAAAGGCTGTCTTCTCAACATCCTCAGCTTTTACCTTCAATTGATGATACCCCAACCTCAAATCGATCTTTGAAAACACTTGAGCTCCTTGTAACTGGTCAAATAAATCATCGATCTGCGGCAATGGGTAATTGTTTTTTATGGTTACTTTGTTAATCTCACGATAATCTATACACATATGCATTGTCCCATCTTTCTTTTTCACAAAAAGAACCGGTGCACCCTAGGGTGGCACACTTGGCCGAATGAACCCCTTATCTAACAACTCTTGTAACTGAGTCTTCAACTCTTTCAACTCTATCGGAGCCATTCTTTATGGTGCCCGCGAAATGGGTTTTGTTCCCGGTATTACATCTATACCAAATTTAACCTCCCTTTCAATTAACACACTCAGCAAATCTTTTGGAAATACATCAGGAAATTCTCTAACTACGGGTATATCTTCCAACTTTAGTTCCGTACTTCTAGTATCCAATATACTACAAAGAAAACCTTTACACCCCTTTTTAATAAATGACAAGCCTTGATGGCGGATACGAGATATGGTGGTGACACAACACCCACCCCTTGGAAAGAAAAGACTCTACGAGTTGGTGCTTGAAATTCTACCCTTTTATTCTCACAGTCAATGACCGCGTGATTTATTGATAACCAATCCATCCCCAATATGACATCAAAATGTTGAATTACTAACGCTACTAAATTTGCAGTTAATACTTCATCATTGATTTTAATTTCACAGTTTCTATAAACTCCCGAACTCACCAATGATCTTCCTAGCGGAACATCAACAGATAGATCATATTCTAGAAGTTCTAAGGGTACATTCATATTCCTAGCGAATTGGTGTGATACAAATGAGTGTGTAGAACCAGAATCCATTAACACATTAGCAGGTGTTGAATAGATAAGAACTTTACCTGACACGACCGTGTTAGCAATGGTGGTCTCCCTTGGATTAAGTTGGAAATAACGACCCTGACATTGTTCCCTTCCTTGAGGCGGTTGTTGTTGAGGTGGTCGCGGTGTTGGTGCACTGCTTGCGGTTGCACTAAAACCTCCTTGCCTCGGCTTAGGACAATTGCGCATTCGGTGTCCAAGTTCCCCACAATTGTGACAAACCATCCCACTATCATCGATACGTCTTATTGGTGCATTTGTACTTGGCCTTACCCCTGGACAATTCTTGGCCACATGGCCCATTTGGCGGCAATTGTTACACACCATTGTCCGTAGATTACATATACCCCAATGAAATTTACCGCATGTGCTACATCGTGGCTTGTTACCTCTACCACCCGAAGAACTCCCAAAACTTTGCCTTTTCAAACTCCCTTGACTGTTATACTGACTTGAACTTAGCCTCTTGTGTTGTTGAGTTATCAGTGCTTAGAAACTTTGTTGATACCCCATATCTCTCTCAGCGATTGAAGCCACATCCAATGCCTCTGCAACTTTATCCAACTGTTGCACTAATACTTGGAGTCGAATCTCATCCCTAAGCCCTGTCACAAACTTTTTAGTTCGATCCCCTTCATTCGGTACTATATTTTCAGCAAATCGTGCCAAACTCGTGAATTTGGCGGGATACTCCCGAACTGTCATTCTACCTTATTTCAATTCCATAAACTCTTGAGCTTTCAAATCTTCAAATGATTTCGAAAAGTACTGCTTCTTGAAGAGTATTACAAACTCCCCCCAAGTGTTTGGCCTTTCGGGTCCCAACTTTGTACGCCACCAGTACTGCACTTCTTCTTTTAAAGTATCGGCGGCAAATAGAACCTCTTGAGCCCCGGAACATGGAAGAACCTTGAATATCCTTTCCATATCAGACACTCAAAAATCATCTCTCATTGGATCGGTCTTCCCTCTAAATAGTGTCGGTTTCTGCTTGTAAAATTGTGAAATAGTGGTCACCTCCTCCCTCGGATTAGGATTTGGTTGATCACGTCTCCCTTCTATCGCATAAGTTTCAACAACTTATACCAACCCGGCTACTACCCTTTCTATTCTTTCCATTTGCATAGACGGTGTCGAACCAGACATTTTCTCTCTGGCATTTTACAATATAGTTACACACACACGTTATGTTTATACTTTTCAATGCATGCTCAATATCATTCAACATGCTAAGTAAACGTGTTTGCATGATTTACACATATATTGATCATCTATGCTTATTATGCATCGTAGTCGTAATCATCACTCGTCCCCAAAGACTCTAACTTATTGCTTTGATACCAAACATTGTCACACCCCAACCCGCCTTGGATGGATTAGGACACATGTGACAAAGCCCACATGCCAAAACACCCTTAATTTACTAAGAAAAACATGGATTAAACCTCTTTGAATAGCTTCGCTGACACAAAACATCCCCAAGGGCAAAATTGTCATTTATAAAGTATATCAAAATTTTACACCAAAATATAGGTTTTTTAGTCCCAGTTCCAACGCAAAATATGGGCCGTGAATCCGAGTTTTGTAGAGAGAGTTATGCTTGTTTCCGTAAAAGTCAGTAGCCGCCAAAAACAAGGGCAGATCGCTCCGCGATAAAGAAGGGATCGACCCATTTCACTGATTTTCAAGCAGAATGACCCCGAAAAGGGGTGGATTGATCCGCGGGAAGACCCGATCGATCCGGCTTATGCAGAACAGCTCCCTACTGCTAAAAAACATCATTTTTCAAGTCCAAACTTCTTCCAAACATCCCCAAACTTTGTGAAAGCATTAAAGATCATTCCAAAAACTTTTCTAAGTGTTCCCAATCATCAACACAAGTTAAATCAAGTGTGATACAGCAATTAAAACACACAATTTACTCACATGGATCATAATTTGCATCAAAAATCTCATTTCTCCCAACATATACTCGAGTATCTAACATAAGGAACCAAGTTAAGGTTTACAACTCAAAAATTACCTTAACATGCCCAAGTTCTTCCCAACTTTACACGTGACTCTTGACTTGCAAATACAACTTACATTTTAATGCAAACTCAACATCAACACCCAACTTAACATATTAAAAGGCTCCCAAAAAGCTAAGGTACATCTACATTAACAACAAAAGTTACATTTTAACCATAAACTAACTAGGCATATGAACATATACAATTGGACACAACTCCCACGCCCAACCCGTCGTGCGGATCATTTTCTCTCCTCTTCCCGTGTCATACCTGCGATGGTTATTCAATAACCACAACAAAAAATATATTTTCGTTTAAGCTTTCGCTTAGTGAGGGAATTAATCATGCTATTGGAATGTTTAATATGCAAATGCAACAATCATGATAAACAACAACAAATTGATCTCCGGAAAGTCAAGTCACTCCAGCCACCACCCTCGGGTCATTCTCACCCCGGATCTTTCTCACTTTTGGCGCATATAGCGTAACACAAACTCTCTTGTGACCCCGAAGGCGTCACCGACATTTTATTGTGGTCGTCACCACGTCCTACTCATTGAGGACTTTCTATCCCTTACATATGGGACCTATAAATGGTGACCACTACTTGACTTCCCTTTGATCCACATAAGAATATATAAACAACTTTGCATATAAGCATATTAGCATAACAATTTCATAATTTTGACATGCTTTTTACCCAAATTCAACAACACATATAAAAATAAACATGGATTAGGCATTCTAAGCTAACAATTATCACATCAACATATCTAAACACCCAATTTTGGGATTAGAACACTCACCTCTTCGATTTACTAACGAATTAAGCTTAGAAATTCCAACCTCTAGCAAATTTCCAACCCAAATTCCACCGGTGTAATTCCTACACAAGTTTGGTATCATAAATATCGTTTATCAAGAAAGGTCGTCGGAAAAACGTTGCCGAAAATGAAAATAAATTACGTGCATGTGATCCTCTTACCTCCACGAGTCCAAAAGATGTCTCGGATCGTGAATCCGACGCCGGACGGCGAAGAAATGGCAAGAAACGTCGCGTAGATTTCCGTCGCCGACTTGAGAGCTCTCTGTTCTCTCTTTCCTAAGAATTTCCAACTGTGTTTAGTGTGTAAAGACACATATGCCTCATGCATATGTGTTGTCTCCACTTTTCTTTATTCCCATTTACACCCCCAAACTTTCTTTAAGCTTTATTATGAAACCCCCTTGTTAATTACATTAGCTACCCATCTTTTCTAAAAGTATTTAATCTAAGTCCCGTGTGGGTCCCAAACGTGGTCCCATATAAATTATGAGGTTGCTATTAAACCTACCAATTATGAATTATTTTCAATTACTCCCTCACATGGGTACCCATACTGGTCCCCTTACCTATCATAAGACATAATAATATCTTGAAACTTTTAAACAAGTAATCAGATAAACTTATAATGACATAAAAATGCAAATTATTTAATTAGACCCTCATTGGGCCCCACTTCTATACCAGTCCCGCCTTTCACAGGACTTTCATCTATGCCCGCATTTTAGCACCTTTTCCTATATGGGTTCATAACCCCACCTTAAATCATCTCATGCATTAATTATCTTTAATTAACACATGTTAATATGAAATTAATCTTCTCGTCCGGGTACGGGTGTTACACAATGTTTATCTAAAATCAAGAGTTATTATATTATTGGACTATGAATTTATATAGCGCACAACCCATGCATTGCACGGGTTATCGACTAGGCTTAATAATATGGAAGCATCAAGTGCCAAGTAGCATAAAGAGAGGCAAGACTATTAAAATTCGGAATATTACTCATTATGTGATGCCCCACCCACCACGAGTCTCGGCAACGGGATGTCGGCTAGCAGAAGTACAACAATAAAACAATTAACAGTAGTCTTTGACATCAATCGGTAACTCCCTGAGTCCTAGACTCCGAGGGATAAAAAATAAGTTGATCATTTGGAAAACATTTATAAAACAGAAATCTAGTTTTCATTTAGAAAATATCCTTTCTTGAAACAAAACGTTTTCAACATAAATAGTGGAAAATCATAATTAAGCTATCATGCTATTTAAAAGCAGGTGGACTAATACTTGTCCAATTAAATCATAACATGTTCTTTTGAAACAAAATTTATTACATCATTTAAATTAAAAATCCCATAAACAGGGCCTTCAAACAAAGCAGAAAGTTCATCAAATCTCCGGGGTCTTGCCCTTATCTACATCACCTGGAAAAAAAAAGTTTACTAGTCCATAAGTCATGGAGGCTTGTATAGTCATATAACCACACAATAACGTCTATTGCATAATATGCATGAGTGTATGAATGCCAATGTTATGCATCAAAACCATTTTCATGCCTTGTCAAACACTCACACTCGATCTTCAATATCATTATCCAGACCATGGACTTCCCGTCCACAGAGGCCTAGCCTACAACGTGCGGGACTTTGAGACTTACGAATTACACGGAGGCCTAGTCTACAACGTACGGGACTTTGAGCCTTACGAATTACACAGAGGCCTAGCCTTCAACATTATGGGAGTTTCTTACAGCACAGTTCCGCAATTCGAGTTCCTAGTGGTACCTATCTCACACGCCTACCCACAAATCCGACATTTCTATCTTTTCAAAACAAAATCCCTCCAAGAGGGTTTTATGCATAGAAGTCTCTAAGGTCTTCCCTTTTCAAAACCTGGAAGCCTCTAAGGCCTTCCCTTTTTAAAAATCGAAAGCCTCTAAGTTCTTTCATCCCAAAATCATTTTCATGATTTTCATGTTCATGCTTATGAAATGCTATGTCATATGCGAGCTCTAAGCATCTAGACATATTCAGTATTTTATAAATCACATATCAAAACATGTTGTCGATTTAAAGCAACACAATAGACATGTAGAAATCATCCAAGTAAACACATTAAACATATCAATTCATATAAACATGTAAGTACACGTTATATAACTTTATTGAGGATTATATGGAACTACCGTTCACCGAGGATAGACTTAATCACATAGAATAGAATCCCGAAAAGCCCAGTCTGTTACAATCTATCATGTACAGTGATATAAGCACATTAGTGAGGTACAATACCTCTAAGCACAGGTACAACTACTATAAAAGTAAAGTAAAACTCTATTAAAGCTTAGAGTACAAGGCCCCTTAGCTCAATTCTGTCTTAAGTACAAGAAAACAAGATTTTTTACCAAACTGCCTCTTGTTGCTCCAATTCTGAAACGTCATGTATATATTTAAAGCAGTTTTCAAAAAATGCCTAGTCGTGGCGCAGGCCGTTCGCTTGGACCCTCGCTCGTGCGAGTCGCGCACGTGAGCTATGAACTAGACTGCCATTGTTGTCTTCTTCGAGCTTTGTAACTTTTACCATTTTCAAAACTTAATCAAAACAATACTTTCAATATATGAAATTCTTCATTTTTCCGTATAGATTCCGAATATGTAATTAGTTTTTCATGAATAAAAAACATAGCTCTCGGATTAATCGAAAAACCGAAAGGCATCAAAACTTTAATTCGCTCGTTCGTCGCAACCGCTATGAGTTAGCTTCTAAAATTTAAAACCGAGCCTCGTGGGATCGAAACCTTTCATTTGATATAAAGAAATCGAGTTTCTGTTATAGTTTTTCGCTCGCTATTTTCGGACCCTTAACGATATATATATATGAGATCTATATACACCTATATCTGCACAATCTAATAAAACTGAAATCAAAATAGAAGCTTACCCAAAACTAAAGTTTGAATCCAAATCTTGATTTCAAACTCTTTGAATATATATATGGTTGTGTGTGTATAGATGTAACTATATGTGTGTGTATATATCAATATATGTGTGTAGCTGAGAGAGGGAGAGAGAAAGAGAGAGAGAGAGAGAGAGAGAGAGAGAGAGAGAGAGAGGGGGGGGGGGGGCAGAGAGTTGTTGAGAGTGCTGGGGGATGAGAGAATGAGAGTGGAGGGGGGGGGGGGGTATATATAGATTTTAACTTACTTGTTCCCCACTCCCAAACATACACTACACACTCACACACACACACACACACATGCATAATACATCTGCACACGACTGTGCACAAAAATTGTGTGGTCTCCATGTTTTAATTGGGAAATCTTTGTGTGTGTTGAGCTCACGCGATGATACACACACAGAGGTAATATTACACTGCTAACCATTCCGAAACTGGTATTATTCAAAAATAAAAATTACAGGGTATTACATCACCCACCTTAAAAGAAATTTCATCCACGAAATTTGCATATAGATAACAGCCAACATAGAAAAATAATTAACTCAAGAAGAGAACGTATGTGGATATCGATCACACATCTCCTTCTCATTCTCCCAAGTAGTTTCCTCAGTACCATGGTGTCGCCACAAGACTCAAACCAAATGAATAGTTCTACAACAAAGCACATGTTCTTTAGCCTCTAGAATCTGTATTGGTTGCTCTTCATAGGACATAGCTTACTCCAATGGTAAATCAGTCCAATCTCAAACATGAGACGAATCAGGTTCATACTTCCGAAGCATCGAAATATGAAATACATTATGAAATTTTACCAACTACGGAGACAAAGCCAACCGAGAGGCAACTTCACCCACATGTTCCAAAATCTAGAAGGGTCCAATGAAACAAGGTGAAGCTTCTTGTCCTATCCAAAATGAAGCACACCACGACGACGTGAAATCTTGAGAAACACATGATTCCCAACTTCAAAGGACAATGGTCTTCTCTTCTTATCAGCATAACTTTTTTACAATTCTGAATCGTAAGTATCCTCATATGAATCAGTTTTATCTTTTCAGTAGTTTCTCTTACTAGATCTGGTCCCAACAGAGACGCTTCTCCAACTTCTGTCCAGCACACGGGAGAACGACACAGTTATATGCAAACTCGATCTAAATACTTTCTTGATAAATATTGTTATATGCAAACTCGATCAATGGTAGGTGGTCTTTCCAACTACCTTTGAAATCCATAACACAAGCTCGTAACATATCTTCCAAGGTCTGACTGGCCATCCGTCTAAGGATGAAAAGCCGTACTCAATCTCAATTTTATCCCTACAGCTTTCTGGAGACCTTCCCAAAACAAGGAAGTAAATCGCGGATCTCGATCCGACACAATCGAAACAGGGACTCTATATTACCGAATGATCTCTCAAATATACAAGCGACTAAGGATATCAACTGAATCTGTCAAACGCATTGCTAGAAAATATGCAGACTTTGTCAAACGATCCACAATGACCTAAACGACATCATGACCGCATGGTGACCTAGGAAGTGCTGTCACAAAATCCATTGTCACGTGATCCCATTTTCACTCTGAAAACTGGTAATGGTTGCAATAACCCTGCATGTCTCTGATGTTTGACTTTCACTTGCTGACAAGTCAAACACCAAGATACAAACTTAGCAACACTACGCTTCATACCCTTCCACCAAAACTGACATCGCAGATTATGGTACATCTTGTTGCCTCCCGAATGCAACACTGATCGTGAATGATGGAATTCCTTCATCACTTGTTCACGAATTGCCAAAGGCACAAACAAACGGTCTTTGAACTTCAACCCACGCTCGGAGTTAAAAGTCCAACCTTCTATGACATCACCATGAAGAATTCGCATACAAAAAGTAGATGCTACAGGATCATATTATTGCTCATCTTTCACCTGTTGAATGATCGACAATTGAGCCATGACAGAATACAATGAAGCACGATCCTCATAATCATCAAGATCTACCTTAAACTCCCCAATCTGATCGAGCATATTCCATTCTTGAATGGTCAGACAAGCCAAGGAACCTCGTGACTTGCGTCTCAGCGCATCGGCCACTACATTGCCTTCCATGGATGATACTGTAGTTCGAAGTCATAATCTTCTAAGTACTCCATCCATCGGTGTTGTCGAAGATTCAAATCACGTTGAGTAAAGATATACTTCAAGCTTTTGTGGTCTGAAAAGACATCAAATCGTTCCCCATATAAGTAATGACGCCATGACTTTAAAGCAAACACAACGACGGCAAGCTCTAAATCACGAGTTAGATAATTCTGCTCATGAGGCTTCAATTTGCGAGAACCATAGGCAACAACATTGCCTTCTTGCATAAGTACACACCCCAAACCAAGAAGTGAAGCATCACAATAAATTGCAAAGTTAATACCACGCTCCGAAATAATTAAGACTGGTGTTGAAGTCAATCAAGTCTTTAAATGCTGAAAAGCTTTCTCTCACTCCTCAGTCCAAATGAATTTCACCCCCTTACGTGTAAGTTTAGTCAAAGGTGAAGAAATGAGAAAAGTCCTTCACAAAGCGACGGTAATAACCCGCTAAACCCAAGAAACTACATATCTCAAATACGTTCTTAGTGGCTGCCAATCCGTAACAACTTCAATCTTTGATGAATCAATTGACACTCTTTCTCTCGAGAAGACGTGTCCCAAAATTTCACTTCTGTCAACCAGAAATCACATTTAGATAATTTACCAAACAGTCAGTACGTACACAATACTTGTAGGACAATCCTCAAGTGTTCCTAGTAGATAAGAATATTATCAATAAATACAATCATGAACTTATCCAAATAATCGTGAAATACTCGCTACATAAGATCCATAAATGATGCTGGACCATTGGTCAAACCAAATAGCATAACTACAAACTCGAAATGCCCATATCGGGGACTAAAAGCTATCTTCGAGATGTCTGACTCTTGAATACAGAGTTGATGATAACCCGATCTTAGATTAATTTAAGATAAATAAGTGGAACCTTTGAGTTGATCAAATAAATCATCAATTCTTAGAAGTGGATACTTATTCTTGATTGTCACATGATTAAGTTTTGATAATCAATACATAATCTTAATGCTCCATCCTTCTTCTTAACAAAGAGGACAGGAGCTCCCCACGGGGATACACTCGGGAGAATAAAACCCGTACTCTGGTGTCACAGCCTAGTCCCACAATAGCGGAACCGAAGCCTGTGGCATACCACCAAGGCTAAACTAGTACATTAACGTTCCCAAAAATTAGTTTGAAGAGCACGCAGCGAAAAAGAAAACAAGTCATTTTTAAAACAAGAAGTCCAGTAGACTGAGTCGGGACCTCAGTCGACTGACTTGGAGTTGCAGAGAACAAGAAATCCCAAACAGCCACCTTCAGTCGATTGACTTCTTGGTCCAGTCGACTGATGCCTCAAATGTTCAGTCAACTGGGCTCGTCCGGTCGACTGAACCCAACTAAGCAAAATGTCCAATTTTCTTGCAGAAACCAGTCGACTGTGTCCTAGGGATCAATCGACTGAAGTCCTGAAAACAAAGGAGATATTTTACTTAAAACAGGGGTCCAATCGATTGTACTCCTGGTCCAGTCGGTTGTTTTCCAGTAGCAGCCCCTTCAGTAGAATTTCCAAGTTTAAAAGTTTTCTGAAATCAACCAAAGACCAAACACATACTCCACACTCATACCAAAGTGATCTTAATTGGATTAAAACATTGCTAAAACATAATTACAAGAGATTCCTATCTATTACAACATTAAGAATTCGTTCCATGATTTTAAGTTAAACATAGCTAAATGTACTGAAATTCTTATTACAACAAGTCTATCTCCAAAACTAAGAGATAAACATGATAAGTCGCCTTCTAAAAGAACTTCCAAACCCATATGCTCACTTCTGCGATTCCTCGCCGGCATTAACACCTGAAATGGTTATTTGAATAACCACACATATTCGATTTGTTGAAGCTAACGCTTAGTGAATAAAACAACAAATGCACATGAATGATAAACATGCTCGCATTCACATCTCTACATTTCATACTAGTCTCCAGAGTCTCACGTGTATGTTCCACACTCCTAATCCGCGACTCCTCGCCAATCAGTCCACGCAAAAAGGTAAGACCCACGATTCTTTTCTTCAATTGTGCGACCTTAATGCCTATATTAGCTCCATAAGATGGCTTGGTAACCACGTGCTCCTTTGACCCAAATAACAACTCAGCATGCACAAATCACATATCACCATGCTTTCCGTGCAATTGGGCCTACTTATTAGTATAGTTGACCAATATGAACTATACAATATATCTCTACGAATTAACATATGCTTTTCATATCAAATATGAATACATGTCAAGAAATCATTCCAAACACATAGTTGAATCACTCACCTTCGATTTACGCTCTTAAAGTTCGATCCAAAGAAACCCCATGTACAAAGAACGTGCAGTAATCCTTCTAGTACAATTCCTATCGATCAGAATTTTAATTATCAACTTTTTAGAAAAATTATAGAAAAATGAGTTTTCGAAAAACTAATCCAAACAAAACCTAGTGGATATCAAAACAATGGTCTTACCTCGAGGAGTTCAAATATCCAATAAAATATTTTGATCAACGGACGAATCGCCGAAAATGAGCGTCGCAAGCCCGAAGATGAAATCTCCCTTTTTTCTCTCTTATACTTTAGAAGTAAATTTGGATTTTGCAACCAAAATATCCCGTACTTATGTATTTATAGCTAAAACTTCTCAAAATATCATTTAACTCCCCTCAAGGTCGTAAACCTTCGATTTAGCACCCCTAGTAGTAATTATCCAACTTCACTAGTTTTTCACTAAGTTCTTTGGTTGCTAAAATGCAATCTCACATGATTTTATAAAATTGCTAATTAGCCTATGAAATTAGTAGTGTGTTAATTTGTCCTCACTAGGATACTAAAATTAACAACAGAAATAAATTCTAAACCCAAAATAATACAAATAGTGAAATACTTAGGTAAACATTTATTTCCAGATAAACATTTAAGGTATTGCACAATGACCGTCTCAATCTCGGAGAGACGTCACAACATCAAAGCATTCACTTCACACTGTCTCAGAGGGTTCTCTTACACAGACACCCAAATCGACTCGTGAGTCAAAACTCACTCACGCATGTGCCAACATGCACAACACATCACATTATCATGCATGACAATGTAATGAAATGCAATAACACAAATGCAGGTGTTATATTTGGAGATCTTCCCACTGAAGTTTCAACTCCTTCAATTCTGCCGGTGCCATACGATATGACATAATAGAAATATGCGAAGTACCTAGCATAAGATTGATTGCAAAATCAATAGCACAGACAGGTGGCAATCCCGATAAGTTTTCTGAAAAGACGGCAGGAAATTCACAAATAATGGATGGTAATTCCACATGAGAAGTACCCCTCTCCATGGCCAATAAACTAGCCAAAGTTCCAAGAAAATAGTATAAACTATTCCGTGAAAACAATCAAGGTATCGGTAAATCCAACTGATCTCCCTCGAATCTACAACTGTCTCCATCATTAGTGAAAAGAGTAACCCAACACTTAAAACAATCTATTAAAGCCCAATACTTGATCAACTAGTCTATCCCAAGGGTGACATCAAATCCTAGATTCGGCATAACAATCAAATCAACACTCAACTGTCGGTCTGCTATCAGAAGTATACAACCACGGCAAGATTCAAATGAATAATACCTCCAACTAGAGTATTAACAGATAAGACATGCTCTAAGAATTCTATCTCTAACCCCAATACTGATGTGAATGCTGATGAGATGAATGAGTGTGATGCACCAATGTCAAACAATATAAATGCCTAAGAGTTAAACAATGGGACGATACCTCAGATCACAGAAGGTCCGGCATTTCCAGAAACATGATAAGCAGATGATATAAGAAGAGAACAATTCCTCCCTTGGGGTTCTTGGTGTTGTTGTGGCTGAATACCACTACTGTTGTTTGTCCTCTGATAATTTCCCTGATTCCCTCTGTTCTGGTAGGGTTTCATGCTTTGAGCAGATATTGCCTGAGACGGTGGATCTAGTGTCGATCGAATCGACTGAGATTTCTTGGGTGGTGGTTGAGGACAAAACTTGATGAAATGATTCGGATCAACACATCGGAGATAAACTTTCTCCCTAGTGGCATTCACACCTCGCTGTAACCCTGATTGTTGAGAACTTCGATAAGAAGATCTCTGTTATGAATAGGATCGTTGTTGTTGCTGTTGAGGAGGTTGGGACTGAAATAGAGACCTAGTCTCTGGCTTGGCTTTCTTAGACCGACCGGTGCTCTTGGCTGGAGTAATCATCTCCCTAGCCCTTTTCAGATCCAAATCCACACTTTCAACACCCAATGTTCTTGTCAAAATATCAGCATAAGTGGTGATAGGTGTGCTAGCCAGACTTTTCCGAATATAGGGTCGAAGACCAAACCAACTGCTCTTGCGCAAAATGAGCCAAGATGGAAAACATAGTAGCATATTCTGTCACTAACATATCCCCTTGCTGAAGGGTAAAGAACTCAGCCCTTTTTGCATCCCTCTATACTTCTGGGAAGTAGTTGTCAAGGAAAAGACACTTAAATGATTCCCAGGTCATGCCATCAAGTGGATGAACACTTACAGTGCAAGCCCACCAATGGGTAGCTTTTCCAGAAAATAAGTATGTAGCTAACTTGATGCGGGGAATATCCTCATGAAGATCAATGAATTCGAATATCTTCGTGATATGTCGAAGCCAATCCTCTGCAGCCATTGGGTCAGAGCTACCAGAGAACTGTGGTGGCTTCCTAACATCAAAATCTTTGGTAATCAGCGGTTCTCGAGCTCTAGCGGGATTTGTCTCACCTCTCGGAGCACGAGGGGAAGGGGGCGGCATAACATCTCTGAATGCCCTTGCAATTACATTGGTTACATTCTGTAACCCTTACGGTCCATCAGGAATATTAACCGGTCATGTGGAGGCTTTAGACTCAAATACAACATCAGGTGCTAGACCTCAACCACGACCACGACCACGACCTTAACGACCTTGACCACGGCCTCTACTTGGACCACGTCCTCCAGCACGACCTCGACCTCGGCCTCTAATTGGGACCGAAGCAGTCGATATCTACTCATGAGCCCCAACCTCAAAACTATGATTTTCACAACACGGTGGCATATCTATAACAAGATCAAATCGAGTAAACGAACCACACAACATGATCTATTCACGAAGTGTATTCAATAGAACATGTAAATGTCAAACATAACAAGCAAATAGTTAACACCTCAAGTTATCAAATGACGTGTTAACACATATCCAATCATATATCATTTACCAACTAACATGTCAACAAAACTATACAAGCAAGCACATAACTCGGCGTTCTAGAGTATTCGACCCGGTTATGCTCTGATACCATTCTGTGACGCCCCGTCCTGCCACGAGTCTCGGCAACGGGGTGTCGGCTAGCGGAAGTATAAAAATAATAATTAATAGTAGGCTTTGACACCAATCGGTAACTCCCCGAGTCCTAGACTCCAAGGGTTACCTGAAAAATAACTTCATCATTTGGAAAACATTTATAAAATAGAAATCTGGTTTTCACTTAGAAAATATCATTTCGTGAAACAAAACGTTTTCAAGATAAGCAGCGAAAAATCAGATTTAAGCTATCATGCTATTAAAAGTGGGTGGATTAACACTTGTCTAATTAAATCATAACATGTTCTTTTGAAACAGAAGTTATTACATCATTTAAATTAAAAATCCCATAAACAGGGCCTTCAAACAAAGCAGAAAGTTCATCAAATCTCTGGGGCCTTGCCCATATCTATATCACTTGAAAAAAAAAGTTTAATAGTCCATAAGCTATAGAGGCTTGTATAGTTATATAACCACATAATAACATCTGTTGCATAATATGCATGAGTGTTTCCAAACACTCACACTCGATCATCAATATCATTACCCGAACCTTGGGCTTCCCGTCCACGGAGGCCTAGCCTTCAATGTGCGGGACTTTGGGCCTTACGAATTATACGGAGGCCTAGCCTTCAATGTTACGGGGGTTTTTTTGCAGCATATATGTCCCACAATTCGAGTTCCTAGTGGTACCCATCTCACACGCCTTCCCACAAATTCAGGATTTCTATCTTTTCAAAACAAAATCTCTCCTAGAGGGTTTTATGCATGGAAGCCTCTAAGATCATCCCTTTTAAAAACCTGGAAGCTTCTAAGGTCTTTCCTGTTAAAAAATCGAAAGCCTCTAAGGTCTTTCATCCCAAAACCATTTTCATGGTTTTCGTGTTCATGCTTATGCTTATGAAATGCTATGTCATATGCGAGCTCAAAGCATCTAGACATATTCAACGTTTCATAAATCACATATCGAAACATGCTATCGATTTAAAGCCACACAATAGACATGCTGAAATTACCCAAGTAAACACATAAAACATTTCAATTCATATAAACATGTAAGTACACGTTACAACTTTATTGAGGGTTATATAGAACTACCGTTCACCAATGATAGACTTAATCACATAGAATAGAATCCCGAAAAGCCCAGTCTGTTACAATCTATCATGTATAGTGATATAAGCACATTAATGAGGTACAATACCTCTAAGAACAAGTACAAAAACTATTAAAGTAAAGTGCAACTCCATTAAAGCTTAGGGTACAAGGCCCCTTAGCTCAATTTTGACTTAAGTACAAGAAAACATGAGGTTTTACCAAACTGCCTCAGGTCGGTCACGCGGGTCGCTTGGGTGAATTCAATTCTGAAAGGCCACGTGTGTATTTAAAACAGTTTTCAAAATATGCCTGGTCGCGCAAGCAGGCTACTCGCGTGGACCCTCGCTCACGCGGGTCGCGGGCGTGAGCTGCAAACCAGACTGCCATTGTTGTCTTCTTTGAGCTTTGTAACTTTTACCATTTTCAAAACTGAATCAAAACAATACTTTCAATATATGAAATTCTTCGTTTTTCTGCGTAGATTCCAAATATGTAATTAGTTTTTCATGAATCAAACACACAACTCTCGGATTAATCGAAAAATCGAAAAACGGCAAAACTTTAATTCGCTCGTTCGTCGCAACCGCTATGAGTTAGCCTCTTAAATTTGATACAGAGCCTCATGGGATCGAGACCTTTAATTTGACATAAAATATAAAATAAATCAAGTTTCTGTTACAGTTTTTCTGCTCGCTATTTTCGAACCCTTAAGGATATATATATGAGTTCTATTATACCTATATCTACACAGTCTAATAAAACTGCAATCAAAATAGAAGCTTACCCAAAACTAAAGTTTGAATCCAAAACTTGATTTCAATCTCTCTGAATATATATGGTTGTGTGAGTATATATATAACTATATGTGCGTGTATATATCAATATATGTGTGTATGTGTGTAGCCCAGAGAGTGAGAGAGGGTAGAGAGTTGTTGAGAGTGCTGGGGGATGAGAGAATGAGAATGGGGGGGGGGGGGGGGGGGGTTTAGTATATATTGGATTTAACTTACTTGGTCCCCACTCCCAAACACACACTACACACTCACACACACACACACACTCGCACAATACACCCCCACACTACTCTGCACGAAAATTGTGTGGTCTCCAAGTTTTAATTGGAAAATCTTTGTGTGTGTTGAGCTCACGTGATGATACACACACAGGTAAAATTTCACTGCTAACCATTCCGAAACTGGAATTATTCGAGAATAAAAATTACGGGGCATTACACATTAAATTACTCTAAACATGTTTTTTATTTCACATTGAATCCCTCACAATAACTCCGTTTTTTTTTCTTTCTATTATGGTGTTAGAATTTGAAACCTTTGAATTTTTTCATATCCAACACATTGTATATTATAAACGAAAAATAACATATTTATATTAAAAGACAATACCAAGAATTAAATTATTATATCGTTTACACTTTATATTATATATCGTCATTATTCTAATAATGATACATAGTCCTATGCATTGCACCGGTAAATAAAAGCTAGTAAATACATAACATTCATCAACCATGCATGACCAAATTGATAATAAGTGCACAATCATACTAAATTACATAACCAAAATCAACACAAACTTAGGATAACTATTATTTCCAATGCAACATTCAACAAGCATCTAACTATAAATTGAGCAACATTTATGTTCATTAATTTTCACTAAAATTGAAGACGTACATCAAAATGGATTTTTGCTTATTGTGTACTGCTACTGAGCATTATGGAATTTGGAGTTTTGACGGCAAGCTAATTGTACAGACAACTAATCTTTGAATCTCAAACTCTTTTATCATAAATTTTTTGGAGTAACAATATATGGTAT
Source organism: Hydrangea macrophylla (assembly GCA_033977485.1). Taxonomy (NCBI): domain Eukaryota; kingdom Viridiplantae; phylum Streptophyta; class Magnoliopsida; order Cornales; family Hydrangeaceae; genus Hydrangea; species Hydrangea macrophylla. The sequence continues at coordinate 4,902,413 of CM066984.1, read as the reverse complement.
AACTATTTATCCCACTATTTGTTTTTGACATTGGTTTCTGAGGTTATTTCATATCATTTGTCCACTATCTCGTCATAAAAAAAATAAAATATAAATGAAATGTACGCTAGGTACACAAATAATCAGTTTTAAAAGATTGTTAGACTAGTCACAAACTTTTATACAAGAAATTGACACTTATAAATACTTAAATTTGTAGAAGCAGTTCACTTGTAGACCACAAAAACAAAATCAGGTCTTTACTATCCCAAACAAACTCATATGACTCATAAGTGATCCGTTTCTATAAATTCAAGTACTTGGACTGTGCCCAATTATCTCACCGTGATTCGTACTTAGTCTAATAATTCTCTTAAAATTGAGCTTTAAAAACAAATAAAAAGTGAGATTTGGGGCCTATGTAGAAATCTCTAGCACATGATGTTTCAAAATTTGGTTCCGAGTAATCCTAGGGACACAAAAATGTCACAAAACGATGCTCACAAAAGGATGTAGCATCCCATGTGGAAGTAGGACCCATCACACAACTCAATCCATGGGATGCGCTACATGGGTTGCCACATCCTTTTCTCTTTGTGAACCTTTTGTATCTCATACATTATTCTTTAGTTCTTGTAAGAACCACGAATATTTTGTTTTGACAAAGAGTCAATTATAAAATAGCATTTTTGTTTACCTACTTTGGTTCACTATTGCTCACACATATTTTCATTGGGTGACACATGTCCCAAATACAATAGAACACGTGTCACTCGATAAAATCTGAGCAAAAATGCTCTCCAATTATAAAAGTAGATTCGGCAGTAGACATGGACAGCTATCTAAATGATTTACTCTCACCAAACACCTGAATTTATTAAATTATATATATATATATATATATATTATTTTTTTTGGGTTTTCTCACAACTCCTTGGACTTCAGGAAAAAAAAAAAAAACAGACCCTTGGACTCCAAACAGGCCCTTGGTTTAACTTAAGAAAGTGAAGCCAACTATGGTCAATGGGAGTGTGATGGAATTGACCGATTCGTGCTTCAATATTTTCACCGAATTTTCATTTTGACTACTACAAGTCTCTACTACAATACAATACAACAACATCCACCCATGATTTGTTTATGTTATTATTCTCGTTTTTGTTTTAAAATTTTATAGAGTAATAATTCGTGTACATAAAATGTATAAATAAAATGTGCATATAAAGATCTAGACCATTTATTTTGGTGAGTCCTATGTGTGCAAGGATAGACTCCACTAAAATAAATAACTCGTATATTTGTGTGCACACTTTGTGTGCACATTTTATGTGCACGTAGTATTACCAATTTTAATTTTATATTTAGGTGGAAGTTGGAATTGGACCCCTAAACCCTTCTTCAGAATCATCACAAAACCTCTCTCTCTCTCTCTCCCCTCATTTTCTTCTCCTCAGCTGGAATCTGAATTTATTGACTTGCTGGTCAGTACCTCTCTCTCTCATACCCTGTATACATGTGTGTGTGTGTATTTACACAGATATATGCATGTTTGTGTATGTTTGTGGTGGTGGTTGGAATTTGATTGTTGCGATTGATGATCTGATAAATTTTTTTTTTATTTTTTTGTTTTTTTGTAGTTCTCTATCATCTACTAATTAATGTCTTTGTTATGAGTATTGGTTGATTCCATCTTTGAAATAATTAGCCTATCTATTGACTTTTATTGACTTTGGTTTAATGTCTTCTTGATTTTGAGGTCTAGTTCCTGAAACAATCTTCATCTTCTTCATATATATATATGTGTGTGTGTGTGTGTGTGTGTGTGTATTCTCTTTCAATTCCCTACTCTTTGAAAAAATTAGCAAATATTTGGAATCTTGTTGATTTAGCTATTATATCTTTCTTATTTATAGTTATGCATCTAGAAATATGTTCACACATTCAGAAGATGGAGATTTTTTCAGGAACTAGAACTAAGAATTGGGTATTTTTATACATGTAGTAGGTTGGCATCTCTCTCTCTCTCTCTCTCTCTCTCTCACACACACACACACACACACACACACACACACACACACAAAAAAAAAAAAAAAAACCTCACTTATATTTTGTTGAATTACAGTCTGTTGTTGATTGACTGGAAGTAATTTACTGAATGCAACCAGAAATTACAGTCATATTCAGAACCAGAAGTTTTGGTGGAGAAACTGAGGCACTAAAGATTATTGGAGAAAATAAAGATTTATGTATTGTGGACCGAGCTAGGTTTTCGTTCCGGATATTCTGTTTCGTCGAATGCAATGGGAGGCCGTGCTTCCAAGAGTCATATTCCCAAGAAGTCCTTATATGCCAGTGGACATGTTGATCAATATGGCTCTGGTGGTGTTGTGTATCAGCAGAATGAGTCGCAACCAAACGAGGCGGCTAATTTGATTCATCCACAAGCGCGAAAAAGCATGGAAAAGCAACCTCAAGAACCTAGTCAACTTAAGGAATCCAATTCGTTCCGTGATGCGGGCACAGCTGGATACGAGAGCAGTGAGGATGAATTTTATGATGGCATTCCACGCTACCAGAGGACTTTATCTCAAAAATCTAGATTCACAAGGTCTAAGCAAGCAACGGGCACAAGGGTAGGTGGATTTCAGACGATTGGGCCCTGTTTGGGCATCCTTCAATGCAATAATTGCATTTATACTTTTACATATGTTTTAAATAGAAAGATGATGGTCTTGAATGGTTTCATTGTCTGAAACACACACACACACACACACACACACACACACACAAAAACCGGTTTCATTGAGAAAAATTGTGCTAATTAAAACATGATTTTGAGATTCATGATTCCGAGAAGACATGGAATGGCCTTGTAAGCAGAAAGGGTAATGAATTAACTTCATCAATTGTCTAGTATGTTAAATTAACTTCCATAAACATAAATGAACCCATTGAGATAAACAGGAAACTTCTCCATATTTCTTCTTGGGCAGTGTTAGGGACACAAAAGGGTCACAAAGTGATGCTCACAAAAGGATGTGGCATCCCATGTGACAGTAGGACCCACCACATTTAACTTAACCCATGGGATGCCACACCCTTTTGTGTCCCTAGCATTACCCTTTCTGCTTACAAGGCCATTCCATGTCTTCTCGGAGTCATGAATCTCAAAATCATGTTTTAATTAGCACAATTTTTCTCAATGGTCAGATAGGTAGGTGTAATACAGAAAAACTCTGCATAACTTTCAGTCATATAGTTACCTTTTCTTTTGTCAGTTTAGTTTCCTCCCATATGTTGTTCGTGGACAGAATAATGTGTTTCATGCTAAGGCTCTGTTTAGTTCATGGATTTAGTTGAGGAAAGCGAAAAGTAAACACAAAGGAAAACGATTTTCATTGCTTGACAAATGAAGGAAACAATAAGGTATATAAGATGGAAAAACAAAATCGGATGAAAATAAACTAAAGAGATTTTTGATCATGGGTAATACGACTGATAGATAAGAGATTATTGATAAAACTAGGAACATGTAAAACAAAAGATAAAGACAATGAGAGAGAGGAACGGACTAAACCGTTGCCTGAAACCGAAGAGACGGTTCCATTAGCAAATTTGACTTTATCTTGTCGTGAATATGGTTTATAATTATAAAACACAAGTGAGGAACCGGTCATATGATCAGAAGCCCCTGAATCAATAATCCAAGGGTAACTAGATTGGGAATGGAATGCACTCACAGAAGTGGTTAAGTTACTTGAATGAGCTAAAGAAGATGAGGCAGTAGTAGGTGTATCCAGTCGAGACATCAAGTGGCGGTTTCCAATTGTGAAGAAGATAATGCCGTGGATGAAGACGGAGCTGCATCATTAACAATGGAGGAATCAACAACCTCTGTATGATGAGCACGAGAATGGGCAGAATTGCCCTTTCTGGTGTAAGTGTTGGCCATGGTCTCCCAAATATCCTGGGCAGTCGCCATATCTAAACAAACCTTCACCAACATCGGGAATCATAGAGTGAACAAGCCAAGTCATGACAAGGGAGTTCTCCATCTCCCATTTGTCATAAGTTGCATCCTCAGTGCTTGGTGTTTTGATTCGGCTGTTGATGTACCCCATCTTTCCTCTGCCCTTAAGAAACAATGTCACAGACTGGGACCAAGCCAGAAAATTTTGACCATTGAAGAGGGAAGTAGTGATCTTCGAGTTCGAGTTATCAGGTTGAGCAATAACAATGCTCTAACTTCTAAGTGGCTGTAAAGTGACGGTGGTTTTTTCAGGATCATCCGATATCTTAAATCAGCCCGCAAACAAAATACCCGCAACAATCACTGAAGTAGGGAATAGGGACTGGTACCAACCGAGTCGCAACACACAAGAGACTCAAATCACCATATAGGATGCAGAAAAATCAGTCATAGTTGATTAAAGGTCCATAAATAGACTAAAGAAGAGGTTGAAAAAGTAACCTCCAATCAAAACAGTAGATTTGAAGGTCACAAATATGGTTCAAGTGGAAGCTATGGGTGTCAGCTAGGGTTAGAGAAGTGGCAGTGGGTTTCGGCTAGGGTTGTAGGACCTTGGGATGGTGCTGCTAAGCCAGGATGGCTGGGTGAAGGGAGTCGAATCCCTAGGGGGCTGCGCCGAGAGGTTGGGTTGCTGGGGGAGGGGGCCAAAGCCCTGGGGGGCTGCGCCGAGAGGCTGGGTTGCCCTAGAGGCTGCGGCTGGGGTGGTTGGTGGTGGTGGTTTGTGGTGGTGATGGGATCTCTCTCTTAGAAAGGCTCTGATACCATGCAGAATTTTATGATTTAAGCTTAGGTTGAGACAGAGAGTCTCAATCCTATTTATATTAATCACTTAGAAGAGAAATTACAATGATGCACTTAGGTAATAATAGAAAAAAATATCTAACAGCTCATAGCCACCTAATATACAGCTCATATTAGACAGCTAATAGACAACTAATTCCAACATATTTTAACAATAAGGACATAATTAATATTATTTTTTCGTATAATTATACCATATATTCTATTGTGTCCATTCTTGTGTGATGATGCAACTTTTGGGCAAGATAAATTAGAGTAGATCACGGAGATAGAAATAATGAGAGACCGGGTTTGTATGTAGTTCGGCCCTGTTAACGAGGGAACCTATGTCCACGTATGTGTTTGAGCACTTCCACTATATGAAATAAAACTACTGCAGGGAACTTGGTGATTCAACAATGGTGACTAAAACTACCAAGGGTTGGCCGTGCAGGGTGTGCGTTTAGGGTTCTTGGGAGAGGCCAGACAACGTAATATTGTTGGTTCTATCGAACTAGGGATCTCCTCTCGTGGGGGTGGGAGGACCCTGTTATAAGAAGAGTCCTCCTTTACAAGGCATTCTAGTCCATTTAGGAAACTGTTGACAGCCTGTAATGATAGCTACATATTCGGATGGTTTTCTATTCTGATTAGGAAACTGTTTATGCGTATCTGGAAGATTTTCTAACTGGCTTAGAAAACTACTAGAGTCCGAACTGTTTGGGATGCGCTTCTGGGCTAGCCGAGTTGTTCCCGAGCTGTATTGTGACTGGACGATGCTATCCCGACCCAGGGGTCGAGCTTCTCCTCTGGGAGAGCCCCGCGCTACATGATCAGGAGGCGCGGGGGGCCCACAACCGCTCGGGAAATCGGGATGGTGCTCACCCAAGCAGTTGTACATGCCTTGGTCATAGAGTAGAGCCAATTTTGGGCGTATCATTGTGTACTACATTTTCAAATATCTCTTTATTCCATTATGACTTTACCTTAGAATTTCTTTTTAAAATAATAGTAATAATTCAAATGAGCCTTTGATCGTGTCCACCCCGTGTCCGGTGTGTTGGCTACGTGTCCGACGTGTGTCCAGTGTAAAATAAAAAATAAAAAATTTAAGACAACTTTTTTTCGTGGGTGCATTTTTGTCCGGTGTGTTGGCCTCATGTCCGACGTATGTTCAACGTAAAATAAAAATACAAATAAAGACACTTTTTTTTTTTCCTCAGTGCATTTTTGACAAGTGTTAGTGTTTGACATGGACACAACACTCAAACTGAAGTGTATGTGGTGCATAGGTATGTGAAGGATGGTTATTGCAAATTTTTTGGAAATGGTTGGTGTTGTATGCTTTTTGTATTCTTCATTTTTAGTAAATCGTGAACTAGAGTAATGCTTAACTGCCTTGTTATGGTATATGCTATCCTATTAAGTGCTTTTAATGATACAGGTCTCGGGAACAAGTTCACGTTTAGGCAGAGCTGGTTCTGCTGGGTTTGGAAAAGCCGTGGAAGTCTTGGACACACTCGGAAGTAGCATGACCAGTTTGAACCCAAGCAGTGGATTCGTTTCTGGGGTAGCAACCAAAGGCAATGAGCTTGCAATCTTATCATTCGAGGTTGCCAACACAATTGTTAAAGGCTCGAGTCTTATGCAATCCCTTTCAAAAAGAAGCATACGACAGTTAAAAGATGTAGTTCTTCTTTCAGAAAGTGTGCAACATTTAGTATCCAAAGACATGAATGAGCTACTAAGGATTGTTGGCGCTGACAAAAGGTTGGTACTATAGAAAGGGACAACACTTCAAAATGAGGGTGTGTTTGGAATGACAACTTCGGATACATTCTCACCCACTGTATTTTAATTTCCTCGTCATTATCAACTGATTTTCAAGATGCATTCTAATACAGTTGTACTTCATAAAAGCAAGTCTTACTTGCTTCATTTTTTAAGTTGGAGATTGTGTTTTGTACATGAGGACACGAATTGGGAATTGACCGAACCTATGTTTCATAGACTCGGGAATGAGTTTCGGATACGGGTATGTGTTTAAATGTCGGACTTCCCAAATTCATGAATCTAAGGACATGGGGACAGCGCCATAAATCTATATCTTTCTTAGATTGCAAAGCGAAAGTAAGTGTTTTCTGTGATAATAAGACTTAAACATGAGTATTTCGTCCATTTTGAACGAACTATGTAGCAAAAGAGAAATAATGATTTAATTAGAGACTTTGATATATACTACTCCCTCCGTCCCAAATTGCTGGGCAATCGAATCTATTTTTTAATATTTTTTGATAGCCCTGCTGCCCCGAGGTTTGAGTAGTAATTGGCTTCAAGGTTATCCTTTTGAGCGAATTTGAGTCCTAGGGCTTTCCATTCAGTTCCAGATTGAGTTCCCTTTTTTGGTGTAAGAACCGTTGAGCTAACAGTGCTCAATATCTACCAGTAATACCGGGTAGGATAGGGGTTTACCAGGATAGGCGGCATATAATAAACTAGCATCTTTCCTATTTTAAACCACCTGCACCATTCCAGTACTTTCCTGTGCAAGCCCTGAGGAAGGCTACCTAATCTTTTTTTACTTGGGGGGTTGAAGAAAGGGGATAAATCTTGTTTCCTAGGAGAGATTGACTTCTATTTATTCCTAGCCATTTAGAGATGCAGTGTCTAGCCCTGGGTTCTATTTTGGGCTGTCCCAAAATGCTTGTCCATTTTGAAAAGTCAAACACCAATTTTTTTTATCTTTCCTATTTTGCCATTTCTTTTTTCACAATTCCCACAAATCTTCGTTTAAATTAAGGGTAAAGTTGGAAACTAAGAATATTTAAACATGAAAACAGTGTAATAAATGATGTTCCTTAAAAAGTTGGGTTCCCCAAAAGTGCCCAGCAATTTGGGACGGAGGGAGTACTATAGAAGTAGCTAACATGCTTCTTGGTGGGTGCCAATCAGAATTGCCTGGCACATATATCCCGTACCCCTGTCCAAGGCTCGAGTGTTCAACACAGGTACGTCAATCTATTAAGAAGAGTCAATGTAACATTGGACGGAACCCCATGCACCTCAACTTCTATAGCAAAGAAGTCCCATCTATAATGTTTCTATCTTCATCTCTAACCCACTTTCAGTTCGTTTCCTTCTATCATTATTGATACATGTACAATAAAAAAATCACTTCCGTACCAAAGTAAGCATTGTCCACTTCCTGATCAGCTTATTTAAATTTGTATGCTAACACAAATTTACTTTATCCAAAAGTATGTCTTACTTGCTTCAGCTTTTAAGTTGGAGGTGGTGTTTTGCATAGAGGAGAACATGAGTTGGGGGTTGACGGAACCCCTACTCCTCAACTTCTATTGTAAATAACTCCCACTCTATATTGTTTCTATCTCTATCTCTGCCCCATTTTTTTTTACTTGGTACTATGAAAAGTGTCACTTTCATAACCAAACAGAGCAAAATATGTTCCATTATTAAACTTAGTTTGAATATATTTTGTTGTCCACTTTCGTTCTACAATAGTGAAACTTGGTTATTTATTGCTGTTGGAATATACTTGAATAATGTGGATTTGGTTGTATCCCAATCAAATCTCTTTAATTAACATAAGAAATATATTATTTCTCCTTCCTTTATTTAATTAGATGATAAATCCCATGATTTATGGGATAGAGTTATGATTTTATTAGGATTAGTTTAGGAAGTTCTCCACCCTATATATAGGGGTGGGAGTCTTGTATTTTTGGAATCAATCATTATCAATACAACATTTTCCCCTTTCTTGTGTTTGAACTATTGTATTGCATTTGCAGGGAAGAGTTGAGAATTTTTGCAGGAGAAGTAGTTCGTTTTGGAAATCGATGTAAAGATTCTCAGTGGCACAACTTGGACCGTTACTTTGAGAAGTAATTTACGCTGATTATATGTTAGTATGTGTGTATATATGGTTTGTTCAAATGATTTCATATGGAAACTGAGTTTTTCATGTATCAGACATGGCAGGCAACTTACCCCCCTTAAGCAATTGAAGGAAGAAGCGGAATTGGTGATGCAGCAATTGATGACCTTGGTCCAGTATACAGCTGTCAGTACCACCACCCTTATATTACTAAAATTTGTCAAAAGTTTTGTAGCTGCAGAAAAATGAGAATCCTATTTTCGGTTAAGAAAGGGTGAATAACCTCTTTCAAATAAATTTAGGGCCTGTTTGGAGTGCTTAACATAGGATCTGGTTCAGTCCTTGTCTCGCTTTCTACCTGGTTTTTATGAGAACCAAGGATATGTTGGTTTGACAAAGAACACGTTATAAGAGAAATATTAAACTGGTCTCCTATGCAAGAAATGGACATTCACCAAATCTTGTTATGAACCACAAAATTGGTTCTTTGATTTCCCAAATAGTCCCTAAAGCAGCAAAAAAGGGGTGATCAAAACCAAAATTGTGGACCACCTTTTTAACTTTTTGCTTCTTTTATATGCCTGTAAAACCAATGTCATGCCACTAAGTGACAAAAATAGTACTCGCATATCTACATCCTGATTCGTACTATGACTTTCTCCCTGCAAAAAGAACTCAACCTTGTCTAGTTAGGGTTTGGACCAAGAATACAATCGTTAACTTTAAGTGTGATTTTAGGAGAAACCTGGTGGCTGCTTTAGCTTTATACGCAGGAAGTCTTTAGTTATTGAAGGACTACTCATTTGTAGCAAAAATCTTGAAACTTTCTGCCAAAGAGCCAACCAACCTGGCATTAAGGATGCATTTGGAATGGAATTACCTTTTCTTTTTGGAAGAACATTTATCAATATTGCGATGCTTCAGATATAGATTGGGAAAACAAGCGAAAGAGAGGTAGAGATGGAGATAGAAACATGACAGAGTGATAGTTATCTGTTCTATAAGTTGAGGAGCAAAGATTTACATCACGTCAACACTATACAAACACCATATTCCAATTTAAAAGGCAGAAAACAAGTAAAACTTGATTTTTTGAAAAAGTAAAAATTGTAGTAGAATTGAATGAACCGGACGATACGATTAGAATTGGTGAAAAGGCTTTCCAGGAATGTCATTCCCCAAAACACCCTAATCCTCTTATGAAATAAGTCAGCAAACGCCTTTAGGCTTTAGTATGACAATAATCTACAGGACCATTATTTCTCACCAATGCTACCGTGTCCAGTGCCTTGGCCAAGGGCCTAGGTGTGCGGCACCAAAATTACAAAACTACCTTCAAGCGCTTTTACAATCAGTCTTCAATAAAAAAAGTCAGCACACACCTTCAGAATGACTAATATACATTATCAATATTTCTATTCATTGCCACGAATGATTGTGAACAACCTAATAGGAGCAATTTTCATCATCAGTAACCCAGCCCACCCTTCTGGCTTCGTTTTTTAAAAGGGACCAACAGTGTGTAATGGCCTTTTTTTTTCGGTAGCTTGAGGTAGCCGACCTTGAATCCACAAATCCTTGATCCCAACTGGTGCCACTAAAATAATTTAAGATTGCTTCTGTTTAATTTAAGTCATTAAAGACTTGCGGCCCATTTGGATTGGATATAGCTTTTGTGTTTAGCCAGAAGCAGAAGACATAGTCACAAGGGCGTAGTCGAAATTGAGAGAAAAATTAATTAAAACCCCAATCTGCTTCCCCCATCATGTTTGTGCTGAAGCAACCTCTGGACCTAACATACTTTTGGAGCTCTATAGTGCTTAATAAAATTAGTTCAACAGACTAATTCATGCATTTTGGGTTCGAGAAGCATGTGTGGGACCAAACATGCGTTTAGGAAGTGATTCCAAACAGATCCTTAAATTACTTGCTAGTTGCATGTGTGCAGTTGATATTATTGATATGCATATGGATGCTTCTATATGTGAATGATTGTTTTAGTAACACCACTGACATAAGTAACACATGCATGGAGGTGTGTTGTGGAGTTTTAAGGATGTTAGACTTGATTCTTGCAAATTCTGAAAGGAAAACTTCGAAATTTCTTTGGGCCACAGGAGTTATATCAAGAGCTGCATGCATTGGACAGATTCGAACATGATTATCTGCGTAAGCGTCTAGTAGAGGATAATCCGTTTTCTGCGCAAAGAGGTGCCTACCGTATACCTGTTTACATTACCTTTATTTTAACTTCTTGTGATGTTCTTTTTTCACTGAATATGACAATGTTCACTCATAATTAAATATCTGGAGAAGAATGTAAAATTTTTGCCTAGATTTTGACATAAATTTCATGTGAATTTGACATCATGGCTCGAGATTTTACTCTCCCAAGTGAAGTCCACTTCTCAATGTAGGAGCCGGAGTAAAGTCGCCAAATTGTTGACGAAGTGTGTTAGTGGTTGTGAATTGTGATGTATTGGTGATTTTAGTTAGAAGGTTAGGATTCTTGAAGTGATGTAAGCTAGAGCATTTGAGAGAATTTGAAAGATGTACTTTGAGAAGTACTCTATGAGTATATATGTATCTCTACGTGAGTATAAGTGTATAAGAACGAGAGTTTGATTACACTGATTAACAGTGGATTAGGAGGTTCCCCTTTGTATTGTAGTTGGTTGACCTGACCAACGGAAGGGCGAATATGAAATAGTACACAGGCTCAGCTCACATGGGTAAAGAGACAATCGTGGTAGTGATGCCACATTGTTACTTAACAGCTGTTATTTAAAATGGTGATGAGCTGGCATATTGTTAGATGACTGTGTATGCAGAATGGTTGTAAATCTAGTGTTCACTGATGTGTAGTGGAATTGCTATCTTGTGAGCAATGAAAATAAACTATTCTGTTATATGGAATATTTGAAAGGATATCAAATATTTTTGGGTAAATTGCACTTTTTACCCTTGAAGTTTGGGCGGTGTGGCACTGTAAGACCCCAAATTTTCAAATGTGGCTCTTTGGTCCCTAAAGTTTGACAACTGCACGAAATAAGTCCAATTAGCCCTTTAGTGACGAATAATTTCATTATTAAAAGTAAAAATTTAATTTGCAAAAAGTTTTCGAGAGGCCAAATTGCGACTCATCCCAAACTTGACCAAAATGCCACATTTGAAACTTTAGAGTCTATAGTGCCAAACCACCCAAACTTTAGGGGTGAAAAGTGCAATTTACCCAATATTTTTAATTGAGTTCTGTTTGCTGTAGTTTTGCGCGGGCGTGCCAGAACCAAAAGTGGTTTGGTGTGTGCAAACTAATTTCCTAAATCACTTGTGTGAGTGATACACAAGGTTTGAGAATCTAAGTATCTAACTTCTAATAGTGCGATTGTGATGGCCAAGTAGGAAAGTACCCTTGGCCTAAAGTCCTATGGCAATATTGAAGCATACAAGCCATACAAATGATGAAAGAAAGAGAGAGAATTATATAAAATAGACTTTTATTTAACTAATGGAAAAGAAATTACAAGAATGTAATTGAAAGCTAAGAAAACCTAAGAAAATAAAAGGATTGCTTTTATTTTCCTAAAACTATGAATGCTTTGAAGAATGCATTTTTGGATGCGATTTGAATGCTATTTTCGAGGTGACGTGGAGTGAGTTGGAAGCTTGCCGACCTGCTGTATTTATAGGCCTGGCTGAAGATGATGAAGATAAGGAAAGAAAAAGTCTCCAGTGATAATATGGTAAAAAAGACCAGATTTATCTCCATCAGTCTGATAAAAGCTTCCATATTGTCGAAATATATATATGCCAGTCCGGATCTTAAGCGGACTCTAAAAAACGGACCAAAAAGACGGACTGTGTAAAAAGTGAGAATTTCTCACAAAAAAGTGAGAAATTCTCACATTTTCAAAAAAGTGAGAAATTTGAAAATGTGAGAATTTCTCACAAAAAAGTGAGAAATTCTCACTTTTTACACAGTCCGTCTTTTAGGTCCGTTTTTTAAGGTCCGCTTAAGATCCGGACTGATATATATGCAGGTGTATATATATATATATATCTTGAATTTGGTCCATTTCTTGGTTTGATTCGGCTTACTTCCAGTGTTTTAAAAATCCCTAGGCAGTAGGCGGGCCGCGAGGGGGGGCCTAGGGCCTAAGGGCCTAGGCAGAGGCCTAGTATTTTAAAGCAAAATAAATAATACAGAAACAATTCTAATAGACCAATATGAAAAAAAAAAAAAAGTCACATTATCAATTATCAATAATGTAATTTACATTGATGCTTACCATCAAGCTAAGCTTCCAACTCTTCTTCTCCATATTGCTCCAACACTCTCTCTCCATCAGACTCAAACTCATACTCCTCATCACCCTCTTCTTTTGTATCCTCATCAGATACAAAATCGACTTCATGAAGTTCTTGTGACTCGTGAGTCGTCTTCAGTCTCTCTCTCTCTCGCTCTCTCTCTCTTAATCTTGGTAGTCAATTGAATGAACGACTGTGGTGTGGTGGCTTAAGGGATTATTAGGGCTTGCCCTTGTAATGACAATTCCACCCCTAGGCCTCCGAGGCCGCCTAGGCTCTCTTGGGCCGGCCTAGGAGGCCTAGGCCGGGTCTAGACCAGGCCTAAATCCCTGTGAGATTTTTGCAAGGATTAGGTGAAAATCCAGGCGGTTGGGCAAGGCCTAGGGCCTAGGCGGAGGCCTAGGAGGATTTTTAGAACACTGCTTACTTCCCCTCCAAGCAAAAGATATGCTTCCATAAAGTGATAATATTCTCTCCCAATATAATATGATATTATCTTTCCATAAGTGATAATATCAATCAACAATATCAAGAAATATCATCCTTTCTCTTCCCTTATCAAAATAATATTGAAATAATCACTTTTTTAGGGGATGATCAATTCTATTCGTGGTCAACCATACCACTTACCAAAAGTGATAAGATCAAAGTATAGAATGGCCAACCAAAGTGGTGGCTTGATGGGAAATGGAACATAGCAGCCCGGTTTTGGAAACATGCAGCCCGAATAGTTTGTTTTGGAAACTGATACATGATATCAAGTGGCACCACCGATTTGCATTGATGCTTTGAAAAATAATGGCAGTTCACGTGGCTGACCAAATGATGGCTGACTAGAATGGGCCCTAATGATAGCCCGAACACCAAATTGACATTTGCTCCCCTTGATAACCAATCACCATAAGTCTTTACTGAAATTGATAGTGGGCCTCAAATGGAAGCCTGATGGAATTGAACTGCCAAACAAGGCCTAGGTCGGACTGAATTAACGACTATCCAAAAGGCTGGTCAGTCCGAATATTAGTATTGCTTCAGCCCAATAGCTAGTGGTGGGATTATTATAGACAGACTGGAATATTAAATGGCCAAATTACATTAAATTCCTTCCACTTGGGCCCACCTTGACATCATGACTGACTTAATGAAGTGCCAACCAATGATACACCATAACCCTTTGATACCAAACCAAAATGACTTATAGATCAAATTGGCCAACACCTTTCTCATCATTGAGGGTGGCTTACCATCATTGATTGATATTGATCAGTCCAAATAAAATGTGCATAGCTCGATCTGTAGCTAAATGGTTCGAAACACGTTCTACCCGACCAACTTTGAACCACTCACTTGGCCCCTATTTTTTGCAATCAGCCTCATAGGTCGGAACAAAAACTTTCCTTCGGCCTGTGCCAATTTTAACTTTAAAAATGTATTTTTTGGGTGCAAACAATGCCCTCCTGGCTCTTTAAAAATGAAATCAATGCAATTTTTGGAGAGCCAAATTTTTCCAGCTTGGCCTAAACGTTTAGTTCGAACCTTTTAATGACCGATGACTGTTTGCCACAGTGAAACCCAAATAATCAGTCTCCTTGTCCAGACCCATTTATGGAAGCCGATGACATCGGTCAGATGCTGATGACCGATGGCTCATAAAACTTAATGAACATCGGACCATTGTTTGCACACAGTACATTTTCATAAAACCAGTTGCACTGATCTTTACCCATGGGCCCAACGTACAAACTGTAGCACATTATTCATTACTTGGTCCTTTTAAATTCTTGCTTCAATCATCATTGTGGCTCCTCTCGGGCCCATGGATATTTCATGGAATGTCATAGTTTGGATTGCATGATAAACAAATCATGGAATTAATTACCGGTCCCACCATGATCATGACAATGTGACCCCTGTGTTCCCATTTCCTTCACTAGCAATCTCGTTACCGAGGAAAGTGAGTCTTTCCTCTGATTGGGCCCACCACATACCATTAGGACCAAGTCAATTACTACCAAAGCGTCCACCTTCTGCTTCCCTTTTTTTCTTTCTTTCCGGTCTGGCATCTCAGTCCGAATGATGAATCGATCGAATTAATTCAGTTCGGTCTTCAGTATTTTTCCCTTAATATTTTGATGAAGTGTTATAAAAATAACCACCAAATTACAGTTATTTTTGATGACATCCACACAACCATTGTGGATGTAAATTAACAGAAGCCAAATCATTAATTGGCTTAATATAAAAAGTACAATCGGTCGCTATAACAAGACCGAAAAAATTGAACAACTCCTCGAGGGTGAGTTTCCTCAAAGGAATATGTTCAAAAAATTTATGGACCGAATTAATATCAATCGGTCTCGGCGAAGCTTGCTACCCGAGCACTTCATCGCCGTCTTCTTCATTACCATGGGGTCTTCATCATCGTCTTCAGCATCAGTAGGAGGCTCTATGACCCAATCAGGATTGTTCAGCCTTAAAAAATCTATCCCTTTGGCCTTCAATTGTTCATAAAGGACCTTTGGCAAATCGTCCCATGCACGTTCGATTCAACGACCTATCTTGAGGATAGCCTCAATAGGGTCTTCAGCCGAAATATGATCACTCGGCCTATCATAACTCTTCCTTTACGGCCTCAACAAAATTGTGAGACTCGTTTAGAGCTTGCCACCCAAGCGCTTCGTCATCTGCTTCAACATCGGTTAGGGGCTCTTCAGCCAGAATAAAATTTTTCGACCTTTCATTAAAAACTAATTTTCTACCGTCTTGCCCCCCGAGCGGGTTGAACAGCATGGGATCAGAGACACCAGGGACATCGGTTTCTTGATTTAAAGAGACAACCTTGGCCTTCTCGAGCCGTTGTTGTAATGTCAATTCTTCAATGGTGAGATTCTCTATCATTTTACAGAGACTGTCTCGAATGTTATTCAATTCTTTAACGGTGAGATTAAAGGGCTGTTCCATCACCACATAGTGGTCTTTCTCATAAAGTAGTTTTTCTCGCCATCCACCGTATAGAAATTCGTCTAGAGACATGAACGAACTTTTCTCGGGTGGCTGTTCATCAGCTCCACTAGAAGCTTTAAGGAGGCCGATTTCATGATTAAAAAACCATATGTTGGCCTCAAAACGATCTATCTCATTATAATAGATATGACCGATTTCATCCCAATATCCATCATTGTTGAGACGATAGATTTCTTTGTGAAGTTGGTTTATTGATTCATCCCGCTAACGAATCTGGTTGTGGTAGAACTGCAGCCATGCTTCGGTGAACATGATTCATCACTCAGCGATGTCCCACCAGGCATGCCAAAATGTTTGCTGTAGTTTTGTGTGGGCGTGCCAGAACCAAAAGTGGTTCGGTGTGTGTAAACTAATTTCCTAAATCACTTGTGTGAGTGATATACAAAGTTTGAGAATCTAACAGTGCGATTTTGATGGCCAAGTAGGAAAGTACCCTTGGCCTAAAGTCCTATGGCAGTATTGAAGCATACAAGTCATATAAGTGATGAAAGAGAAAGGAAGAGAGAATTAAATAAAATAGACTTTTATTTAATTAATGGAAAAGAAATTACAAGAATGTAATTGAAAGCTAAGAAAGCCTAAGAAAATAAAAAGAATGCTTTTATTTGCCTAAAACTATGAATGCTTTGAAGAATGCATTTTTTGATGCGGTTTGAATGCTATTTTCGAGGTGACGCGGAGTGAGTTGGAAGCTTGCCGGCCTACTGTATTTATAGGCCTGACTGAAGATGATGAAGATAAGGAAAGAAAAAGTTTTCAATGATAATCTGGTAAAAAAGACCAGATTTATCTCTATCATTATGATAAAAGCTTCCATATCTTCGAAATATATATATGCAGGTGTACATATATATATACATATATATATGCAGGTGTATATATATCTTGAATTTGGTCCATATCTTGGCTTGATTTTGGCTTACTTCCCCTCCAAGCAAAAGATATGCGTCCATAAAGTGATAATATTATCTCCCAATATAATATGATATTATCTTTCCATAAGTCATAATATCAATCAACAATATCAAGAAATATTATCCTTTCTCTTCCCTTATCAAAATAATATTGAAATAATATCACTTAAGATATTTTAGGGGATGGTGTTGAAATAATTATGATATGATTACGGGATTTATGCTATGTTATTTTAGGTCATGTTGACCGTTATTATTTTTCTATTTAATGCTTTTATTTTAGGTCATGTTGACCGTTATTATTTTTCTATTTAATGCTTTTATTTCTTTCCTTAATTTCATATTCCTGTAAGTCTATATAATCAAGAGATTGTAAATAATAAAATATGCCTTTGATTTATAACTTTTCTACATGGTATCAGAGCCTCCCCAAGGGGGATTTTCAGATCCACCACCACCATACACCACCTAAACACCACCCCACTACCAGTCGGCAGCCACCACCAGTCCACCCACCACCAGCCGCAGCCTACCCAGGCCACCCTGGCCTAGCCGCAACCCTCAGACCCTCTTCCTGACCTAGCCGCAGCACCCCCAGCCCTCCCTGACCTAGCCGCAGCCCCCCAGCTCCCCACTGACCTAGCCGCAGACCTCCAGCACCTCCCTGCTCTAGCCGCAGCCCCCCAGATCTCAGCCCACCCCTGTCGCAGCCCCTATATGGCCTTGTAGACCTCTCACAGTCACCATTTTCTTCTACATCTTCCATTTTACCTTCTTGCTGCAACCGTAGATTCTTGTTTTGATTGGAATATAATTCTCTGCGTGTTTTTGGGTCCTTCTATGGACCAGTGAATATAGGTTATTTTTGGGCATCCTTCATGGTGCTGTGACCTCCTTCCTTTGCGTGCTATCTTTCCGTTGGTACCTGTTCCTATTCCGCCATTCTGTGATTGTTGCGGGTAATTGTTGTGCGCATATTCAAGATGTCGGATGATCTTACAAAATCGACCGTGAATTCGCAGCCACTTAGGACTGAGAACATTGTTGTTGCTCATCCTGATAACCCGAACTTAAAGATCACTACTTCTCTCTTTAATGGCCAAAACTTCCTGGCTTGGTCCCAGTCCGTGACATTGTTTCTTAAGGGTAGAGGAAAAATGGGGTACATCAACGGTAAAATTCAAGCACCTAGCACCGAGGATGCCACTTATGATAAATGGGAGATGGAAAACTCCATTGTCATGACTTGGCTTGTTCATTCTATGATTCCAGAGATTGGTAAGGGGTTCTTAGACATGGCGACTGCCCAGGACATTTGGGAGACCATGGCTAGTACTTATTCCAGAAAGGGCAATTCTGCCCAAATATTTGAGTTAAGACGGCTAATTGGTCGATCTGAACAAGGGGAGATGAGTGTTCTCCAATATTTCACGTCTCTATCTACTAATTGGAAGCGCCTCGATCATCTCTTGGACTACAAGCCAGTTTGTCCCACTGATTCCACTGCTTATAACAAACTGGTTGCTGAAGAAAGGGTTTTTAAATTTCTTGAGGGCCTTCGCTCAGAGTATGATCCAGTTCGTAGTCGTGTTTTGGGTATGGATCCTTTGCCTACTCTTCAGGAGGCCTTTGCTTACATACAGAACGAGGAGAGTCGTCGTTCTACTATGCTTCCACCTGCATCTACGGAGAGATCCGCTTTAGTTTCTGCTCCTCACCGAGATGGGAACCGTGGTCGTGACACTACGAGTGAATCTGGTTCTTCTGACAAATCAAAGCAGTTTTGTGACTACTGTAACACCAAACAGGGAGACCTGCTACAAACTCCATGGTTATCCACAAGGAGGTCGAGGGGGTCGTTCTGGACAGTCTAGGGGCCGTGGTGGACGTGGAGGTAACGTTGGGGGCCGTGGTTCTCATGCCCATCATACAGAGATTATTGATTCCTCCGTCGTTGCTGATACACCTCCGGCTCCATCTGCTTTATCTGCCTCAGATTTGGAGAATCTTCGTCGCTTGATGTCTAGACTGGATACACCTACTACTGCCTCATCATCTTTTGCTCATTCAGGTAACTTAGCCACTTCTGTGAGTGCATTCCATTCTCAATCTAGTCACCCTTGGATTATTGATTCCGGGGCGTCTGATCATATGACTGGTTCATCTTCTGTATTTTCCGATTATAAACCATATTCAGGACAGGAGAAAGTCAAGATTGCTGATGGAACCGTTTCTTCGGTTTCAGGCAAAGGTTTAGTTCGTGTCTCTCCCTCCTTATCTTTATCTTCTGTTTTGCATATTCCTAGTTTTGCCACCAACCTCTTATCTATCGGTCGTATTACTCGTGATAAAAATTGTAGCGTCACATTTTTCCCTTCTTACTGTGTTTTTCAGGATCTTATCACGAGGAGGACGATTGGCAGTGGTAGAGAGGAAAATGGTCTTTATCTTCTGGAATCGCAGGAACCACCACATCTAGCACATCATTCTACTTTTCCCGGTTCTACATCTGGTGATATCATGCTTTGGCACAGGCGGCTAGGACATCCTGCCTTTAGTTTACTTCAGTTTTTATTCCCCTTGTTATTGTCCAATAAAAATGTATCCACCTTTCGGTGTGAGGATTGTGAACTTGGCAAGCACCACCGTGCTTCTTTTTATCCTAGTAATAATAAAAGTACTGTTCCTTTTGCTCTTATTCATTCTGATGTTTGGGGTGCTTCTAGAATTGCTACACTTAAAGGTCATAGGTGGTTTGTCACATTCATCGATGATTTTTCTCGTGCTTCTTGGGTATATATGATGAAAGAGAAGAGTGAAGTTCACTCAATTTTTAAAAATTTTCATAAAATGATTTGTACTCAATTTGATGCTCGTGTCAAAATTATTCGGTCAGATAATGGGGGGGAGTACTTTAAATCTGGTCTTGAAGATTATTTCTTAGATCATGGCATCATTCATCAATCGTCTTGTACCAACACTCCACAACAGAATGGGGTTGCTGAGCGTAAGAATAGACATCTCTTAAACACTGCTAGGTCTATGTTATTCTCTGCTCAGGCTCCAAAGTCTCTTTGGGGAGAAGCAGTCTTAACAGCTGCCTATCTCATCAATCGATTACCTACTCAAGTACTCAACAAAAAGTCTCCAGTTGAAGTACTCTCCAGTCCTTCTTCCTTGTTTTCTATCCCTCCTAAAGTCTTTGGTTGTGTGTGTTTTGTTCATAACCATGCCCCAACATGAGGGAAGCTTGATCCTCGTGCAATTAAATGTGTCTTTGTTGGTTACTCACCTACACAGAAAGGCTATAAGTGTTACCATCCTCCTACCCGGAAGTGGTATGTCTCCATGGATGTCACTTTTTTCGAGGAACAATCTTATTTCACTCCTCAGACACCTCTTCAGGGGGAGACGAGGCATATAGAAGAGTTGTCTGATAATGTTGAGGTTGCCACTACTCCTAGTGATAGACTTGATGTTCATGTGCCAATGCCTAACGTGACTGTGTCTAATTCATTTGAGATATTGGGGACTAATGAAAATGAGGATGAAATTGATAGAGAGGCAGATGAGGAACTCACCAGGAAAAGAGGAGGAAACCCAGAACAAGGGGATGTAGTATATCAGCGAAGAACTTGGAGGATGAAAGATAAGACCATTGCTCCAGATCCGCCACTGCCACCTCCTTCTCCTGATGAGAACCTAGGTAACTCTGATTCTATTCCTGTTATTGATTCTCCTGTCATTGATGATCTAAATATTCCAATTGCTACACGTAAGGGTGTTAGGTCATGTACTCAACATCCTATATCTAACTTTGTCTCTTATAACCGTCTCTCTCCTTCCCATAAAGCTTTTGTGTCCAATCTTGCTTCGGTGTCTATACCTAACCATGTACATGATGCACTCACTGATCCCAAATGGAAACATGCTATGATTGAGGAGATGAAAGCACTCCACAAGAATAGCACCTGGGAATTGGTTAACTTACCTAGAGGGCACAAGACAGTGGGGTGCAAGTGGGTGTTTGCAGTCAAACATAAGGCAGACGGATCAATTGAAAGGTACAAAGCACGGTTAGTTGCAAAAGGTTTTACACAAACCTATGGGGTAGATTATGAGGAAACATTTGCCCCAGTTGCTAAGATGAATACTGTGAGAATCCTGTTATCTCTTGCTGCAAATTTAAATTGGTCCCTACATCAATTTGATGTGAAAAATGCGTTCCTACATGGAGATTTGGCAGAAGAAGTATATATGGATATTCCTCCAGGTTTTGAAGACTCTAAAACCAAAGGAAAAGTTTGCAAGCTTAAAAAGTCTTTATATGGGCTCAAACAGTCTCCAAGAGCATGGTTTGAGAGATTTACTCAAGCTATGTTAAAATATGGCTTTAAACAAAGCCAAGGTGATCATACACTATTCATTAGACATTCCTCACAAGGGAAAGTCACCGTTCTCATAGTGTATGTGGATGATATCGTCTTGACAGGAGACGATGTGGAAGATATGCAGGAGTTGAAGAAATACTTGGCCAAGGAATTTGAAATAAAAGACTTGGGAAATCTCAAATACTTTCTGGGAATTGAGGTGGCTCGAAGCAAACAAAGAATATTTATCTCCCAGAGAAAATATGTCCTTGATCTTCTCCAGGAAACTGGAATGCTAGGGAGTAAGGCGTGTGATACTCCCATGGAAGCTAATCAGAAGCTAGGAGATGACACCGATGGAGCAGTGGTTGACAGGGGGAGATACCAGAGATTGGTGGGCAAGCTTATTTACTTATCACATACGCGTCCTGACATCGCTTTTGCTGTAAGTGTTGTTAGTCAATTCATGCATGCTCCACGTGAATCTCACTACAGTGCTGTTCTTCGTATTCTTAGATACTTGAAGTCAACTCCTGGAAAAGGACTGTTTTTCGGTGTACATGATCATCTTCAGGTGGAAGGTTATATAGACGCAGATTGGGCAGGCTCAGTCACTGATAGGAGGTCCACCTCAGGATATTGCACCTTTGTTGGAGGAAATCTTGTTACCTGGCGTAGCAAGAAACAGGCCGTTGTATCTAGATCAAGTGCTGAAGCGGAATTCCGAGCTATGTCTCAAGGAATTTGCGAACTATTGTGGATAAAAATTCTTTTGAGAGATCTTAGACTTGAGACTACAGATTCGATGAGGTTGTACTGTGATAATAAAGCAGCCATCAATATTGCCCATAATCCAGTGCAACATGACCGAACTAAACATATTGAAATTGACAGACACTTCATCAAGGAAAAATTGAGCAGTGGAGTGATATGTATCCCGTTTGTAAAGTCTAGTGAACAACTGGCAGATGTTCTCACTAAAGGTCTTGGAAGCAGGAATCATCATTTCTACCTTAGCAAGATGGGCATGAGAGATATCTTTG
Organism: Hydrangea macrophylla; assembly: GCA_033977485.1. Taxonomy (NCBI): domain Eukaryota; kingdom Viridiplantae; phylum Streptophyta; class Magnoliopsida; order Cornales; family Hydrangeaceae; genus Hydrangea; species Hydrangea macrophylla. Next base: position 4,880,067 of record CM066984.1, on the reverse strand, counting down.
CTCCAGCTTGAGGGGGAGTGTTGAAATAATTATGATATGATTACGGGATTTATGCTATGTTATTTTAGGTCATGTTGACCGTTATTATTTTTCTATTTAATGCTTTTATTTTAGGTCATGTTGACCGTTATTATTTTTCTATTTAATGCTTTTATTTCTTTCCTTAATTTCATATTCCTGTAAGTCTATATAATCAAGAGATTGTAAATAATAAAATATGCCTTTGATTTATAACTTTTCTACAGGTCAAACCATACCACTTACCAAAAGTGATAAGATCAAAATATAGAATGGCCAACCAAAGTGGTGGTCTGATGGGAAATGGATCATAGCAGCCCAAATAGTTTGTTTTGGAAACTGATGCATGATATCAAGTGGCCCCACCAATTTGCATTGATGCTTTGAAAAATAATGGCAGTTCACGTAGCTGACCAAATGATGGCTGACTAGAATGGACCCAAATGACAGCCCGAACACCAAATTGACGTTTGCTCCCCTTGATAACCAATCGCCACAAGTCTTTGCTGAAATTGATAATGGGCCTCAATTGGAAGCCCGATGGAATTGAACTGCCAAACAAGGCCTAGGCCGAACTGAATTAACGACTATCCAAAAGGCTGGTCAGTCTGAATATTAGTATTGCTTCAGCCCGATAGCTAGTGGTGGGATTATCATAGACAGACTGGAATATTAAATGGCCAAATTACATTAAATTCCTTCCACTTGGGCCCACCTTGACAGCATGACTGACTCAATGAATAGCCAAACATTTATACACCATAACCCTTTGGCTACCAAACCAAAATGACGTATAGATCAAATTGGCCAACACCTTTCTCACCATTGGGGTGGCTGACCATCATTGACTGAATATTGATCTGTTCGAATAAATTGTGCATAGCCCGTTTTGTAGCTAAATGGTTCGAAACACGTTCGGCCCGACCAACTTTGAACCACTCACTTGGCCCCTAATTTTTGCAATCAGTCTCATAGGTTTGAACAAAAAATTTCATTCGGCCTGTGCCAATTTTAACTTTAAAATTTATTTTTTGGGTGCAAACAAGTTCTTTGGTCCAGTTTGCATAAAATGTGGACAATTATTTAAATTTCCAGATGAGTTGGTCTTATCATCAGTAGCATATTCCCTCGCCAATTTTAGAGATTATCAGTTAATCAGAGTTTTACGTCATTATGTGTTTCTTCACTAATAGGTGACAGCCTTGCAACCAAGAGGACATGCCTAAAAAGCCAAAGGAAGCAAGTAAAAAGTTTAAAGAAAAAGTCTCTTTGGTCCAAAAGTTTGGAAGAGGTAACTATTGGCTCTTTTATGCAGATTTTCTTGTTGATATTCCAAGTGGACCCATTCAGTAAAAACTATTCTTGCATGGTATTTTAGTTCGTCAATGGGTATGTGGTATTTTAATTTTCATTTGCATATACATATATATATATATATGTATGAATATAAGAGAGAGAGAGAAAGGTGAGAGGTCATATCCCTTTTTGTTATAATTCCTTCCTCTTTCAGTCTCCCACCAATTTACACCATCTGTATAGGAATATTTAGGTTCTGCTTTGTCAATTCTTTCTTTTTACTTTTTTGTTTTGTAATGTTGTCATTAGTATGGTTTTTAGAATAGGTCGATTCACTATTCAATTCTTCAGTTTGAAATTTGGAGTTTTAAGTTTGAAGTGGAGAAGTTTTGCATGAAACCTGTGTCAAATTGTTATTTTGATCAGGTTGTACATTGTACACGTTTTTAGGCATACAGTGTATACATATATATTAAAAACTTTACGTTCCCGATTTGATACAAATCATGATTTATAATTCTGCAACCCGATTTTCACTTTTCAATTCACGATTTGACAACAATGGTCTTAGTCCTTGTATATTTAAAATATTTTGCTGACAATAAGGAGATTGTTGGTTTTGCTCAGAGACTTTAGAAAATATGCAAGAAAAGTGGATTCTAACATCACCGTGTACAGGTGATGGAGAAGCTTGCAGATATTGTCCTCTTTTTGAATCGGGAGATACACAATGCCTTCGACATTGCTGGTATATTTCAAATTCTAAAAGAAATTATGTTTACTCTGATCTGAATCCATGAATACACGCTATAGCATATAGAACTATCATGTAATACTGAAATAGCATATGGGACATATGTTTATGTGCATGATGCCCATTTGTCTGGGTGGATCATATGATTTCTTTCTTTCTTCAGGTAATCTCGAAGGTTTCTTCTAGAAGCATATATTAATTAGTAATTGTTGAAGCTTGATATACATTTTTGGGCCCATTCTGTAATAGCTTAAGCTTTTGGAGTAGTTGGTAACTCAACATGGAATCGAAGCCTTGTTTGTGGGAGGTCTTGAGTTCGACTCTCCACCCCTGTTATGGTGTGCATATATATATATATATATATATCAGAATGAAATAACTATACACAGTTGGGGACCACCTCCACTCGTGTACTTGATGGAAGTGGAATCGAAGATTTGATTAAACCCATTTGAGGGCTTCATATCAGATGAAGATGGCCTAACTAACAGGATGTAGTAATATATATATATATATATATACAAGTTAATACAAGCAAACAAATTTTCAGATTTGAGGCAATATCAGTGCAAAGAACTTAGTGATTCACTATAGAACACAGGAAAGTGAAAGGAATTGATTTGACTGATTTTGTTTCTTCGAATTGGAACTCATCTCAGGCTCTCAGCTACTGTCAGGTTCAGTTGTGGAGAACTAGGGCTTGAGATCGTACTGAGAGGTGTTATTGAGAGAGAAAAAAAGTGTTTTAGAGAGAGAGAGAAAGGGGGTGGGAAAAATGTGAGCATTTGAAACAACGAAAACTATTTTACTTGCAACTTGCAAGTTCGAGAGTTGTGGTACCATGCCAACCCGTAGAAACGTTATTACCTTCCATCCGATGGGCACTTGTCGTTGACCCGCATATTGAATACATGGATTTTAATTTAATGACCTGTATTGACCCGCGCCCATAATTTGTGGGTGGATTTGGGTGATTTGGGTGATAGCTGCTAGCTCTAATGATATTGGTGAACAAGGGACTTTTGTTGGAGAAGATGTCATATAATGCAATAGTTTTCGTTATTTAGGTTTAGTAATAGTTATACACAAGGACGTTGAGTTTGGAGGAGACTTTTGTTGGAGAAGATGTTATATGATGCACTAGTATTTGTTATTTAGGTTCAGTTATACACCAGGACGCTGATTTTGGAGATGATGTTGTTCATAGAATTAAAGCATGATGGTCAAGTGGAAGATGGCTTCTAACATATTGGGTGACACTATCGTATACCACTAAAACTAGATGGGAAAGTTTTTAAGACGGCTGTTAGGCGGGATATGCTTTAGGGGACCGAGTGTTGGGCAACTAAAACATATTAGTAAAATGAGCGTAGCAAAAGTGCATATGCTAAGATGGATGTAGTAAAAAAGAGAAGAAAATATAGAATTAGAAATGACAACATTCATGAAATATGAAGATCAATTAAGCTGGTTCGGTCATGTACAAAGTTGACCAATAACTGCACCAATTAGGGCAATGGATGGGATACATAACGAAGGTAATGCTAGGGGTATGCGAAAGAAGACCAAAATTGACATGGTTAGAGATACTTGAGGAAGACTTGATTTTATAGGTAATGAGGGTATGGTCGCTGGGCTGAGCAATGGAGAAAAAAGATGCATGTAGCCGACCTTAAAAAATTTGGGACATAGGTTTAGTTGAGTTTCTATATATGTGTGCAAGAATAACATCGTTGATGTTGGTGGTGGTCGTGGCATGGCTAGTGGTTCCATTCTTTGCCAAGGTAATGGCAGAAATGACGTTCACTCTAGTGGTAGTTGGTGTATACAAAGAAAAGAATTAGGAAAAGGTTAAGTATATTATTTACATCCCAAGGTTATATAGATTACAAGAGAGCAAGAAAAAGGAAAGAGAATACGAGAAAATAAAAGACAATAAAAACTATCATAACTATGGTCAACATGACCCATAAATATAAGAATAAAATCCGTAATTAATTCCTAATTCCAACACTCCCCCTCAAGTTGGAGCGAAGACATTGACAAGCCCAAGCTTGCTAAGAGAAGATTGAAGAAGCGTTGGACCAACAGACTTGGAAAACATATCAGCAGTTTGATCGGAAGAGGGAACAAAACTTGGTACTATTACTCCAGATTGAACTTTCTCCCGAATGAAATGGATATCAACCTCAATATGTTTAGTTCTCTCATAAAGAACAAAATCAGAAGACATCATAATGGCAGATTTATTATCATAAAACAAGGTGGATGATCCTACTACTGGGAAACCCAACTCACTTAGAAGAGAACGAAGCCATAAAAGCTCACACGTGCCTTGAGCCATGGCACGATACTCAGCTTCAGCAGAAGAACGTGAGACAACATCTTGCTTCTTACTCTTCCAAGATATAAGATGACAACCATAAAAAGTACAAAAACCAGAGGTCGAGCGCCTGTCACTCCTAGAGCCTGCATAATCTGCATCTGTAAAGCAGGAGAGACCTTACTGTATTCCTGCTTTAAATAAAAGCCCAAGACCAGGACAAGTCTTGAGATACCGAAGAATGTGATAAACAACATCCAAATGAGAAGTACGCGGTGAATGCATAAATTGACTCACAACACTGACAGCAAAGGTAAGATCCGGTCTTGTGTTCGTCAGATGGATGAGACGACTCACAAGACGTTGGTACACAAAAGGATCGGGTAAACGCTCTCCCATTTCTGCAGTTAACTTAAGGTTTGGATCCATAGGACAGGAGGCAGGCCGACACTCAAGCATACCCGTGTCCTGATGAAGATCAAGAGAGTACTTCCGCTGAGACAGAGAGATACCCTGGCGAGACCTAACAACCTCAATACCAAGAAAGTAACGAAGAGGACCAAAATTCTTAACATCAAAGGACTTACCGACATCACGCTTCACTTGACCGATACCAGATGCATCATTGCCAGTAATAATAATATCATCCACATATACTGAGACAATAATACACCTTTATTGAGACTGCCGACGAATAAAACACGTGTGATCTGAATGGCACCGAATAAACCCCATGCAGAGGACCACATCACTGAAGCGACTAAATCAAGCACGAGGAGATTGCTTTAGGCCATAGAGAGACTTGCGGAGGCGACAAACGTTCCTAGAACACTCCCCCTGAGCCCGAAAACCTGGTGGGGGATCCATATAAATAGTCTCAGTCAAGTCTCCATTCAGAAAAGCATTTTTAACATCGAGTTGGTGAAGGGGCCATGAATAAGATGCTGCTAAAGAGACCAGAAGACGAACAGTAGTTAACTTGGCCACAGGGGCAAAAGTAGCACCAAAGTCTTTACCAGGAATTTGAGTAAAGCCCTTAGCAACCAAACGTGCCTTATATCGATCAATAGTCCCATCGGCAAATACTTCAGGCTAAACACCCATTTACAACCAAGTGTGCGCTCACCCACTGGAAGAGGAACAAGTTCTCACGTCTGATTACCCTGAAGAGCATCTATTTCCGTTTTCATAGCAGCCACCCACTTAGGATTCTGGAGAGCATTATGAACAGTACGAGGAATGGAGACCGAATCCACTTTACGAAGAAAGGACTGAAAAGAAGGAGACAAGTCCTGATAGGAAATATATTGGGAAATAGGATGGTTAGAACTTTCAAATAAAAGAAAGTGAGCAGGAGGGCGACGAACCCGAGTAGGATAACGGGGAGAAACAATTTCAGAAGTAATATCAAAAGATAAAGGAAGAGGGATACCTGAATCCGGAGAAGACGTTGGCAGGGGATCAGAGGAGCGTGGGCGACGGGAGTAAACCTGCAATGGATCACTGGTGACAACAGGGGGCAGGGAGTTACCGGTGGAGTCTAGAATAGGAATTGGACGACTCATCTGACAAAACTGGCTCCACTGGTGCCTGCCCTGCAGAAGAAGAAAAAGAATTTGGAAAAAAAGGAACAGTTGCCAGAAATGTAACATCCAGAGAATGATATAAATGACGGGTAACAGGATCATAACATCGATACCCCTTTGACATAGACGAGTATCCCAAGAAAACGCAACGAACATCCTTATTACCAAGTTTTGTGCGAGTAGGACTGCTATTTTGAACGAAACAAGTACACCCAAACACACGTGGTAAAATGGTAAAGAGATTGACATCAGGCTTAAGACAATGAAGGGGTGCCTTCCCAGCAAGAACACGACTGGGAGTACGATTAATAAGATAGGTTGCAGTGAGTACTGCTAAAAGTATTTTGGGACATTCATACCACACAAGAGGCATCGCACCACAGACATGATGTGGCGGTTTTTACGTTCCGCTACACCATTCTGTTCGGGTGTGTAGGGACAGGTAAGTTGTTGAAGAATCCCATCTTTATTAAGAGACGCCCTAAAGTCATCAGTGATATACTCGCGACCATTATCTGACCGTATATTACGTACAATAGTATGAAATTGAGTTTTAATCATTTGCAAAAAATTTCGAAAGTGTGTAAAGACTTTAGATTTTCTTTTCATAAGATAAACCCAAGTACAACGAGTATAATCATCAATAAAAGTGACACAGTAATGGTGCTGGGATAGGCCGTGATAGGGGAAGGGCCCCAAACATCTGAGTGAATAAGATCAAAGGCACTGGGTGCCCTATGCATGCGTGGAATATAAGAAGTGCGAGTATGTTTAGGCAGTTCACAAACCACACAATTAAAATGAAAATGCTTGCAAGCTTTATTCAAAGAAGGAAACAACCAACACAAGTATTGAAAGTTTGCATGTCCAAGACGAGCATGCCACAAATTTATAGTTTTAAGGCTAAAAACATAGTTATTAGAATTTGGTAGGATGGAATTATTAGAAGCAGGTAAACTAGTAGCTTGCAGACTGGAGATAGACATCCCGGAAAATAAAGGAGCATCAAAGTAGTATAGACCATCACGCTCGTGCCCCCTGCCAAAAATCTTCTTCGAAGTCAGGTCCTGCAAATAGCAACAATCGGGTAAGAACACAACAACACAATTATGAGATTTGGCGAGACGATTAACCGAAAGAAGATTATAGGCAAAATTAGGAACATAGTAGACAGATGAAAGAGTAATATCGGGGGACAAATAAGCGGCACCCTGACTATGAACAGGAACATAAGACCCATCAACAATACAGACCGATTGATTAATAGAGATAAACGAAGAAGTAAAAACAGAAGACTTACCAGTCATATGGTTATTGGCACTAGAATCCAGAATCCATGTGGGGTGAGTGGACTTACCATGAAGAGCAGTCGGATTACCAGTGGCAACAGCAACGGTGGGTCCAGACGAAGAAGAGGGGGTCCCCAGGCCCAAGTGAGACTGCAACTTGGCAATCTGTGACTGAAGCTGTCCAAAATCTGGTGAAGGCGGAGTGACTTCAACCACAGCACCTGTACGGGGAGCACCTCTCCCACGACCACCAAGGGGTCTACTTCTAGCAAATTGCTGCCTCATCTCTGGGTGAAGGTCAAAATAGCGATCGATAGTATGACCGGGCTTACGACAGTGCTGGCAAAAGAAATGTGAACCCGTAGGACGAGGGCTTGAAGGTGTAGCAAAGGTCATCTGATCCGGAATAGGAGCGGGTGAAGACGGCTCAGTAACAGGAGAAATAGAGGTAATGCGACGCCGTCGCTCATCACCCTCCATAGTTGCAAAAGCCTCAAATAAAGAGGGTAGAGGGATAGTATTAAGGATCTGGGTGCGAAGAGCCACAAACTCGGGCTTTAGGCCATTAAGAACTGGTAGGTATGACGGCGATCCAGGCGTGTGGTCTCAACAGCACCGTCATTAGGGAAGTCACTAACAGGCTCATACTGAGAGAGCTCCTCCCAGCGGGTCTGCAGGTACCCAAAATAATCTGCAACAGAGAGGCCCAAGGTAGACTGGGAAGCATGTGAAATATCCTGTTAAAGCTCGATAACACGAGAATCACTATGAGCATGCGCATACATTTTATTCAGGGTCGTCCAGAGATCAAAAACATTGCGATGGTACATGAACATATTATAAATTCGCTCTTCTATAGAATTAAACATCCATCCTAAAATGATACAATTATTGGTATACCATTCTTCATACTTAGGATCAGATTCGCCTGGTGATTTTTCCTTGCCAACCATCCAATCTTACACTTGCCTCCGAGAAAAAGACGAAGTGAATTAAACCAGGCATGAAAATTTTTCCCAATTAACAATACACTAGTAACACGTTGAGCCAGTGTAGTGTGGGAAATAATAGCAGGATCCTTATCTTTACCAGTAGTAGTCATGGTAATACAAAACCGTATGAAGCACAATCCACAAAAAATGAGAGAGAACCAAAAAACTGCAGCAATAATCAAGGCCGGAAACTCGGCGAACAAACAATCACAGCCGGATACTCGACTAAGAAATAATGGGCAGCCGGACACTCGGCAAGCCCAAACAAGAAGACGAAGAGCACGAAGGTGGCTCTTAATACATCACAAGCTGCTCAACAGGGGCAAAAAGCACAGCCAAAGGCTGCAAAGACAGAGCTGAAGGCTCTGTGGTGTGCTGCAAGGCCTGGAGGTCTCTGGTGACTTGCGGCTAGGGGAGAGGGCTGCGGCTAGGTGGAGAAGGGCTGCTGGTGGTGGTGCAGGGAGGTAGAGAGGGCTGCGGCAAAGGCAGGGGAAGGAAGAGAGGGTTGCGGCTAGGGCAGGGCTAGGGTTGGTGAAGGCTCTGATACCAAAAAGAATTGGGAAAAGGTTAAGTATATTATTTACATCCCAAGATTTATATAGATTACAAGAGAGCAAGAAAAAGGAAAGAGAATAAGAGAAAATAAAAGACAATAAAAACAATCATAACTATGGTCAACATCACCCATAAACATAAGAATAAAATCCGTAATTAATTCCTAATTCCAACACAAAGAATTCAAAATTTTGGGTTTCAAAAAGAAATTCCTTGTAATTGAAGTGAACTTTTCAATTTTATTGTTTCTGTACGTTTTTCTTTCTAATTGAAGTGAACTTTTCAATTTTATTGCTTCTGTATACTTCTTATAGAAAATCATTAGACACCCTTTTCTCCGACTCTGTCACTTGTGAGCTTCTCTGCTTACTTCCGAAAAGTTCAGAAAGCAAAAAGTAGCTTAAACTGGTTATAAATTGTGCATGTGTAATGTGTTAATTAGTGCCTTACTCCATAATCCCCCAAAAGAGAGGTGGTTGTTTGCATTCTTAATTCTTTGAATGACAAGTCAAAAATTATGATGAGCCATGCAAATGTAGGACCTAGTTCACATTGTCATCCACTTGAAACTCTCCTAGAAGCTGACGGATTGATCTAGTTACAAAGAAGTTTTATATGTGTGTGCACGCGCTCGTATGTATTTTGGTTTTACTGGAGGTTTGTTCATCGTTTTTTCATTTATTCATGTATGGTGCCTGATCATCTCCCCATTGGTGACATGCAGGTGATGATAAAGATAAACCATCAATAGGACCTCCAAGCAATCAGCAAAGATTGGGACCCGATGGTCTTGATTTGCATTATGCGAATATTATTATCCAGATTGACACAATTGTTCGTGTATCTTCTCTTAATTGCTATTGCTTATTTTGCATTTTTTGTTCTCCTAAATGTATATCTTTTTCAGTTATCAAAGCTCCTATTGTCTATCTATACTATACACAGGTTTTACAATGTGCTCAAGTGTTTTAACAGTAGAATGTGCTTTACAGTTTTTGTCAAGTAGGTAGAATGGATTTATTACCCTCATGTTGATTGAAACTCAGTCTCTCTCTCTCTCTCTCTCTCTCTCTCTCTCTCTTTCTCTCTCTCTGTCACTAGAATTTTCCCTCCCTCACCAGAAATAGGAATCAAGGATGAGCCGTAGTTGAGAATGAATCATCTCTTCTTCTGTACTCCATTCCCCACGAAGATATGGTGACCGACTAGAAAAAGGCTTTAAATTCATGAAATATAACGTTTAGGGTATGTTTGAATTGGATGTCACTTTGGCTTTTACACAAAGCAGAATTCCTAATCACAATGCCACCACGGGAAATAAGAAAATTTTATTAAAACCCAAATCTCCTTCCCGCATCATCACGTTTTAATTGAAGCACATGTAGACCTGCTTAAGACAAAACGTGCTTAAAATTTACCCAAACAGACTAATAAACGCGTTTTGGGCCCTAGAAGCCGTTTGGGCCAAAATGTGCATTTGAGAAGTGATTCCAAATAAGGCCTTATTGTAGCAGGCCCTGCATGATGTAGAATCATAGCACCTAGACTCATCTTAAGTAGGAGAATATTCAATAAAATATGCCTTGTACTCTTGGATCACGCCTCTCCCATAGATTTTTGTACTCCTGAACAAAACACAGTCAAACACCATGTGTGGAATAGAATGACTAGTTGTTTGCCCATTGTTTTGACATCACGTGCCAAATTTAATTAAGGCTAATACCTAGGGGTACAACTTGGAACGGAAATTCTGATTCCGACAGATTCCATTCTGAAAAATTCCGATTTTGGAAACTAAAAATGCATTCTGAATTCCGAAAAAATATTCGGATCGGAATCGGAATTGTTTTGAGATTTTCGAAAATATTACAAAAATGTATTATCCGAACATTTTCGAAATTTTCCGAAATTTTCCAAACTTTCCTTACATTTGTCCCACATCGGTTAGAAAGGAAGGCAAGATGATGAAGGTGAGTCTATAAATTAGATCCAAGCTAGTACAACATTAGAATTCGAAGCAAGTAGCTTGCGTCGGAAAATTCCGAAAAGTCCCGAAAATTCCAAAATTTCGGAATCGGAAATGAAAATTAGATTTCTGAAATTTCGGAATCGGAAGGGCTTCTGAAAATTCCGAAATTTCGGAATTTTCTCCGAAAGGGCTATTTCCGATCCGTTCCGTCAGAAACACACCCCTACTAATACCACATTTTCTCAGAACATACAAGATACATCTAATTCCACTTCAATACTCGAGTCGTACAAGTTATTTTAATCTCAATACAAAGTCCCTTGCCCAAAAATTCACGACATGAACACACTATGCGGAAGTGGTCCGAAGATGACATACAAAATGCGGCGAAGTAGTAGATGTTGATGAGAATAGATGAAAACAGAAGGATTGGAAATATCAATTAGAACAAAGAACAATCGACCCGCTCGAATGGCATGATAGTTTTTAAGGAAACACTAAGTGAAAAGATATACTCGAAAGCACCAAGTGAGGGAGTACAAGGCCAAAGGCCTAGCCTACAACATCCTGATGCAATTGAATTGCAATAACAAGAGGAGTATGAAGAGAATCTCCATTAAAGAGCTCAAAGCTCACTTGGTTTTACAACCAAAATACATAATATACCAAAACTAATTTCTCACAACCCTAGCCCACTATTTATACCCTATTAACCCATACTAACCTCACATCGTGGTGACTAAATACGATAAGACAACTAAAACAAAATAACATAAAAGTACAATTACCTATGTAACACGGACTCTTTGAAAAGGCTGCCGCATCCGCACTAGTGCGTACCTGTATTGGGTGCTCCGTGAATTCTGTGAGTTCGTTTGGAGTGTGGTGGAGTTTGTTTTGTAGCGTTCTTTTGAAAAAGAGCGCAAGTTCTTCGCACAGTTTTGAAAACTTTGGGGGTTTAAAAGACAAAAAATAGAAAATAATAGTAGCAATTATCTAGGGTATACACTAATGCACTAATAGTTATAAAATAATTTGTATATACTACTATCTGAAAGTATGTTTTTAGTATTTTATCCAAGTACTCCCGCCGCACCCGCACCCATACTTTTTGGAAAATTGGCGAATCCCTCGCACCCGCACCCCCGCACCCGAATCCCCGCACCCGCACCGGTGCTACCTTGACTATTACTTAAGCCTAAAGTACTACACCATATAAAGTACCATATATTTATGGATGTGGATATCACAGAGGAACTTCGTCAGTTCACATATATAATTTTCATTTACAACTGTTCAAGTTTCTGAGTTCTATGGATTCTGCTTTTATCATTGAACAGCCAAATTATCATCAAATATATTCTAATTTCTTGCAAATGCACTTTTTCTGGAAAATCATGATTTAAGGGTTTTTACTGAATTAGCTTATGAAATATTTGTTCAGGTGGCTCGATCCAGTTCATTACCTCCTAATTCAAGGGAGACATTATACCAGAACCTGCCACCTTCTATAAAATCATCACTACGCTCCAAAGTACAAACCTTTCATGTCAACAAAGAGGTACTCTTTCTTAGGGATTTATCCTGATATTAATTAAGAAGCACATTTATTCTTTTTTTGATGAGGCTCCGTTTTAGTTCATGGATTTATTGATGGTAATTGAAATGAAACGCCTTTCTTTTTTTGGTTACTATGGAAAATAGTGAGGAAAATAAGAAGGAGAAGAATATGATGAGGAATGAATTGAAGTTGTCGAATTTTATGAGTCACTTCTCTTCCTCTTTTCTTGATTTTCTACAAATTGAAGAACTTTGAATTGCTAATATTATTAAGCATGAAAGAAAATACAAAAGAAATGGATTTTTTGTCTCATTTTCCACTCCTAATACCTTCTTTATGACTAGTTGCTTAAATTAAAGATTTGGAATTTTACGAGTCATTCTCTTCATCTCTTCTTGATTTCATAAAAAATTCAAAAACCTTTTAATTTCTCATATTGTTTAAACATGAAAGAAAATACAATAGAAACGGGTTTCATTTTCTCAGTTTCTCCTTTTCTTTTCCTTCAATAAATCCACACACCAAAGTTTCATTACTCCCTCCCTCCCATTTTATGTGTTCATCTTTCCTTTTTTGGATGTCCCAAAGCTAATGTCCATTTTGATAATTTTGTATCTACTTTCCAAACTTATCCTTATTGATTTTGAAAATGCCCAACAAAAAGTAAAAGGGAACAAAAAACAAGTAGGGGTAATTTTGGAACAATTGCATTTATTTCAAGTGATGATTATTTTCCCTTAAAAAGTTGGTATCCCAAAGATGGACACATAAAATGGGACGGAGGGAGTATTATATAATAAAAATAAAAAAGATGAAAAAGGCCAAAAATATAATAAGAAAAAAACTTTGAAGCATGTATTCTTTGCAATAATCAAATCATGGAAGTTGGCATAAATATATTATTAGTAATAACAAAGCCAATAAATAAAATTCAAGAACATCATTAATATTAGTTCATATGTTACTTACATATTTGCCAAATGAGTTGGTCTCAGTTTATACTTCTTTTTATCTTTTTTTAATCCCAAACTTTCTTTTGTTTGTTTTTCACAATTTTTTAAAAAAATTCATAAACATCCATTATGTATAACAAGTTTAGAAAAATTATAGCAGAATTTCAAAACATAATCAAAGAATAGCAATTTAGTGTTTCCCACACGTGTCCTAGGCGTATCGTGTGCGCGTCCTTTGCATGTCGGTTAGGTGTTTGTTGAAAAAAAAAAAGACAAAGAAAAAGAAAAGAATAAGCAATTCAGAGTATCCGACATGCGTCGAGAGAGTGTCGGAATCGGTACGCTGTCAACACCGATATGACGGACAAAATGGAGTGTCGGTGCTTCATAGGCTCCAAGTAATGTTTTGAATGCAACTTTTGAGTATTTAATTGCCAGATATAAATGTGGGTTTAGGTGTTTTGTATAATTTTAATTTGTTTTTCTGCAGCTCACTGTTACAGAAATCAAAGCTGAGATGGAAAAGACTTTGTCTTGGCTTGTTTCTACCGCCACAAACACAGCCAAGTAAGACTTCCAACTTTCTTGGAAAGTACTAATCTTTTTTTATTCTGCAACTATTTCCATATCTACAGTTCTCTTTCACCTTCTAATAGTCATGTTTGTTACTTTTTGGTTTCAAATTATTCAAAGCAGAGACCATCATGGTTTTGGTTGGGTTGGAGAGTGGGCAAGTACGGGGTGAGTAACAAACTCTGTTTCTTTTGTTCCAATGTTCTTGTATGCGACGTGTATATGTATGTATATGTATATGTATATGGAGCTTAGCGATGTATGAAGCACGGATGCGACACAGTACGGACACCTTCGACACGACAAACCCTAAAAAAATGCAAGTCGACACCCCATGAACAGTGTCCGAGAAGTGTACACACGGACACGACACTATGTGACACGTTACCTTCATAGAAGTATCCGTGCTTCCTTGGCTATCGTACTATATGCAGAGGATAGCATTGTATTCAATTTTAAATGGACAATAAAAGTCCATACCCCGTCTTTAAAATAGAAGAACACTAAAGTAGTTTCACATTGAGGTGATGAACTTTTTTGTCCACTTGAAAACGTGTGCATTTATGTATGCAGTCTATTAGCATTTCCCTATACATATATTCCCACATGTATGTTACCTGTGATTAGACTTACAGGAACTAATGAAGTTTGTTAACATATTGGAAGTAAATACGGATCGTCGTGTATTTCAGGTCAGAGTTAAACCGGAGGCCAACTGTAACAGGCGATGTGCTTCGGATTGAAACTCTGCACCATGCTGAGAAGGAAAGGACAGAAGCTTATATACTTGAACTACTTTTGTGGCTTAATCATTTAGTGATCCAATCCAAGGTTGGTGCAAATGGTAGAAATGGCACCAAATCACTGATTAAATCTCCAATTTCCTCTGCCCTCCCGGGACCAACTCAGCTCCCCGAGCCCGAGGTTGCTAGTGCTACATCATCCACGGTAAGTGTTGAACAAAAGACGGACACTATGGTCACGCAAGAGTCGGGGACATTGAACCCACAGAAGGCGGGTTAAGAAAACACGATAGACAAAAGCAAGAGTAACGGAGATTCCACAACAAAGGGATGCGAGAAATTATTTCCTGTGAAGGGCAAAATTGTCTCATGCGATCGTCACAACTGTGTAACGTTTTATGTGATTCGAGTATTTTGTGGGTCTCACAGAAATGTCATAATCACGTGGTTTATAATTTCTCCTTTGAAGAGGCTTGCTTCTTGCATTCCTGTTATAGATAGATATTGGTCTTGTGAAAAAAGCATTAGACTTCATTGATAAGAGTGGACATACATGGACATGATGTGGAATATACTAGATCATCTTTGTATTGTGAGGGCAAAGGAGAGTAAATGATGTAAGATGAGTGAGAGTCCTCATTGATGTGTTGTAAATTTGTAGTTTTGTATACCTCAGGGGTCCTTTCTTTTACGTGCACACATTCTGAGATCAACTGTGCTGTGTTTATACGTTATAGTATGTGGGTGAGATTTGGATGTGGGGTTGTGTAAGATATTTACTTAGTACATGTACAGCTGTTACATGAGCTTATAATTCAGACCCCTACTCTGTGTGTGTGTGTGTGTGTGTGTGTGTGTGTGAGAGAGAGAGAGAGAGAGAGAGAGAGAGAGAGAGAGAGAGAGAGAGAGAGAGGCTGGGTCACAGACTCACAACCAAGGCCTAGTTTCGGGCCTAGCTTGGGCTTAACAAATGATCTACTTGCTACAGCTTTGATCTCTTTGACTTATTTATTCATGGTCAAGGGTCAAGGTTATTATGACGAGCTTTGCAGATACTAGTCTCGAAATAGTAAGTGATGATGTCAAATATTGGGTAAGAGATAAAAAGAAGAGTAATATTTGGGACACAACCTTCATACAACTTTCATACAACCTCCCCAAAAGATGTCTCTCTCTCTCTCTCCTGTGATGTCACTGGACTCCACAGTGACACAGGAAAGAGATACACATCTTTTAGGGAGGTTGTATGAAAGTTGTATGAAGGTTGTGCCCCAAGTATTACCCTAAAAATTACCCTAAAAAGAATTAGACAAGAGAAGTTATATGTAGTTCGACCCTGTTAATGAAGAGGCCTACGCCCACGTGTGTGATGGAGCACTAGCACTATCAAATCGCTGGGGTTTTTTGGTGAATCAACAATGAGGATGGAGCTACTAGAGACCGGCCGGGTAAAGTTTATGCGAGTAAGATAAGGGTCCGATCTCCCTTAAAGGAGGTGAGTGGTCTCTTTTATAGATACAAGAGACCTACTCGTACATGGCAAGTAAACTGATAAGGTAATACAATCCAATTGAGATTGATTAGCATAAATCGTGTGCGTTTTCTAATTTGATTAGGAAATGATTTACACTTTCCATTAGTCTTCTAATAGGAAATCGTCTGGAACATTCTGGGTCACGTCATGGGGATTGGCTGGGCTGTGCTTGTGACGAGCTGAGCCCTGATGATACTGGGCGTACTGCTCGGGTTATGCAGGAGTGGAGCTTTGCTTTCATTGGACATTTTTGTACATATTAGCTGCCCCCTCTGAGGCTAATGTGATGCTTCATCAGATGAGGGTTGGAAAATTTGTATGACTCGGCAAACCATTCGGAACACAGCTCAACACTGGGCCTGTCGTCTTGGTCAATCGGGGCCTCGACCGATCGATTATCTCGGGTAGGGGTGGGCATTCGGTCTGTTCGGTTCGATTTGAGATATTTCGGTTCGGTTTTGTTCAGTTCGGTTTGGGAAATAAGGAACTGAAACTGAACTGAAATATATTTCGGTTAATTCGGTTCGGTGACTGAAATAATATTTCGGTTCGGTTTAATATTTCGGTTAGCCGAAATAAAGAAAAAAATATTTTTTAATTTTTTTTTTAATATTTTTTTTTATTTTTTTATGACAAGCATTAGAGATCATTCTATTTCTATATATAAAACATAAGCCTTAAAAACTGAAAATTGCATAAAAAAAATTAAAAATAGTAAATTCCAATTATACACCATGATATATCACATATGGACACATTAATAATTATGACATATAGTCATATAGACATTGTTGCATTTCACTTGTACCTGTTTTAGGTTGTTTACACTTAACATATGAACATATCACATATTTAATATTTTAAAATTCCAAGTTCAAACTCACAAGTCCAACCAAGACTCCAAGTTGTCAACAATATGTGATATTGTGATGTCTCTATGGACTATGGACATTGAACAATTCTTTTGCCCGTGTTAACAAATTAACATTACACACAATCAAATATTTTCAACTTGACAATTCCCAAGTCGCAAGCCAAGTAGCCAACAAAATATCACACATTAAACAATACATATCACATATTTCCAAGTTCCGACTCCTAAGCCAAGTTTCGAACAACTATCGGATTAATACAAATTATGAAATACTAAGTTACTAACTAGTAACTAGAAGTATTAATACAAGGCAACAAGTTACCAAATATCAAGTTTACCAACTCCAAATCTCCAAGTCTAAAAATGTAAAATGCTCATCACCATTCATCCACAAACAAACATTTGCATTCAAGTTTGTCAAGGATCAATGATCAAAGATCTAGAATGTTGTTGGAGTCATTTGCTATCTTCAATAAGTCTACAAAAAGAAAAGAACAACGATCACTTTTCATTTTAACATTAATTAGCACATATAATATAAGAACAAAGTACAAACTAAAAACAAGAATCAAAAACATAAACATTTGCATTTGCGTACCTTCTTCAATTTTCTCTAGATTATCCAAATCCTCCTCAATGCTCACCGGGCGAGATTGGGGACGCAACCAGTCCTGAGCAGACACAATGGCTTGTGCTATTCTCAGAGTCAAGGAGCTCCTAAATGCATCAAGCACGCGCCCTACAGTACTAAATGCGGACTCGGAAGCCACTGTAGAGATAGGAACTGCCAACACATCGCGAGCCATCTGTGCAAGGATAGGAAATCGAGGTGAATTGACCTTCCACCACTTCAAGATGTCAAAGTCGTCTTCATCATCCTCGACAGCCTCACCAAGATACCTATTCAACTCTGATTTGGCATCCACATTCCCACTTTCAACTTTATACTTGTCGTACTCCTTCATTAAGGTTTTCCTCCTTTTTTGAGGCTCCACATTAGTCGTCACATTAGATCGGCCACTTGATGTATGGGAAGAGGAAGATGTAGTGGATTGGGGTAAGTTAAACCTCTTATATTCATTAAACATCTGATGTGTTCCATCTCTCACCAACTTTTCCATGGCTTGTCCCACAACCTCCCCGTACATTTGGAGAATGACAAAATCCAAAAACCCTAACTTATGACGAGGATCCAATACCATAGCAATAAAAATCAACAAGTTCATCTTTTCCGGATCTCCCCAATACTTGTCATACTTAGCCTTCATCTTTGTTGCCATATGACTAAATTCAAAATCATCACCTGATTGCCACTCTTTCAACAAACAATAAAGCTCACTAATTTCAGTAAGGAATGAATTTGACGTAACATATAAAGAGCCAGAGATCCTCAGTGTTAAGTGATAAAAGTGTTCTAAAAATCGAACTAGACGCCTAACATTAATCCAATCTTCTTCACTTGGCACCCCTTTTCATCACTATCCGAAAGATCTGATTTATAATTTGAATCTTGCATGTTATACCTCGCAAAGGCCCTCTCAAACCTCTCAGCTGTATCCAACATCAAATATGTGGAGTTCCACCTAGTAGGAACATCAAGACATAACAATTTTTTACTCTCAATCTTTTCAAATTCAACACTCTTTAAATCTTCTCAATCTAGCTGGTGATTGCCTTACAAATCTAACGGCCCCACGAACTCGAGCCACAGACTCACCTACTTCTTTGACTCCATCAACAACCACAAGGTTTATAATGTGTGCTACACACCTCATGTGGAGATACTTGCCACCTAACACATTAGTACCCCAAGTATCAAACCTCCTCTTCAAGTATGAAATGCCCACATCATTAGAACTAGCATTGTCAACAGTAATCGTAAGAACTTTATCAATACCCCAATCAAGTAAGCATTTCTCCACTACAACACCAATGTCCTCACCTTTATGACTTTTAATTGGACAAAAATTCAAGATCTTTTTATGTAAAGTCCAATTATTATCAATAAAGTGTGCCGTGAGAACCATATAGTTGATTCTTTGCAAAGATGTCCGAGTATCTGTGGTGAGACAAACCCTCTTACTTGGGTCCTTCAACCACATTTTCAATTTTGACTTCTCTTGTACATAGAGATCATAGCAAACTCTGCTGATAGTCCTACGTGATGGAACTGAGAAGTCAGGTGGTAATGCAACTGAGACAAATCGTCTAAACCCCGGTCGATCTACAAAACTAAACGGGAGCTCATCAGTAATTAACATCTCGCCTAGTGCCTTCCTAACAACCTCACATTTAAACCTCCATGTACCCATAACATTTTTCCCAGTTTCACTATCTCCTGATTGTTGATACCCAGTAATCTTTGTTTGCTAAGATCATGACTATATGGGTTTGCCTTACAACTGATCATGTGATTTTTCAATGTATATAGCAGTCCCACAAGTTTTTGGATCAGCAGAATACGGTTTATCGCAATAGTTACACTTTGCTTTCTTAAACCCCTTATCATTAGTGAACCTAGTAAAATGTTTCCACACTACTGATCTAGGCACCATGTCTTTCCTTTTTTTGTCAATTGTTGAATTTACACTATCATTGTCAACTGACTGTGCACTTTGACTTCCTATGGGCTCACTCTCACTTCCACTCGACATAATAGATGATAACTAGATGAATTACAAGTTTATAATAGTTGGAAATGGCCTCTCAGCTGTGATTCTGAATAAGGCGGCCTGAATAAAGTTAGAGAAATTTAAAGAAAATTAGAAACTACATTTCAATTTAGAAACTACTAACCAAGAAACTGAAATTTAGAGAAATTTAGAAACTACATTTCAACTAAGAAACTACTAACCAATGTCCAAGAAACCACATTTCAATTTAGAAAATAGAAACTACTAACCAAGCAACAACATTTCAATTAAGAAACTATGAACCAATGTCCAAGAAAGTGAAGAAACTAGCATTTCAATTAATTCCCAAATCCCAACTAATGTTGGCTTAGTAGTCTAGTAGTAGTAGACATAGTCACATGACTCACATACTCACATGAAGATGATTGTGGGGCTTGGTCTAATTTCTGGGGAAGATATACTGAGAAGTGGGAACTAAATGAACCCAATCCTTTTCTGATTTTGCCATAAAAGCACCAAAAGATTGTCTTTGACAGTGACCCTTGACCATCACCTGATTCACATGTTTAGTTTCACTGCATAATTCCTTATTTGGTTTTCCAGAAAGGCCGGCTAGGATTTGTCAATAGTTTGCCACATGAAAGTTTACTTTTATTTTTGTGTTTATATATATATTCTAGAGTCAAAAATTATATTCCTGAATCCTAATTGCACACGAAGACAGTTGATTATGTTTATGCACTTTTTTTTGTTGCTTATTATTACACTGAGTTGGTTGATAAAATAACGGTTAGAAAGTTTCAACTTTAAAAAACAAAAAAAAATTTTACTTAAAAGAACATGAATTTACACCAAAGAGACCTAATTTAATTTAAAAAAATAAAAATAAAAATAGAACAATTTGACCATTTTGAAAAGGAGATTAAGCTATTAACTTTGCAAGACAGCAGATCCGCATAACATAGATTTAAACTCATTGAAGTCCTTAAAGCAATAATGATCAGGTATTTCCAAAACCTTGATTTAAGTACAGTTATAAAAATGATTAGTTATTAGCATATACATTAATGCATTATGAGGTTTACACTTAAGTAAAGTGTAAACCTGAATTTCGTTATTACAAATTTATAAGTAAAGGTTATATACTTATATGCATTATGAGGTTTACACTTAAGCATATAACTGATGGGGTGAAACATCAGTTATTAGCAGATTTAAAATCTTTTTTACTTTTTGAGTGGCCAATACTATGATTTTATACTTATAATCTAATATGCTAGTCTTTACTATGCATTTTAGTGTTATATGGTTTACATAACAAGTTCATGAACAAAGCTTGTGATTAGCAAGCAATAAAACCAAGTAAAAGAAGAAGAAGATGAAATCAAACCAGATCGTTGGGCCTTGGGAGGGAGAGTGGTCGCCGGTCGCCGTGGCCGTGGACCCGTGATTGAGAAGAGGGGGTAGCGACTACTTACTTACTCACCGTGAGAAGTGAGAACTGAGGAGGGAGAGCCGAGAGGAGAGGAGGTCGCCGTGAAAGAGGGGTCCGAGAAAGGGAGGTCACCGGAGGCCGTTCGTGAGGAGCAGAGCCGCAGAGGTCCAGAGGACCAGAGACTCCAAATGATGTGGTGATGTGCGGCGACTGGGAAAGGAAATGGAAATCTCAAAATGATTGAATGATTTTAGGCCCTTTAGGGTTTTATCATTTATGTGTATTATATATATATAAAATATAAAAACTGAAAAACACACTTTAATAATAATTCGGTTTTTTGGTTCGGTTCGGTTTGGAACCTTGATACCGAAAATCGAACTATAATATTTAATTCAGTTCAGTTTCTAACCGAACCGAAAATTTAAACCGAATTAACCGAACTATATTATAAATTTCAGTTCAATTCGGTTCGAATTTCGGTTAACCGAACTATTTGCCCACCCCTAATCTCGGGAGCTTGGGGTTGGTACCTACCATATGTTAAGAAGTGGTTGGTCTGGTTAGGATCCAACGCGACCAGTGTAAGCGCAACTGGACAGTCATGACCTAACCGAACTGTCACTTTTGTACCATTAATGTGCACGCTTTTTGAGGCACCGCTTGGGCTGCCCGAGGTGCCATCTGTCGGGCATTTAGGCAGGAAACTGGCTGGACCGTTGGATCTGAGATCATCTGGACCGTTTGTGCAATCTATAAAAGGAGCACTTGAGCATTTTCGTTCCTTCTGCTACCCATAGAAAGAAATCACTAAGCGGTTCCAAAGAAAAAGCATCCGGTCAAGGTTCCCGAGCTCTTCCCTGCACTCCGCTCTTGTAAGTCTTCGTTCCTCCAGCCTTGTAATTCACTGTATTTTTCTTCTCTTCTTCATTTGTTATTATTTCCGAATGAGGCTGGAGAATAGGAACCCTTTAGGCCTGTTGAGGGAGTGGGATTTCTTTTTCCTTAGATTCTGTTTCTTCCTCAGATCAGGTGGTTCCCTTTCCTTGGTAGAGTAGTCAGCCTAGTCGGTATGTCCTAGAATCGTTCTGCCCGAGTGTTACCTGACCTTGAAGTCTATGTACTCCCTACCATACAGGCTTTTGGTCCTTATACCCCTGTACCTTAGTTTTGAAGTTCCTGACCCCTACTTAGGTCGTTAACTGCTTCCTCGTCCCGTCGAAGGGACCTTAGAAATGTGTCATTCTGATTTTTACTCATCTTCCTGATCGGAGGATGAGCACTCAAGGTCGGGGACCTCGAGCAATAGCGTGGACCTGCCTTCACTGTCTCCGTCAGACCACCATAGTGAAGGTAGGATTCCCATTCGGGGGTTTAACGATGAGATAAGCTAGGGGCTCCAGGAAGCATCTGGGTTGCGGGGGTCGGACGATGAGGCATCGGTCTCTGGTATTCCCAGCAGTCTACTTGCTTCTGACTTGAGGCGAATTAAGGATATATATGATATTCCCGGTCATTGCTCCTCGGCTTAACCTATCGGTGGGGCTCACCTGCACCAGCCGTGTTTTGTCACCCTCTATGAGGACGTGTTTTTTGCAGGCCTTTGCCTTCCTCTCCATCCGCTTGCCTGGGAAGTGCTAATCTACCTCGGGCTTGCTCTAGGGTAGCTTGCCTCGAACGGGTAGAGATTTTTGATGGGGGCCATACACCCCTGGCCCCAAGTCCTCGTGTACAAGCTTACCCTCCAGGATTTCCAATTGACCCACCGACCGTTCTTGTTACACGGGGAGGTCGGCTTCTTTTCTCTGGAGCCTGACAGGGGAGAAAGATAATCGATAAATGCACGAGCAACAAGGGATGGAAGAAAAAGTTCTTCCAAGTGTCCACCCTCGGGCTCTGTGATAACGCTCCGGGAATTCAACTAAGCACCTCCTGGGTGGGACAGTTGAGGAGTAAGCTCCAGTCTTGTGTCTATTTTCCTTTCTGTTTTGTTGTTGCCGTAGAGCTAACTGACCTGTATTCTATTTTGTAGTGGGGTCGACTGACCCACCGAGCATACTCGACGAGTGCCAGGACTGGATTAGGGCCTTGGCTTAGGATCCTACCAACATCACAGACTTGTTAACCTGGACGGGAGCCCGAAAAGTTAGCTACGAGCCTGACAAGCCCTTTGAAGCACCCGTCTTTCCTTCAATTATTCTTGGTAAGTTCTTACCTTTCAGATTCCCTTTAATGCCTCTTCAGCCATTTGTCATTGCTTACCCGATTACTTGCTGACCTGCTTTTCATTTTTTACAGATATGGCCCCAAGGAGTGACCCCAAAGCATTGAGGGCGAAAGAGGCTGCCGTGGGCGATGGTCAACAGCTCAAGCGGTTAAGACACGGGCCTCGCCCAAAATTGGCTCGGACGTCAGCTCCGAGGGTAAAGGTGGTGCGTGACACTACCCTTGGGAGAGACATACCATCCGGGATCCAAATGGAGGAGTCTTCAGAGATTCGGGAGAGAATTCGGCCGACTCTTCTCCCGAGTCAGGTCGACATGAGTGCGAGGATCTCCCTACAGTCGCTCCTGGGGTGGCTCTATAGCCTCTCTCACTTTGTAAGTAACTTGCCCCTGTCTCTTTCCATTTTTTGTTAACTTATTCATTCTCTTTGTATGATCGACCGATTTCTTCTTTTCTTTTTGCAGGTCAGTTGTATAGCTACCGGGGCCGAATCCTCCCTACCCAGCTTGGCTGAGAGGGCGACCGTTGCTGAGGCCGCCTTTTCGAATGAGAGGGCGGCATTAGAGGCTAATGAGACTGCCTTAGCCGTCGAGAAGGACAAAGTGAAGGGGATAGCTCTGAACCTAGCTAAGAGCAGCTCAGGCAGAGCTGAGTGCCGCCCGGGAGAGCTTGGCAGTTGTAGAGGCCGAGAAGAAGGCCCTAGATGATGCGGCGACCGCACAGGAGGAGGCAGAGAGACCCCCTGAGGGCGACTTCAACGATGGTTCCTTTCAGGGCTACATGGACCTTAAAAGGAGAGTAGTTCTGGACCATCCTGAGTGGGACCTTACCGCTTACTCGGGAAAAAACTCCGACTACTGGGACATGGAGCCCACCGCTGCCGAGGGAGCCGCTGCTGAAGAGGCACCGGACAGGGATGAGAAGTTAGAGACACCGGGGGTGAGGTGGTCATCGTGGATGATACTGAGTAAGGAGCCTACCTGGTCACTTCTAACCACTTCCCCAATTGCTCTCGGCCTGTACATATATTTTTTCTTCTTTTTGTTTTTGTGGGGAGGCTGCTATAATTTCCCCCCAAGCAATGTATTTTTCGACAAACTAGTAATAAAAAGGCCCCTTGAGGTTGCTTTTTTACATACTGTGAGTGTTTGTACTTGTTTGCTTGTTTGTGATTGCCCATGTTTGACCACTTGTTAGCCTTATCATAACTCTGCCTTAGCAAAAGGTTTAGAACTGTGACTGGTAGGGAACACTCGGTCTTTAGGGGATCTGTAAAACCTTGGAATTGTTTGAGCTATTGTACTTGGAACTTTCTCAAGTTTGTAGAACCCGATCGGGTCACTGTAAGTGTTCGGGATTAACCAAGCTCGTAACAACCCCACGTGGACTCAGAACATTATGGACGATTGGATGTCTAAGGGTTTATACTTAGTTAATTCCAAGACTTGTGAATGCTCAGTGTGGTTTCTTGTAGTTTACTGTACCCTTCCTGTCCCCCGAGCTTTAGGTAAGGCAGACATTGTAGGAGTAAGTACTGTAGGTAATTGTAACCTGTACCCGAAAAACAAGATTAGTGTAGTGTTAATATGTATTAATTAATGATAATTAATGCTTATGATGGTTTAAGGTGGGGTTATGAACCCGCAGGTGAAAAGGTGGTGTTTGCACCACAAAATAATATTAAAAGTAGAGCCCACCAAATCTGAGAAATAGTGCGTGAAGTGTGTACAAAGGTAGGCTGATGAAATAGGAGGCTGATACAACATAACGGTACCATAATCAAAGAATCAAGCCACGTCGGTGGAAGGATAGTTATTGACGATTATGTTGAGGTAAACGAATGACATGTGTGACACAAAGCAGTGTCAAGCTTGGGTTTGGATGAAGCCCATGATTTCGAGATCATGGAGATAGTGAGCAGTTTCTCAGCACAGAGATAGCGGTTATCACTGTTGTTATCTATTTAAAGGAACGAAGAAAGGAGAAGAAAAGATCCCAGAGATCAAGAACACTTAGCATTTTCTTTACTTTTTGTCATGTATTTCCTTTATCTTTGATTACCAGTTCATCTAAGAGTAGCCTTGTAATTAGACTTCAGTTAGAAGACAAAATCTTCACTTCTAATTGTACTTTGTTATATGAATAGTTTAATGGAATTCATACTCTGTTTTCCTCTAAGCTAATCTCAGTTTTCTTCCCATCTCAAGTCCTTAATCTTTGGTTAAGGTAATTTGAACCTATTTTGAAGAAATCTCGTTCCTCTATTTCTCTAACTCGTCCTATTCGTCAAATCGTTCATTTCAAAGAGGACATTTGTCTGGCACGCCCACACTTTAGCATTTACATAATTTTTTGCCATACAGGTGTTCAGATGCGAACACAGATAAAAGTTTCAAGTCAAGTGAAACTGGTATAAAAGTGGGACCTGATGAAGGTTTAAATGATGTGAATTGCATTTAGATGTAATTATATGCTTAAATGAATACTTTTTTTAGGTGTTTAAAGATATTATGATGTCATATGTCAGGTAATGGGGACCAATTTAGGTACCCATGTGAGGGCGTATTTGAATACAGTTCATAATTGATAGGTTTAATAGCAACCTCATAATATATGTGGGACTATGTTTGGGACCCGCGCAGAACATAGACTAAACCTACTTAGAAATGTTGGGTAGTTAATGAATTAAATTGGGGGTTTCATAATAAAGCTTAAGAAAGTTTGGGGGGTGTAAATGAAATTTGAGGAAAAGGAGATGTATATCTCTTTAGTGAGTCACATGGTGACTCATTTGTATAATCAAAATAGATTGAGAGGAAGAGAGACACGTAGAGAGAGAACCGAGAGCTTCGGCAAAGACTATGGGGGTTTCGCACGACTTTCTGATGCCATATCTTCATCGTCTGACGTTCATTTTTTGATTCGAGATTGTATTTGGACTCGTAGAGGTAAGAGGATCACATGCACGCCTTTTATTTTTCAGTTTTGGTAATGTTTTTCTGGTGACCATTCTTGGTTGATAACTCTTGGTATGTCAAACCTATGAAGGATTATCACCGGTTAGGAATTGAGTTGGAAATTGGCAAGTGTTGGAGAAATCTAGGCTTAGTTGGCTAATAAATCAAAGATGTGAGTGTTCTAATCCCAAAAAAAATGGGTGTTTAGATATGTTCATGTGATAATTGTTATCTTAGAATGCTTAATTCATGTTTGTATAGCTATGATTATGATGAATTTGAGTAAAAGTATGTCAAGCGTGTGAAAATTGCTATGCTTATATGCTAAGTTGCTTATATGTTTATGTGGATCATAGGGAAGTCAAGTAGTGGTCACCATTTATAGGTCCCATATATAAGAGATAGAAAGCCCTCAATGAGTGGGGCGTGGTGACGACCACAGTGAAATGACGGTGACGCCTTCGGAGTCACAAGTGTGAAAGAGACGCTATATGCGACAAAAGAGTGAGGAAGATCCGGGGTGAGAAGGACCCGGGGGTGGTGACTGGAGTTACTTGACTTTTCGGAGATCATTTTGTTGATTATAATGATTGTTGCATTTACATGTTAAACATTCTAATAGCATGATTAGTTCTCTCACTAAGCGAAAGCTTAAATGAATATTATTTTCTATTGTGGTTATTAAATAACCATCGCATGTACATAATGGGAAGAGGAGAGGAGATGATTCGCGCATTGGGTTGGTTTGGGAGTTGTGGATATATCATTATATCCATATTTAATAGTGTTTGACTTCCTAACGTAAGTTTTGTTTTCGAAAATGTTATGAACAACTTGAGTTTTGGAAGGTTTGTAGTATGTCAAGTTCAAGTGTAGTGTTGGATATGCCTTTTGGTGTGAGTTGCACTTGCGAGTCACTAGTTGAGTAAAATTGGGCGAGATTTGGAACTTGTTCCATATGTTGATAAATCTTGTAATATGTTATAGTTTGTGAGTTTGAATTTCTGAAACTTATGTTGTAAACTAGGTAGTTGGGGGATTTGGGAGTTTGTTCTTGTGAATCTTATTTTTTTCTTATGTTAAAACTATGTTGGTTTGAGTATGTTGTTGAGTTGGACCATTCTAAAAAGTCCGGTTATGTGTCGTAACCATTTTGGGCAAATTCCGTTTTATAACCAAGTGCAATGTGGTATTTTGAAACCCTTCGGAGAAGTTTTACATAAACGTTTGCTTGACAAGAACTTGCGGTTTTCTCACTTGTTTTGATTCAATTGAGATTATGTACATGTTTAAAATGATACTTCGAATGTTGGGAGAAACTTAGATATGTGTTTGAAATGTTTTATTAAAGTACCATGAAGTTTGGTTGTGTTTGGATATGATTTGGACTTGTAAGAACCTAGTTTTTAGCAACAGAAAACAGTTCTACAGAACCCGAATCGATCCGAGTTAAAGGGCGGATCGATCTGCACTTATGGGAGGACATTCTGTGGAAGAAATGCTGAGATGGATCGATCCAGGTTAAAGGACGGATTGATCTGCGTACAAAATTTCAGACCGTCGATTTTTACGAAAACATGCATAACTCTTTCTAGAAAACTCAAATTCGCAAGCCGTTTTTTGCATTAGAACCGAGACTCAAACATCTATCTTTTGATATAAAAGTTTACTATACTTTATTAATGATCATTTTGCCCTTGGGGATATTTTGTGTCAACAAAGTTGTGTTATGAGGTATAATTCATGTTTTCTTAATAAGTGGAGGTTAATTTGGTGTATGGACTTTGTTACATGTGTCTTAATCTGCCCGAGGTGGTTTGGGTGTGACAGGTAACCGACCTAGAACATATGTGTTCCAGAGTCTTTTGATTCCTCTATTGTGGGCCACCTACGGGGTTCGCCCCCAGCATAGGTTGCGGACCTAAGTGGAATTAGTGACTCGGGCATTATCCCGAGGTCTTTTGGTGCCACGGGCATGATCCCGAGGTCTTTTGGTGTCACGGACGTGATCCTGAGGTCTTTTTTGTTGTGAAATACTGGTAAGGGACTCTGTTTGCAAG
This sequence comes from Hydrangea macrophylla, assembly GCA_033977485.1. Taxonomy (NCBI): domain Eukaryota; kingdom Viridiplantae; phylum Streptophyta; class Magnoliopsida; order Cornales; family Hydrangeaceae; genus Hydrangea; species Hydrangea macrophylla. The sequence continues at coordinate 4,851,736 of CM066984.1, read as the reverse complement.
AAAAATCTTTATTCAATCTGAAAAATTACTATAATTACTCGGGAAGAGCTATAACTTGCTTAAAGAAAACATAAATCCTTGACCAATACTGATCCTCATTTTACTGAAAGCATATCCGTAGATGCTCCACATTCCAATGGTGTGATAGGTCCTGTCCTTCTAGCGTCTGCAACCAATAGGTTCCCGGTCGGTTGACCTGAGTAACCCTATAGGGTCCTTCCCAATTTGTCCCCAGCTTCCCGTGGCTCGAATTTTTGGTGGACTGATCTACTACTTTAAGGACGAGGTCTCCCACCTGGAAATTGTGATGCTTTACCTTGTTATTGAAGTACCGTGAGACTCTCTGCTTGTAGGCCATCACTTTGAGATATTCCCGATACCTTTTTTCTTTTATCAAGTTGAGCTCCCCTTTGAGGGCTTCCTCGTTACCTTGCTCGTTGTAGTTTGTCACCCGGTATGTTAGTAGTCCCAATTCTGTGGGGACCACTGCCTTAAAGCCTTAGGTAAGTGAGAATGGAGTCTCTCTTATTTCGGCTCAGGGAGTAGTACGATAGGCCCATAGAAGGGTCAGTAGTTCCTCTGCCCAGGGTCCCTTGGCCTGTTTAAACCTGGTTTTAATGGACTGTAGGATCGTTCATTACCTCGGCTTGCCCATTAGCTTGAGAATGCTCGGGAGAAGAGTAGTGATTTAATATCCTATAGCCTGAGCAGAACTACCAAAATACTGGCGTGTCAAACTGTCTACCATTGTCACTAACTAGCACCCGAGGTATGCCGAACCTACTGAGGATGTTCTTCTCTACAAAAGTTTCCATATTTTTGGTTATTGTGGCCAAGGGCTTGGCTTCTTAACACTTGGTAAAGTAGTCCACTATAGTGATAACAAACTTGACCTGACCTCTTACCATGGAATCAGCCTGACTAAGTCGATGCCGCACTGAGGAAATGGCCAGGGGCTGAGGATTGGAAGGAGCTCTGCCGGTTGGTTGATCATGCTTGTATGCCTCTGGCACTTGTCAGACCGCTTGACATAATTCTGGGAGTCCTGAGCCATTGTTGGCCAATAGTATCCTTGTAACAGGGCTCTGCGGGAGAGTGCCCGACATCCAATGTGACTTCCGCACACACCTTCCTGGATTTCATACAAGATTTTCTGGACCTGGGTAGGGTGGATGCATCGAAGGTGGGGGATGCGAAATTCCCTCTTGTAAAGCACACAGTCAACAAAGTAGTACCTGGCCACTCGGTATTTGACCTGTCGGGCTTCATCCTTACCGGACGGGAGATTCTCGGTTATGAGGAACACTATGATAGGATCCATCCAGCTAGGCCCTAAATCAACCGGATCTACCTCCATACCTTCTGAGTTGGACACACTGGGTTTGGGCAGGTATTCTACCCTTATTCCATGAAGGTCCGACTCAAAAGATGATGCCAGGCATGCTAACCGGTCGGCCCGTGCATTTCCTTCTCTCAGAATCTGTGTGATGGACAACCCTTTAAGCCTGGTGGTAACTCCCCTGACAAGGGTTAGGTAAGCCACCATGTTATCCTCCTGGGCTTCGTATTACTGTCGGACCTGATTAACAACTAGCTGGGAGTCACCGTATACTTGAACCTGCTGAGCGCCTGTTGAGGTAGCCAGCTGCAGCCTGACCAACAAGGCATCATACTCGGCTTCATTGTTGAAAGCCTGGAACCCGAACCTTAGGGTGTGGTCAGGATGATCCCTGCCCTGCTACCCTACTTGTTAGAGGACCCATCCACATAAAGTATCCAGGTCGGGATGTCAGGCTATAGCTCGACTGATAACTCGGGTTGGTTGACCTTCTCGACTGGATCTTCCGGATAGGTAAAGTCTACAAGAAAATATGCTACCACCTGCCCCTTGATTGCTGTTCGAGGTCTATAAACTACCTCAAACTCTTCCAATTCCAATGCCCACTTTATGAGCCTCCCGGATGTTTTAGGCTGGCACATAATCCTGTGCAGATGATGATCTGCGAGGACCACTATGACATGGGCTTGGAAATATGGGCAGAGCCGCCGAGCTGAGGTGATGAGTGAAAATGCGAGCTTCTCGATGCGGGAGTATCGGGTTTCTATGCCCTAAGTGCCTGACTTGTGTAATATATAGGGTACTGTATCCCGTGTTCCTCTCTGATCAGTGCCGAGCTTACTGCTGAGGTGATACTACCAAGTTAAGAAACAGCTCTTCATTTGGTACGGGCATTCTGAGCAGAGGAGGCGATGTCAGGTACATCTTGAGTTTCTCAAATGCCTCTTCACACTCTTCTAACCACTCAAAGGCTTTGCAGAGGACCTTGATAACAGCAAGCACTGATCAGTTATTTGGGACATGAATCTATTTAATGCTGCCACCTACCCTGCCAGACTCTGAACCTCCTTGGTTGTTCTGGGTGACTACATGTTGATGATTTATTGGATCTTCTCTGAGTTTGCTTCAATTCTCTGCTTACTGACCAGGTGTCCCAAGAAGTTCCTGGATGAAACTCCGAAGGCGCACTTAGCCGGGTTCAACTTCATCCAGAACTTCCTTAGGATGCTGAAGGCCCAGACCAAGTGCTCGAGATGATCGGATTCATCCCGGTTCTTGACCAAGAGATCATCGACGTACACCTCTGTTGTCTTCCCGATCTGAACATGTGGTTGACCAAGCAGTAATAAGTTGCCCTGGCATTCTTGAGGTCGAAGGGCATCACCCTGTAACAGTAGGTTCCTTGGTCGGTGATGAAAGAGGTCTTCTCTTTGTCACCGGGATACATGCAGATCTGGTTATACCCCAAGTAGGCGTCCATGAAGGAGAGGAGTTAGTGATCAGCCGTTGAGTCTACAAGGAGATCTATCCTGGGTAGTGGATAGGAATCCTTGGGACAGGCTTTGTTCAGGTCAGTAAAGTCCACACATAACCTCCACTTTTCATTGCTTTTCTTGAATAATACCACATTGGTTAACCAGTCGCGATAATGCACTTCATGGATTAACTTTACTTTGAGAAGTGTCCCGACCTCCTCACGTACTGCTTCCTGTGTTTCAGGGGCCATTCCCCTCCTCTTTTGCTTAATCGGGCAGAAGCTTGGGTCAATGTTGAGTTGGTGGGATATGACCCGGGGATCAATTCTAGGCATATCCTCATAGCTCTAGGAAAACATGTCTTTTCTCTCTCTTAAGAACTGGACTAGCTTTTCCTTGAGACCTATCCCTAGGAGAGTGCCGATGCTAATGGATCGGTCGAGAAACTGGGGGTCTAATACCACTTGAGTGAACTCTTCAACCGGGCTGGTTCCGTCTTTAACATCCCTTGGGTCCATCTCTTCAATGTTTAGCGTTTCAAAAATTACCTCTTTGTGCAGGGAGCTGACATAACAGCTATGGGTAGTGGCTTGATCAACCCTAAGGCTTCCCGGTCCCTGAGGGGTCAGGAACTTGACCATCAGGTTGTAAGTTGACACAGCTGCTCTGACCTTGTTAACTATTGGTCTCCTGAGGATGACATTGTAAGCGGACGAGGCCTCTACCATAACAAAATTTGCGAGCATAGAGGTCTGCTGTGGGTCGGTCCCCATTAGAACGGTCAGTTGGATCATCCCGAGCGGTTGTGTGGTAAATCCATTGAATCCCACCAAGGGAGTGGCAACTAGTCGGAGCCGATCCCTTGATATCCTAAACTGGTCAAAGGTTGAGGCAAATAGTATGTCAAAGGAGCTACTTGTGTCCATGAGCACTCTCTTCACCATATAATTGGCTATAGAGAGCGTTACCACCAATGGATTATCATGGGGGTAATGCAGGTCCTGAACATCGTCGGATGAGAAAGTCAGGATATTGGTCGTTGGGCAATTAACTGGTTGGACTTGCATGATTTCCGCTCAGGATGCACGAGCATGCCTCTTCCTTGCTGACTGTGAGTCTCCTTGGCCCGATGTTCCTCCGGAGATCACGTTAATATGGCCGATGGGTTGTTGCTGCTCGGGAGCCCGGGTATCTTGTCACGTTCGTCTGTCTGTAGTGACAAACTCGGCTAGATGACCCTGCTCAATGAGCTTGTCAATAGAAATTTTGAGCTTAAAGTCGTCCTCTGTATCATGGTCGTGGTCTTTGTGGAACCGACAATACTTGTCCCAATGCCTCTTCTCGGGTAGGCTATTCAACTAGGTGGGTTTCTTAAGCAGCTTTTGAGCCTCAGTAGCTACCATGACCTCTTGGATGGGCTGGGAAAGTGGCATGAAGGCTATTGGGGTCTGATCCCGACCACGCCATTGCTGATCCTGTTTTTGTTTCTTTTTTGAGCTCTTTTTAGAGGCCTCTCATTTCCGTTTGACTCTTGGGGAATCATCTTCTGCAAGGTTTGAACGTTTGGGCTTCAAGAACTCCTCAGTGTCGATGTACTTCCTGACCCTCTCTAAGAGTTCAACCAAGGTTGCCGGTCATTGACGGTGAAACGATATGGCGATCTTGGTGTTCTGAACCCCCGAGTAGAAGGCTGTGATTGCTACCATCTCATTCAGGTCATGAATCTGAAGCTTTTGCTGGTTGAACTAGTCGATGTAGTCCTTCAAGGAGATGGTATGGTTGAACTCTCCCTTTTGCTGCCTGACAGATAGCAGTTGGATGTATGGTTGCGATAGGCCGAGCATACCCACAAACTGGCTGACAAAATGCCTGTTGTGTACCTTGAAGTCACCAACCGATCAGGGCTTAAGCGTGTGGAACCACTATATGACTGGCCCTTTAAGAGTGCTAGGAAAGGCCAAGCAGAGCAGTTCATCGGCATTGATCGCTAGCACCATCTGAGCGTTGTAGGTTCGGACATTGTAGACCGGACGTCCTGACCCGTCATAAGAGTCGAGATGAGGCTGTTTGAATTTGTGTGGAATGAAAAATCCTATGACTCGGTCGGAACGGTGACTCAGCCTCTGTATTGGTATAATTGCAACTTGGTTTTCGGCTTAATTTCTCAATTTGTTTTTCCAAGTCGTTGATGCGGGCTTCCACATCCTCCCGACTGGTATCTTATTTGGTATCAGTGTGGTAGGTCAGGTCAGAGGAAGAGGCTCCTTCTTTAAAGTGCACTGTCCTCAGGGATAGGCCTCGGCCTTGACTCCAGTTATTCGGGCGATCCTGAGCTGATTCCTGGGTCAATCGCTCTTATCCCTTTTTTCTGGCCGCACACCTATCATTGATAATCTCTCTAACATCCCCCATGCGGTTTGGGTTGTCTCGGGCATGTTCTGGGTTTGTATGGAACCCTGGCCGCCCTCATCATTCTCGGACTGTCCTACAGCTTGGGGGGATACTGATGCAGTTCGGGCATGTCGTCGGTATTGTATAAGGACCTGACCACGCTCATCATTCTCGAGCTGTTCATTAGTCTGCGAGGGCTTATTTTGTTGGGCCAATAGAGCCTCGATTTGTAGTTGGACTTAACACTGACCTTTCAGAAGTTGTGCAAGAGCCGTAGTGATCTACTTTGGAGTCATAGGAGCCGTCGATTGCGTTACCGGCGAATCCGCCTTATACTTTGGTTAAGCAGTCTTCATATTCTTCTTCAGAGGCATGACTATCAGCTAAGAGATTTATTTTGGAGGAAAAATTGTCATTCCCACAGTTGGCGCCAAACTGATGATGTCAAATATTGGGAAGAGATAAGAAGAATTAGATAAAAAAAGTTGTATGTGGTTCGGCCCTGTTAATGAAGAGACCTACGTCCACGTGTATGACAGAGCACTTGCACTATCAAATTGCTGAGGGTCTTTAGTGAACCAACAATAGGGATGGAGCTACCAAAGACCGACCTGGTAAAGTTTATGCGAGTAAGATAAGGGTGCGATCCCCCTTAAAGGAGGTGAGTGGTCTCTTTTATAGATACAAGAGACTACTTGTACATGACAAGTAAACTGATAAGGCAATACAATCCAATTAAGATTGATTAGCATTAATCGTGTGAGTTTCCTAATTGGATTAGGAAACAATCTACACTTTCCATTAGTCTTCTAACTCGTATAGGAAATCGTCTGGAACATTCTGGGTCACGTCTTGAGGCTTGGCTGGGCTGTGCCTGTGACGAGTCGAGCCCGTACGGTGTTCCTGACCTGTTGGTTGTGCCCTGATGATATTGGGCGTACCACTAGGGTTATGCAGGAGCTGAGCTTTGCTTTCACTGGACATTTTTGTGTATATCAGTAAGTAAAAATATTATTAAATGATTATTTATTCACAATTTCGATACAATTTGGACAATCTAATGACTTCTAATGACTGAGGAGTAGATACAAAATACTAATTCGTCTTTGGTGGTATTACTAACCATATAAGAACGAGGGAACATAATAAAATGTGAAAATTAAAGCATTCTTGCCAAAATACTTGTGTTGATAATAGCTTTACCCAATACTCATTCCTCATTCCTCATTTTTTTTGACAACTCTTTGCATATATATTTTTAACCTTTCAAAGATCTGTGTGGCTATAGAAATGTTAATATGTATGAGGTTAGGCCACAAACTTGTGTTGAGAAACGTACTCTGTAAGTATCTGTCATTTATAATTTATATGTGCTGATATATATATACTAGATATAACCCGTGCCTAAAGGTACTACCGAACAATTCTCACCATACGTACGTTCAGCATAACTAACTTCATGTGTCTTCGGCACTATGACCGTGTCTTCTTCTTCCATAGTGACCATTGCTTCAATTCCATCTCCCTTATGGATGTCCATCAAATAAAATAAATTCAATTGCACACCATCAGCCAAACACACCCTTATCGATTTCCTCCACCCAAATCCAGTTCACACAATTTTAAGTTTAGACTGACCTCCTATCTTTATATAGTTGAGTCTTATAATTATAGAATAAAATCCTAACACTATACAGATGAACATATATATATATATATATATAGTTATAATCTCAAAATTCTGTTCAAGTTCAACAACACAAATAAATTGTACTTTCCAAACCATAAGTGAACATGAAATTGCGCAAAGCACAAACACTATTTTGATAGTTCTGAGACGTACTAGCAAACCAATGCAGGCAACAAAGCTAGAGCTTTTTGGATATCTTCCTTCTTTACTTCCCAAGATTGGCACCTCCCTATTTTTTTTACCACAATTAATGTTGTGGTGTTAGGAAAAAACCTAGGAAGATGTGAAATTCACTATTTTTAGTTCCCTCACATGATTAAGTAAATGCAATGGTGTGAATAAGTTTCTATTTGGTATCTAATTATTTGGGTATTGAAAAGGTTGAGTCCACATAGCAAATCAACTTAGTAAATGTCTCACAAAACTAAAAATTTTCTAATTTTTTTTTCAATTTTCCTCCATTGGTTTCCTTAGTAACCCACCAAACGAAAGTGTTTTTCTCTCTATTTTCTTTTCCTTCCCCTCACTGGAATCATGAATCAAAAAGAGCCTAAACGAAGTAAAAGGTGGTATAACGAAGCAATTGTAGGCTGTAGATTAAAGGAAAAAGGAGGGAAAACTAATTTGGAGCTTAAATGTTGTGATCTTGGATTCTTTTGCACCTTCCTTGAGTTTCTCGGAGTGGAGAAAATTGCAAACTGGTAACAGAAGGAAAAGACTCAAAAATTACATGTGTAAATCTCAGAACTGCAGTGGCTCTCACTTAACCAACATTCTTCATGAACTTTCGAAATCAAAGTCACCTCAAGAGTGAGTTTGCACTTGATATGTTCAAGATGTATTGATTTTTCAAGGGGGCAATTAGAAATTAATCCAAATTAAGGATACTATAGTGGTTTAAGTATAACTAGCAAAAAAATTTGGAATTAGGTCCACTCAGTGTTTTTGACAATACTACCCCAAGCATTCAGCCAAAATTTTAGTAGATGGACAAAAAAAACGGTACATGCTCATAACACCAACACACGTGAGTGAAATACTGAAAATTTTCTAAATCAATCTCAAAAGTTCAGTTTCAGAATTCAAAAATCATCATCATCATTCAAGATTCAACATTCAAGTCAAAATATGAAGTTTTGAATTGAAGCACAAAAGCACAGACTCCAACGATCCGACTATGGAGTCGACCACCACTTGTACGGTGAACTTTGAACCATTAGAGCACCGAGCATCGGACGTTGATATTGACTTCACCGCCTGAGTTTGATTCCCTCCCGTCGTCAGCAATACCATCATCGCCGACCATACTCTCTCTCTCTCTCTCTCTCTCTCTCTCTCTCTTCAATATGGGAGGATTCTGAGCTCTATTGATGAAATTTGGGGGAAAAATAGTTTAATTGATGGATCGAGCTTGGCAAAATACAGAGGTAGGGCTTATCTGCATTTGTTTGAGAACATTATAAATTTCACAAATAAGTTCTTAAGAAATTTTCCAAGATAATCAAAATTAGTCTGAGAACATCATAAATTTCACAAATAAGTTGAGAAATTTCTCAAGATTATGAAAATTAGTCTAAGAACATCATAAATTTCATAAATTTTTCTTGAGAAATTTCATAAATTTTTCTTGAGAAATTTCTCAAAATTATCAAATTTAGTTTGAGAACTTCATAAATTTCACAAATAATTTCTTGAGAAATTTCTCAAATAACAGATGACATTCAACTTCAAACTTCTGTTCGTTCGTGGAAGCACCGGCATGGTGATGCCGAATTTGGATCTGTGCGTTCATGGTGGCAATGGATTAGTAAAAGGTTAGCTTCAAGCTGATGATGATGAGTATTGAGGCTTAGAATTATTGAATTTCACAACTGGTTCACCAGAACAGATTATGAAATTTCAAGAGGAGGAAAAATCGAGCTGGAGAGGCCTCGCTGGAGGGTCACGAAGGCATGAGAAGCCTCATCGGAGCTTCACCTGATTGGATCTGTGTTCGTAAGCCTTGGATCAGCTTTTGAAGTTATGCATCAGATTAATAAATGTAATAATTGATTTATTGAAAATTATTAATGTTGATTAATAATTGTGAATATGGTTGACCGTTGGTCAACAAAAGGTGTCAAGTGAGGACACGATAATCCAATAATCGCAAGGCATTGGAATGATTAAATGACATTTATGAGATTTTAATGTTATTTGGCTTATCTTGTATTACATGAATAGTAAATATGCATGTTTTCTATGTTTACTGATAGTTTAGATCATGTTTATTATCACTTTGGGAGATTTGATGATAACGTATATGACACATTGCATAAAAGGTAGGTTATCTAGAAATTTCACATACACAAATAGTTTTCGTAACGTAATTATGGAGACAAACATAACCTAGACGGAAACTTTTATAATTTAGAGATTTTCACTCGTGAAGTGTTAACGTAGACATTGAAGACGTTTTGGGGGAATAATTGGAAGATTAGAGAACTCGTGAGGAGTTAAACAAAATTTCAGGGTTTTGCCTATATATAGGAAAGGATGAGATATTTTCATTTTCAAAATATCTTAACCAAGTGTGTGTGTGTGTGTGTGTGTATGAGAGAGAGAGAGAGAGAGAGAGAGAGAGAGAGAGAGAGAGAGAGACGGGGATTTCTTTGGCTCCAAGCTTTGTGACGCCAAACGACGACCGTTCGTCCGTCAGAAATTCTCGTTGTTTATATTTTCGGACTCCTTGAGGTAAGACCTTCATTCTAATACTTGTTAGGCCACGTTTGGCAATAGATTTTTGAAAACCTAACTTTGGAATTTTGGGGAAAACTATGTAAAAACCATAGGAACCATTTGTCATCGGACATTTAGCGTGGATTTGGTGTTCTAGTGCTTCCCTTAAATTTTTGAAGCGTTGCTTAAGTTATGAATTCCTAACTTATGTTATATAGGAAATTCTATGTTTTGAATATCAAGTATGATATTGTGATCCAGGCAAAATTCTTGCGTTAGTTAATTATGCTCGTGAATATTGTTGAAAAGCATGTCTATGTGATTATGTGAGCATGCTACGTGTTATGTGGGTCAAAGGGGAGGTTATACAACTTCATGTCGGGGGTAAGCTTCTTGATGTTTGAGAATTAAGTAGCGATGGTTATTGTGCATGGTTTGGGAACTGGCCCAGCCATGACACTGGATGCATGGTGAGGAGAAGGCCTTCCACGATATTGGATTTATTACCGGATAAATGCGTATCTCTCCCTAGAGACTAATTGATATGATTTATGAGTTTTAAAGTATGAATTTATCATATATGCATTTGTTAGAATTGTATACTCAACGTATAGTTGAGTAGTGGAGATTTACTCCATTGCAGGTGATAAAAAGAAAGGAAAGAAGAAACGTGAGGAGTGAGGCCGTGGGATCACCCGAGTCTAGTCTCTCTCATATATAGTTTTGTAATTCACCCTTTTATTGTAAATGAACCATAGGGGAAACTATGTTTACTTGGAGATCTCAGAACAGATACATAGTGTTGTATTATGTAGTAAATCTCTTTTGGTTATGTTTGAAACGTATCTGAACGCATGAGTTCATGTTTTAGATGTTTAACTTATCGAATTCATACTTGGGAATGTTTTACCATGTTTTAAATGAATTGTAGAAGTGTTGGTTCGAATTGATTGAGTGGTACTTAGGCAAAATCCAACAAGTTAGGAATGATTCTACCCAAGCCCTATTTGACCGGTCGAATGGGGCAATTGAGTGGTACTTAGGCAAATCCAACAAGCTATGAAGGATTCTACCCAGGCCCCATTCGACCGGTCGAACGGGGCAGTTCTACTGGTCAAACTACCCGCTGGTGGTTTACTCTTAGCTACCTCTTTTGAAAATTTTTAAAGGTTCTACTTGGTTCTTAGGGTATCTTTGGGGTCCCTATTAACTAATATATTTTTGTGTTGAAATAAAATTAAACTTTCAAATTTATACGGATTTTACCAACTCGTGGCGTATTGTTTTCAAAGGAACCGACTTTTTAATGTTTCTACTTGTGTTATTTTGCTGCTATATTATTTAATTGAATTGGATCATCCTTGGTGGCATACCACATGTCCTATTTTTGCTCGTAGCTGGATAGGTCATGACATTTATTAGTATCAAAGCAGTAGGTAACAAAACTTTGGGAATGTTCGATGTCGAGCAGAGTGCTGAGTGATATGGCATATATTCTAAAATGCATCCACACATAGTATCGATGTTTGATGCATATGGTATGTAGTTATAGATACATGATCACATTTATTATCATATATGCATAGTATTTATGCATTGCGATTGACAGGATTGTGAAACCATGGACGATGACCAAGATCAATCACCACCTGCAATTGTAGACCAGCTGTCAGATATATTTGGAAACTTGGTACGAACAATAGCTAAACGACTACCTCCGACACCTCTAATTGAGGCAGCACCAATAGCCGTTATATCCGTACTTGAGAGCAGGGGTGGGCGATCCGTGTCAGAACAATTCACAAGAAAGAAACTAATAGAGTTTTATGAAAAATCTGACACAACTTGAGTGGAGCATTAGGTGATGAACATGGAAAGGATTTTCAGATCTCTTCCGATGTCTAATAGACAGAAAATTGAGAACGCCAGTGATGTGCTTAAAGGTGAAGCACAGAATTGGAGGGTGAATGGTTTAGATCAAGGAGCACCAATTACTTGGGAAGAGTCCAGAGCGGGATTTAACCGTCGATTCTTTCCAAGAGCCTCTTATAATGTGAAGAAAAGAGAGGTTGATAATCTTCAACAGGGAGACATGACTGTAACAGATTACACTTCAAAGTACAATGCTTTATTAAGGTTCGAAAAGGGTTCCATACCGATGAAAGAAGACAGAGCAAGGAAGTACGAAAAGGGATTAAGGGAGAACAATTGCTTGAGGATGGAAACATATGAACATCCGACCGTTAGAGCAGTGCAACAAATAGCACTCGTGGCAGAGGGGGGACTAGAAAGATTAAGACAAAGTCAACAAAGGAAGAGAAATGATGAGGGTGGTGATTAGAACCAGGGTGAATCATTCAAAAGGCGTTTGCACGGGACTCTAGTTCTAGTTTCAATAGACCCAGGAGGCCAGCGAGTAGCATACCATTGTGTCTACTTTGTAATCGACCACATAAAGGCTGATGTTTTATTACCAACCTCCAGAATAAAACCCAAGGGGTGAGCAGTACAAGTTTTACACCGGATTCACAAGTCAAATGTTTTGATTGTGGTTTCTTTGGGCATCAAGCGAAGGACTACCCAAGGAAGCATCCACAACAAGGGGCTAACTCTATGAATTTTAGCGGTTCGAGGCCTAGACAATCTGGTGATAGGAGACAGGGAACAGAACAGTGATAAGGGAAGTCATTTTAGTTGAATCCCAGAGATGTGGCTACTACAGATATAGTGGTCTCAGGTATGGTGCCTATATGTTCGCATCCAGCACGCATACTTGTTGATTCAGGATCTACTCATTCATTTGTGTCGCATCATTTTGTTGAACATTTGAATGTTAGGTCAGTATCACTAGGGTATGAATTATTCATTGCGTTACCACCCAGTAATCCAATAGTAACATCTACGATATACAAAAATTGTGAAATCAAACTAGATGAACGAATTATTCGTTGATGACCGTAGATCTTATACCGCTTATCGTGAACCATTTTGATGTGATATTGGGAATGGATTGATTATCTCTTAACCAAGCCACGATAGATTGTGAACGAAAAGAAGTTATATTTTGATCACCGATTCACGGTAACTTTTGTTTCCAAGGGAGAGGGGCTATACCACCCCCGTATTTGATTTGGGCTATCCAGGCGGGTAAGTTATTAAGAAAGGGATGCCAGGAGTTTTTGTGTTCAGTGATTAACATGTTAATAACCGATTAAAGGTAGAAGACATTCCAATAGTATGAGAGTATCCAAATATGTTTCGCAACGACCTACCAGTGTTCTTATTGAGAGAGATTAAGTTCACCATTGAGATAATGCCGGACTCATGACCCGTATCAAAAGCACCATATCGAATGGCACCCGTAGAATTAAAAAACTGAAATTCCAACTACAAGAGCTACTTGACAAAGGGTTTATTCAACCTAGTATATCACCGTGGTGAGCTCCGGTATTATTTGTGAAGAAGAAAGATGGTACGATGCGTATATATGTTGACTATTGGGAATTGAACAAGTTGACAATCAAGAATAAGTACTCAATACCTAGAATCGATGATCTATTCGATCAACTTCGTGGAGCATAAGTGTTTTCAAAAATAGATTTGAGATCGAGTTATCATCAGTTGAAAGTAAAGGTTGAAGACATAGAGAACACAGCTTTCAGAACGCACTATGGACACTATGAGTTCCTAGTCATGCCATTTGGGGTTGCCAATGCACCAGCTACATTCATGGACCTTATGAATCGAGTCTTCAAGGACTATTTAGATGACTTTGTGATCGAGTTCATCAACGACATTCTTATCTATACGCCGAGTGAGGTAGAACACAAGAAGCATTTGAGACTTATACTTTAGAGATTATGAGAGAAACAACTGTTCAAAAATTTAAAGAAGTATGAATTCTGGCTACCTAGCATTGCTTTTTTTGGTCATATGATTGGTAAGGACGGCGTCTTAGTTGATCCTCGCAAGGTAGACGCTATATCTAATTGGCAGAGACCGACATTGTTATCAAACATCCGAAGCTTCTTAGGATTAACAGGATACGACCATCATTTTATTAAGAATTTCTCAATGATTTCATTACCTATGACAAAGTTACTAAAGAAGGGTATTACTTTTGAGTGGGGTTTAGAATGTGAAGATAATTTTCAAGAGTTGAAGTCACGCTTAATGAGAGCACCTATCTTGACAATACCGTCAAAAATTGAAGGCTTTGTGATCTATAGTGATACTTCGCCTCATGGTTTGGGGTTTGTGCTTATGCAAAATGGCAAGGTGATTGCCTATCCTTCAAGATAGTTGAAACCACACGGGATAAATTATTCGACTCACGACCTTGAATTGGCTGCGATGATTTATGCTTTGAAGATTTGCAGGCACTACTTGTATGGTGAGAAGTGTGAGATCTTCACGAGCCATAAGAGCTTGAAATACCTGTTCACACAATGAGATTTAAACATGAGATAAAGAAGATGGTTAGAATTGATAAAGGATTACGATTTTTAATCCAATATTACCCAGGAAAAGCTAACATAATAGCCGACGCTTTAAGCCGAAAGACGACAAGGAATTTAATCGAAGAACTAACAAATCAAAAGTAATTGGTCAGAGAAATGGAACATTTAGAATTAGATGTAATTCTAGAGACAAATGGTGGCTTAATGATGGCAATCATAGCTCACCCAGACATCCTTTATGAGATCAAGACGAGATAGTTCAACGACTATTATTTGTGCAAAATGAGAAACGAAATACTTTTGGAAGATGACCTAAATTTATTTTAGAGCAAGAAGTGTTGTTACTTGGGAATCAATTGTATGTGTTGAATTTGAAAGACTTAAAAGAGAGGATCCTAGAGGAGGCATATAGTACCAAATATTTTGTCCATTAAGATAGTAACAAGATGTACTGGATCTTACGGGAGGATTTTTGGTAGAGAGGTATGAAGTGGGAAGTTGCCAAGTTTGTTTTTGAATGTTCAGCGTTCCAACAAATTAAGGCAGAGAGACAAACGGGACTATTACAGCCATTACCTGTGTCAGAATGGAAGTGGAATGATATCATGATGGATTTTGTTTTTGAATTTTCACAATCTCCTAACAAGAATGACAAAATTTGGGTTATAGTTGATAGATTGACGAAGTCAGCTCATTTTATACCGATCAAGTCAACTAATCCATCCAGGCTAGCGACGTTGTACGTGAAAGAAATTATGAGACTACATAGGGTTCCAGCAGTGATTGGATTAGATCACGATAGTATTTTTACATCGAGGTTAGGGGGAAGTTTGTAAAAGATTATAGGTATCAAGTTGAGTTTCAGTACCACTTTTAATCCTCAAACCAACGGGTAGTCCAAACGAATGAGATGTTAGAAAATATGCTTAGGTTGTGTGCTCTAGACTTTGGAAGCAATTGGGAGAAGCACTTAACATTAGTTGAATTTGCCTACAATGGATTTCAGCCAAGTACTGGTATAGCACTCTATGAAGCCTGGGCGTAATTGTCGTTCACCAGTTTGTTGGATTGAAGATCGGTAAAGAAGGTTGTTAGGACTTGAGATAGTGTAATTGACTACTGAGAAAGTGAAGCTAATCCAGGAGTGACGTAAGGTAGCTCAGAGTCGTTATATGAGTTATGCCAACTCTACAAGATAACCATTGAGATTCAAAGTAGGAGACTTTGTGTACTTGAGAGTATCGCCTTTGAAAAGGCATTATTCGATTTGAGAAATGAGAAAAACATAGCTCGAGATTCGTAGGACCATTTAAGATCCTAGAGAAAGTAGGACCAGTGGCTTATCGACTTGCCTTATCATCCGAGCTAGCGTATATACACAATGTGATGATGCAATTTTTGGTACTGTTCAGATTTAGGGTTTAAGAGCATATTAAAATCATAAAAGAGAGGGAGAGAGAAGTATAAACAGCCTGTTTATATGTGATTCAGCCCTGTTAATGAAGGAACCTACGTCTACATGTGTATCTGAGCACTTGCACTTAGTATAAGAAGCTACTGCAGGGAACTTGGTGATCTAACAATGAAGACTGGAACTACCAAGGGTCGACTATGCAGGGATGATACTATGGTTTCTTGGGAGAGGCTAGATAATGTAAGATAGATGGTTCAATTGAACTCAGGATCCATTGAACTCGGGATCCCTTCTTAGAGGGATGAGAGGACCCTTGTATAGAAGGAAGAGTCCCCCCTTATAAGACGTTTTAGTCTGATTAGGTAACTAATTGACAACCTGTGATGATTATTGCATATTCGGCTAGCTTCCTAGTCTGATAAGAAAACTATTTATGTATATCTCGAAGGTTCCTAGCTAGTTTAGGAAACTGCTAGAGTCTGAGAAGTTTGGGATGCGCCACTGAGTTGTCTAAGTTGGACGTAAACTATATTGTAATTGGACTACATATTTTGACCCATAGGTCGGGGTCTAAACCGGAACACTAGACTGGATGTTGTTCGGGATTAAACCAAGAGCCTTAGACTGGAGGTCGGTCGGTTGGAGTCGGGCGCGGAACACTAGTGGTGGGACTTGGAGGTCGGCGAGGTGGGGCCTGGAATAGTGGAGTTCGGACCTGGAGGTTAATGAGGTCGGGTCCGGAGCACTAGTGGTTGGGCCTAGAAGGTCAGGCATGTGGCACTGGATTACTGGATAATTTTAGGCATATCAGTTGCCCCCCATTTCTAAGGTTGGCCTGATGCTATATTGAGTCAAGTTTGGAAATCTGTTGATTCCGCTTACCACTGTATGATGTTTGCAAAGTTGGATTTTCTCAGGGAGCGATGCACCTTATGATTTAAAGTCTACAGATCTTGGTGAGTCACCCTTGTATCAGTAACACGTCAAGACCAATAACACTGTGATTGCTCAAAAAAGTTGCCTTGGAACTTCTAAGTCGTATGAATTCTCAAGAATTGGCTAAGAGTTAAGACTTCGCCTGATTGGGAGTCTTTTGAGTGCTCAGGAATTGGCTAAGAGTTGAGACTTTGCCTAATTCAGAGTCTTTTGAGCGCTCGAGAATTGGCAAAGAGTTGAGACTTAGCCTAATTTGGAGTCTTTTGTTTAAGTTAGCTCTCAGGATGGTTATCTTGTGCCTAGTAAGCTTTCGTCAAGGTTGTTGGTAGAAGAATTTGACCATGTTGGATAAGTTGACCTAAAGCGTGTTACTTTAGGGTCCTTTTTTATGTAAGCTCCCAAGATGGTTATCTTCTGCCCAGTAAGCCTTCGTCAAGGCTATTGGTAGAAGAATTTGACCATGTTGGTAAAGCTGACCTAAAACGTGTTGCTTTGGGGTCCTTTTTTTCATGTTAGCTCCTAGGATGGTTATCTTATGCCCAGTAAGCCTTCGTCAAGGCTGTTGGTAAAGGAATTTGACCATGTTAGTAGAGTTGACCTAAAGCGTGTTGCTTTAGGGTCTTTTTTACTCCTCTATCGTGGGCTAACCTAAGAGGCTTTAGTCACCTCTATCGTCAGTTTAGGCCTAATTGGAGGTCCAAAATGAATAAATTTTAGGGATTTCTCTTACTTCTCTATTGTGGGCCAACCTAAGGGGCTTTAGTCTCCTCTATCATTGATTTGGGCCTAAGTGGAGTTTAGCCTCGGGTTGACCGAGGACTTTTGCCACATGGTGGTATTTTTGGTACCTTAGAGTGACCAAGGACTTTTGTTGTGCTCCGGGAATTGGCTAGATAATCCGAGTCTTTGTATGAGCTCTTTAACATAGTCTGTGGAGTCTTGTGCTATGGTCGGCAAAAAAAATACCATTGTAGTTGGACTTGCCTAGACTGTTAGAGACAAGAGGTCAGGTTAGGATCATCGAGCACCTGACCGCTATAACTTGGAGATCAGGATGGGATTATCATATCGAGCCCCTAGCCACTATAACCTAGAGGTCGGGATGGGATTATCGTACCCTAACCGTTGGAGGCTGGAGCGCTATAAACTAGAGGTTAGGTTAGAAATGTCAGACCTTACTATTATAAACTAGAGGTTATGTTGGGATTGCTAGACCCTGACCGTTGGAGACTGGAGGTCGGGTCGGGATTGGATTACCGGACCCTAACCACTGTAAACTAGAGGTTGGGTCAAGATTGCTAGACCGTAACCATTGTAAACTGGATGTCAGGTTAGGATTGCCGGACCTGACCGTTGGAGACTAGAGGTCGAGTCAGGATTGCCGAACTTGACTGTTGGAGACTGGAGGTCGGGTCGGGATCACTAAGCCCCTCACCGTTGTAAACTAGAGGTCGGGTTGGGATCATCGAACCCTGACCGCTGGAGATTGGAGGTCAAATTGAGATCGCCGGACCCCCTTTCTAGGTCTTTGATCAAGGTATGTACTCTGCCTAGTTCACTATTTGCATAGTAAGTTGGGCCAATGAATGAGACTTCTTCTTGACTAGGCGGGGCTATCTTCCATGTGGCCAATAGGCCATTGATTTGTTGTTGTGTATGGCACTATCCTTCGCTGAGCTGAGTGAGAGCAGCAAAGCGCAACAATAATATGTTCTGGCGTCAAGACTGTTGGATCTGTCCTAGCATCAGGGCTGCTGGAACTGTTGGGCTACTTGTTTCCCAGACTATCGACTATGTTTTCTAGCCATTGTGTATCAGTCATAGGATTTTCTTTGGAGGAAAACTTGTCGTTCCCATAGACGGTGCCAAGCTGATGATGCAATTTTTGGTACTGGTTAGATTTAGGTTTAAGAGAATATTAAAAGCATAGAAGAGAGGGAGAGAGAAATATAAGCAATCTGTTTGTATATGGTTTGGCGCTATTAATGAAGGAACCTATGTCCATGTGTGTGTCAGAGCACTTCCACTAAGTATAAGAAACTATTACAGGGACCTTAGTCATCCAACAATGGTGACTGGAACTACCAAGGGTCAGCTATGCAGGGACGATATTATGGTTTCATGGGAGAGGCTAGACAAAGTAAGATGGATGGTTCAATTAAACTCGGGATCCATTGAACTTGGGATCCCCTCTTAGAGGGATGGGAGGACCCTTTTATAGAATGAAGAGTCCTCCCTTACTAGACATTTGAGTCTGATTAGGTAACTAATTGACAGCCTATGATGATTACTGCATATTTGGTTAGTTTCCTAGTTTGATAAGGAAGTTGTTTATGCTTATCTGGAAGGTTTTTTAGCTGGTTTAGGAAACTGCTAGAGTTCGAGAAGTTTGGGATGTGCCACTGAGTGAACTAAGATGGACCTGAACTATATTGTAATTGGACTACGTATTCCGACCCATAGGTCAAGATCTGGACCGAAACACTGGACTGGATGTCAGTTGGGGTTGGACTCGGAGCCCTGGATTGGAGCTCGATCGGTCGGGGTCAGACCCGAAACACTGGAGGTCAGTCCTGGAGGTCGACGAGGTCGGGCCCAGAGCACTGGAGGTCGGCGAGATCGGGCCTGGAACACTGGATTACTGGACAATTTTGGGCGTATCACAATGTATGTCACGTCTCTATGTTGAGACGGAGTATAATGAAGACGAGTAAGATTATCGTACTAGAACCATTATCCATGAGGACTTAACTTATGTTGAGCATCTGGTAGAGATCTTAGATCAGAAAAAACAAGTGTCGAGAACGAAGAAGCTTCCTATGGTGAAAGTGTTGTGGCGTAATCACACAGTCGGGGAGGTATGGATACTCGCAGGCTAGCCACGATTTTTAAACTCTTTTTTAAATTTCAAATTCAAATATGAGTTTCTACTTAATTTTTTAATGGAAAATTAAGAAACCATTTTAAAAGCAAACTGATCATTGAAAAGCAGAGATTTCTAAGTCCGGGGATTATGGAATGAGAGGGGAAGGAGCCCGGTGGACTAAAACACCCTCTCTCATCCTATCTCATGATAGGCCTCTACTCAACATCCTTTTTAATTGAATTATTAATCTAAGCATACCCTAACTAATACATATATATATATATACATTACAAAAGCATGTCGAAAGGGGTGTAAGATTGCTAACGATAAAAGGCATACAAAACCACGTAATTCAAATAGCAAGCAAGATGACATGCAATAGAGAACAAGGAGACTTACCCAGGATCCAGCTGTGATATAGAAACATGCAATGCATACAAAAAAAATATAAATGCTAAGAAAAGGTCTCTAACGCATGTACACACATAAGGCAAGACCTAGTCTAAGGTGTCGCACATGGAGTCAAAAGTCAATAAAATCGAGAAATAAATAAACTAAAAGAGAGCTGAGAAATCGTACCTTAATAACACTACAAAACAAAGGGTTAAACAGGTAAATTCAGGGTAAAAACCCATGTGCAATGATATTCCATACGTATTAAAGAAAAATAGTCTGTTATAGCAGGCGACACTCACTGAGTTGTCTGTGGCACTCAGTGAATGCCGGCTCGGCAATCAACGACTGCCGTCGGCATCGCCGCATGCCGCTTCTAACGGAATTCCCTCCTTTTTATTTATTTTCCAAATGTATATCTATATACTAATATATACTTATATAAATTATATACACATATATATATATATATATATATTTATAGGATTATCTATATCTTTTTTGTTTCTTTTCTCTTCTTTTCCCTTTTTTCAAAATTTAAAATTCTTTTTCTTCTTTTTTATTTTTCTTTTCAAATCATTATATATATTTTTTATATTTGAAATTAATTTTCAAACTGCCCCTCTTATACGTATTTCATATCTGAGTTTCTCCAAATTCCCGGTCTCTCTCTTTATTTTTCTTCTCTCTCTTTTCTTTGGAAAACTTTTATTGGGATTGAAGAATCCTTTGAAGAACTTGAATCATTTAGAAAACCTTCGAATTTTGTCAGATATTGTTGTCATCGGCTTAGAGGTAATCATCCCCTGAATTCGATGGTCAATCAAAATTTGGGTGCCTACAGGAGGCTATGTGGAAAAGTGAGGAAGAAATGAGGAAAGAGTATCCGTATCTTTTTAATTTATGAGGTACAAGTTTGGGTACAAACTTTCTTTTTGAAGGGGATGTCCTGAAAAATCCATTTATTTTAAATACAATAATTGATTTATTGAGAATTTTTAATGTTGAATAATAATTGTAAATGTAGTTGACCGTGAGTCAACAGAAGGTGTCAAGTGAGGACACGGTAATCCAATAATCGTAAGGCTTAGAATGAATAAATGACATTTATGTGATTTAAATGTTTTTTGGCTCATCTGGTATTATGTGAATAGTAAAATTACATGTTTTGTATGTTTACTGATAGTTTAGATCATATTTATGATCACTTGAGAGATTTGATGATAATGTATATGACACATTGCATAAAAGGTAGGTTATCTAGAAATTTTAAGAAATAGTTTTCAGAACGTAATTACGAAGACAGACAGAACTTAGACGAAAACTTTTATGATTTAGAGATTTTTACTTATGAAGCGACAACTTAGACGTTTAAGATGTTTTGGGGAATAATTGGAAGATTATAGAACTCCTGGGGAGTTAAATACAATTTTAGAAAGTTTTGCCTATATATAGGAAATGATGAGATATTTTTATTTTCAAAATATCTTAACTAAGAGAGAGAGAGAGAGAGAGAAGGGGATTTCTTTGGCTCCGGGTTTTGTGATGCCAAACGACGACCATTCGTCCTTCAGAAATTCTTATTGTTTATATTTTCAGACTCCTTGAAGTAAGACTTTCGTTTTGATACTTGTTAAGCCACATTTGGCATTAAATTTTTGAAAATTAACTTTGGAATTTTGGAGAAAACCATGTAAAACTCGTAGGAATCATTTGTCATTAGGTATTTAGCGTGGTTTTGGTGTCCTAGAGTTTTCCTTAAAATTTTAGGAGCGTTGCTTAAGGTATGAATTCCTAACTTATGTTATATAGGAAATTCTATGCTTTGAATATCAAGTGTGATATTGTAATCCGGGTAAAATTCCTGTGTTAGTTTAGGCCCGTTAATTATGCTCGTGAATATTGTTGAAAAGCATGTCTATGTGATTATGTAAGCATGCTACGTGTTATGTGGGTCAAAGGGGAGGTTATACAACTTTATGTTGGGGGTAAGCTTCTCAATATTTGAGAATTAAGTAGCGATGGCTATTGTGCATGGTTTGGGAACCGACCTTGCCAGGGCATTGGATGCGTGATAAGGAGAAGGCCTTTCATTGGATTCATTACCATGCGTATCTCTCTCCCTAGACACTAATTGAAATGATTTATGCATGAATTTGTCATACATGCATTTGTTAGAATTGTACACTCAGCATATAGCTGTGTAGTGGAGTGTCACAACTGTCCCAAAAAATCCAATTATTTTAAAGACATTAGTGAATTTATAAGAATTATTGATGTTGATTAATAATTGTGAAAGTGGTTGACGTGGGTCAATGGTGGGTATCAATCGAGGACACGAGGATTTGATAATCCATGAGGAATTGGCATAAATTAAATGATATTTATGGGATTAAATGTTATTTGACTTTATCTGGTATATGTGAATAGTAAATATACCTGTGTGGTGCAATTTATGATAGTTTGGATCTTGTTTAAGATCATTTCGAATGTTATAGTATTAACGTAAGTGATACATTGCATAAAAGGTAGGTGACACGGAAATAGTTCAGAATGTAATTACGGAGACAAATGGAACTTAGACGAAAACTTTTATTAATTAGAGACTTTCACTCGTGAATTGATAACTTAGTCGTTTAAGACATTTTGGAGAATAATTGGAAGATTAGAGAACTCGTGGGAAGAAAAACACAATTTCTAGAACTATTGCCAATATACAGAAAGTAATGTCTTAGATATTTTTCCAAAATATCCTACGTGAGAGCTAAGAGAGATTTTGGGAGCTTTGATCTTCCCGATACCAAACGACGACCATTCGTTTGTCAAATTTTGTTCTCATTTATAATTTCGGATTCCTTGAGGTAAGAGCTATGCACGTTTTGATATTTATTAGGCCATGTTTGGCAAACTTTTATGAAAATCCTAATTTTGGAAATTTAGTGAAAACTATGTAAAACTTGCACGATTCACTTGTAATCGGAGATTCGGTGTAGAATCGGACTCCTAGTATGTAATGCCTCGAAATTCAAAAAATAAATGGAAATATAACAAGTGTATTTCAAAACAACAAAAATAATTACACTTAAGTGTCCAAAATTACAATAAAATTCCTTTACATGACTAGGACCCAAATAACTCGAACCCACATGGTACTCTAAGGTGCTCCAATTTGACTACAACCAGTGGTACCTGCATCTAAAATAACACATGGGGAAGTAAATAATATGACAGGAATGATAACTGCTTGAAACACAATGAATAACTGTGAATATACACAATCGATATGTTCAAATAAAAATTGAACCATCCTACAAATTATCCCACTCACCCCAGCAACATCATGCTAGGTTCCTCATGGTAACATAGCTAGAGCCACCAACCTCACCTCACCTCACCTCACCCGTCACCAATCTCTGTCCCTAAGGCCTGTTGGATCTTGTCAGGTGCTCCTTGCTCATATACCCATTAGTTCCATGGCATTTAGCAAAAAATAATATCTTAATAACATTTGACCAAAAAAGACATAGATTCTAATAGAAAGACAACACAAACCAAAGAGAGTACAAATAGGGATGATAAGGAAAATACACCAGAGATTTAAGAGAATATTGTACACAATCCCATACTTAAAAATGAAGTTAATTCCCATGAAAATAATAAAGAGAACAAGCTTTGACTGTGGCTATGATGATCAAGCTTACTGTGATACTCCCCTACTATATTTCTTCTTTCGATCTCCATATGTTTGTATGATTGAAATAAGAGATCAAAGTGGTGTGTTTTGTGTACTGGGAGTGTGTGTATATATACTAAATGAGTATGGCTCTTGAAAGCTATAACACTCGTATACGTATTGCATTGTTATGCATGATAATGTGATGTGATGTGCATTGTGGCATATGTGTGAGTGAGTTGTGACTCACGATTCAATTTGGATGTCTATTGTCACGACCCATCCCACTACGTGTGGAAATAGGACACGTGGCACGCCATCAAGGCTCATCCAATCATCCTCTAACGATACGCAGCGGAAAGAACATTAAAACAACCCTGGGTATTTTAAAACTTAGGAAACATTGCTCTCTAAGTTGACAAATCCATTGAAAAATTGAGTTATAAAAAGTTTTGGCCAAGTGAAAACACATTCAAAAGAATCAGTTCTGAAAATAGATGTTCAGTCGACTGTGCCTAGGGTCCAGTCGACTGTACAGAGCAGAAACCAAAACCTAAAGTTCTCAACAGAGGTCCAATCAACTGATCAGGGAACCCAGTCGACTGCTCAGTCGACTGATAAAGGTCCCCAGTCGACTGTGCTAAGCAGAACCAAAATGCAACATTTCGAAAAGGGGTACAGTCGACTGATCTGGGGATCCAGTCGACTGATTTTACCATTATTAGACGCAGTAGCCAAAATCAACAGTGTCTCAGTCGACTGATGCAAGGCACAGTCGACTGCTTCTCTTACTATTCACTTTCAGTGTCTCAAACACACGGGATCCAGTCGACTGATACAGGGTTCAGTCGACTGCTCCCCTGCTGGGCAGCCCTGTGTGAAAATAATAACTCATGCTTCTCAAGTATCCACAAACCATCACAACCAGTGCCAATTACAACATTTAAAACATAACTACAGGCGTTCAATTGCAAGATTACAATACTAAGGAACTAATCCAAAGATCTATTACAACATTTTACGAATTCCCAATCCTTACACAAGTTTAGGAAAAGGAAACAAAAATATAAATAAATGATTCCCCCGGCGTTCCTTAACGGCCTTACTCATCACGCTTCTTCTTGTCTTTCTTCTTACCTGCAATGGAGTACATCTCCACTGCTCAGCTATATGCTGAGCGTACAATTCTAAATGTATGCTTATATGACAGTTCATGATTTAAGCATCTAAAATACATAGAAATAGTCTCTAGGGTGAGTGGTACGCATTCATCCGGTCGATGCCGTAGGAGGCCCACCTCTCCCACGCATCTCGTACACTGGTTGGGCCTTCCTCCATACCAGGTACCGTGTACTGGTTGGGCCCACCTCCAATCCAGACACAACCACAATTCCAATTCCATTTCAATCACTATCAAATCACAATCCTCAAGGTTCGAGGAGCTTACCCCGGATGAATTTGCACCAAACTCCCATTTGACCCAAGTAGACACAATATGCTCACATAAACAGTTATACGTGCTTTTCACATAATTTCACGTGCATAATTAACGAGCCTAATTAATACATAAATTTGGCCCGGATCCATAGATATCAAAGTTGATGTTCAAAACATGAAAATTCATATATTTCATAGATCTAGAATTCATACCTCATGCGATTCTCTTCAAACTTTGAAGGATCGTCTAGGGGGCTAATTAATGGTCGGATTTCAAATTATACGCGATTCCTACGAGTTTTACCTGATTTTCCCCAAAAGTCTAGGATTAAGAATTTTACAAAAATTGGCCAAACACGGCCTAAGTAGGATCAAAACATAGCTCTTACCTCCACGAGTTCAAATATGAAATCTGGAGAAAATCTGATGGACGAAAGGTCGTCGATCGGCGTCGCAAAGCCCGTTGGCTCAATCTCCCTTCTCTCTAGATATTTTTGGAAGTTTTGGATGAGAATGAAATCTCATCCACTTCTATATATAGACAAACTTTTTGGAAATTACGTTTACCACCCCGCAAGTTTTTCAAACTTCTAATTAACCCATGAAACTTCGCACACGTCCATTTTATAATTTTACGAGTGAAAATTATAAATTTCAAAAGTTTTCGACTAGGTTTCGTTTGGGTCCAAAAATAACGTCCGAAAACTATATTCTGTGGAATCTCTACACAACCTACCTTTTTAATTAATGTATCACTCACGTTCTCACCACAGTTCTCAAACTTTTAACAAACAATACCGAAAATACCAGAAATTATACTACACAGGTATAATTCACTATTCACAAAATACCATATATGTCAAATAACATTTAAATCATATAAATGCCATTTACTCATGCTCATGCCATATGAACTACCATGTTCCCGTGTCCTCACTGACACCTTACCGTTGACTCACAGTCAACCTCATCACCATTATCAACTAACATTGATAAACTCCCAAATTACAAATATGCATGATAAAATTATGAATTCCTGGGACGGGTGTGACAACTCTCCCCTCCAAAAAGGAAGTTTGTCCCCAAACTTTACCTCATACGTCGAACAGGTACGGATACTCATTCCGCCTGTCTTCCTCATTTTCTCACGTATCCTCTTCAACAGTGTGACTACGCCATAATACCTTTACCATCGAAATCGTCTTAGTTCTTAAGACTTGTTCTTTTCGATCTAGAATCTCGACCAGTTGTTCCACATAAGTCAAGTCTCCCTGAATTTACAGCGGTTCAGGTACAATGATCTTACTCGTATCAGTCATACACCGTCTCAACATCGATACGTTAAATACATTATGTACATGTTCCAACTCTGATGACAAGGCCAATCGATAAGCCACTGGATCTACCCTCTCTAGGATCTCAAAAGGTCCTATAAATCTTGGATTGAGCTTTCCCCACTTTCCAAATCGTACAATGCCTTTCGAAGGTGATACTCGCAAGTTTACAAAATCTCCAACTTCAAAATTCATCAAACGACGTTTAGAGTCCGCATAGCTCTTATATCGACTCTGAGCTACCTTAAGACGTTCCTGAATCAATTTCACCTTTTCGGTAGTCATTTGTACTATCTCAAGTCCTAACAACCTTCTTTCTCCAATCTCAGTCCAACAAATCGTTGATCGACACTTACGGCCATACAAAGCTTCATATGGTGCCATACCAATACTTGATTGAAATCCGTTGTTGTACGCAAATTCAATTAATGGCAAGTAGTGCTCCCAATCACTCCCAAAGTCTAATACACACAATCTCAACATATCTTCCAAGGTCTGAATCATACGCTCTGACTGTCCGTCGGTCTGAGGATGAAATACAGTACTGAAACTTAACTTCTGTAATACCCTGTATTTTGGTATTTTAATAAGACCCGGTATTTCATTTCTATATTCGTATAAACTTTCTCTTCCTTTTTGGTGAATTTTGATACCAATCGATTGACATATTCCCAATCGATTGACACTTTTCAGATACCAATCGATTGACATATTCTCAATCGATTGCCATTTTACCGACTAAAATTGACTACGTGTCAACATCCCAATCGATTGACATTATTCCAATCGATTGACAACAAATATCTGTTCCCAATCGATTGACTTGTGTCCCAATCGATTGGTATAAAGCTGAGACATGTTTTCTTCTTTCCTTCAGCTTTAAACGCGTGGCACTCCCATACCCCTATATATACTCGTCCATTTGTGGCCTAGGGACATTTTTGGCAGCCTTGAGAGAGAGAGAGACAACCTCTTGAGAGATATACATATATCTATCTATATATCTATATACACTCCACACACACACTCACTGCTTCGGCAGCTGGGAGGAAGAAAGAGAGACAGAAAGAAGAAGGAAGAAGAAAAGAGGAGACAGAGAGGGAAGGCAGAGACAGATAGGAAGAAGAAGAGAAGAAGCTTGGAAGTTTCAAAGCTTTAAACACACCCAAACGCACCCTAGGTGAGTTCTAACTCACTTGGTCTCTTTATGTGATGTTTATGCAAGTTATTACGATGTTTAGATGAGTTAAATGCATGTAGTGCACGTTTATATATGCTGTTTTTACAATCTGCTGGAGAAGACGTAGTTCCAATCGATTGACATAAATCTTAATCGATTGACATCAGTCGTATCCCAATCGATTGGATAGGATTCCAATCGATTGACATTCCAATCGATTGCCATGTTTTCAATCGATTGACATTCCAATCGATTGCCATGTTTTCAATCGATTGACATTCCAATCGATTGACATGTTTCTCAATCGATTGATATAACTTTTGTTCCAATCGATTGAACTTTTGCTCCAATCGATTGACATGAACAGTACATGGTTTCCTTTGCCTATTTATTATATAAGAGGTTCGGTTGTTCGATTTCTGATTCGGGAATTCCATTTTGCGATTATGGGGTAGACAGGAAAAATGTGACACCAAAGATTTATGGATAATGAATAAAAAGTAATATGAAGACGTGGGTTGACGTGTTGTTTCTGATATGAGTTCGATATCCATTTCTTTTAATCCGAGTAGTCAGGCCACATTGGGAATTGTCATGTGTCGATGTTAGAATGGAACGTAAGTAGGTTTGGTAAGTTCCGGGAATGGTACGTGGATGGATGATTGGTCATGATATGCTCTTAAAAGCGGTGAGCTGTGCATATGCTCTTAAAAGCGGTGAGCTGGACCAAGAAGTCTTAAGATAGACTGGATGATCTATGATATACTCTTAAAAGCGGTGAACAGGACCATTGTTCTTAAAAGCGGTGAGCTGGGATCACTAGTAGATGACGTGGAGTCGTGGCAATAAGATTGATATGCCTTGTTTGAAACGTTATATCCCTGAAATGCGGTGAACAGGACCATTGTTCTTAAAAGCTGGGGACAGACTGACGTGGAGTCCATGACATGCGGTGAGCTATTCATATGCTCTTAAAAGCGATGGACAGAATAAGGGTGTATCCCTAGAGTTAAACGATTGAGTCTGTTCATGACATCTGAATACGTTGAGTTCGGTATTTGAGTAACAAGACGATAAGGGTCGGTTCATAAGAATGAATAGAGGAACAAGATAATGTTATTTTATAATAAGATGTTAACTCGTGTTTTTATAAGCTTGTGTTTACTTCAGATAATTGGTACCTCGTTAGTTTATGCTCACTCAGCTCTCAGTAAGCTGACGGCCTTTTTATTGCCTGGACATTCCCCGTCCAGAATATCCTGCCCCTTATTCTGCAGGTAAGGACCAGTACACTGATGACTATTATCCAGAGGAGGGCCCCACCGATGACAGTTACGCCAGGAAGGATTATCCTTATGCCAGTTGAAGACTGAAGATGTTATAATTAGATTTAATTTCAGTTGTTCTGTTAAATCTTTTGTTAACGGGTACTTGGGCATTTGTTGTCTTCAGACCTGTTGTGATCCTGTGGACCATACTCTGATACTTTGTAATAGTTAGCACTGTGTGCTATTTTCAGTTGATTACTGTTGCTTTTCTTTTGGACTAGTACTGCGTGGTGTGGATTATTAGTGACTTTCACCTGTCATTCCTTATGGACCCATAAAGGAAATTTATTTTTCTCTATTTATGCTGCTCCGGGGCGTGACAGGATTTTTGGTATCAGAGCCTGAGTTTGGTACTCTAGGTTGTGATACTGTCGTTCACCGATCATTCCACACCATCTGGTCCTAGTGTTGTTAAGATTCTTTGAGATGAGATATGAGTATAAGATAAGTTCGTCTTCCTGACGATAGATAGTTTCCTTTGCAGGATAGCATGGATCCGGAGTTTCACCAGTTTGTGACTGATGCTTATAGAGGTCATATTATCCATGGAGATACCGTGGAGCCAGCTGACCCAGAGTTTTATCGTGAGCGTGTGTGCCAGATAGCTAGTCGACATTTAGAGGAGGACATGTGGAGAGCACTTTATGTGACCAGGAGTACTCACCCGACACAGATGCGCATGGATGCTTACCACTTAGCGAGAGTTGGCAGAGACATTTGCCAGGAGATGTTGCGACTAGTTTTGAGTAAACCAGAGATGGATGAGATTGAGTTGAGAGCTATTGTAGCCGGTCCGCCAGAGCCTGTGACTGCACCAGCAGCAGCTCCAGCAGCCCCACCATCACCAGTACCCGTCCCAGAGCCAGAGCCTGAGCCGATTGAGGATGAGGAGGATCTAGAGCCTGAGGATGAGCATCCCGATGAGGACATGGACGGAGATGGAGAGGAGGAGCCGATAGATGACGAGGACCCAGTAGAGGATGAGCATGCAGATGATGATGAACCTGAGGATGACCCCGAGGAGCCAGAGTTTGAGCCAGAGGATCCAGTACCAGACCCAGAGGCTATTGAGGCAGACGTAGCAGTAGATGAGGAGGATGACCCCGAGGAGATAGTTGTGCCAGAGGTACCAGTTGTGCTTCAGATACCAGCCGGACCGATTATGCATATGGCAGCCATGGCCGATATGGCAGTAGGATGGATAGCTCAGATGGTAGCACAGCCAGCAGATTTTGTTATGGGAGAGATAGCTATAGCAGGAGCTCTTGATATAGCCGACGGATTCGCTGCAGTAGCTGTTGATGTCGCTAACCAGGCGATAGTAGACGTGATGGAGGACGATGATGCAGAGATGATAGAGGATTGGGATATAGGGGTAGTAGTTGGAGATCTTGTCGCACCAGTTGAGGATGATCCACTCGAGGAGATGGATATAGACCCAGAGGACGAGGCACCACTAGCAGGATCAGATGCTGACGACTTTTGAGTCAGGATCGGCAGGGTGAAGATTTTGTTAGTTTATATTAGGACATGTTGTCCACTAGATTTTTGGGAGCTTGAGAGATAGCTATTGACCATAGCTTTGTATAGTATTAGCTGACTTTAGTTGTTGTAACTCTTGTCCCATATGGTACACGGTTTGACTAGTGTGTACTATACGGTACATCTTTTGATATATATATATATACGAGCAGTACTTTTGTTATATTTTTGGTTGTTGCATTTGTGATGTGTTGTTTAGTAGAATGGTTAGTTTTGCTGTTTCTTGTTCTATCTTAAGTTCGTTTCTACGAGAAGACTTTCAGCTGATCAATATGTCGTTTGTAGGCGATACTCGTTATCATCATGGTAGGACCCTTGAGAAATCACCAAGCACGTAATGGAGCACCTATTCCGGAAGGGATGGATCCGACGGGAATATTCGAAGCATTTATGCAGAGAATGGAGCATGTGGGAGATACATATAATCACTCCACCCACCAGAGACCTTTTGTACCCCCGCCACCAAGACAGACTGGAGATAAGCTGTTAGCAAATTTTCGTGGGCTACGTCCCGAAAAGTTTGATGGACTAACAGAACCATGGAAGGCAGAGCAATGGATAAGAGAGATGGAGTTAATATTTGGAGCATTGGAATGCAATGAACAAGAGAAACGTCGCCTTGCTACGTTTCAACTCACCTATGCCGCCGCAGATTGGTGGGAAGCTGAGCAAGCCACTGTTGGGATCGATGCCGCTAGAGCTATGCCATGGGAGACATTCAAAGGCAGATTTTTGGATAAGTATTTTCCAGAAGATGAGAGAGATCAACAGGAAAGGAACTTTCTCAATTTGATCCAAGGAGGATGGAATGTACGGGAATATACAACACAGTTTGAGCGTTTATCCAGATTTGCTCAGCACATGATAGACACGCCGCAAAAGAAGGTTAAGAGATTTCACCAAGGACTGAACCCCCACCTCAGACATATGATGGTTGGTCATCTGAACCAGTCGTATGAGGAAATTGTTAGATTTGCTACAGGATTAGAAAAGGATGCTAATCCAGTACAGCAACCCCAGACAAATCGACCTCAGTCGTCACGAGGGTTTCAACAGAGGAATTTCCATAATCGACCACCGAGAAATACCCAAGGATGGAGACCTCAGGAAAATTTTCAAGGAAACAAGAGAACCTGGGAAGGAACCAGGAAACCGCAGCAGAGTTATAATCGACCTCAACAATATCGCCAGCAGGGGTCACAGCCACAGGCATTACTAACAGCCCCACCCAGCAATAGTGGAGGATGTTTTAACTGTGGAAAGCCAGGACATATTGCAAGGAACTGCACAGCCCATAGATCTAATCGCAGGCCAGATATCGTCTGTCGCAACTGCAACAAACCAGGGCACTTGAGCAAGGATTGTCGTGCGCCACAAGGAGGATACTACGGAGCACCAGTACAAGGAATTCAAGGACCTCCTGATCAGACGAGAATGAATGCTATTATTCCGGAAGGAGCAGGCTTTAATGCTGATGAACAGCAACATTTGGAAGGTACACTTGTACTCTTTCATAGTCCAGTTAAAGCTTTATTTGATACTGGAGCCGCACGTTCTTTTATTGCTGTTAAGATTGTGCGTCAGTTGGGTTTAGAACCCCAGACACTTGAGTCAACACTGAATGCTGTGTCACCATTAGGAGTGACAGTTAAGTTGAGTAAAGTGTGTAAAGATTGCCCTTTGACTTTGGGAGATAGGAATCTGCCAGCAGACTTAGTCGTTCTGTCGATGTCAGAATTTGATGTTATCCTAGGGATGGATTGGTTAACTAAGTACAGTGCCAATTTGGATTGCCCTACTAGGACGATTGTATTTCCAATACAAGGAAAGCCGACGATCAAATTTCAGTGTCAACCGACAAGCGACCTGTTTCTTACGAGTAGTTTGGCTACGATCATTAGTACGAGTACGGAGCTTACGATGGATCAAATTCCTATTGCACGAGACTTTCAGGATGTATTTCAGGATATTAAAGGACTTCCACCGAAAAGAGAAATAGACTTCTGTATGGAATTAGTACCTGGTACATTGCCCATTTCTAAGACTCCATATAGGATGGCACCAACCGAGATGTTGAATTGAAGAAGCAAGTTCAAGAACTCGAGGATCTAGGATTTGTTCATCCGAGTACGTCGCCTTGGGGAGCACCAGTTCTGTTTGTAAAGAAGAAGGACGGAACACTTCGACTCTGTATAGACTACAGGGAGTTGAACAAGGTTACGATTAAGAATAGATATCCGTTACCTCGGATAGATGATCTATTCGACCAGTTACAAGGATCTAGGATCTTTTCCAAGATCGATCTGCGTTCAGGATACCACCAATTGTTAGTTCGACCAGAGGATGTATCGAAGACTGCATTCAGGACAAGATACGGGCATTACGAGTTTCTAGTTATGCCTTTTGGATTGACGAATGCGCCAGCAGTATTTATGGACTTGATGAATAGAGTATTCAGACTATATCTGGATAAGTTCATTATTGTGTTCATTGATGATATACTGATCTACTCAAAGACAGAAGAGGATCACAAGGAGCATTTACAAGTTGCCTTGCAAACACTTCGAGATAGTAAGTTGTATGCAAAGTTCAGCAAGTGTGAGTTTTGGCTACAGGAAGTCAAATTCTTGGGACACGTTATATCTCAGGAAGGTATTTCGGTAGACTCATCTAAGATTGATGCAGTCTTAAGCTGGAACAGACCGACAAATGCGACCGAAGTCAGAAGTTTTCTGGGCTTAGCAGGATATTACAGAAGATTTGTCGAAGGATTTTCCAAGATAGCAGGACCATTGACGAATTTAACAAGGAAGGAGACGAAGTATGAATGGACAGACAAGCATGAGGGTGCATTTCAGGAGTTAAAAGAAAGATTGACTTCTGCACCAGTACTCGCATTACCTAAGAGTGGAGAAAAGTACGTGATCTACAGTGATGCATCGTACCAAGGACTTGGATGTGTGCTTATACAAGATGGGAATGTTATCGCATATAGATCAAGACAATTGAAGGTACATGAGAAAAATTATTCGACGCATGATCTGGAATTAGCAGCAATAGTGTTTGCATTGAAAATTTGGAGACACTATCTCTATGGAGAAAAGTTTGACTTATTTTCCGATCATAAGAGTCTGAAGTATTTGTTCTCTCAAAAGGAGTTGAATATGCGACAGCGGAGATGGATGGAGTTACTCAAAGACTATGATTTTTCTTTGCAATACCATCCCGGCAAAGCAAACGTAGTAGCAGATGCTTTGAGCCGTAAACCTCGGCTAGTGATCGCTGCATTACTAATTAGAGAATGGAGAGCATTGGAAGAAATTGCTGAATTTGATCTTCAGCCAGTGGAGCCAATGAAAGGACAACATTTTGGATGTCTGATGGTACAACCGACTTTAATCAGTCGTATCATAGAGGCTCAACAGACAACAGAAGATTTGAAGTTATGGTTTGCCAAGATGTCAGCCAAGGAACCAGAAGTCTGGAGTATAAGTACAGACGGAGCCTTACGATGTAAAGGTAGACTCTGTGTACCTGACGAAGGAAGTCTTCGAAAAGACATATTGGATGAAGCTCATAAGTCACGGATGACTATTCATCCCGGAGGTACAAAGATGTACAAGGATCTGAAGAGAAATTTTTGGTGGGAAGGAATGAAGAGAGATGTGGCAGAGTATGTAGCTCAGTGTCTTACTTGTAAACAAGTAAAGGCAGAACATCAGAAACCACCTGGACTTCTACAGCCGTTACCTATTCCTCAATGGAAATGGGAACACATAACCATGGATTTTGTGGTAGGATTGCCGAAGTCACAGCAGAATCACGATGCTATATGGGTAATCGTGGATCGACTTACTAAGACGACACATTTTATTGCCTATAGCATGACGTACTCAGTAGAACGTTTGAGCCGAATGTATCTACAACATGTTGTACGATTACATGGAGTGCCTGTATCTATTGTGTCAGACAGAGATTCGCGCTTTACTGCGGAATTTTGGAAGAGTCTCCAGACAGCGATGGGAACGACATTGAACTTGAGTTCAGCTTTTCATCCTCAGACAGATGGATAGACAGAACGAGTTAATCAAGTGATGGAAGATATGTTACGAGCTTGTGTCATTGATTTTGAGAGTTCTTGGGAGATACACTTACCTCTGATTGAGTTCGCCTATAATAATAGTTATCATTCGAGCATAGATATGGCACCATTCGAAGCTTTGTACGGAAGACCTTGCCGATCGCCGCTATGTTGGACCGAAGTCGGAGATAGTCAACTTCTTGGGCCAGAGATGGTACGAGAAACCAGTAAGAAGATTCAAGTCGTACGTGAGAAGATGAAGACAGCCCAGACCAGATACAAGAGTTATGCTGACAAGCGACGCAAAGACTTGGAGTTTGCCGTTGGAGATCACGTATTACTCAAGGTTTCACCTGTTCGAGGAATCGTCAGATTTGGTCAGAAAAGGGGCAAGTTATCGCCACGTTTCATCGGACCATTCGAGATTCTGGAGCGTGTTGGAAAAGTTGCTTATCGCCTTGCGTTGCCACCAAAGATGTCAGGAGTGCACAACGTTTTTCACATCAGTATGCTGAGGAAGTGTGTTCACAACCCAGCGCACGAGATCAACTTTGAGGATATCGAAGTCAACAGCAACGTTACGTTCGACGAAGGACCTGTTCGCATTCTAGATCGAGGAATCAAGAAACTCAGGAACAAGGAGATCCCGTTAGTCAAAATTCAGTGGAAGCATCACGATGAAGGAGAAGCTTCGTGGGAGCTAGAGTCAGAGATGCGCGAGAAGTTTTCGTTTTTATTTTAAACCTTGTTGCTTTTGGATTTCGAGGACGAAATCTTTTGTTGAGTGGTGGATGATGTAATACCCTGTATTTTGGTATTTTAATAAGACCCGGTATTTCATTTCTATATTCGTATAAACTTTCTCTTCCTTTTTGGTGAATTTTGATACCAATCGATTGACATATTCCCAATCGATTGACACTTTTCAGATACCAATCGATTGACATATTCTCAATCGATTGCCATTTTACCGACTAAAATTGACTACGTGTCAACATCCCAATCGATTGCCATTCATCCCAATCGATTGACATTATTCCAATCGATTGACAACAAATATCTGTTCCCAATCGATTGACTTGTGTCCCAATCGATTGGTATAAAGCTGAGACATATTTTCTTCTTTCCTTCAGCTTTAAGCGCGTGGCACTCCCATACCCCTATATATACTCGTCCATTTGTGGCCTAGGGACATTTTTGGCAGCCTTGAGAGAGAGAGAGACATACCTCTTGAGAGATATACATATATCTATCTATATATCTATATACACTCCACACACACACTCACTGCTTCGGCAGCTGGGAGGAAGAAAGAGAGACAGAAAGAAGAAGGAAGAAGAAAAGAGGAGACAGAGAGGGAAGGCAGAGACAGATAGGAAGAAGAAGAGAAGAAGCTTGGAAGTTTCAAAGCTTTAAACACACCCAAACGCACCCTAGGTGAGTTCTAACTCACTTGGTCTCTTTATGTGATGTTTATGCAAGTTATTACGATGTTTAGATGAGTTAAATGCATGTAGTGCACGTTTATATATGCTGTTTTTACAATCTGCTGGAGAAGACGTAGTTCCAATCGATTGACATAAATCTCAATCGATTGACATCAGTCGTATCCCAATCGATTGGATAGGATTCCAATCGATTGACATTCCAATCGATTGCCATGTTTTCAATCGATTGACATTCCAATCGATTGCCATGTTTTCAATCGATTGACATTCCAATCGATTGACATGTTTCTCAATCGATTGATATAACTTTTGTTCCAATCGATTGAACTTTTGCTCCAATCGATTGACATGAACAGTACATGGTTTCCTTTACCTATTTATTATATAAGAGGTTCGGTTGTTCGATTTCTGATTCGGGAATTCCATTATGCGATTATGGGGTAGACAGGAGAAATGTGACACCAAAGATTTATGGATAATGAATAAAAAGTAATATGAAGACGTGGGTTGACGTGTTGTTTCTGATAAGAGTTCGATATCCGTTTCTTTTAATCCGAGTAGTCAGGTCACATTGGGAATTGTCATGTGTCGATGTTAGAATGGAACGTAAGTAGGTTTGGTAAGTTCCGGGAATGGTACGTGGATGGATGATTGGTCATGATATGCTCTTAAAAGCGGTGAGCTGTGCATATGCTCTTAAAAGCGGTGAGCTGGACCAAGAAGTCTTAAGATAGACTGGATGATCTATGATATGCTCTTAAAAGCGGTGAACAGGACCATTGTTCTTAAAAGCGGTGAGCTGGGATCACTAGTAGATGACGTGGAGTCGTGGCAATAAGATTGATATGCCTTGTTCGAAACGTTATATCCCTGAAATGCGGTGAACAGGACCATTGTTCTTAAAAGCTGGGGACAGACTGACGTGGAGTCCATGACATGCGGTGAGCTGTTCATATGCTCTTAAAAGCGATGGACAGAATAAGGGTGTATCCCTAGAGTTAAACGATTGAGTCTGTTCATGACATCTGAATACGTTGAGTTCGGTATTTGAGTAACAAGACGATAAGGGTCGGTTCATAAGAATGAATAGAGGAACAAGATAATGTTATTTTATAATAAGATGTTAACTCGTGTTTTTATAAGCTTGTGTTTACTTCAGATAATTGGTACCTCGTTAGTTTATGCTCACTCAGCTCTCAGTAAGCTGACGGCCTTTTTATTGCCTGGACATTCCCCGTCCAGAATATCCTGCCCCTTATTCTGCAGGTAAGGACCAGTACACTGATGACTATTATCCAGAGGAGGGCCCCACCGATGACAGTTACGCCAGGAAGGATTATCCTTATGCCAGTTGAAGACTGAAGATGTTATAATTAGATTTAATTTCAGTTGTTCTGTTAAATCTTTTGTTAACGGGTACTTGGGCATTTGTTGTCTTCAGACCTGTTGTGATCCTGTGGACCATACTCTGATACTTTGTAATAGTTAGCACTGTGTGCTATTTTCAGTTGATTACTGTTGCTTTTCTTTTGGACTAGTACTGCGTGGTGTGGATTATTAGTGACTTTCACCTGTCATTCCTTATGGACCCATAAAGGAAATTTATTTTTCTCTATTTATGCTGCTCCGGGGCGTGACAACTTCGTACCCATAGATTTTTGCAAACTTCCCCAAAACCTTGACGTAAAGCTACTATCCCGATCTGATACAATCACTGCTGGAACTCCATGTAGTCTTACAATCTCTTTCACATACAACTCTGCTTACCTCGAAGGCTTAGTCGTCTTGATTGGTAGGAAATGAGCTGACTTGGTTAATCGGTCAACTATAACCCAAATCTTATCATTCTTATTACATGATCGTGGAAATCCAGAAACAAAGTCCATCATGATCTCGTCCCACTTCCATTCCGACACTGGCAATGGCTGTAGTAACCCCGCGGGTACTTGTCTCTCTGCTTTGACTTGCTGACATGCCGAACATTCAGAAATGTATTTAGCAACTTCGCATTTCATACCCTTCCACTAGAAGTTTTCTCTCAAGTTTCTGTACATTTTATTACTTCCCGGGTGCACTGAATATTTCGTACTATGAGCTTCTTCTAAGAGTCGTTCCTTTATGTCTTTCACATTCGGTACAAATAACCGATTCCTAAACTTCAGAATCCCTTATTCCAATACCAAACCAGGTCGCTTTCCCAAAGGTATCTCGTCTCTCATTTTACACAAGTAAACATCGTGAAACTGTTCCCTCTTGATTTCATCAATAATATCGGGGTGTGTCATGATCGCCATCATTAAGCCATCATTGGTTCTTGGAATCACATCTAATTCTAAGCGTTCTATCTCTTTTATCAACTCTTTTTATTGTGTTAGCTCGTCGGCTAAATTCCTCGGCGTCTTCCGGCTTAATGCATCGGCTACTACATTCGCCTTTCCCGAATGGTACTCAATCGAAAGATCGTAATCCTTCATCAATTCTAACCATCGTCGCTGTCTCATATTCAAATCTCGTTGGGTAAAAATGTATTTCAAACTCTTGTGATCTGTGAATATCTCACACTTTTCCCCGTACAAATAGTGTCTCCAAATCTTCAAAGCATGAATTACCGCAGCTAATTCCAGATCATGAGTCGGATAATTAATCTCATGTGTCTTCAACTGTCTAGAAGCATAAGCAATCACTTTACCCCCTTGCATCAACACGTATCCCAACCCTTTGTGTGAAGCATCACTATAGATTACAAATCCTTCAGTTCCAGATGGTATTGTCAAAATAGGCGCCCTTGTCAACCTCGACTTCAATTCCTGAAAACTGTCTTCACATTCCTGACTCCATTCAAAAATAACACCTTTTCTCATTAACCTTGTCATTGGCAATGAAATCTTTGAGAAATGTTCGATAAAACGGCGGTAGTATCCCGCTAATCCCAAGAGACTTCGAATTTCGAATATAGAAGTCGGTCTTTGCCAATTTGATACAACTTCTACTTTGTGAGGATCAACTGATACTCCATTCTTGTCAATCACGTGACCAAGAAAAGTAATACTAGACAACCAAAATTCACATTTCTTGAATTTACCAAATAATTATTTCTCTCGCAATCTCTGAAGTATCAACCTTAAGTGGTTCTCGTGTTCTATAGCACTCGGTGAATAGATAAGGATATCGTCAATGAATACAATCACAAAGTCATCCAAATAATCCTTGAATACTCGATTCATAAGATCCATGAATGCGGCTGGTGCATTCGTAACTCCAAATGGCATAACTAAGAACTCATAGTGTCCATAATGCGTTCTAAAAGCTATTTTCTCAACATCTTCGGCCTTCACTTTCAACTGATGGTAACCTGATCTCAAAACTATTTTCGAAAATACTTGAGCCCCACAAAGTTGATCAAATAGGTCATCGATTCTCGGTAGTGGATACTTGTTCTTAATCGTTAACTTGTTCAGTTCCCGGTAATCAACACACATATGCATGGAGCCATCTTTCTTCTTTACAAACAATACTGGAGCTCCCCACGGTGATACACTTGGTCGGATGAAACCTTTATCAAGTAACTCTTGTATTTGAACTTTCAGTTCCTTCAATTCTAGTGGTGCCATTCTATACGGTGCTTTGGATACCGGTCTTGAGTCTGGTTTTACCTTAATGGTGAATTCAATTTCCCTCTCAATCAGGATGTCTGGTAAGTCATCGGGAAATACATCCGGTTACTCTCGCACTACTGGAATATCCTCTACTATTGATTCGGTCGCTGCGACATCAGTCACTGAACATAGAAATCCCTGACATCCCTTTTTCAATAACCTTCCCGCTCGGATAGCTGAAATCAAATACGATGGCGGTATAACCCCATTCCCTTGGAAACAAAAGTTCCCATGCACCGGTGATCGAAAATTAACCTATTTCCGTTCACAGTCTATTGTGGCTTGGTTAAAAGCTAACCAATCCATTCCCAGTATCACATCAAAATGGTTCACCACAATCGGTATAAGGCCTACGGTCATCAACTTCTCGCCTAGTTTGATCTCATAGTTCTTATATATCGTAGACGTCATTATCGATTTACTAAGTGGCACAGAAATAGGCAATTCATATCCTAACAGTGCCGATTTAATATTCAAATGTTCAACAAAGGCATGCGATACAAATGAATGCATAGATCTCGAGTCAACGAGTATGCGTGCTAAGTGTGAACATACAAGCACCATACCTGAGACTACTGTCTCGAAAGCAGTCATATCTCCTGGGTTCATCTGATATGCCCTTCCTTGACGTTGCTCCATCCTTTATCCCCAGTCATTAGTCTGCTTAGGCTTCGAACCACTAGAAGCCATAGAACTAACTCCTTGCTGAGGATACTTCCTCGGGCAATCCTTGGCTTGGTGTCCAAATACTCCTCAATCATAGCACTTGCCTCTCATCTCGGGTGTATAATTAGCACTACCCCTTCCTTGATTTTTGTTCTGGGGTTTGGTCATGAAACACCGGCCTGAGTGTGGTCGGTTGCAAAGCGAACACAACGGTATGCTACTTGGCGTTCTCCTGAAATCACTGGAACTAGAACCAGAGCCTCTTTGAAACGACCTCTTGAAAGATCCGCCTAGGTTCCTATCCCCAACCTCATTGTTTCGTTTACCGTGTTGGTTCTGCCTTGACCTTTCCATTCCGCCCTCGGCCACTAGCGCCGTTTGTTGTACTGCTGCCACAGTCGAATGCTCGTAGGTTTCTACCCTCAAACGGATATTTTCCCTTAAACCCTCTTCAAATTTCCTTGCCCTATCTTCCTCCTCTGGCACTGAACCCTTACCAAACCTCAACAAAGCGTTGTACTTAGAAGTATATTCGGTTACAGTCATATCCCTCTGCTTTAAGTTATCAAATTCTCTCTTCTTTGCATTGTAGGCGGCTCGCAGAAAGAACCGGCGATTGAATTCCGCCTTGAACCCTTCCCAAGTAATCGGTGCCCCTTGATCTAGAACATTTACCCACCAGTTCTGGGCTTCACCCTTTAGCTCATCACTTGCATTTTCCATATTCTCCCTGTCGTTCATCGAAATAGATCAGAAAATCCTCTCCATGTCCATAATCCAATGTTCTGCGAGCGTTGGATCGGGTGTCCCATGAAATTCCATAGGTTTCTTTTGAGAAAACTGTTCGGATATGGATCTCATACCCCTATTTTTGGGTGCATGTACTACAGTTATTGGTTCCACTTCGATGTGGGGTGTGGGAGGCAGTCGCTCTGCTATATTCCGTATCATTTCCCCCATATTCCCCATCATCTCTGCCATTTCATGCATTCATCGGGTATGGGGTGATAACTCTCGGTCATCCATGATTACAATCCTGTAGTTCTCAATGCATAAACACTATACATGTACAACAATAACAATAGCATGTATGTAAAACAACATACATATGCATCAAACATCTCTAATATGTATGGATGCAATTTAGAACATGTGATAATTCACTCAACACTTCTCTCGTCGTCGAACGTTCCCAAAGTTTTGTTACCTATAGCTCTGATACCAATAAATGTCACGACCCATCCCACTACGTGTGGAAATAGGACACGTGGCACGCCATCAAGGCTCATCTAATCATCCTCTAACGATACGCAGCGGAAAGAACATTAAAACAACCCTGGGTATTTTAAAACTTAGGAAACATTGCTCTCTAAGTTGACAAATCCATTGAAAAATTGAGTTATAAAAAGTTTTGGCCAAGTGAAAACACATTCAAAAGAATCAGTTCTGAAAATAGATGTTCAGTCGACTGTGCCTAGGGTCCAGTCGACTGTACTGAGCAGAAACCAAAACCTAAAGTTCTCAACAGAGGTCCAATCGACTGATCAGGGAACCCAGTCGACTGCTCAGTCGACTGATAAAGGTCCCCAGTCGATTGTGCTAAGCAGAACCAAAATGAAACATTTCGAAAAGGGGTACAGTCGACTGATCTGGGGATCTAGTCGACTGATTTTACCATTATTAGACGCAGTAGCCAAAATCAACAGTGTCTCAGTCGACTGATGCAAGGCCCAGTCGACTGCTTCTCTTACTATTCACTTTCAGTGTCTCAAACACACGGGATCTAGTCGACTGATACAGGGTTCAGTCGACTGCTCCCCTGCTGGGCAACCCTGTGTGAAAATAATAACTCATGCTTCTCAAGTATCCACAAACCATCACAACCAACGCCAATTACAACATTTAAAACATAACTACAGGCGTTCAATTACAAGATTACAATACTAAGGAACTAATCCAAAGATCTATTACAACATTTTACGAATTCCCAATCCTTATACAAGTTTAGGAAAAGGAAACGAAAATATAAACAAATGATTCCCCCGGCGTTCCTTAACGGCCTCACTCATCACGCTTCTTCTTGTCTTTCTTCTTAACTGCAATGGAGTACATCTCCACTGCTCAGCTATATGCTGAGCGTACAATTCTAAATGTATGCTTATATGACAGCTCATGATTTAAGCATCTAAAACACATAGAAATAGTCTCTAGGGTGAGTGGTACGCATTCATCCGTTCGATGTCGTAGGAGGCCCACCTCTCCCACGCATCTCGTACACTGGTTGGGCCTTCCTCCATACCAGGTATCGTGTACTGGTTGGGCCCACCTCCAATCCAGACACAACCACAATTCCAATTCCATTTCAATCACTATCAAATCACAATCCTCAAGGTTCGAGGAGCTTACCCCGGATGAATTTACACCAAACTCCCCTTTGACCCAAGTAGACACATAACATGCTCACATAAACAGTTATATGTGCTTTTCACATAATTTCACGTGCATAATTAGCGGGCCTAATTAATACATAAATTTTGCTCGGATCCAAAGATATCAAAGTTGATGTTCAAAACATGAAAATCCATATATTTCATAGATCTAAAATTCATACCTCGTGCGATTCTCTTCAAACTTTGAAGGATCGTCTAGGGGGCTAATTAATCATCGGATTTCAAATTATACGTGATTCCTACGAGTTTTACCTGATTTTCCCCAAAAGTCTAGGATTAAGAATTTTACAAAAATTGGCCAAACACGGCCTAAGTAGGATCAAAACGTAGCTCTTACCTCCACGAGTTCAAATATGAAATCTGGAGAAAATCTGACGGACGAAAGGTCGTCGATCAGCGTCGCAAAGCCCGTTGGCTCAATCTCCCTTCTCTCTCCTCTCTCTCTAGATATTTTTGGAAGTTTTGGATGATAATGAAATCTCATCCACTTCTATATATAGACAAACTTTCTGGAAATTACGTTTACCTCCACGCAAGTTTCTCAAACTTCTAATTAACCCATGAAACTTCGCACACGTCCATTTTATAACTTTACGAGTGAAAATTATAAATTTCAAAAGTTTTCGACTAGGTTTTGTTTGGGTCCAAAAATAACGTTCGAAAACTATATTCTGTGGAATCTCTACACAACCTACCTTTTTAATTAACGTATCACTCATGTTCTCACCACAGTTCTCAAACTTTTAACAAACAATACCAAAAATACCAGAAATTATACTACACAGGTATAATTCACTATTCACAAAATACCATATAAGTCAAATAACATTTAAATCATATAAATGCCATTTACTCATGCTCATGCCATATGAACTACCATGTTCCCGTGTCCTCACTGACACCTTACCGTTGACTCACAGTCAACCTCATCACCATTATCAACTAACATTGATAAACTCCCAAATTACAAATATGCATGATAAAATTATGAATTCCTGGGACAGGTGTGACATCTGTGTAAGAGAACTCTTTGAGACTGTGTTGAATGGGTGTCTTAATGTTGTGAGGTCTCTCCGAGATTGAGAAGGTCATTGTGAAATACCTTAAATGTTTATCTGACAATAAATATTTACCTGTGTATTTCACTATCTGTATTATTATCTTGTTTAGAATATGTTTACGCTGTTAATTTTAGTATCCTGGTGAGGACGCACTAACA
The DNA here is from genome assembly GCA_033977485.1 of Hydrangea macrophylla. Classification (NCBI taxonomy): domain Eukaryota; kingdom Viridiplantae; phylum Streptophyta; class Magnoliopsida; order Cornales; family Hydrangeaceae; genus Hydrangea; species Hydrangea macrophylla. The sequence continues at coordinate 4,808,040 of CM066984.1, read as the reverse complement.
CACTGCATAATTGGCAGGCTAATTAGTAATTTCGTAAAATTATGTGAAATTCGCGTTTTAGCAACCAAACGAAACTTAGGCGAAAACTTTCATAAGTTTTAGTTTTCACTCATGAAGCAATGAATTAGGCGTGTAAGAAATTTTGGAGAATAAATATGAGTTTTGAGAACTCGTGGAGAGGTAAACACAATTTTTGAGAGTTGTGCCTATATATAGATAGAGGTGACTTAGATATTTTCATAAGTTTTCTAAACCTAAATCAAAAGTGGGGGGGAAAGATATTTTGGTTCTTCGAGCTTCACGGCAACAATCGATGGACTTCTACTCGTTTGTTTTCTTATAAATTTCATATTTGAAATCCTCCAGGTGAGGCCGTTGTTTTAATATCCATTAGGTCTTGTTTGGCTAAGATTTCTGAAAACTTGTTTTCTAGAATTTTCCTAAAAAATTGATGATCAGACTTTTGATCGATAGTAATTGTACTAGACGAACTTCTACACGATCTTTGTGCTCGGGTTTTCTTTGGATCAAATTCTTAAAGCATTGTTCGGAGGTAAGTGATTCAACTATGTGTTTTTGGATGATTTCTTGACATGTATTCATGTTTTGTAAGAAAAGCATGTATTAGTTTGTAGAGATATGTAGTTCATATTGGGCAACTATATTGATAAGTAGGCCTAATTGCATAGTGAAATGTTTTGACTAAGTCAAGAGCACGGTGAAATGTGATTTGAACATGTTTAGTTGTTATTTGGTTTAAAGGAACACGTGGTACCAAGCCATATTGTGGAGCCGATATAGGCATAAAGTCGAACGTTTGAAGAAAAGAAACGTGGGTCTTACCTAGTCGCGGACTAGGAGTGTGGAATGTACACGTGAGACTCTGGAGACTAGTATGAATTGTAGAGGATATGAATGTGAGCATGTTTATCATTCATGTGTATTGTTATTTTATTCACTATGCGTTAGCTTAAACAAATCGAATATGTGTGGTTATCCAAATATCCATTTCAGGTGTTAATGCCAGCGAGGAATTGGGAAAGTGATCGCGGGGTATTGGGAGTTCACTTGGAAGGCAGCTCTGTATGTCCTTTTAATATCTTTGGTAATGGAAATGTTGTAATAAGAATTCCATCATTTTAACTATGTTTAACTTAGGTAGAATGGATTCGTAATGTTGTAATAATTAGAACCTTTTTATTTATGCTTTAGTAATTTTATAATCCAGTTAGGATCGCTTTGGAATGAGTTTGAAGTGTGTGTTTGGTCCTTGGTTAAATTCAAAAAAGCTTTTAACTTGGAAATCTTACAGATTGTACTACTACAAAGAAACCAATCGACTAGTTTATGAAAACAATTGACTGGGTCTCCCGGCACAGTCGACTGGAAGGTGTTTCAGAATCAGATATTTTTTGCCTGGACTAGAGTTCAGTCGACGGGACCATTTAGTCGACTGATAATTTTTCACCCTAGTTGACTGGACTTGGGGAGCAAAGTTTTTGAGCTCTCTATAATTTACATTTTCAATCGACTAGACCTCTGATCAATCGACTGGATTCCTAGCTTAAGAATGAGGTGTTTTTCTTTTCTGCTACATGTTCTTAAACTAATTTTTGGTAACATTAATGAATTGGTTTAACCTCAGTGATGTGCCACGAGCTTCGGTTCTGCTGTTGTGTGACTAGGCTATGACATTTAGTGGGCTTAAGTTTAGAGCCTTGGGAGCGCGTGACATTTTATGCTACATGACGTCGAGTGAAGTGTATGATTGTGCCGATAATATTGTTATCATTGTAGAAATACTTCAAATGGTTGCATATGTTGGTGTGATGATGATCTGAGCACATATATATATATATTGTGGCATGGAATGCATAGTCTTTATGCATTGTACTCAACAGGGCAAATACTTAAAATGTCATGACTGATCCGATAAGAGAGTTGTCACCGCATTCACATATGGATCAAATAGTGAATATGGTGGGAAATTTTGTTCAAGCCGTAAGTGAACGAGATCAGATGAATGTTCAGGCTCCATCGATTGAAGTTCGATATATCAATGCACCACTGGTACCAAGACCTCTACACATAATCGTAGAATAGTTCCATAAATGAAATCGACTTTGTATTATGGACAAATTAATATAGACTTGGCCGATCATTGGATGGTGGACATGGAAAGACATTCCGTACAGTGATGTGCACCGACGAAGAGAAAATATTTTACGCCTCCAATACATTGATGGGAGAAGTATTCGATTGGTAGAATAATGTGCTTGAATAGGAGAAACCAACTACGTGGGAAGCATTTAAGGATGAGTTCAAAAAGCGTTTCTTTCCGCAATCTGCATATACTCAGAAACATCGAGAGTTTGCAAGTTTGGTCCAGGAAGATATGATTGTGGGTGAGTATGTCTCTCGTTATAATGCTTTGTTGCATTTCGGGAAAACTACAGTTCTGACTGTCGAGGACAAGGTTCACAAGTTTGAGGAAGGGCTTAGAGAGAATATCTATAGCTGTGTTGATACTCTGCAACACCCGACTATTTCTCTAGTTGAAAAAGTTGCCCGTATCGCTGAGAAAAGTGTTGAACGATATCGGCAAGGACAACAAGGGAAGAGATCCAATGATAATAAGAGAAAAGGGTAAGGGAATGCCAAGAAACTGTTCACACACAGTTAAGGATCATACGGGGGTAGCCAAGGAGGGAGTACGTTTATCGGAGACTCAAGACCGTTATACCCGACATGTAATATGCAACACAAAGGGACTTGTTATCTATTGAGCACCTGCTACCTTTGCAAGCAACTAGGACATATATCTTGAAATTGTCCTTTGAATGTGAATCTCATCGCACGAACACTAAGAGCTACAACCCAGAGATGGGAAAATGTTTTGAGTGTGGCCAACTGGGACATATAGTGAAGAATTGTCCAAGTAAGAGACAACTAGGGATGAGTACCGAGGCATCGAGTGTGCCAAGTGGATCAAGTACAGAACCACGAGGTGATAAAGGGTAAGGAGTCGCGCAACAATAAA